>CM065383.1:30237500-30968750 GCA_033060915.1 Euryodendron excelsum | reverse complement strand
TACAGAGCTCGAACACTTCCTATACCCTAGCTTCCTTAGGTTTGAAGACTTGAAGAGCTGCAATATGAAGTTTTGAAGATTGAAGACAACTCTTGAAGATTGAAGACGAAGATCAAGACGAAGACTGACGCAAAGTGAAGACCGAAGACAAGCAAGGCGCGCAAAATAAACAAGACATACGGTAGGCTTTCTCTTTAAATTTCTGCACTTCCCCTTCTCTTTTCTCTTTCCTAACCCACTTGGGTTTTCTCTATTTTAATCCCCCATCTCTTTCCCCCCCTTTCTTTGCATGCTTGAAACAAGGGGATTTCCGGTCCATGTGTAGGATTGGACTATTAGAGAGTCACCGTGTTGGGGGCTTTGTTTTAGTCTAACCGGAGATCCCGTGGGTTCGGCCCCCTTGATTATGTGGTGAAGCCTTAGCCTTGTATGTTCACGACCCCAAATTTACATTGTGCATATCATTATCTTGCATCTTCCAAAAATTGTTTTCAAACTTATTTTCAAAATTTGCCTTAAATTTGTTTTCAAAATTGCATCAAAATCTCCTTTTCAAAAACATATTTTTAAAATCACAATCCTAGGGTGATTCTAGCTTTTCCATAGCTAGGGTTGCTTTAGGAAAGTGTTATATTTAAAAGTGACTTTCATGGTCCATATTTTCAAACCCTTGTTATTTTTAAAACCACTTTTCTAAAGTGGTTATAGCTTTCTTATGGTTAGAATAGCTTTAGGAAAGTGAGACATTTTTATACCTTTTAAAAACACTCTTTTCGAAAGTCTCTCTTCCTAAAAATCTCTTTTTCAACATACTTTCCTAAAAATTCTCCTTTCCAAAGTTGTTTTCAAAACCTCCTTCCAAAAATCTATTTTTCAAAAACTCTCTTTTCAACTCTTTCTCAAAACACTCTCTTCAAAATTCACTTTCCTAAAAACACTCCTTAGGTTTCCTTCTCTTTCCTAAAAACTCTTCCTAACAATCTCCTTCCAAGATCCTGTTTACAAAACTCTCTCAAAAGTTTTACTTTCCAAAAACTTCCTTTTTAAAATTCTTTTCAAAACACACTTTCTAAAAAACTCCCTCCAACAATCTTCTACCAAAAATCTTTCTAAAAACTCTCTTCCTAAAATCTTCCTTCTAGAAACTCCCCTCTAGAATTTTCCTTCTAAAATCTTCGTTTCTAAAAACGCATTTTCCAAAGTTCCATTTTCTTGATGCCCAAGTCAAGCCCTAGAACCCACAATTAGGAATCCCTAATTCACTTTCCAAAAACATGGTTTTCAAACTTGTCTTAAAACTTAGGTTTTCAAAACCTCTTGTTTTCTACATCAAAACTATACACATTTCCAAAACCTCTTTTCTACGTCAAAACTATAGCCTTCCAAATCTAGGGTTTCTAAAACCTCCCTTTCCAAATCCTCGTCAATTCCAATCTTCCCTTTAGGAAACCAAATCGCATCTTTCCTTTAGGAAACCAAATCCAATCTCCCCATTTAGGAAACTAGATCCAATCTTCCGTTTTTGGAAACAAAATCAAACCGTCTCTTTTAGACTCAAAATCTACATCTTTCCTAATTCAAATCTCTCCTAATTCCCTACCTTCCTAAACCATAAGTTTCCTAAAACTTTCAAATCTTTCCTTATGCATTAAGCTTCCAAATCTTTCCTAATTCAACCCTTTCCTAACTCTATCCCTTTCCAAATCTTAACTTTCTAAATCTAAGTTTTCAAACATTTCCTAAATTCAAACCTTTCCTAATCTCAGGATTTTCTAAAATTCAAACTCCAAAACTTTCTAAATTTCAAATCTGTCCAAATTTCAAAACTTTCTAAACCCAAAACTTTCTTGTTTTCAAAACTTCCTTGTTTTCAAAACTTCCTTGTTTTCTAAACTTTCCAAAATTCAAAAATTTCCTAAGTTGAAACATTCCAAATTCAAAGCTTTCCTAAGTTGAAACTTTCTTAATTCAAAACTTTCCTAATTTCAAAACTCTCCTAATTTGAAAACTTTCCTAATTCAAAACTTTCTTAATTCGAAACTTTCCAAAAATGAAACTTTCCTAATTCCAAAATGTTTCTAAAACGAAACTTTCCTATTTTGAAACTTTCTTAAATTGAAACTTTCTTAAATTGAAACTTTCCTAATTTGAATCTTTCCTAATTCGAGTCTTTCCTAATCTTCCAAGTCCAACATTCGAGTCAAATCTTTCTAAATCTCAAGTCTTTCCTAAGTCTCCTATCTTTCCTAAGTCTAGGTTTCCTAAACCTACATCTTTTTAAAACAAGTCTAAATCTTTCTTCCAAGTTCTATCTATCCAATCAAAGTTCAATCTTTCAATCTTCCAATCCAATTTCCAATTCAACCTCTTTCTTCCAATCATATCTTCTATTTTCAATCGGACTCTTGTCCGAACTACGACTGACCTGATTCCTCCAAAAGGATATGTAGGCAACCCTCATGGGTGCAGTCTCCACATTTTTCAAATCTCCAATTCCATATCAATCTCAAGTTGCCAATTCCAAAAATCTATTTTCAAATCTTTATTTCCAATTTCTAAAACTTTCCAATTTCAATTTTATCTCTTCAAATCTCTTCTAAAATCATATTTTTCTTTTCAAATCAATTTCCAAATCTATTTTCCAATTCTCTTCTATTGCACTTGCATATCATGCATCATGTTAGTTTTCTTTCAAACAATGTTTTCAAAAGTGGATAGGTTTGAACAGTAGTTGGCTAAAGACTCTCATAGGTGAATCTATGGTAGATTGACATGTAGGTACCGAAAGGGCGGGGTAGGGTGTTGGCTTAGTGCATCTTCTCTACACGTAACTAACCTCCGAACCTAGATCACTGATTTCAAAGACCAAAAAGGAGTTATTTTTCTAAAAAGGGCTAAATGTTTTCCAAAGGTTGCTAAACAACCTGTTTTCTTAAAAACCTTCTCTTGAGGAGATCTTTTCAAAACCTTTTTCAAAAGACCCTAAGTGTAGTCTTCGGATTATTCTTAGTTTTTAGGTGACCTAACTCACCTTAATCAAGTTAAGTGGCGACTCCAAACTTTTCTAAAAGCCTTTTATTAAAACTAATTTTCAATTCAAATCTAGTCGCACTCATTCTTCTAGGAGGGTGAGTTCTAACAAGTAAGTACAGCATTTTTCTCACTTGTGTATGTATTCTTCGAGTGCGAAAAATCTGGGCGTGACACAAAAGTGTAATTAAGGCAGATCGTAACTAATTTCAATTAGATTGTGAGTTAGAAACTATAAGAAATACATTGTATGGGAATATTAAACTTTGAAAATTTACACTTTGACCCCTAGTACACTTATCTCACATTTGGAAACAAGTGTCACATATGTAGGAGCCCTAGCCATGCATTGCATGCCTATAAGAGTTACATATATCTACAGATGAATCCCTAATTTTGTGCTAGGGTAGATATAGAGAGAGAGAGAAATAGTGTTTGGGAGGTGAGAAAGTGAAAGAAAATGAGAGGAAAAGTTGAGTTCATAGCCCAAATCAACTCCAAATCACACCAAACTGAGATATATTATTCTAATCACTGTTTTATACTACATTTTATACTTTCATGTCGAATTGGGTGGCCAGAGTTGGCCAAAAGACTCCATAGTCGATTAAAGCTTAGTTTGGAGAAATGTTTAGAAAATGAAATGTAAGCCATGCTTTCTAATTTTGGCCTTTTGAAAAGTACTTTTAGAAATATTGGGGTTGTTTTAAATCTGATCTGGAAGACTATGGAACCCTAGAACAAAAATGAGTTCCATTTTACCAAAAATTAGGTATTTAGCTTTGCATGCTTGTAATAACTTTGATTTTAGATTTTAATTCAATTAATTGCTATGGATAGCTAGTATATATAGTATAATAGCCATTCATGATGTTAATCACCTTAGAATGAAGATTTTTAAGGGAAAAAAACTGGAGTTGTAGGTCTGTCTAGAAAATCTGGGCAGACTAGCCCACTTACGGGGCTTTTTTGAGGGCTCAAAAAACCTCTATTGATAAATCTTAAAAAGATAAAAGTTGTAGATCTTTTCAGGCAGTATAATTTCAAATTAAGAATTGCATCCGTTACGAATTGAGGGAAAAAAGGCCAATTTACCGAAGGGTGTCAAATTTGGCCACGAATAGAGGTTGAAGAAGATTAACAATAACTCAACAAAGCCCAATCGCGCCCCGTGCAAATGTGTGAATAGCCTTTTTGGTTCTCTGTTTTGATCAATGGGTCGCACTTGAGATGTAAATTATATTTATGTATTGTTTGGCCACTTCCAGCAGTGTTAGCTATTTACTATATATTTTGTAAATAAAAAATATACTAAAAAATAAAATTTTATCAATTATGAACTCTTGAGAAGTATTGTATCTATTCTTTCAACTATTTCAAACATGTTGAAAGGAGAGTGAGTTATCTCCAAGTACTTTTGTTATTTAATATGTATTTTTATTTGTTTTCATAAAAAAATACTCACTTTTATATAAGTTGCAAAATTTTGAATATAAAAAAAAACTACTAAAATTATTTTATTTAAGAAAAATATTATAATAAAACCATTATAGATTAATTTTTGAATTTTTAAAAATTTATTCATATTTTTTAAATAATTTTAGCAATCAAGGTTTAGATCGAAACTATCCGAATATCTCCAGGAATTACCTGGAGGCTATCTTAGTAACTTAGAGTTACATGAGGAGATTGTGTAGAGTGTTAAAACTCTGCATCATTTGTACAATGATTAGGGCATGAAACTAAAGTTTTTTTGCAATGATACTTTGACAGAATTGCACGAAACTCAAGGAAGCATTCTGTAAACTACTTGATCCCCCCCCCCCCCCCCCCCCCCCCCCCCCCCCCCCCCCCCCCCCCCCCCCCCCCCCCCCACACTAAAACTATCAGGTAGGGGGTACTGATTCAATAATTTTAATATGATATTTTGTTCAAATTATATATTTTGAACTATTAAGCAATAATATGATACGTGAAGCATGACTTTATTCTGTTTTTGAAACTGTCATATAATTACCTGAAAAAAAATGTATTATTTCGAATATGAGATAGCTTTATAAACATTTTCAAACTTGATTTTAAGAGTTTTAATATCGAAATTGAATAATTAATATTGGTGAGTCGTGTGTCCCGACCTTGTGGAGGGCATGTAATTAATATTGGTAAGTCATATGTCCCAGTCTTGTGGAGGGCATATAATTAAAATTGATGTGACGTGTATCTTGACCTCGTGGAGGTCATATAGAAATTCGATATTACAACTCAAAGTTGTTTTAGAGTATATCTATCCAGATATTGAATAAGGCATTTATGAACTATTTTGTGATATTATAACTGTTTTCCTTAGCTATCTTATAAATGTTCTGTTATCCTGTGAATTTTTTAATTCAAACTTATTGAGTTGTTGGATATTACATTGCTGCTGAGCTTCATAGCTCACCTTGTTTTATGAAAAATATTTTAGATGTGTACTTCGAGCAAATCGTCATCTTACTTGAGGGCTTTTAGAAACTTCAGTAGAAGCCGGGATAATTTTAATAGTTTAAGATTGTAAGTTCAAGTCTTGTAATAAGTTTAGTTTGAGTGATCCAATTGAGATGTATTTTTAAAGTTTGAAATATAAGTGTTTGGTTATCTGATTATTTTTTTATCTAGTCTCATATTTTTTTAGCATATCACTTCACGCCTTCAAATATTCTAGGGTATGAAAATTCGAGGTGTGACAGAAACAACATGAAAAAAGTGTATAGAACCACAGAGCACCAAAACTACGGGTTGGTTTTTGTATATAATTTGTAGTTTGTCAATTCCAAAACTAAATAACTTCAATGAAACAACTTGAACGAAAAACCTTCAACAACCATTTGTCCAATAACAACTTAAACATAGGAAAAATAGGATTTTTGCAATAATTTTGGTGCATTCTAATAAGAATTCACAAATTTTCTAACACAAAACACAACAAAATAGAGAAAGAAAATTTTGGTATTCCACAAATTTTCCAACAACCAATCACAAATTAAACACAAAAATCATATTTCAGTTCACCCAACACACAATACAACAAAATTCCTAATTTATCATCTACTTACCTCAAAAATAATCAGAGAACAGGGAGATTTGTAGTCTTGAGTCATCTTTGGCCTTCAACCTTCAATGAACTCACTAGGCATATAGCAAAAGACCGAATACTGAGAGTGAGAGTCAGCAGAGCAAAGAAAGGGAGGGAGAAAGAAATGGGGAGAGAGACAATCACTGTCAACTGACCTAGATAGTTCTGTGAATGCAATAGAGAAAGGGAAAAACAAAGTAAACGAGGGGAAGCCGTAGATGAAAAGTGAAATGGGATGTGGGGCAATTTGGTCCATACACTCTGAAACAAGTGTCTTGTCATTACAAAGACAAGACATGGAGGAGGGTTCACCCTAATATCCAAAATGCTCCAGATTTCTTATCTCACTAGTCACATGTTAATCACTTAGATTTAATGGATGATATTATCTTATTCAAACTCATGATTTTACTTAACATTAAAAAAATTAATAAAATGAGAACGCGGGTTTGAATCGAATAACAATATTATCGCTGATTTTATTTATCAACACGTGGCGTAGCAACATAAGAAATTTAGGAAATTCTGAGTATTATGGTGTGGAGGGAAGCCGATCGGGAGTCAATTGTGAGTTGGTAGATCAGCCAGCAATATTGTACCATTTAAATTTTGTTCGAGGCTAAAACTATCCAATACGTGTAAAATTTGAGTAATCAACGCATGAAGTTGACGAAAAAGGAAGAGGCGCATTGCGCACGTGGTGAATAATCATGATAAATCAGCCAGCAATGTAGTGACATTAAGGTTTTCTTTAAGGGAAAAATTGTCAGGAAGGTGTCAAAAAAGGAGTAATCGACATACGAAAGTCGACAAAAAAACAAGAGGTGAACTACCTCTTTTTATATAGTTAGAAAGAAAGAATATAGCAAATAAGTGTTGGGCCAAATGGCAACCCAAGAGGGGGGGTAAATTGAGTTTTTCAAAAATTAATGGCAATTAAGATTAATTAAAATTAATCTAATCAATAAAACAATATATATATAATGCAATGTAATCAAAAGAAGAATGAAAAACAGAGCAATAGAAAGCACACCAAGAATTACCGAGGTTCAACTATAATTCATGGTCTACGTCCTCACCCCAAGCTCCCCTTAAAGTCTTTCTCCACTATACAATCTCCAATTACAAGATGGATGCTAATTTAGTAAGTGCTCAGCTCACTTTTACACAAAAACTTCTTTTCAAGTTCTGCCAGCTACCAAGTGGTTTTGTCCAAGATCTACTCAAACTTACAAGAATTTTTCTTTTACAAGAGAACTCTCAAACTCTCACTTACAGGTGTATAAAGTTGTTCAAATGAAATATAAACTCTCTATTAAGAGTGGATAGACAAATAAAAGCCCACTCTATGAAGACAAGAAGAATATTCAGATTTTTCAATTTGATTAGTCACTGGTACTTGTGTTTCTTGTATCTCTTATCTATAAATGTAGTCAGAAGCTTGTATATAAACTCTTGTATTGATTTCGTCCGTTTAAGGTTGTTGGGGCTCATTTAATGCAAGTCTAATCCGTTATAATGTTAGAAAAATTAGCCGTTATCTCTCAGGTGTCAACATATCTAGTTTGCAATTTTCAAATGTTGTCCACTATTTTCATGTGTCGACACATTAACTCCATGTGTCGACACTTAATCATTCTGTCTTCAGATTTGTAGCTTCTGTCTTCATGTGTCGGCTCTTCATTTTTATGTGTCGACATATTGCCCAGAAATCTTACTTCTGTCTTCTCATGATCAAGTTCAGCTTCAGCACTACTATAAAATCTTCAAAGAGTCTTCTCTTTAGGGCATGATGATAAATCAAAATCTTCAATTCATCAAAGTTATCCTCTATTCAATTTAGATTGAATCTATCATTTGATCACCATCTTTTCTTGGTTTCCACACTGTTAGAACTTCGTTTCATTATTGTTGAGCTCTTTTTCTTTGTTACTGATCTTTCTTTTTTATTGCCGAGCTATTTCATTCATTGCCGAGCTTTCTCTTTCATTGCTGAGTTCTTTCTTTCATTTGGATCACTTCAATGAGACTTTTATAAGCTTGATGAAGTCTATTTTTGAACACCTTCATTTTCTTTGAGTACATATCATCTTCATTGAGTCTTTACATCCCAGATAAAATCTTCACTTAGATTCTTTGTAGAGATTATGCAACTGCGATGAATTCTTTTCTCAAATATCTTCAATCTCTTCTCAATCAAATCATCTTCAATTGATCTTTGCACATTTTGATGAAATTTTTATTTGAACACCTTCAATCTCTTTGAATTCAAGTCATCTTTATTGAGTCTATGCATACTTGATGAAATCTGCATTTGAATACCTTCAATCTCTTCGAATGCAAGTCATTTGTTTGAAGTTGGAATAAGTGTCATTGCTCAATTTGGTACATTACATGACTCTTGGAGTGCATTACTTGATCTTAGCTTGTTGTGCATTCACTTTGACCTATACTAGACTTAAAGTCAAACTTTTAAATCTAAATTATGATCTTTATTAATCTGCACACTAAGCAAATACATTAGTAAAATAATACAAGATTTAGTTATCATCAAAATCAACATGGGGATCAACTTTGAGTCAACAATAAGTAGTGGTCTTTTGGCTATAAAAATATGGCATTCCAATAGGAGAGGGAAGAAAAAAAAAGAGAAAAAATAAAAGAGAGGAAGAGATATACATGACCAACATTTATGCCCCCTCAATTAGATACCAAGCGCTATAGTGATATACATTGCACCACTAATAATTAACACATACTTTTCTATGCTAATGGACAACTAGATGTCTGTCCATGTACAATTGTACACCAAATGCCAATCTAATTAAGCTATCAATCAAGTGTCTTTAATATGAAAAGTAATATAAAACTAGGTGTTAACCCTGTGCAATGCATGAGACTATAATAATTCTTCAAATTCACAATAGAAATATAATGAGTAATTAATTCAAAATTTTATAATTATTAATAATACAATTCAAAATTGACAATTCTAATTGTCCTAACATTGTAGACAATTTTAAAGCATCTTCTTGGGAATGTTGTTTTTGGGGGGTGGGTTGATGTTGTTGGCTTTTTTATTCGGAGTGATTATTAAGATATTGGGTCCTTACTCCTTACCTCTTAGATCCTTAGCTTTGCGGTTAATCTTTTTTTTTTTTTTTCCCAATAAGTAAAAGGTACCAAATATCAATTCACTTACTGTTACAAAGATTACGTGGTTGTACAGAAATCTTTCATTAGTTTGGATTCACAACAAAGTTCAAAATAGAGACAAATATAATAATAAGAGAAAGAAGGGATAACCACATATTTATCATCCCAATTCTACATATTTCAACTTTCAAACCCCATTAGAATTTATAATACCTTCAGTCAGCTATACATGTGTGTGTACATATATGCATGGTTATATCTTTATATACACATGCCACGTACATGTCAAGAAAGAAAGTAAAAAAAACAAAACAAAAATCGAGTTTAGAATGAAGCAAAAAATCAAAGATCCTAAAAACCTCGTAAAAGAATTAATTGAAGGCATTATTATGTTCTGTATTCTGATGCACTTGTAGGAAAAATCAGTGAATGGCAAGAATTATTAAATGTAATTTTCAAGAAAAAGCAAAAAATTCAAGTTGGAAGAGTAGAGCTTACTCTAAAGAAATTTTATAATCTAAGAAAGTGGTCGAGTGTTCTTCAATATCTATACCAAATTCAACATCGTAGACTCATACTCATGAAAAATTGAATAAAAACAAAACAGAATGGAACCAATTAACATATATAAGAATTAATAACTCAAACAACTTGTACCATTTGAAGCCAAAAGCCTGCAAAATTCAATAACCAATAAAGAATTTTAATGTTTGGGTGAGATCAAAAATCACATGAAAAGGCCAAAAGAGAGAGACAAAAAGTAAAAATGGTATGAACTGACTTTACATACAACTTATGATAATATACCTAAAGTAGAGGATGAGAGTGATGAGAAAGAAGGCAATGAGGGTAAAAGCTTTTGCTGCGATATGGAGTATAGATGGTATGTATAATTTTAGAGTTTTATCCAGTTAAGAGATGTTGAATATATATATATTTTATATAGGAAGAGATGTTAAGTAGTTGAATGTTAGTAAAACTTCATTTCATGGATAAGCATATATCATAACTAATCACTCCAGCCAAAAGACTGAGACCGTACATTGCTTCCAATTACATATACTACACACACACACACACACATATATATATTTATTATGTCTGATTTTTTCATGAGGATATAATTACCAACCTTATGTTGTAGGGGTCTGGGATGCAATTATGACGTATTTCTTCCTTGATACGGCACACAATATCGTTTAGATATGTATACTTATTGTTTTAAATTATATATTATATTATTTTAAAATATGACTTGTGTAGAGTTGTGATTTCTATACTTAAAGAACTTAATAAATATCTATACGTATAATCCCTTGTATAGAGTTGTGATTTATTCAGTTAGAGAACTTAATAGGTATGTATACTTATTGTTTTAAATTAGGATTTTTGTAGCAAATAGGGAACTTAAGTAATAAGCATGTTCATTGCATTTTGAAAAATATAAGAGTATAGAGAGTGCCACCTAAGCGCCACATAAAAGAGAAAAAAATTTAAGAGTGAACACAACTTTTATATATATATATATATATGATGTTTGGATTAATTTAATTTAATAAACTTAACGAGTCCTTTAATGTTAGTTAGCTCTCAATTATAATATAATATGTTTGGATTAATAAATATTATACGGAATTAAGTGTTCTTTATCTTTGAGTGATAATATAATATCTTTAGATTTATAATATATTTAATAGTTATTTAACCAATTGTCCCTTTGACATAGTATTTAAAAATATCTTTGAGTGATAATATAATATCTTTGGATTTATAATATATCCAATAGTTATCTAACCAATTGTCCCTTTGACGTAGTATTTTAAAAGTATCAGAGCATTTAGAGTATCACGTAGAAGAAAGGTAAAATACAGAGCTAAAAATAACTTATATATATATATATATATATATGATTCCAAAAACACAAAACCTTTCTATTTTTTTTTAAGGAAAAACCTCATTTTTTTTCCCTCTTTGTTTTATGTATGTTTATTTTTGTCCTGTTAGTTTCTACGCTCTTCATTATTGTCCCTCCTTTCTCATTTATGCCATTATTCCAAACATATCCTTTTATACGTATTTTCTAATGCGCCCTTATGCCTCCTGTTTTAACTCTTTGCAATTTTCTTATCTATTTTTTTTAAATAATGAATTTTCTTATCTATTTGAATGCTATGTTCTTTTTATATCTTGTTTTTATTAATTATAGTTATAATCGTTAACCCAAAAAATTATTAAAAAAAATTAGTCTTAAAAAAAATGTTCTTTTTTTTTTTTTTATACCCAGCAGAGATAAAGTTGTTATCACTTTATATCTCTTATATTGACTTGATTAAGACTTACATTCTTTAAATTTATTTGAGACTCCTCACAACTTAATTTTACTAGAGATCCAATCGGTTATATAAAGTTTAATTAAAAGTTCATAAACCCGTTTAATATCAATACTAAAAGAAAAAACAAAGTGCATAGAGCAATTTGAGATCTATACTTAAAAATATGAAAAACCAAAAAAAAAAAAGAAAAAAAAATGAAAAATAGCAATAAGAGATAATGGTTACCATGAAAATGACATAATCTTTTCCCTCATTTTTCTTCCAACTTGCATAGGCATTTGCAAAGAGTAGACTTGAAAAACGTATGAAAAAGTTTTTTCCTTGGAATGGGGCATGCATGAGAGATAAGGGGCAATAATGAGGAGTGTTGAAAGTAAAAGGACAAAAATGAACATACATAAAATAAAGAGGACAAAAATTAGGTTTTTCTTTTTTATTTTTAAACCATATTTTACACTATTTGTAATAATAAAAATCAAAATGGACATAAATATCCCACCCAATAGACATATCACTACACTGCTTTTATTTGCCGAGAGTAGCAACATGTAACCACAAAAGGAGGCTCAGTGAGTAATCATCATTTATGTAATGTACAAAATGTGTCAAATTCGTGTACATAATAACCTTACGCGAGTTCGAGAAAATAGTCGGTCGATAACTTGGACACTTTAAAACCAAAAAGAAAGAAAGCAGCAACATGTAATAGAATATTATACTGTAAAAACATAAAAACATAATATCGTCCGAGTCTCTGTAGATTCATACCGTAGTAGTTTTCTATTTTTTCAGGATGCATAAAAAGCTTTCTATTTTTTTTGGGTCTTAATCATTCTGAGTTTAATTAATTAAAAAATAAAAGTAATATATCACTTACGTAATATGCTTTTGATTGGTGAATTATTCGGAGTTACATATATCCGTAATACTTCTTGGAATGATAAAAATTATAACCAAGAATAATGATCAAGGCTCATAATCACATAACTTTAATTTGGAAGAATGAGGAATACAAGTTCATTCAAAGAGCTACTAAGTTTCCAAATAACTTAAACAGTGTTTTTTTTTAGAGTTTTTTGAAATATTTTTCAAATGTTTTCATTAAATATTTTAAAAGTATTCTAACGTTTTCTAGCCAAAAGTTTTCAAAACGTTTTTTAAGCATTTTCAAAATATTTTTTTTAAATTTTAAAACAAATTTTATGTTCGTACCAAAAACACCGCAACTATAGAAAGGAAACAGTGAGAGAATTTTTCAGGGAGGAATCAAACCTAGCCGTTCACTGGTGTTCTCTTGTCCTTTTCCTATTTCTTCTTTTTGTTTTTGGGGGCCCGCCTATATGGTATTATTTTACATTGTTTTTTAATATTCTATTCTTATTTCTCGTACCCTACCTAGTTTCCGCTCTCACGGTGGTTTCTCGTTTTTAATTTTTTTATTATCTGATCGAAAAGTACCACGGCTGACATTTCAAAGATGACTTATATTTTCTAGTCGCGATTAAGTGGTTAAACCTCATAGACCCGCAGCGTTTTAACCTCATAGACACGCGGCAGCAAGCGCGATGGTCGGGGCGCAACTGATAAAGCAACTACGACAAGTGTCCCTCTTTTACTAAGCACTAGTGAAAGTTGCCCGTGCAAGGCACGAGCTACTATCATGTAATTGAAGGGCTTGTTTTTATGCTGAAATACTTTAAACTTTAGCCAATATTCATCCGGGTCATCAAAAACAGAGTATACATAAACATCCATACCAACTACAAAGTCACGGATATGCATACTCTATCAAATTATAGAAATCTCCCTGAATAAGGTCAAGATCTAGTCTTAACAAAAAAGTTCCTAAACAAAAAGCAAATAAATTGCTGAATACAAAGCAAATAAGTTCAAGAATTAGAGAAACCTTCTTCACTGGCTCTCTCTGATGGTAGAGAACTCTCAACTAAGGGGCAGCTCTTGATTTAAAAAAAAATAACAAAACACATTCAATATGTTCAACTCTTAACTCAATAACTGACAACCACCACACAATAATTTATAAAACTTTCATACATAACAAAACGTGGGTCAAATGTTGGCTTACATGGCCGTAAACACAGCATCAAAAGATAAATGAGTTGGCCAGAATTTTACATGTAATCTAATTAAGTTGCATTAGCACCATAAGGAAACCAAATGTCGTAGATCAACCCTATTAATCTCGTACACAGGCAGAAAAAATGAAGCAAGAAAGGAATGCATATAAAGTTGCAGTAATCCTTTGAAGTTTATATTCTAACTCCTGCATAGATTGATGAACCGTGGGAGAAACTATTGTGGTTTCTGCAGGAAAAATAAAAAAAATTAAATAATATGAGTCATATATTCATTGTGCTTTTTTTTTTTTTTTTTGCATGAATTAATTTCAACATTGTATCATAATGAAAGAGGGCTTTTTAGTTGTATTTACCTTCGAAGAGATGCAACATACTACTGCCCAGTTTTGAGAACAAAACATGAAGCCACTAATATAATCAAAAGTAGCTGAAAAAAAAAATAGAACTCCACGAATAAGGGTGTGACCCCAAAACACCAAATTTCAAGCTAATACATAAATCTAAACATGAAAGAGAAAGAACATTGAACTTCATGAAGGAAAAAAAAAAAAAGGCAAGAACAATTTTGAAATTCTTCCCGTTTTCAGCAAATAGGCCTTTGAAGCATAAACAAAAATAGAATTTTAATGAGGAATTCATAAAAGACACAAGATGATAAAGAGTATTTCTGAACATTGGGTCAAAGTAACAGACAACACTGAAAACAAGCAATTTACTATTTGTGAAAACAAAAAATGTCAGTGCACTGTAATAAAGAAAACATAGAGATTAACAATAACAAAAGAATGAATAAAAAATAACCTGGCAAAATTGCAAACTAAAGCAAAGAACAAGCATAAGGGTAAAATTGTATAAAATCAGTAATTCATCCCAAATGATTTCATTTACCTTTATCTTTTCAGCTCCATTTGCGCCATTTTCATAATTTCAAGCGTGTAAATATGAAAGCTTTATTCCATTAGTGCTGTGCAGTGGAGAATACTTATTACTGATTGGAAACAAAGTCATGTATACAAACATGGATGGATATGCGAGAGGAAAAAAAAGTATCATTCAAAAAAACAAGAAAGTGTATATAGTATACGACTAAGAACTTTTCGTTTTATTTACCTTAATTTTTTCACCACCAGCATAACTCATATAATTCATTTGTTAGTGAAAACATTAAGGCATAATTGGATTAGAGCCACGTATATTAGGCAATGAATGATTGACAATATATTGTGACCGAAGAGCATAGTAGGTGGCAGAGATAGGTCTCATATGCAATAGAAATTATGAGCAGTAAAGTAAGGTTACTTAGGCATAAGAAGCAAATGAAATCCTATCAAGTCGAAGGCTTCAATATTTTACTGAATAACTTGGTTGTGAGTAATTTAGGTTAGCTTCATCATGGTATAAGATCCATGCTTCGAAAAAATTAAACGGAGGAAGTAGGCAATAGAGATAGGAGGTTAATTATAGGTGGCAAAGTAAATGTATTTAGGCAGAAGAAGCAAATGAAACGCCATCAACTTGAAGGCTTCAAATTTCTTCAACTAATCAACAATCAATGAGGCAACTTCATTAATAAGAACACAAAGTTGAATACAAAATACGAGATCCAATATAATGAGCTAGGAAATCAAAAGTACCTTCTCAAATTGTAACGTTGTCATTCATTAACACAATAACATGAAGTCATCAATGCTGAAGTTGTCCATGATAATTCAATAACAGCGTGATGTGACATGGCAAGGAGTGATTTATGGGTATTTCTTGTTGTGTCTTTCCATTACAGTTTACTGTCGCCCAGATTTTTTGCACTCGAAGAATACACACACAAGCGGGAAAAATATTGTACTCTCTCGTTAGAACTCACCCTCCTAGAAGAATGAGTGCGACTATGTTTGAATTGAAAATAGATTTGAATAAAGGGCTTTAGAAAAATATTTGGAGTCATCACCTAACTTGATTAAGGTGAGTTAGGTCACCTAAAAACCAAGCATAATCCGAAAACTACACTTAGGGTTTTGGAAAACGATTTTGAAAATACCACCTCAAGAGAGAGTTTTTAAGAAAAACAGGTTGTTTAGCAACCTTTGAAAAACATTTAGCCTTTTTTAGAAAAATAACTCCTTTTTGGTCTTTGAAATCAGTGATCTTAGGTTCGGAGGTTGGTTACGTGTAGGGAAGACGCACTAAGTCATCACCCTACCCCGCCCTTTCGGTACCTACATGTCAATCTACCCTAAATTCACCGATGAGAGTCTTCAGCTAACATATACTCATTTCTATCCACTTTGAAAAAGAATGTTTGAAAAAGACATGATGCATGATATGCAAGTACAAGAAAAGAAACTTGATTTTGGAAATAGATTGAAAAGAAATTGATTTGATTTTAAAAAAAAAGATTTGAAGAGATAGAATTGAAATTAGAAAGTTTTAGAAATTGAAAATAGAGACTTCAAAATAGATTTTTGGAATTAGAAACTTGAAATGGACATGAAATTGGAGATTGAAGAAGATTATAAAATTGGAGATTTGAAAAATGTGGGATTTGAGATTTGAAAAATGTTGTGACTGCACCCATGAGAGTTGCCTACGTATCCTTTTAGAGGAATCAGGTCATTCGTAGTTTGGACAAGAGTCCGATTGAAAATAGAAGATTGGATTTGAAAAAGGATTTGATTTAAATTTGGAATAGGAGATTGGAAATTGGAATTTTAAATTTTGGAATTTGAAAGATTGGACTTTGATTTGGAAATATGTAGGTTTAGGAAATCTAGACTTAGGAAAAAGAGTGATTTAGAAAGGACTTGAGATTAAGAAAGACTTGACTCGAATGTTGGACTTGGAAGATTTAGAAAAAGATTAGATTTAGGAATGTTTCAAAATAGGAAATGTTCGAATTAGGAAAGTTTTGGTTTAGGAAAGTTTCCGAATTAAGAAAATTTTGAATTTGGAAAGTTTTCAAATTAAGAGAGTTTCGAAATGAGGAAAGTTTTGAAATTAAGAAATATTTCGGATTAGGAAAGATTCGAATTAGGAAAGTTTCAAAATAGGAAAGTTTCAACTTAGGTAAGTTTTAGGTTTAGGAAAGTTTTGAAATTAAAAAGTTTCATTTTAAGAAAGGTTTTGAAATAGGAAAGTGTTGAATTTAGAAATGTTTTGACTTAGGAAAAGTTTAGCTTAAGAAAGGTTTAGAATTTAGAAAGTTTCAAGTTAAGAAAGTTTTAAATTTTGGAATGTTTCGAAATAGGGAAGTTTTGAAAGTTGGAAAGTTTCGAGTTTAGAAAGTTTTGAAATTTGGAAAGATTTCAAGTTTAGGAAAGTTTAGAATTTTGGAAAGATTCGAAGTTTAGAAAGGTTTAACTTAAGAAAGTTTTGAATTTAGAAAAATTTGAAATTTGGAAAGTTTAAGATTTAGAAAGTTTTAGAGTTTGAGTTTTAGAAAATCTTGAATTTAGGAAAGGTTGAGTTTAGGAAAGTTTTGAAAACTTAGATTTGGAAAGTTAAGATTTGGAAAGTTAAGATTTGGAAAAGGGGTAGAATTAGGAAAGATTTGAAAGTTGAGTTTTAAAATTTAGGAAAGATTCTTATGTTCAAGTTTTGGAAACTTAAGATTTAGGAAAGTGGAAGATTAGGAACGATTTGAATTAGGAAAGATTTGGATTACGAAGGGATTGGATTTTGTTTCTAAAAGAGAAAGTTTGATTTTGTTTCTAAAAACGGAGGATTGGATCCAGTTTCTTAAAAGGGGAAGATTTGATTTGAGAAAGATTTGGAAAGAGAGATTTTGGAAACCCTAGATTTAAAAAACCATAATTTTGACGTAGAAAATAGGTTTTGAAAATGTGTATAGTTTGGATGTAGAAAACGAGAAATTTTGAAAACCTAGGTTTGGGGCAAAGTTTGAAAATCATGTTTTTGGAAAGAAAATTAGAGTTTTCCAATTGTGAGTTCTAAGGCTTGAATTGGGCTCTAAGGAAAGAAAATTTTTGGAATGTGCGTTTTTGAAAATGAAGATTTTTGGAAGGAAATTCTAGAGATGAGTTTTTGGAAAGTAAATTTGAAGAGAGAGAGCTTTTGGAAAGAGATTTTAAAGAGGAGTTTTTGGAAAGCGTGTTTTTGGAAACAAGTTTTTTGGAAGGAAATCCTAGAGGGAAGTTTCTAGAAGGAAGATTTTGGAAAGAGAGTTTTTGGAGAGATTTTTGGGGAGAGTTTTTCTAGGAAAGAGACCTAGGGAATGTTTTTGGAAAGTGGACTTTGAAGAGAGCGTTTTGGAAAGGAGTTAAAAAAAAGGAAGTTTTGAAAAATAGATTTTTGGAAAGGGGTTTTGAAAACAACTTTGGAAAGGAGAGTTTTAGGAAAGTATGTTGAAAAGGAGATTTTTAGGAAGATATTTGAAAAGAGAGTTTTTTGAAAAGTATGAAAACGTCTCACTTTCCTAAAATGATTCTAACCATGAGAAGGCTAGAACCACTTTAAGAAAGTGGTTTTGAAAACAACAAGGGTTGAAAATATGGACCATGTTGGTCACTTTGAATGTAACACTTTCCTAAAGCAATCCTAGCCATGGAAAGGCTAGAATCACCCTAGGATTGTGATTTTGAAAACATGTTTTGAAAAAGGAGACTTTGATGCAATTTTGAAAACAAGTTTGAAAACGATTTTGAAAACAACTTTGAAAACGACTTTTGGAAGATGCAAGATCATGATATGCACAATGCAATTTGGGGTCGTGAACATATAAGGCTAAGGCTTCACCACATAATCAAGGGGGTCGGACCCACGTGGTCTCCGGTTAGCCTAAAAGAAAGCCCTCGACATGGTGACCCTCTGATAGTCTAATCCTACACATGGACTGGGAGTCCCCTTGTTTCAAGCATGCAAAGAAAGGGGGGGAAAGAGATGGGAGATTAAAATAGAGAAAACCCAAGTGGGTTAGGAGAGAGAAGAGAGAGGGGGAAGTGCGGAAATTTAAATGGAGAACTTACCTTGTATCTTGTTTATTTTGTGCGCCTTGCCTTCTTCGGTCTTCGTCTTGATCTTCGTCTTCAATCTTCAAGAGCCACCTTCAAGCTTCAAACTCCAGATTGCAACCCCTCAAGTCTTTGAAGGAGGGTTGAAGGTTAGTGTATGAGTATATAGGAAGCTAGGGTTTAGTGTATGGTGGCTAGGGTTTGGAAAACCTAGGGAAGCTAGGGTTTAGGAATTGTTCGAGCTTTGTATGTCAAAATATAGGATTTTTAGACTGAGTTTGCGCATCTTTTCACGCTGGAAGAGGCTCTGTATTTATAGAAATTGAACAACACTAGCGCCTATTGCAGTAGCGCCACTACTAGTGGTGCCAGCTATTTAGGAAATATTTAAGGTCGGCAAGCAACGTATCTTTTACTAGATTTGGGTGCCTATACTAGTGACTACCATATAATTTTTAGCCTGGCTTCACTAGAAGTGACTTCGAAAAATTCGGGAAGGAGTTTGGAAGACAAGGAATGACCCGAAAAGCCAAAAAAGAGTAGGAACACTTAGAATAGTGTCTCGAAGGTATTTGACTCAAAAAATGAGGACAAGATGTGTTGGAAGGGTTGACCGGGCCTTTAGGGGCAAAACGGTCAATTAGATCGGGAAGCTGTCGGGACGGACTCAGACTGTCCCGAAAAAAGACTTAAGATTTGGAAACATTATTCAAAATGTTCCAAAAGATTGCCGATTTCATACCCAGAGCCGGTGTGGTCGGGAAAGGAGACCGACCCACTCGGGGCAAAATGGTCATTTTGTACCGGGTTGGCCAGAACTGACTTGGAATGATCCGGAAAAGTAAAGGAAGGTTGAGAATACTATAAGAAGTAATCTTAGGAAGTTACCGGCTTGATACCCAATGCCGTCATGCTCAGAAAAAGGCGACCGGCCCCCCAGGAGCAAAATGGTCATTTTGCACCGGGTTTGTCAGAACTGACTCGGAATGATCCGGAAAAGTAGAGGATGATTAAGAATACTATAAGAAGTATTCTCAGGAGGTTATCAGTTTGATACCCAGAGCCGGTGTGGTCCCCGGGGCGTTCAAATTTCTAGGGACAAAACGGTCATTTAGCTTCAAGTGGGCCCTACGGCCCCGGGAAGCGACTGGTGGACTAAATTCAAGTTAAAAAGGCGGGCTTAGAGTCTAAATATGCATGTGATGTGTGAAAGTGAGCTTGGTCAGCTCGAAGATAACCGAGCGGGCAAAAATAGGGGCTTACATTTACTCTACTCTCACATTAGCCGGATGATCATGACCTTGATCATTGCACCCATACATATACATATCTCAATAGAAACATCTGAGATGACAAGCTAAATAAGTTATCGTTAGGAGTTTATAATTTTTCCAAGTATGTTAGCTCAAATAATTCCAATGATATAAGCTTGGGATGACGAGGATGATAATGAATCTAATGTTGAGACATAATAAACAACAATTGAGGCAAAAAAATAAAAAAAATATTCCTCCTTGGGGGACATTTTTAAAAAAGCAATGGCTCTTTGGCTAACATCCAAATCAGTACAATCAATCTGTAATATATGCATAAGACAAGATTTTAGATGTTACTTTAAAAAATTAAATTAGCAGTTGTGCAATTAGCATTATTGGATCTTTTTTTCTTCTTCACAAAAAATTCACATAAGAATGTTGTACACTGGTTTCTCTCTTTTTTATTGTTGCTCTGTAGAAAAAAAGAAAAATAACCCAAATTTCTTACAAAGAAATTACTCAAAAAACAAAGACACAAATATAACCAATTCAAATGGTACTTTACTGCAAAAAGCTACTCATTCATAATACAGAGTGTTCTAATTGATCATGCCATATTTAAACAAAGGTGCAAATTACTTTTAATTTTCAATTTCTAAATGTATCGAGTAAAGTGGTACAAATTTAGAACCACCCTTTAGTTCTAACATTGTATCATGCATTATCCATGCATGAAATTGAGCTTTCAAGAAGACTTTTCCAATAGATGCATTGCCTTATTCTAAGGGAACAACATTTTCATTGTGGAGTAAGTATGTAAATTTAACAGTAATCCACATTAGCAAAAAGTTGCAACCTTAGTTCTTTTTTTCCTTTGTAAACCTGGATGATCCAAAGTCAATCACCAAGGACTTTAAGGCCTAGTCCTTTTTCGTACAAAATCAACCTGATTGAATCATTGAGCAGTACACTACTACTTCCAAGAACATAAAATTGTAATCTCAAAAAGAAAGCATGCAAGTACTTATAACAATTTTTTACTAATGTACGCTCTAAATGTTAAAAATCTGGCGGCCCAATAAAAGGACAACCATCTATGTCTAATTTCATGAGGTTACTCTTCAAAATATTAAAGATAGATTTTCGTTCCTAGTTGAAGTCATCCCAAATTGCTAATTTATGATCTTCATCACTCTCCACTCACCGTTGGACAATTGCAAATTTCAATAAACATTTATACCCCTTGAAAGCAGTACTCCAGTGTTATGTTATAGATAAATTGTGCCCCTTTTCTTCTCTTTCTATAATTTTTTTTTGTTTTTTTTTTTTTTTGGGGGGGGGGGGGGGGGGGGGGGGGGGGGGGGAGGGGGGAGATATTAATAATGGGAGTTTCCTAAGCTTAATTGAGAGAGAGAGAGAGATAGAGTTAATGTGGGTTGAAAATTACTTTAGTTAAACACTAACATACTTTCTCAACTTCTTGTCGAATATGTTTTTGTTTTGACAATAAAACACATGATTACAACCCCCATTCATTAACAAAACTTACTCTATCCTCCAATACTTACCTTCCCCTTCATCTGTACACGCTTTCCCAAAGAATTAAACACATCATTACAAGCCACAAACAATAAAAGAAACACTCAAATTCATATCTAGAGGAGGAAAAAGGGCAGTAAAAAAGAAGCAGATAAAAAACAAAGCCGACAAAAGAAACCTATAGAACTATCAACAAAAGTAGTCAAATTTACCTCACTCACTACCCAAATAGCTGGAGTCTAAGGCCCAACATTGTAATTGTCCTAATCTTCGAAAAATAAACACAACAGAATTAGTAATTGTTAGAAGTAACAAAAGCCCTACCATTTCATCAATCAATACCAATGTCTTCTGAGAAGACCTAATTTTAATGTGACAATCGATGCATGTGCAATATATAATTATCAAAGATTTCAAGAAGCATCTATACAACAAAGCTGTAGTCTTACAAATAGATAAGCCCATAGATTTACAAAAAACCCATCATGACGAAAAGGGTTTCACATAAGTGGCTTAAAATCTCATACCTCAACCCAAAGAGAGGAGCAAGAATACATCAACAAGATTACTTCATTGTAAAGACCATCATCTGCCATTGAATGTCGATGATTAGAGAAAAATAAAGAGATGAAATATGAAGGAAAAATCAAAAGCCGTCGTTCTAAAATCAGAAGCAAAACAATAAAAGAAAAGCAAGAAAACTGGAAAATCGTTAACCGACCAAAGCAATAATCGAGAGAAACAAAGAAACGCAGAGAGAGAGAGAGAGAGAGAGGAAGAGAGAGTGGAACCTCTACCATTGATGTTGATTGTGCCCTGTAATTTGGCAACAATCAGCGTGTGCGTTGTAGTTGTATACGACATCCAAGACCTGAAGATCTAGCCATGGGCGTGGGAGACGCCACAGAGAGACGATGCCTGAGAAAGAGCCGAGACAGAGAAAGACAAAGGGAAAAGTGAGACACTTTTTTTTCTCTCTGCTTTTTTGGCAGCATGAGATTGCAGGAAATAAGGCAAGTACGTGGATCTCTTTACACCACTCACAGATGTCAAGGAGCAGTGGTAGGTGAGATGAGACAATTCCTTTCCACAATAAGGCGCCAACAAAGCTTGGGAAATAAAACTTAAAGCAAGGGCAAAAAAGGTAACACATTGTGCAGATCTAGTCAATCAATGCCAGCAGTGCAATGCCACTTTACAAAAGATAAGGGGCAAAATAGTCTTTGCAAAAATATGCATCCAAAATGTTACTGTTGTAAGTCATTTTTTATATTAGTAAGATAAGACATGCATTATAATATTGCTAAAAGCCAAACGATTGTTTTAAGTAATCTATCTAATGATAATTTTAAAATATAATCTCCCGTGACCATCTTTTTTTTTTATTCTTTTCTATTTTATTATTCTTCTTTATAATTTCACATCCATACACATATCAATATATATAATATATATGTACACACATTAGAATACACATTCGTATTTTTACTTTATCTTTATTATTTTTATTTTTCCTTTATAGTGACCAACACTCCCATCACCTCTGGTAGGTGGTAACCACATCATTGCCCTTAATAAGCCATTCCCATAATAACCCGTAGGTCCTAATATATAATTTCATAATTCAAATGTCAAAGCCATAATTAAATTTTATTTATTACTTTTTACAAAAATACGGGATCTTTTTAATTCCATTTCATGTTTAAATAATAAAAAATTACCTGCGCTATTTTATGTTGATTTTTTTCCGATACTGATGCGTACAAAACTCTCTCTGATTTTTTTCCAAAATAATAAAAAATTACCTACGCTCTTCACAGACAATATGGCGAAATGATAGAAGCACCCCAATTTCAAACAATTATTACAGTTCGTATGTGCAAGGTAGGAAAATTTAAAAAAATATTCATTCCTTTTGGAATGCCATTCATAGGGGTGCAATAGATTCCTTTGCTAGATGAGTCCAAATATACTCACCGAATCCATCTCAAAACCGGCATATTAAAGGGAATCTATTATATAAGAGAGAGAGTAAGGGTAACACGGCACTAAGAGTTTAATAAATAATTTCTCGCACGTTGTTAAATGTTTTAATTGCAATTAGTCAAATTAGTTGGGTGACAGAGAGAAAACATTTGACAAGCATGAGAGAACTTCCGAGCATGTTTAAGTATTTTTTTTTTTTAACTTAATTGTGCCACAAATATGATTTTCAACATATTTGAGAGAAGCAAGTAAAAAGTGAATATAAAACACGCTTTTTTTTAAAAAAAAATGTGGGTGCAATCAATTTTTTTTTTTTTTTTGTTGAGATTGAGTTTTTGATTGAAAATATGGTTCTACACAACCAAATAGAGAGAAGACAAGAAAGAGTTTGGTAAATACTATCATGTTATAAAATTAACATAATGAAAATACACAACCAGATAGATAGAAGACAAGAAAGAGTATGATTAATACTCTCATATTAAAAACTTAACATAATGAAAAGACAATATTGTAGAGGTAGAGAAATAGATCACTCAAACCATCACCTTCTTACACTTAACATTTCAATCTCTCAAAAAGTCTCCTTTTATAGGCATACAATCATAAAGAAACATAATAAGGGAAAACTAAAGATTGGTGTTACAACCATACCAAGAGGTGAAGCATATCAAGGGGTGGAAGACTAAATAAATTAATCATCAAGGTGGTCATCCACTACTATATGCCTTTACAACACTCCCCCTTGATGGAGGACTAAGATATGTGTGTTAGGACTGTCTCGTTGAAAGCATGCTAAGAAAAACCCAACGTGATAAAAACTTAGCTAAGGAAGAATAGTACAGTATGCATACCCTTTAACTTCTCTCCCTCGTGAACAAGCCCAACAAAAATTTGGTTATCGAGATTATTCAATATAAAGCTTCATGAGATGACGCATTTTAATGTTGTGCACCAATTTCTCGAATGGTGCAGTTGGTAAAACTTTAGTAAATAAATCAGCCAATTGTCATTAGAACGGATTTGTTGAACATCAATTTCATTATTCTTTTAGAGCTCATGTGTATAAAAGAATTTTGATAAAATATGTTGAGTTTTATCACCCTTAATGTAGCCTCCCTTGATTTGTGTAATACACGTAACATTATTTTCGTATAACACCATTGCGGTATCTTTGAGATAGCTTACTCTACATTTTTCTTGAATATGTTGGACCATAGATCTCAGTCAAATACACTCTCTACTTGGTTCATGGATTGTGATTATCTTAGCATGATTTGATGAAGTTGCAGTCATTGTCTATTTCAAGGATCGCCATGAGATAGCGATGTCTCCATAAGTAAATAGATATCTAGTTTGTGACTGAGCTTTATGTGGATCGGATAAATAACCAGCATCTGCATATCTAACTAACTGCGGCTTTGACCCATTTGCATAGAATAAACTCATATCAACAGTTCTTTAAAGATAATGGAATATGTGCTTAATTCCTTTTTAATGTCTTTGGGTTGGTGCAGAACAATACCTTGCTAATAAGTTGACAGAAAATGCTATGTCAGATCTTATATAATTTGCAAGATACATAAGAGTACCGATTGCACTAAGATATGACACTTTAGGACAAAGAAGTTTTTCATTCTCTTCTTGAGGATGGAAAGTATCTTTCTTTATATCTAATGATCGACAACCATTAGAGAACTCAATGGATGCACTTTATCCATTTAAATTGTTTTAGAACCTTTATTGTGGACATTAACTGATGTATGAGGGTTCTATTTGGCAAGTGCTCAATTTGTAAACTAAGACAAAATTTCGTTTGCCTAAGATCTTTCTTCTCAAATTCTTTCTTTAAATAACTTGGAACCTTAATAAACTCTTCTGGAGTTCCCACTAGATTCAAGCCATTAACATATACAACAATAATAGCAAAATCAGATTCTGATTTCTTAATGAAAATACATGGACAAATTGGATCATTCGTATATCCTTCTTTCAATAGATATTCACTTAGTCGGTTATACTATATGTGTCCAGATTGTTTTAACCTATACAACAATTGTTGAAGCTCGATAGAATACATACTTCGGGGTTTTGAGTTATATACTTCAGACATTATAAATCCTTCAGGGATTTTTATATATATGTCATTATCTAATGATCCATATGAACATGTTGTAACAACATCCGTTAGACACATATCCAGTCTTTTTGTAATTACCAAACTAATTAAAAATCAAAATGTAATTGCATCCACTATTAAAGAGTACATCTCCTCTGTAAGCACCCCATTTTTGACCGCTTGGCAGTCTACACTCCGTCCAGACTTGTTTTCAAGTCATTGTGGGCATATTCCTATCGAAACCAATTCTCTAGGTCCAAATCTCGTCTGTCCATCGCTTCGCAGGCCTGTTAGGCCCAAATAGAGGCAAAATGACCAAAATGCCCTTAGGGGCATTGTCCTTTCCAATCCCACTCTCGAGACAGTTTATTCCTCAAGACGATTCCACTCCAGGCACGTCTCTTCGGAGACGGTAAGACCCATTTCCAATCCCACTCTCGAGACAGTTTATTCCTCGAGACGGTTCCATTCCAGGCACGTCTCTTCGGAGACGGTAAGACCTCTTTCCAATCCCTCTCTCGAGACAGTTTATTCCTCGAGACGATTCCAATCCAGGCACATCTCTTCGGAGACAATAAGTCCCCTTTCCAATCCCTCTCTCGAGATAGTTTATTCCTCAAGACGGTTCCAATCCAGGCACGCCTCTTCGGAGACGATAAGTCCCCTTTTCAATTCCTCTCTCAAGACAGTTTATTCCTCGAGACGGTCCGAGTAGCAAAACTACTCACAAAACCGTTAGAGTAGCAGAAATACTCACAAATAGGTCGATATAGGGAATTGGCAACAAACCCCTATGTCACGACGACCGCCGTTAGAGTGGCGGAAACACTCAAAACTCAGGTCAACACCAGTGTCTGTTAACCCACTTTGGTGAAAAATGACCAAACTGTCCTTTTGACCTTTTCCGAGACTTTCTGGTCAAGATGACCATTTTGCCCCTAGGCATCCGAATGCCCCGGGAACCACACCGGCTTTGGGTATCAAACCGGTAATGTCCCGAGAATACTTTTTATAGTATTCTCAACCTTCCTTTACCTTTCCGGATCATTCCGAGTCAGTTCCGGCCAACCCGGTACAAAATGACCGTTTTGCCCCTGTTAGGCCGGTCTCCTTTTTCGACCACACCGGCTCTGGGTATCAAACCGGTAACCTCCTGAGACTACTTTTTATAGTGTTCTCAACCTCCTTTTACCTTTCCGAATCTTTCTGAGTCAGTTCCGGCCAACCCGGTGCGAAATGACCGTTTTGCCCCTGGTGGGCCGGTCTCCTTTTCCGACCACGCCGGCTCTAGAAATCAAACCGGAAACCTCTAGGAACATCCTAAATAATGTTTCCAGATCCCAAGTTCTCTTCCGGGACAGTCCGAGTTCGTCACGGCAGTTTCCCGGTCCGATTGACCGTTTTGCCCCTAAAGGCCCGGTCAACCCTTCCGACACATCTTATCCTTATTTCTCAGGTCAAATACCTCAAAGACACTATTTTAAGTGTTCCTGCTCCTTTCCGGCCTTTCGGGTCATTCCCAGCTCCTTCAAATTATTCCTGGACTTTCCGAAGCCACTCCTAGTGAAGCCAGGCTAAAAATTGCATGGTAGTCACTAGTACAGGCGCCCAAATCTAGTCAAAGATACGTTGTTTGCCGACTTATAAAGTTTCCTAACTGGCTGGCGCCACTAGTAGTGGCACCAAGCCAAGAATTGGCCTGGCGCCACTCCTAGTGGCGTCGAGAGCAATTTTGTCCTGGCGCCACTGTAACAGGTGCCAGGTTTCTCCAACCTCTATAAATACAGAGCCTCATTCAATGTGAGAAGGATCTGAAAACTCAACCTAAAAATCATATAATTCGATATACAGAGCTCGAGCACCTCCAAAAACCCTAGCTTCCCTAGGTTTCCCAAACCCTAGCCACCTTGCACAAACCCTAGCCTTCTATACACTCATACACACCCCCATACACTCATACACTAGCCTTCAACCATCCTTTGAAGACTTGAAGAGCTGCAATCCAAAGCTTGAAGACAACTCTTGAGGACTGAAGGTGAAGATCAAGACGAAGACCGAAGACTGAAGAAAGCAAGGCGCGCAAAATAACAAGACATACGGTAGGCTCCCTATTTAAATTTCTGCACTTCCCCCCCTCTCTCTTTTCTCTCCTAACCCACTTGGGTTTTCTCTTTTTGAATCCCCCATCTCTTTCCCCCCTTTCTTTGCATGCTTGAAACAAGGGGATTCCCGGTCCATGTGTAGGATTGGGCTATTGGAAAGTCACCGTGTCAGGGGCTTTCTTCTAGTCTAACCAGAGACCACGTGGGTCTGGCCCCCTTGATTATGTGGTGAAGCCTTAGCCTTTTATGTTCACGACCCCAAATCGCATTGTGCATATCATGATCTTGCATATTTCAAAAACTGTTTTCAAAGTTGTCTTCAAAGTTGTTTTCAAACTTGTTTTCAAAATTGCATCAAAATCTCCTTTTCAAAAACTTGTTTTCAAAACCACAATTCTAGGGTGATTCTAGCCTTTTCATGGCTAGGGTTGCTTTAGGAAAGTGTTACATTAAAAGTGACCTTTCAAGGTCTATATTTTCAAATCTTATTGTTTTTCAAAAACCGCTTTCTTAAAGTGGTTCTAACCTTCTTATGGTTAGAATCGCTTTAGGAAAATGAGATGTTTTTTTACACCTTCTAAAACCTCTTCTTTTCAAAAATCTCTTCCTGAAAATCTCTTTTTCAACATACTTTCCTAAAACTCTCCTCTCCAAAATTGTTTTCAAAAACTCCCTTCCAAAATCTATTTTTCAAAACTCCCTTTTTCAACTCCTTTCCAAAATCCTCTCCTCAAAATCCACTTTCTAAAAACGTTTCCTAAAAATCTTTTCAAAAACTCTCTTCAACAATCCTCTACCAAAAACCTTCCTAGAAAAGCTCTCTCCAAAAATCTTTCTAAAAACTCTCTTTTCAAAATCTCCCTTCTAGAAATTCCCCTCTAGGATTTTTCTTTCTAAAATCTTCGTTTCTAAAAACACACTTTCCAAAAACTCTTTCTTTCCAAAAATCTTTCCAAAAACTCTCTTTCCAAATTCACTTTCCAAAAACTCCTCCCTAGGATTTCCCTTCTAGAAAACCTTCGTTTCCAAAAACGCGCTTTCCAAAAACTCTTTCCTTAGAGCCCAAGTCAAGCCCTAGAACTCGCAATTAAGAAATCCTAATTTTCTTCCCAAAAACATGGTTTTCAAACTTTGCCCCAAACCTAGGTTTCCAAAACCCCTTGTTTTCACATCCAAACGATACATGTTTCCAAAACCTCTTTTCTACGTCAAAACTATAATTTTCCAAATCTAGAGTTTCTAGAATCTCCCTTTCCAAATCCTTGCCAAATCCTATCTTCCCTTTAGGAAACCAAATCAAATCTTCTCGTTTAGGAAACCGAATCCAATCCTCCGTTTTTGGAAACAAAATCAAACTTTTGCTTTTAGAAACCAAATCCAATCCCTTCTTAATCCAAACCTTTCTTAATTCAATTCCTTCCTAAACCATAAGTTTCCTAAGCCTAAACTTTAAATCTTTCCTTAAACTTCAAAATCCAAATCTTTCCTAATTCGAATCCTTCCTAAACTTCCACTTACCTAAATTTTAAGTTTCCAAAACTTGAACATAAGAATCTTTCTTAAATTTTAAAACTCAACTTTCAAATCTTCCCTAATTCAACCCTTTCCTAATTCTACCCTCTTTTCAAATCTTAACTTTTCAAATCTAAGCTTTCAAACTTTTCCTAACCTCAACCTTTCCTAATCTCAAGATTTTCTAAAACTCTAAAACTTTCTAAATCTTAAACTTTCTAAATGTCAAATCTTTCTAAAATTCTAAGCTTTCTAAATTCAAAACTTTCTTAAGTTAAGACTTTCTAAATCTGAAACTTCCTAAATTCTAAACTTTCCAAATTTCAAGTCTTTCCAAATTCTAAGCTTCCAAAATTTAAAACTTTCTTAACTTGAAACTTTCTAAATTCTAAGCCTTTCTTAAACTAAACTTCCATATTTCAAAACTTTCTAAATTCTAAACTTTCCAACTTTCAAAACTTCCAAATTTCAAAACTTTCCTAATTTGAAAACTTTCCAAATTCAAAACTTCCTTAATTCGAAACTTCCCTATTTCGAAACTTTCCAAATCGAAAACCTTTCCAATTTCCAAACTTTCTTAAATTCCAAACTTTCCTAATTTCAAAACTTTCCAAAAATGAAACTTTCCTAATTCGGAACTTTCATAAATCGGACCTTTCCTAATTCGAACCTTTCCTAAATCTAATCTTTCTTAAACTCTTGAGTCTTTCCTAGGTCTCATCTTTCTTAAGTCTAGGTTTCTTAAACCTTCATCTTTCTGAAACAAGTCCAATTCTATCTCTTTAAATCAAAGTCCAATCTTCTCAATTTCAATTTCCAATCTCCTCTTCTAATCTAAAATCAAATCCAATTTTCAATTCAATCTCTTTCTGCCAATTCAATCTCTCTCTTCAAATCAATCTCTTTTCAATCGGCCTCCGGTGCGAACTACGGCTGACCTGATTCCCACAAAGGGATACGTAGGCAACCTTCATGGGTGTGGTCACAACACTTTTCAAACTTTCAATTCCACCCTCATGGGTACGGTTTCCAAAATCTTTCCAAATCTCAAATTCTAATCTATTTTCAAAATTCCAATTTCAAAATTTCTATTTTCAAATTTCTATTTTCAAATTGTCAAACTTTCCAATTTCAATTCCATCTCTTCAAATCTATTTTCAAATCAAATCAATTTCAAATCAATCTCTTTCCAAATCTATTTTTCAATTCTCTTAACTTGCACTTGCATATCATGCATCATGTTAGTTTTCAAACATTGTTTTTCTAAAGTGAATAGGGTTGAACATTTGTTAATTAAAGACTCTCATAAGTGAATCTAGGGTAGATTGACATGTAGGTACCGAAAGGGCGGGGTAGGGTGATAGCTTAGTGCGTCTTCCCTACACGTAACCAACCTCCGAACCTAGGATCACTGTTTTCAAAGACCAAATGGAGTTATTTTTCAAAAAGGGCTAAATGTTTTTCAAAGGTTGCCAAACAACCTGTTTTTCTTAAAAACCCTCTCTCGAGGAGATATTTTCAAAAATCATTTTCCAAAACCCTAAGTGTAGTCTACGAATTATTTTTAGTTTTTAGGTGACCTAACTTACCTTAATCAAGTTAGGTGGCGACTCCAAATCTTTTTCAAAAGCCCTTTATTCAAACCAAATTTTCAATTCAAACCTAGTCGCACTCATTCTTTTAGAAGGGTGAGTTCTAACGAGAGAGTACATCATTTTTCCCACTTGTGTGAGTATTCCTCGAGTGCGAAAAATCTGGGCGCGACATCCTCGTAGTCAATACCATGTCTTTGTGAGAAATTTTGTGCTATAAGACGTGCTTTATATTAAACAATTGCGTTCTTATCATTTCATTTTTGTATAAATACCCATTTATATCCCACTAGTTGGATATCTTTAGGTATTTGGACTATAGGTCTTAAAACTTTACGTTTTGCTAGGAAGCTCAATTCTACCTCAATTACTTCTTTCCACTTTGGCCAATTATCTCTACGTTGACATTCTTCGACAAATTTAGGTTTAGGCTCATCATTATTTGAAATGACAAGAGTAACAGAAAAGAAGAATATATTGTTGACAACAATCTGATTTCTATCCTTTCTTTATCTTGTATACAAATAATTTATCCAAATCTCATCATTTTCAAGTACTTTTACCACTTCAGGGGTTACTAGTTCGATTGTTTCCATTGTCTCTTCTATGGATGTATTCTCTTCGGGAGTACTAACTTTTAGCAATATGAGTACAATCTCTTCAAGAGTGTTAACTTCTATATGTGTTCTGCCATATGCCTTTCTCTTTCTAGGAAATGTATCTTTTGCACCAACAGGTCTTCCACGCTTCGAGCGTGTTTTAGGTTCATTAGTTGCTATATTGACAAATTGTCCAACAGGAATGTCAATTCTAGATAGAGTACTTGTAGTAGGTATATGTGATTTCATAACTGACCTTATGTCGATGAATGCATTCGGCAATTGATTTGCAATATTTTGCAATGAAACGATCATTTGAACTTCTAGTTTGCATTAATTTGTATAAGGGTCAAAGTGAAATAATGCTTCAGCATTCCTAGTGATCTCACACTTCTTTTCTATTTGCGTCTTATCTATGTCGCGCCCAAATTTTTCGCACTCGAGGAATACACACACAAGCGGGAAAAATACTGTACTCTCTCGTTAGAACTCATCCTCCTAGAAGAATGAGTGAGACTAGGTTTGAATTAAAAATTGGTTTGAATAAAGGGCTTTTAGAAAAGATTTGGAGTCGCCACCTAACTTGATTAAGGTGAGTTAGGTCACCTAAAAACGAAGCATAATCTAAAGACTACACTTAGGGTTTTTGAAAACGATTTTGAAACTGCTACCACAAGAGAGGGTTTTTAAGAAAATAGGTTGTTTGGCAACTTTTGAAAAACATGTAAGCCCTTTTTTGAAAATAAACTCCATTTTGGTCTTTTGAAAACAGTGATCCTAGGTTCAGAGGTTGGTTACGTGTAGGGAAGACGCACTAAGCCATCACCCTACCCCGCCCTTGCGGTACCTACATGTCTATTTACCCTAGATTCACCTATAAGAGTCTTTAACTAACAAATGTTCAATCCTATCCACTTTAGAAAAAGAATGTTTTAAAAGACATGATGCATGATATGCAAGTGTAAGAAAAGAGAGTTGGAAATAGATTTGAAAGAAAATTGATTTGTTTTTAGAAAGAGATTTGAAAAGATAGAATTGAAATTGAAAAGTTTTGGAAATTGAAAATAGAGATTTGGAAATAGAAACTTGGAATTAGAAAAATAAATTAAGGAATTGGAGATTTGAAAAAGGTTGTGGAAATAGAAGCTTGAAAAAGGTTGTGGAATTAGAGATTTGAAAGAAGTTGTGACAGCACCCATGAGGGTTGCCTACGTATCCCTTTGGAGGAATCAGGTCAGTCGTAATTCAGACAAGAGTCTGATAGAAAATAAAAGGTTTGATTGGAAAAAAAAAATTGAATTGGAATTTGGATTTGATTTGAATTTAGAATAGAAGATTGGAATTTGAAATGGAAGAATAGAGACCCTAGACCTAGGAAGATAGGACTTAGAAAGGACTCGAGATTAAGAAAGACTTGACTCGAATGTTAGACTTGAAAGATCGAAGAAGATTAGATTTAGGAAGGGTTCGAATTAACAAAGGTCCGAATCAAGAAAGTTTCAAAATAGGAAAGTGTCATTTTTGAAAAGTTTCGCTTTAGGAAAGTTTTCGAATTAGAAAAGTTTCATTTTAAGAAAGTTTCAATTTAGAAAAGTGTTGAATTAAAAAAGTTTTGAAATAGGAAACATTTCATTGATATGTGAAAGATTCAAGTCTTCAATAGAAAGATTCAAAGTCTCAGAAAAGGCCCAACGGGCAGTTTGGTCATTTTTCGCTGAAGTGGGCTAGTAGGCACCGGTGTTGACCTGGGTTTTGAGTGTTTTCGCCACTTTGACAGCGGTCTCATGTTACAGGGGTTTGTTGGCAATTCCTTATATTGACCTGTTTGCGAGTATTTCCGCTACTTTGATGGTTGCAATGTTTGCGAGTAGTTCCGCTACTCTAACGGTTGCAATGTTTGCTAGTACTTCTGCTACTCTGATGGTTCGCGATCATTCCCGAGACTGCCTGATCTCGGGAAGCTGCTAAAGGGACTTAGCGCCTGAGAAGTCAACTTTCTCAGAAGGTGTGCCGAAATGGACATTTCTACATTGGCGGGCTAGCAGGCGCCAAAGGTGAATCGTTCTACCATCTAGGAGACTTGGGATCTCGTCCCGGTCAATTGGTTTAAAGGGACTTACCGTTCCAAAGAGACTTTCTTTGAAAGACTTTCTTTGAAAACCGTGCCGAAAAGGATAGTCTTACCGTCTCGTGAAATCAACTTTCTCGAGAGAGGGATTGGAATTGGAATTGGAAAAGGAATTGGAAAGGGGTTTTACCGTCTTCAGAAAGAAGTGCCTGTTGGAATATGGAAAGGGGACTTACTGTCTTCAGAAAGACGTGCCTATTGGAAATGGGCAGGGGACTTATCATCTTTAGAAAGACGTGCCTGATTTGAAATTGGACCAAACAATGCCCCTAAGGGTATTTTGGTCATTTTGCCTCTATTTGTGCCTTTTGGGCCCGCGAAGCAATGGATAGATGGGATTAGACTTGGAAAGTTGATTTGACTCAAAATATGTCCGCATTGACTTGAATACAAGTCTGGACGGACTGTAGACCGTCAAACGGTCAAAAATAGGGTGCTTACAGCTGCCCCTCTTTTTCTGTCTTTACTTGTCGAAGATAGAAAACGATAAAGTAAGAGTCTCATATTGACCATGAAGCGGTTAGAGGGACGGACTATGGAAATTTTTCGACAACGGGGGTTCGAAAATGGATATTGGCCTAAAAAAGCCTTGGAAAACAAGTTTTGACAGGAAAAAGGGAAAAACTGCCCAGAATTGGCAATTAGCGCTACTAGTTGTGGCACCTTTGGAAAGTTTAGCTTGGTTCCTTTGCTAGTGGCGCCAGGCTTGGGATTAAAACCAGAAAAATTATGGTTTGAATACTTGTGGCATTTGAAGAGTTTTTTGAAAAGTTGAGAGTGTTTTTGGGGAAACTGACTTGAACTTTGAAGGAGCACTTCTTGGAGACCACGGGTTATTGTTGGAAGGAGACCACGTCGCCGGAAGAGAAGATTTCGCTGGAGAACTCCAAAAAGTGAGTTTTCAAATTTCTATTGACTTTGATGTGTAGAATTTCGTTTGAACCATGTGAATAGTAAAAATTGATGTTTTGATATGTTTTGAACATTATGGTGATGTTAGTTTGCATTTTCGTGTTTGTTTGATTAAACTTGAGTGATTTTACGTGATTATGTGAAGAGGGTTTTCTGTAGGAATTGGGAGTTTGTTCCTACAGGCTTGGGCATTGGGTTTTTCGGCTAAATTTTTATGCCATGTGCCCTAGAAAAATGTGTTTAACAACCGCGTGAAGTTTCGTGATTTTTTTGAAAACTTGGTGAATTTTTAATTTTTTGAAAAATAGGAAAATACTTAGAAAATTAGGAAAATGGGAAAACTTAAGAAATTGATGAAATTTTTAGAGTTTAAAATTTTGAAAAATGTCGGAATATTTTAGAAAACATTTGAAATGATTTTGAGGAATTTTAAGATATTTTTGAAAACCATTGATTTATTGAAAAAATAAAACATGTGTTTTGAAAATTTCAAAAAATTAAAAAAAATGTGCATGGATGCTGATGTTGAGTGATTGTAGCGTTGTGAAGTGCACAGTTTGTGTTTTGTGTTGATGTCATGGGTGTTGTAGGGACCATTTTTAAACAAAACTCTGTCGAAATTTTTAGAAATTCAGGGAAAGAGTTGGACAAGGTTTAGAAATAAAATCTTTTTGAAGGAAAGAGACATAAAACCCTTGAGATTTGATTTGAAGTTGAAAAATTAAAATGTGTAGGAATTTCGTTTTGACTTATCATTTGAACTCTTTTTCTCTTTTTTTATTATTATTTTTAATTGTTTGTTTTTTTATTATTTATTCACTTTGTTTTATTATTATTTGTCTGCATGTACCATCTATTAACACCACCTACCTTGGCTTACCTTTTCAAGATGTTAGACGCGGGTGATGATGGTTCTGAGAGGAGACATCGCTCGGGGAAGGAGGCTCAGACAGATTCCACCGGTGGTTCCAGTCGATCCAAAGGTAGTCGACGATCTACAGGGCGGGCACCATCTAGCCAGAGTAGACGGGGGAGTACGCCACCTGTCGACCCCTTTCCTCCGATTGAGCAGGCCTTTGTAGAGGAGATCGGTGGAGAGGAGGAGGTACCGGGCCTTAGGGATCAGGTGACCGGTTATGGGAGCTTCCTCCAGACATAGGTAGATGGATGCTGACTTGGGTGACCTAGAGGTATCGGACATCCCACTACTCAGGGATCTTACTTATCACCCCAGCACTCTAGACAACATTTGCCACCTCTGCAGGTACACACAACTTTTAGAGTGGCTGTTCATCAGATCTTCGTGACTATGCAGTAGGCTGCCCCATCATATCGTGCCTTCTTGGCTGAGATCGGATTTGGAGCCTTCATGGGATTACAAGCTAACCGCCTAAACCGGCATTTGGTACTGGCGCTTGTTAAGAGGTGGTTCAGGGAGACCGGGACCCTCCATTTTGTCGGCTTCGAGTTAGGTCCCACTTCCTTAGATTGGGTAATCATCACAGGGCTTTCCTTCGTTGGCTGGCGGATCACTCTACAGTCAGTCAGTAGAGACGAGGTATGCATTCTGCTGGACTTGCCTCCTCTTGAGTGTTCTGCCTTCCCAGTCTCTTGGCTCAGTCAAGATGACCGTACCTTTGCTGCTGAGCCATCGCCTACTAGGCGGGACATTATGAGACGACGACTTGTTTTGTACATCATCTTTAGCTGCTTTTGCAACAACAATAAGTCACTCGTGCCTTTTCATTTGGTAAGCATAGTAGCTGATCTTGAGGCTTTATCGGAGCTGGATCGGGGGTCCTTCTCCTTTGGCTGCTTCCTTCGATCGATGCGGGTCCGGACTTCTTCCCGTTGGGGCAGCATAACTAGTTTTTGGCCCTTTCTTGTCTGGTGGAGCTATGAGTACCTGCCTATTCATCGCCCTACAGTTGTTGAGGATGACCTTTATCCACGTGCTTTGAGGTGGGCTTGTGACCGGGTGGCCCAACGATCAGAGATTACTGACTTTGTGACGCTACGGACGAACCTGGAGTTATTTGAGGCGAAAGATGTGACTTGGCGGCCCTTCATTGGATCAGTTCATTATGAGACTATACAGTACTTGGTCCCATTGTCCCTGTCGAGGGCTGCTTTTCTTAGTGATGATACTTGGGAGTCCTATCTCGGAGAGCGACACTGGCGGCAGTTTCATGAGGAGTTCCAATCAGTAGGAGCTCCGCCGGAGTATATGTTTGGAGCCTTGGTGGCGGGAGTGCCTATCCCTTATCAGGAGCGGTAGCCAGGTGCTGAGTTCTTGCTTCCTCCAGATACAGATTATGTTGTGCACTTTGGGGCTCATTTTATCGGTGCCTTCACTTGGTTTGAGGTAGTAGTCGGCGGGTACACTGTGGGCCAGGAGTTGGTCGACTTGTGGCGCCGTGCTAGAGGATATATGCCCCAAGCTGAGTTTACTGCAGTGAGAGACCAAATCAGTACCAGATGGAGCGAGATTAGTACCAGGCTGAGGTAGCTTCCTTGACGGCTTGGTTATCTCAGTTGGGTGGTGGCGGGGTATGTTGCTCTTTCTCTGCTTCTTCTGTTCACTTTGCTGTTGTCTAGTTTTTTTATGTGGTTGATTTCGGTTCTGTCTTCTCTGCAGGACGCTGGTGCTTCGAGTAGTTATCCACCTCCTCCGATACTGGGTTTTGGGGATTTTGATCCAGATGACATTGACTTTGACCTTTGATAGATGCCCCTTATGGAGATTCTGATCTTCCCTTACCCCTATTCTTGAGATGTACTAATGTTAGACAATTTTATTTTGTAAGTTTTGTATAAAGATGGATATTTATGGTATTTAGATGCATGGGTAGGCAAAGACATTTATGATATTTTCAACTAGGCATATGATCAAATGCATGCGATGGATGATCATGTTATGTATCTATTACATGAGTTGATATTAGTGACTTCTGTTTTTATATGGAGTTATGTCCTATGCAAAGCTCAGGTGATTTTTTTTTTTTTTTGCACATATTAGAAATTAACTAATAGAATGACAAGGGGTGTTGTCGAACTCGATATCTTTGGAATGGTAAGTCCTTCCTTTTTAGGGGTCTAGCCTCTCCTCTAGCTCAACCTTACCTTGATTGGATGATAGCACTTCGCACCTTTCTCGAGATTTTAGCAACAGCTTTCCCGACCTTTAGCAGAGCGATAAGCGGCCAGTCCTTTCAATCCGAGGAAACTTTGTTTAGGACTGTAATGTAGGCTAGGTTATGGGGTTTCGGAAATAACGGGATATATAGGCTCAAATTTGATATTGTTTTCAGCAGGGTTTAGATCCATACCATCCTTGACTATTTTTCAGTAGGGTTAGCATCCGTTATTGGCTTTGGTAGCATGTCCAGCTCATTTAGATCAAACAATCCGTTTTCAATCAGAGTGGACTTTAGTAAGGTTGTAATGTAGGCCATGGTCTCAGATTTTTGCAAGAAAGGGTAGGCTCGAACCTATTGTTTCTACTAGGTTTCTTTGTAACCTAGGATCACCTTTAAATTCCCTCCTTGTTCTTGCTATACACTTCTTAGGGTGAAAATGACTCTTTTTTTTTCCCCTTTCTATATGCTTTTTGAGATAAACATGACTCTCTTCTCTTTCTATCTTCTTATTATGCTTTTGAAGATGACTCAATCATGGTTTTCTTCAGGCCTTTCCTTAGATTTTTTTTTTTTTTGCCTTTTGCCCTTTGGCAACTCTTTTCCTTTGCTTTGTCCTTTTTATCTTTTTCCTTTCTATGGAACGAGTAATTCTACCATCCTTTTTTCCTTTAGACCTTTTCCTTAGCAATCTGACCCAATGCGGGCGGTGATCCCTAAGTTGGGGTTTTCTTGAAAAGATAAATGGCTCAACGGGTTTGGCAAAGGGTTACTTCTGACTGTATGGGAAATGAAATGAGGGTCTCTCTTCACTTTGAACTATATTGCTTGATCTATAGAGCTTTCGATACTATCCTAGCAAGATAGAGGTGGATACCATTCCTTGAGTTCTCAAATATTGTCTGCCTTAGTGTGAGGAGGACAGTCTTAGATCAGGGTTGACAAAGAAAATTTTCGCTTTCCGTGAGGCACTAGGGGTTAAGCAAAGGGAATATAAGCATTTTCTTATTATCACTATTATTTTTTATTTTTTTTATATATTTTTTATTTTATTTTATATATTGAAAAATGAAAAATGGCTCCCCTTCACTTTGATAATTTGGCTGCACATCGCTTAGCTTCGGTGTCTTGTAAGTGTTGCCTTTGGGTAGTATTCTCACTCATCCAAGAACTCTCTTTTTCGGAAAGCTGATCGTTGAGGGAGTGGTTAACTCATGCTATCATCCCTTCAAACTAACCCCTAAGATAAACCATACCCCTTGCGTAAAAAGTAGCTACCATTCCCAAGAGAAGATAAGACAAAAGCGAAGGAATAAAAGACTATTATTTGATTATTATTATCATTTCTTATAGGAAGCATGGAGTTCTTAAGCAAAAACGAAATGTAAACATCAATTTAAGGACAGGAAGTAAAAGGGATAGAAAGAAAGTGGGTGAAAACACCCCTCTCCTGTACGCTTTTGAAGGGATTCCTGTTTCAGTAAGGCCTTGGGACAATGCCCACATCTTCGATACTCCATTCTTGGTTCAGGTCCTTGGCCAAGGCAAGACAGGCCAAGGCTTCTGCTAGAGCTCTGGACATGTCAGCAATGATGGTGAAGTCAGTAGCTTCATTGATCTCTTTCTCGTTCTTTGCAACAGGTCCTGCTATAAACAGGGTGGCTAGTTCACCTCCTTCTAACTTGAACGGCTCTGTCTGTTCTCTTGGCTCTTCTAGCCCCCAGCCCATGTCTTCATAGTTGTACTCAGTTACGGGCTAAGGGTTTTCCAACAAGTGACTTTCAACTGCTGCATACTTCGGGTGTAGAAACTCATCACCCCATCCATCGGCAATTATGCTTTCAATATGTTCTTCCTTCGGGAACATTGGCTCCTCAATGGGCCAGTCAGAAGTGTCAATCACTTCATCAGGGTTATAAAGATAAATTGGGCACAATGGGAGATCCTTATCTCAGTCATCTTCTTCATTGGTCTCCCAATCGTCCTTATAACCTTCGGCCTCGAGTTCGTCAAACTCTCCCTCGCCTTCCATTTCTACTAATATCATGTTAACAGTGTGATCCGACAGAGGGTTAGTGGTCACATTGGGGGTCGGAGCAGGTTATACCGGCTGCACAAACAGTTGTACATACTCCTTCTCTTCCAATGGGGGATTGACTTGTGCGGCAACTTCTCTCCATCTCAAGGCATACTTCTTGAAGCTTTCCTTTTCACCCTTGCTCATAGTCATCAGGGACCATCGGTCAGAGGTGAGATCAATATTGTGACAATATTGGGCTTTAAATGCATTGACCAGCTCGATCCAGGTTGTGATCTTCCTTAGGTCCAGACAAGCAAACCATTGTAGAGCAGACCCCGTGAGGCTGTGTTGGAATAGCTACATAAGGAGCTTCGGATCGTTGCCATGACCACTTAGCGCTCTAGCATAGAGACAAAGATGACCAACGAGGTTTCCAGTACCATCATACTTCTGGAAGTTAGGCATTTTGAACCTAGCGGGTCTCGGGTGGTCAATAAAGAAACATAATTCGTCATAGGTAGTGAACCCATAAGTGTTGTGGCCATGAAGACTTTGCAGTGAATCCTCTAGTCCTTGGAATTTCAAACTGAGAGGGTCTAGGGGGGCCTTCTTTACGACAGGTGAAAGTAATATAGTCTCATCCTCTTCAGCGCTGATCCCTTTTGGCATCTTCCTTATTCCTCCCCGTATTGTCAGACTGAAGCACAATCCTTGGATTAACGGGTTCAGATTGACAAAGTCATGGATGATGATGGGACTGCAGCAGTATCCTTCATAGCCATAGTTTGAATGAGTTTGAGCATCTCATCCATCTTGGTCTTCATTTCGTTGACATCTTCCTGAGAGACTTGAGATGATTCTTCAGGGTTAGCAGCCATCAGTGATGCTCTTTGCTAGGCGATAATAGGATCCCTAGGTGGATGTTGCCCCTTCTTGGGAGCAATATTGACTCAGTGCAGGGTGACCTCTATAAATAAAAAGGAAGAAAGAAAAAGATAAAAACACAAATCGCAAGTCAGTTTCTGGTTTTTAGAGGGCTTTATGCAATGTATGCCCTAAGGTACCCCTATTCAGAGGGGAGACTATACATAGTGCATTGGCTCACTTTTGGAGATAGGGGATTTGCCCCTGTATGTAGATACCTTACAGTCGAGCGGGAACCTTCATCCATACATATATTCATCCACCCATTTGCTCAAGGAAAAGTAAAGAAATACATCTAACTTTGGGTTTGTGATACAAAAGAATTGAAATACATTTTAATAGGGGGACGGGGAACATTTTCCTTTGGGGGTTCCACTTATCTAGTTTTACAAAGGAAACCCTAAACTACTCTTGAGTCTTCGGATTCGCCTTCGTTGGATTTGATGTCGAGGAGGTTGCTGAGAGACCTTGTTAATTGATTGCCCCTTGTCATTTTGGCAATCCTATATCCGTGAGCATAGAGGGATTGGGGCCCCTCTTATGGAATGAATTGATATACATGGCGTGAGTCCTTAGGGTTACATGGGAACCCTTAAGGTTTAGGTAGGTTTAATGCAAGGGAGAGTGAACTAGGTGTCACTCTCAGTGGGTTGATCATATGCATGAGAATGCGGTAACTTGAGTTACTTGGAACTCTCGTCTTGACATGGAATATAGAATGCATGAAAATGGATGCATAGAGTATAAGGAAAGAGAATACAGTTGAAGTACATATGCATGTATGAGCAGTTAGATAGGTATTATAATAGTACGAATACAGTCATTATAACAACAGGAATAGACAGGTATAAATGAAAATAAGAGCAATCGCCCTTTCCTCCATGGTTTTGGAAAACAGTGCGCGTGTCTTAAATCTGGCAGAGGTTCAGCTATACATGGTGTCTATATGAGCATGAGGTTGAGGGTTAACTAATGCGCCCTAAAAAGGCTCGGTCCCCGGATCTTCAAACCTAGGCCCACTCCCCGAGGTGGTGCCATGTTTGGTTGGTGATCCGAACGGGAGAACCATCAAGAGGCCGTAGGCGAAAAAATTGACACAACATCTTGCCCACAACCATTATACCGTTCCCCCTTTTTAACTAGAAGGGTCATATCAGGGTAAAAATGAAAGTATGCAATATGCAAGTGCACGTGCAGTGTGTGTATGTGATTTTTGAAAGTAGAGGAAAGAGCCCAACAACTCTTATCCATCCTATTCATTACATTTATGCATGACAGTTAATAACATAAAATTGCAAACAAAAGCACACCTACAAAATAAAGATACAAGAGTTAGTAGGTGGATGGCAAACTTAATACAAAATAATATGAATAAATGCATCTTTTTTTTTTAAATAATTTTTGAAAATTCGGTTTTGAAAATTTAAAGTGAATAGGATAGAGGGTAAAGAGACATGACTACGGCCTAACCCTCTAAGTGTTCCCAGTGGAGTCGCCAGCTATCGCGTCCAGATTTTTCCCACTCAAGGAATACACACACAAACGGAAAAAATAATGTACTCTCTCGTTAGAACTCATCCTCATAGAAGAATGAATGCGACTAGATTTGAATTGAAAATTGGTTTGAATAAAGGGCTTTTAGAAAAGATTTGGAGTCGCCACCTAACTTGATTAAGGTGAGTTAGGTCACCTAAAAACTAAGCATGATCCGAAGACTACATTTAGGGTTTTTGAAAACGATTTTGAAAATACTATCCTAAGAGAGGGTTTTTAAGAAAATAGGTTGTTTGGCAACCTTTGGAAAATATGTAAGCCCTTTTTTGAAAATAAACTCCATTTTGGTCTTTTGAAAACAGTGATCCTAGGTTCAGAGTTTGGTTACGTGTAGGGAAGACGCACTAAGCCATCACCCTACCCCGCCCTTGCGGTACCTACATGTCTATTTACCCTAGATTCACCTATGAGAGTCTTCAACTAACAAATGTTCAATCCTATCCACTTTAGAAAACGAATGTTTTAAAAGACATGATGCATGATATGCAAGTGTAAGTAAAGAGAGTTAGAAAATAGATTTGGTAATAGATTTGAAAAGAAATTGATTTATTTTTAGAAAGAGATTTGAAAATATAGAATTGAAATTGGAAAGTTTTGGAAATTGGACATAGAAACTTGGAATTAGAAAAATAGATTAAGGAATTGGAGATTTGAAAAAGGTTGTGGAAATAAAAGTTTGAAAAAGGTTGTGGAATTGGAGATTTGAAAAAAGTTGTGACCGCACCCATGAGGGTTGCCTACGTATCCCTTTAGAGGAATCAGGTTAGTCGCAGTTCGAACAAGAGTCCGATAGAAAATAGAAGGTTTGATTGGAAAAAGAAATTGAATTGAAATTTGGATTTGATTTGAATTTAGAATAGAAGATTGGAATTTGAAATGTAAGAATAGAGACCCTAGACCTAGGAAGATACGACTTAGAAAGGACTCGAGATTAAGAAAGATTTGACTCGAATGTTGGACTTGGAAGATCGAAGAAAGATTGGATTTAGGAAAGGTTCGAATTAGGAAAGGTCTGACTTAGAAAAGCTTCAAAATAGGAAAGTGTCATTTTTGAAAAGTTTCACTTTAGGAAAGTTTTCGAATTAGGAAAGTTTCATTTTAAAAAAGTTTCAATTTAGGAAAGTGTTGGATTAAGAAAGTTTTGAAATAGGAAACATTTCATTTCAAGAAAGTTTTGAATTTGGAATGTTTTGAAATAGGGAAGTTTTGAAAGTTTAGAATTTAGAAAGTTTTAGATTTGGAAAGATTTGAAGTTTAGGAAAGTTTAGAATTTTAGAAAGATTCAAAGTTTGAGTTTTAGAAATTCTTGAAATTAGGAAAGGTTTAGACTAAGGAGGATTGAGATTCCTATTTCCTAAAACAAGGGATTGGATTTTGTTTCTAAAAAGAGATGTTGTGATTTTGTTTCAAAAAACGGAGGATTGGATCTAGTTTCCCAAAGGGAAGATTGGGTTTGGTTTCCTAAAGGGAAGATTGGATTTGGTATGGATTTGGAAAAATGGAATTTTGGATATTCTACTTTTGGAAAGATTATAGTTTTGATGTAGAAAATAGGCTTTAGAAATATATATAGTTTTGATGTAGAAAACAAGAGGTTTTGGAAACATAGGTTTTGAGGCCAAAGTAAGGGATTGGAAATCATGTTTTTGGGAAGGAAAATTAGGGTTTCCTAAACGTGGGTTCTAGGATTTAACTTAGACACCAAGAAAAGGGATTTTTGTAAAGTGAGTTTTTTAGAAATTGAGATTTTAGGAAGGAAATCCTAGAGAGAAGTTTTTGGAAAGTAAACTTGAAAAGGGAGTATTTTTGGAAAGATTTTTGGAAGGAGATTGTTGGAAAGAGTTTTTAGGAAAGAGATTTTTGGGAAGAGTTGTTAGGAAAGAGATTTTCGGGAAGAGTTGTGAGGAAAGAGATTTAGGGAGCGTTTTTAGAAAGTAAATATTGAGGAGAGTGTTTTGGAAAGAAGTTTTGAAAAATAGATTTTTGGAGGAAGTTTTTAGAAAACAATTTTAGAAAGAAATTTGAAGAAGGAGATTGGAGAGAATTTTCTAAGAAAGTGTGTTGGAAAAGTGGTTTTTAGAAAGATGGATTTGAAAAGAGAGTTCTTAGAAAGCATATATAAAATACCTCACTTTCCTAAAGCGATTCTAACCATAAGAAGGTTAGAACCACTTTAAGATAGTGGTTTTGAAAACAACAAAGTTTTGAAAATATGGACCATATTGATCACTTTAAATATAACACTTTCCTAAAGCAACCCCAGCCATGAAAAGGCTAGAATCACCCTAGGATTGTGATTTTGAAAACAAGTTTTGAAAAAGAAGATTTTGACGCAATTTTGAAAACGATGTTAATGCAAGTTTTGAAAAACGAGTTTGAAAACGAATTTTAGAAGAATGTAAGATCATGATATGCACAATGCAAAGAGGATCGTGAACATACAAGGTTAAGGCTTCACCACATAATCAAGGGGGCCAAACCCACGTGGTCTCCAGTTAGACTACAAGAAAGCCCCCGACACGGTGACTCTCCAATAGCCTAATCCTACACATGGACCGGGAATTCCCTTGTTTCAAGCATGCAATGAAGGGGGGAAGAAGATGGGAGATTAAAATAGAAGAAAACCCAAGTGGGTTCAGAGGGAGAAGAGAGGGGGGAAGATGGGTAAACGTAAATAAGAAGCCTACCTTGTGTCTTCTTTATTTTGCTTAGCTTGTCTTGCTTCGGTTTTCACTTCAGTCTTCAAGAGTTTGTCTTCGATCTTCAAAGTTTTGTAATTGCAGCAATCCAAGTCTTCAATTAAGGGATGGAGGCTAGTGTATGAGTATATGAGAGTGTATGAGTGTATAGGAGGCTAGGGTTTATGTATGGAGGCTAGGGTTTGGAAAACCTAAAGGAGACTACGGTTTTGGGGAGGCTATGAGCTCTGTATATTGAAAAGTAGGGTTTTTAGACTGAGTTTACGAACCTCCCTCACACTAGAAGAGGCTCTGTATTTATAGACAAGGGAATGACCTAGCACTTATTGTAATGGCGTCAGGCCAAAAATGCTTCTAGTGGCGCTAGGCCAAATATTGGCTTGGCACCACTACTAGTGGCGCCAACCAGTTAGGAAATTTTTAAGGTCGGCAAGCAACGTATCTTGAGAATATTTGGGCGCCTGTACTAGTGACTACCATGCAATTTTTAGTCTAGTTTCACTAGGAATTACTCCGGAAGGTTCGGGAAGCATTCAGGGGAATGGGAATGGCCCGGAAGGTTGAAAAAGGGTAGAAAGCCTTAGAATAGGGTCCCGGGCGTAATGGACTTGAAAAAGGATGACAAGAATTATCAAAAGGGTTGACCGAGCTATTAGGGGCAAAACAGTCAACTGGATCGGATAGTTGCTGGGACGAACTCAGAATGTTCTGGAAGAAGACTCGAGATTTAGAAAAATTATTTAGAATATTCCCAAAGGCTACCAGTTTGATACCCAAAGCCGGTGTGGTAAAAAAAGGCAACTGGCCCACCAGGGACAAAACGGTCATTTTGCACCGAGTTTACCGGAACTGACTCAGAATGATCTGGAAAGATAAAGGAAGGTCGAGAATACTATAAAAATTATTCTGGGGAGATTACCGGTTTGATACCCAGAGCTGGTGTGGTCCCCGAGGTGTTCGGATGCTTAAGGGCAAAATGGTCATTTTGACCGAAAAGTCTCGGAATTGGCCCAAAACTGACTAGCAGGTACCTAATCATGTCGGATCATCTCTAAGACGATCTTGGAAGAGGTGGACTTACCATTTTGAGGACTTAGGTGTTATCTCGGGAAACATGCCTGAAAATGGCCCTATGGGCAATTTGGTCATTTTTTATCGAAGTGGGCTAGCAGGCACCGCTGTTGACGTGGGTTTTGAGTGTTTCCGCCACTTTGACGGCGGTCTCGTGATACAGGAGTTTGTTGGCAATTCCCTATATCGACCTGTTTGTGAGTATTTTCGCTACTCTGACGGTTGCAATATTTGCGAGTACTTTCCTTACTCTGACGGTTCGCGATCATTCCCGAGATTGCCTAATCTCAGGAAGTTGCTAAAGGGACTTAGTGTCTGAGAAGTCAACTTTCTCGGAAGGCGTGCCGAAACAGACATTTCTGCATTGACGAGCTAGCAGGTGCCAAAGGTGGACCGTTCTACCATCTAGGAGACTTGGGGTCTCGTCCCGGTCGACTGGTTTAAGGGGACTTACCGTTCCGAAGAGACTTTCTTCTGAAAACGTGCCGAAAAGAATAGACTTACCATCTCGAGGAATCAACTTTCTTGAGAGAGAGATTGGAATTGGAATTGGAATTGGAAAAGGAATTGGAAAGGGGTCTTACCGTCTTCAAAAAAACGTGCCTGTTGGAATATGGAAAGGGGACTTACCATCTGTCGCGCCCAGATTTTTCGCACTCGAGGAATACTCACACAAGTGGAAAAAATGCTGTACTCTCTCGTTAGAACTCACCCTCCTAGAAGAATGAGTGCAACTAAGTTTTGAATTGAAAATTGATTTGAATAAAGGGCTTTTGAAAAAGATTCGGAGTCGCCACCTAACTTGATTAAGGTGAGTTAGGTCACCTAAAAACTAAGAATAATCTGAATATTACACTTAGGGTTTTGGAAAACGATTTTTGAAAATATCTCCTCGAGAGAGGGTTTTTAAGAAAAGCAGGTTGTTTGGCAACCTTTGGAAAACATTTAGCCCTTTTTGAAAAATAACTCCTTTTTGGTCTTTGAAATCAGTGATCTAGGTTCGGAGGTTGGTTACGTGTAGGGAAGACGCACTAAGCTATCACCCTACCCCGCCCTTTCAGTACCTACATGTCAATCTACCTTAGATTCACCTATGAGAGTCTTTAACTAACTAATGTTCAATCCTATCCACTTTAGAAAAACAATGTTTTAAAAGAAAGTAACATGATGCATGATACGTACGTGTAAGAAAAAAGAATTGGAAATAGATTTGAAAAGAGTTTGATTTGATTTGAAAGAGATTTGAAGAGATAGAATTGAAATTGGAAAGTTTGAAAATTTGGAAATAGAAATTTGAAAATAGAAATTTTGAAATTGGAATTTTGAAAATAGATTGGAATTTGAGATTTGAAAAATGTGGAGACCACACCTATGAGGGTGGAATCGAAAGTTTGAAAAGTGTTGTGACCGCACCTATGAAGGTTGCCTACGTATCCCTTTGGGGGAATCAGGTTAGTCGTAGTTCGGACCGGAGTCCGATTGAAAAGAGATTGACTTGAAGAGAGAGATTGGATTGGAAGAAAGAGATTGAATTGAAAATTGGATTTGGTTTGAGATTAGAAGAGGAGATTGGAAATTGAAATTGAGAAGATTGGACTTGCTTTGGAAAGATTGATTTTGGAAAGACTTGGTTTTAGGAAACCTAGACTTAAGAAAGAGAAGAGACTTAGAAAATATTTGACTTGACTTGGAAGGTTTAGGAAATTAGGGAAGATTGGATTTAGGAAATGTTTGAATTAGGAAAGTTTCAACTTAGAAAAGCTTTGAATTTGGAATGTTTTAACTTTAGGATAGTTTTGAATTAAGAAAGTGTCGAATTAGGAAAATTTTCAAATCAAGAAATTTTTTGAAATAGGGAAGTTTTGAAAATAGGAAAGTTTCAAGTTTAGAAAGTTTTCGAAAAGGGAAAGGTTTTAAGATTAGGAATTCCCAAATTAGGAAAGTTTTGAAAATCGGAAAGTTTTGAATTTAGAAATGTTTTGAATTAAGAAAAGTTTAGTTTAAGAAAGGCTTAGAATTTGGAAAGTTTCAAGTTAAGAAAGTTTTGAATTTTGTAATGTTTTGAAAAAAGGAAGTTTTGAAAATAAGAAAGTTTCATTTTAGGAAAGGTTTGAAAAAGGAAAGTTTTCAGTTTAGGAAATGTTTGAATTAAGAAAGTTTAGAGTTTAAAAAAGCCTTAGATTCAGAAAGATTTTGAAGTTTTGGAAAGTTTAGAATTTAGAAAGTTTGGAAGTTTAGAAAGATTTAACTTGAGAAAGTTTCAAATTTAGAAAGTTTTGATTTTAGAAAGATTTGAAATTTAGAAAGTTTAGGATTTAGAAAGTTTTAGAGTTTGAATTTTAGAAAGTCATGAAATTAGGAAAGGCTTGAATTTCAGAAAGGTTTTGAAAACTTGAATTTGGAAAGTTAAGATTTAGAAAGGAGGTTAAATTAGGAAAGGGTTGAATTCTAGAATTTTAGGAAAGATTTTTATATTCAAGTTTTGGAAACTTAAGGTTTAGGAAAGTGAAAGTTTAGGAATGATTTGAATTAGGAAAGATTTGGATTTGGAAGGGATTGGATTTGGTCTCTAAAAGAAAAGATTTGATTTTGTTTCCAAAAACGGAGGACGAGATCCAGTTTCCTAAACGGGGAGATTTGATTCGGTTTCCTAAAGGGGAGATTTGATTCGGTTTCCTAAAGGGAGATTCTAGAAACCCTAGTTTTGAAAATTATAGTTTTGACGTGGAAAAGAGGTTTTGAAAACATGTATAGTTTTAATGTAGAAAACAAGAGGTTTTGAAAACATGTATAGTTTGGATGTGAAAACAAGAGATTTTGGAAACTTAGGTTTGGGGCAAAGTTTGAAAATCATGTTTTTTGAAAGAAAATTAGGGTTTCCTAATTGTGGGCTCTAATGCTTGACTTGGGCTCTAAGAAAAGAGTTTTTGAAAAGTGCCTTTTTAGAAATGAAGGTTTTCTAGAAGGGAATCCTAAGGAGGGACTTTTGGAAAGTGAATTTGAAGAGGGAGTTTTTGGAAAAAGATTTTAAAGAGAAGGAGTTTTGGAAAGTGTGTTTTGAGAAACGTAGATTTTAGAAGGAAAATCCTAGAGAGGAAATTTCTAGAATGAAGATTTTGGAAAGAGAGTTTTTTTTTAGAAAGGTTTTTGGAGAGAGTTTTTAGGAAGGTGAATCTAGGGAGTGTGTTTAGAAAGTGGATTTTGGGGAGAGGATTTTGAAAGGAGTTGAAAAAGAGAGTTTTGAAAAATAGATTTTGGAAAGGAGTTTTTGAAAACAATTTTGAAGAGGAGAGTTTTAGGAAAGTATGTTGAAAAAGAGATTTTTAAGAAGAGATTTTTGAAGAGAGAATTTTTTGGAAAGTATGAAAACGTCTCACTTTCCTAAAGCGATTCTAGCCATAAGAGGGCTAGAACCACTTTAAGAAAGTGGTTTTGGAAAACAATAAGATTTGAAAATATAGACCAAAAAGGTTACTTTTAATGTAACACTTTCCTAAAGCAACCCTAGCCATGGAAAGGCTAGAATCACTATAAAATTGTGGTTTTGAAAACAAGTTTTTGAAAAAGAGATTTTGATGCAATTTTGAAAACAAATTTGAAAACGATTTTGAAAACGAGTTTGAAAACAAATTTTGGAAGATGCAAGACTATGATATGCACAATGCAATTTGGGGTCGTGAACATACAAGGCTAAGGCTTCACCACATAATCAAGGGGGCCGGACCCACGTGGTCTTTGGTTAGACTAAAAGAAAGCCCCCGACACGGTGACTCTCTAATAGCCCAATCCTACACATGGACCGAGAATCCCCTTATTTCAAGCATGCAAAGAAAGGGGGGGAAAGAGATGGGGGATTAAAATAGAGAAAACCCAAGTGGGTTAGGAGAGAGAAGAGAGAGGGGGGAAGTGCGGAAATTTAAATAGGGAGCCTACCGTATGTCTTGTTATATTGCGCGCCTTACTTTCTTCGGTCTTCGGTCTTGATCTTCGTCTTCAGTCTTCAAGAGTTGTCCTCTAGCTTTGGATTGCAGCTCTTCAAGTCTTCAAAAAATGGTTGAAGGCTAGTGTATGAGTGTATAGGGGAGTGTATAAGTGTATAGGAGGCTAGGGTTTGTGTAAGGTGGCTAGGGTTTAGAAAACCTAAGGAGGCTAGGGTTTAAGAGGTGCTCGAGCTCTGTATATCAAAATATATGATTTTTAGGTTGAGTTTACGGATCCTTTTCACGTTGAATGAGGCTCTGTATTTATAGAGGTTGGACAAACCTGGCGCATGTTGCAGTGGTGCCAGGGCAAAATTGCTCTTAGCGCCACTAGGAGTGGCGCCAGGCCAATTCTTGGCTTGTAGTGGCGCCAGCCAGTTAGGAAACTTTATAAGTTGGTAAGCAACCTATCTTTGACTAGATTTGGGCGCCTGTACTAGTGACTACCATGCAATTTTTAGCCTGGCTTCACTAGGAGTGACTCCGGAAAGTCCGGGAATGATTTGGAAGAGCCGGGAATTACCCGGAAGGTCGAAAAGGAGTAGGAACACTTAAAATAGTATCCTGGAGGTATTTGATTTGAAAAGTGAGGATAAGATGTGTCGGAAAGTTTGACCAGGCCCTTAGGGGCAAAACGGTCAATCAGACCAGAAAGCTGCCGGGGCGAACTCGGACTGTCCCGGAAGAAGACTTGGGATCTGGAAACATTATTTAGAATGTTCCCAAAGGTTGCCGGTTTGATTTCTAGAGCCGGCGTGGACGGAAAAGGAGACCGACCCACCAGGGGCAAAATGGTCATTTTGTACCGAGTTTGCCGAAACTAACTCAGAATGATCCAGAAAGGTAAAAGGAGGTTGAGAATACTATAAAAAGTAGTCTCAAGAGGTTACCGGTTTGACACCCAGAGCCGGTGTGGTCGAAGAAGGAGACTAGCCCACTAAGGGCAAAACGGTCATTTTGTACTAGGTTGGCCGGAATTGACTCGGAATGATCCGGAAAGGTAAAGAAAGGTTGAGAATACTATAAAAAGTATTCTCGGGACATTACTAGTTTGATACCCAGAGACGGTGTGGTTCCAGGGGCGTTCGGATGCCTAAGGGCAAAATGGTCATCTTGACTGAAAAGTCTTGGAAAAGGTCCAAAGGACAGTTTTGTCATTTTTCACCAAAGTGGGTTAACAGACACTGGTGTTAACCTGGGTTTTGAGTGTTTCCACCACTCTAACGGCGGTCGTCGTGACATAGGGGTTTGTTGGCAATTCCCTATATCGACCTATTTGTGAGTATTTCCGCTACTCTAACAGTTTTGTGAGTAGTTTTGCTACTCGGACTGTGTCGAGGAATAAACTGTCTCGAGAGAGGGATTGAAAAGGGGACTTATCGTCTTCGAAGAGACGTGCCTGAATTGGAACAGTCTCGAGGAATAAACTGTCTCGAGAGAGGGATTGGAAAGGGGACTTATCGTCTCCGAAGAGACGTGCCTGGAATGGAACCGTCTCGAGGAATAAACTGTCTCGAGAGTGGGATTGGAAAGGGGTCTTACCGTCTCCGAGGAGACGTGCTTGGATTGGAACTGTCTCGAGGAATAAATTGTCTCGAGAAAGGGATTGGAAAGGAGTCTTACCGTCTCCGAGGAGACGTGCCTGAATTGGAACCGTCTCGAGGAATAAACTGTCTCGAGAGAGGGATTGGAAAGGGGACTTATCATCTCCGAAGAGACGTGCCTGGAATGGAACCGTCTCGAGGAATAAACTGTCTCGAGAGTGGGATTGGAAAAGGGTCTTACCGTCTCCAAGGAGACGTGCCTGGATTGGAACCGTCTCGAGGAATAAACTGTCTCGAGAGAGGGATTGGAAAGGGGTCTTACCGTCTCCTAGGAGACGTGCCTGGATTGGAACCGTCTCGAGGAATAAACTGTCTCGAGAGTGGGATTAGAAAGGGGTCTTATCGTCTCCGAAGAGACGTGCCTGGGTGGGAACCGTCTCGAGGAATAAACTATCTCGAGAGTGGGATTAGAAAGGGGTCTTATTATCTCCGAAGAGACGTGCCTGGGTTGAAACCGTCTCGAGGAATAAACTGTCTCGGGAGTGGGATTAGAAAGGGGTCTTATTGTCTCCGAAGAGACGTGCTTGGGTTGGAACCGTCTCGAGGAATAAACTGTCTTGAGAGTGGGATTGGAAAGGGGTCTTACCGTCTCCGAAGAGACGTGCCTGGATGGAACCGTCTCGAGAAATAAACTGTCTCGAGAGAGGGATTGGAAACGGAAAGGAAAGAACAGTGCCCCTAAGGGTATTTTGGTCATTTTGCCTCTATTTGGGCCTGACAGGCCCGCGAAGCGATGGAAAGACAGAATTTGGACCTGGAGAATTGGTTTCGATTGGAATATGCCCACAATGACTTGAAAACAAGTCTGGATGGAGTGTAGACTGCCAAGCGGTCAAAAATGGGGTGCTTACACCATCTTCGGAAAGACGTGCCTATTGGAAATGAAAAGGGGACTTACCGTCTTCAAAAAGACATGCCTGATTTGGAATTGGACTGAACAATGCCCCTAAGGGCATTTTGGTCATTTTATCTCTATTTGGGCCTGGTGGGCCCGCGAAGTGATGGATGGACGGGATTAGATTTGGAAAGTTGATTTGACTCAAAATATGTCCGCGTTGACTTGAATACAAGTATGGACGAACTGTAGACCGTCGAGCGGTCAAAAATGGGGTGCTTACAATCTTCTTCTAATGGTGGAAAATCGAACTCATTCAAAATGACAATATGCAAAACGTGCTTTAAATGCATCATCTATTAAAGGTTCAAAATATTAACATATAGATGGAAAATCACAACCAACATATATCCCAAGTCAACATTGGAGACCCATCTTGGTACATTGTGGGGGTGAAATTAAAACTTATACGACACAACCAAAAACTCGTAAATAAAAAATATTCGGTTGGTGACTAAAAACAAGTTGTAATGGTGAATATTGGTGATAAGAATTTTTCAAACATGAAATAATGATGCAGCATACAATATGGCATGTCCCCAGGCAGAAATGGATAATTTGGTCTTTATAAGTAAAGGTCGAGCAATTAATTGAAGACGTTTGATAAAAAAACTCTGCCCAACAATTTTGTGTGTGAATGCGCGCAACAGGATGTTCAACATTAATCCTTATAAATATGCAATAGTCATCCAAAGCTTGGGAAATAAACTCACTAGCATTGTCTAGTCTAATGGACTTAATTAAATAGTTCGAAAACTGTGCCCGTAATCGAATAATTTGAACAAGTAGTCTAGCAAATGCAATATTTCTATTAGAAAGTAAATAAACATGTGATCATCGTGTGGATGCATCTATCAATACCATAAAGTAATGAAATGGTTCACATGAAGGTTGAATTGGTCTACATATATTCCTCTAAATCTGTTGTAAAAAAAAGTTTAGAGATTCAACAACTACCATTGAAAGTGACAGTTTAATCACCAATTTACCTAGTGAACAGGTAGTACAAGAATAATAATTTGATAAAACAATCTTTTGATTTTTTAGAGAATGTCTATGTGAGTTCTCAATTATTTGACACATCATTGTTGATCCTGAATGACCAAAACGATCTTGCTAACTCACAAAAATATTCGAATTAGAGCACTTCTAATGCATCAAAACAAGCGATTCTACAATGGTCGTATAATATAACCCAAAAGAGAAAATATAAAGTTTTTCTAATATAAGCTTCTAGCCTGAAATCACATAAGTAATGTAGAGATATTCTCTATTACATTCATTTATAGTCTGCATATGATATCTATTTCAGCGAATATCTTTAAAATTGAGTAGACTCTTTTTAGATTTGATAGAATACAAGGAATCATCAATATAAAATTTTCTTCCTTCTAGTAACATAATACCAGAGCCTTTAATCAATTTTGTAGTGCTTGCTATTGTATTGATATTAGATTCAACTAATGCTAAGGATAAGAAATATTCATTATCATGGAGAATTGTATGCGTTGTTGTACTGTCTACCAGATATATATCATTACTATTCATCTTGGAACTGATCAATTCAGTGGTACGATCCGTGTTTTACTAGATACAAGATATTAAAATTTTACTTTATTTATAAGGATAGAAAAGTACATAAACATACTTAAAAAAAAATATAATAGAAATTATGAAAATTCAAAATATAAAAATAAAACTAATTGGTGTGGACATTTTTATCACCAATTAAATGATCAATTTTTCCATTAGGTTCTGCAAAGAAGTCAGAAACATCAAGATGAGTAATATCCAGTGAATCAACAAAATCTGTAAAATTCATTTTCACATTTTTTTCCTTTTTCTTTCTCTAATGCTAGGTAAAAATCTACTAAATGTTTAGGCATACAACAAATACATGACCTATGTCTTTTAATCCCATACCGGTAACAATCATCTTCATAATTCTTTAGAGATTTATTTAGTTAACCTTTTTTTTTTTTATCTTGTTTTGCCTCATAATTGTTCCACTGCTGGTGATATGGTGTGTTATTTTTATTTCATAAATAACTATAATTTTGAATAGAACTTTCGCGATAACCCCCACGATTTTGGTACGATTTTGGTAAAATCTATTGCGCCCACATTCACGATTAAATCCACATCCCTGACTATGAAAGGAGGTTACATTCTTTTCAAAAAAATGGTGTAGAACCAATCAGACGAGATTGGTAATTTTCATAAGTAACTCATTATTTTGTTCAACCACAAGAAGATATGATATCAATTTAGAATACTTCTTGAATTTATGCTTTCAATATTGCTGCTACAGAAACACATTCGAGATATGAAATGTAGAGTATATTTTCTCTAACATATCTTCATTAGTAATTTTTTGACCACATGATTTCAATTGAGAGCTTATTTTAAAAAACACGAAATTATACTCACTAACAGTTTTAAAATCCTACAATCGCAAGTAGATCCAATTATGACGAGCTCTTAAGAGGATTACGATCTTTTGGTGCACCTATCTCTCCTTTAAATTATTCTGTAGAATAAGTGGATCTTTTACTATGAGATACTCAATTTTTAATTCCTCATGAAGATGGTGTCGAAAAAAATAATTACTTTTGCGCGATCCTAAATGGATACTTCATTTTCTTTCTCAATTGTTTTGTCAAGCTTCTTTGCTTGACTGTGGATGTCAACATCAAGGATCCAAGATAAATAATTATTGTCCGAAACATTAAGGACATCAAATTTTAATTTTGTAAGGTTCAACATTGTTAGAATACTAGAAATAATAAAATATCAGTATTTAAAATTAAATAAATCCCCTATTATAATTGCATGTATACATATGTGTAGAAATGTGAGTCCATTCAAAGATTAGAAAGCAAATGCAACTTCACGTCTAATAGTACGTAAACTATATTTATGAATTATTGGTAGTTCTATATGTATGTGTATATCCATATGTCATAAATTAATGCTAAAACATAATCATTTGTGGAATGGTTAGCATGAAGAATACAGCTTCTCACCTGGATGATGTGACGACTGACATATAATAAAATTTTGAGTTCTTATTCAGGACTAATCAGAGTATTTGTACTGATAACGTGTTATAAAATTAATATAATAAAAGATAATATTGTAGAGGTAGACAAACATATTACTCAAATTATCATCTTATTTCATCTTCTTATACTTATCATTTTTACCTCTCAAAACCTCCTTTTATAGATATACAACCATAAAGAAACATACTAAGGGAAACCAAAAGATTAGTGTTTCAACCATAAGGTGAAGCATATCAAGGGGCGGAAGACTAAATAATTTAGTTATCATAGTGGTCATCCAATACTATATGTATTTACAACATCTCAACATTAGTTATTAAAAAAAATTATTCCATGATTGCATACGTCATGTAAGAGGGAGAATTTAATGGAGACATCGTTTCTATATTATATAAATACATGTATATATACCTGTACTTTTCATTTTGCATTCCAAAATAAAAGTGAAACTCGAAAGCAAACCGTGGTTCTTTTATTTTATTTTTTAATTTTTTTAATATTTGATAAATAATTTTTTTTCTTCATAAAATGCACTTCAAAACTGTGGTTAGTATTCACACTTTTTTTTTATTTTGACAAAAAAACATACTCGGTTCCCTCAAATAAGTTAGAAACAACGCTTATAACAAAATGGTTGCCTAAGGGCAACTGCGGTTGTCTAACACAACCAATTACTGCCCACCACCTCAGTTGAACTGTCATTAACTGTGTTGGGTAGCCGTGACTTCCCTTAGCAATTCTCATAACAAAATTAAGTTAAAAAAAAATACTTATATAAGGTAAACAAGCTGACTTCGGGTAGCACCGCCAAATAGGGAATTACCCTTGTGCATGTTTTCAAGTTCTTTCAATCAATTCATATATACTCAACGTTGTGGTCTTGATCAAAGCACTTATTTAACAATATTTTCTTTTTATTTTTTATTTTAGACCACCTTTTATTTATTTTACAGTTGTTTTGCTTCTTTTTTTTCTCCCTATGGGTTTCAATTTTTTTAGAGTCCATATTATTTCTATGTGATAAAAATCAAAAATAAAATTGAGGGGGAAAACTAAATTAAATTTCAGACTAAACTGATCTTCAGTTCTTGTCAATTTTTTAGTTGTTCACTGCAATAATAACAAAGCGATAGCTCCACTCAGAATTGCAGTTCCGATATTTATTTTTTTATTTTTTATTTTAATGATCAGACAATATCTAGGGCTCATGTATGTTTTATACATTTGTCAAATAAATTAATTATGGGTAATTACTCTTTATCCATTTATGAATTGAGCGAAAATAAGATAACGCTCATGTGGTTTAAAAGTGAATAAATAAAATAGTTTGGATTTATCTAAGTAAATGAAACCATAACAGATTTGATAAAATAACAAAAATGCCCTATAAAGAACAACCATTTATTTTTACATAAAAGAAAAAAATTATCTTTTTAATATTTCATTTTAAAGCGATAAAATGACAAAAATACCCCTGTGACAGAATACCATTTAACTCTAACGGTTTCATCCATTTTATAATAAGTCAAAACTACATGGAGGTTAAATATTTTCTTTTAAATTACAAAGATATTATTTAATTTTCGCTCAAAGCTCAAGGGGTAAATTATAATTACCCTAATTATTTAGTATGCTTCATTGAGAAACACTTATCAGTAGGGTCGACAGGTACTAACGTTGTTCACTTTTTGGCTGAGATTGAAATGTAGATCCCTACAAATTAGTGGTAGTTTTGATGAGGAAAAAGTGCACGTTATGGTCCTTGTTGGTACTTAGAGTTACTATTTTTACAAGGAAAACTCTTTCTCACATAATATTTATATAGAATACTTAACTAAAATGATATGACAGCGTCACTTTTTGTAATTATATGCTAGACTAATGTTTTTAGTTTGGAATGATATGATAAGTACTAAATTTGCCACACCATAATGTATACTAGTTTTAGACCCATGTGATGCAAGGAATTTATTATTTATTTTTAGGTCTATTATTTCTTATAATAGTGATTTACATACAAGATAAATAACTTTTTGTCATTTTTTTATTTTTATGTAATTTAATTGTGTATTCAGCTCTCGATTTTGGTTTACTTAAAATTGAATATTATTTTATTTTATGTATTTCTATATAAACATCTACATATAAACAAAGATGAATTATCAATATTATGAGAAAATGATTACTTAAAAAGGTTGGAGAGATAATAAAGATTTTTTTGTTTGAGTTTAGAACTACCGTGATAGATGCATGAGTTCACGCCAACAATAAATCTTCATGAAAATCAAAGCATCACATACTTCTTCACTTGAGTGATTAGGTTTTCTCTTAAATCTTCAATGGTCAGGTGTGAATTCTTCATTCGTATGTCATAAACTTTTTTTAAGAGTTGTCCTAGACTTAGTAGATTATTTTTTATATTCGAAACATAATAAACATCGGATATATAGGTATAACTACCATCCTTGAGCTTGATTAAGATATTACCTTTTCCTTTCATAGAAAATTTGGAGAGGTTACCCAAAGAAACTTCTCCTTGGGTTGTTTCTTCAAGCTTGACGAACATGTGTTTCTTCTTACACATATAATTACTGACTCTTGTGTTTAAGAATCATACATCCTCATCTTCTGCCATTGCATTATGAGTCATCAACACCATGGGGCTTGGCTCATTTGTCTCCACGAGATCAATTTGCTCGCCAACTTTATTCCTTGAATTCTTTACATAACACTCTGAGCTATAGTGCCCATAACCGTGAGAGTTGTAGCACTGCACGTTTCTCTTGTCGTAACCACCTCTTTTTCCTCACCATCTTTCTCTGGGGGTAGTGTTAAGCTCATGATATAACATATACAATCTACCCTATTCATGACTTAAAATATGGATAATATTGTCTATTTCTCTTCATACGAAGTTAATTCCCCGCCTAACTTTATTCATTTTCTCTTTGCCAAAAAAAAACAGTTATTATGAAGTCATTTGGTAACGGATTCAAAAATATTTGTTTTCATTTTTGTTTTTCGTGTTTTTAGAAACAAAAATAGTTGAAAATTAAACAACACAATCATTTTCATGTTGTTTCTATTTTTGTATGCAACGTTTTCGTAAACTCGAAAAAAGAACTTTTTATTTTTTTGTTCTTAAAACTAGGGTGTTTTGCAAAAAAAAAATCGGAAATAGTTTTAAAAACCAGATCACTAAAATGTTGACTTGAGTATATCTGCAAAACGAAATCAGACGGAAAACTATTATGGTCATGTGGTTGGACTTCAGTATCTGACATTGTTAGGCCCAAGGTTGAGCCCAGTTAAGCCACAAACAAATTCTATGTACTATTCTTGTAATGCTTGGCTTGGCCATCAAGGCATGACCCAGATACAAAACTTTAGAAACAAAGTTTGGTGGTAATTCCAAAACCCACTGAATAGAAAGGCTCGAAACAAGTTTCTGATTCTAAGACACACAAACAGTTTCATCTGATTCATCTATGGGAAGAAAATAGTTTTTATCCTCTGAAGATTGGCATAGGACTAGTTCTCTAAAAAGTTACAATAAATCACATCAAATTAGCAAATATTTTTTTGTTTTTTTAATAGGCTATGGGGTGGGCTTGAACCTACTTGTTTTTGAGTGACCAACAACGGATGTGCTTCAGCCGAACATCAACATGTTAATCTACACTACTGATAAGGCAATACTTGGTGAAGCTTCTCAATTCAAAGCCGTTTTATATTTTGTATTCTTATAATTGTCTTCAAACAATAACTAATTGAAGTTATTTGATTCTTGAGAAAGGTTGAACCCATGAACATAAGTATGGGAGAGGGCACGACTACTACTGCGCTAACCCCACTCGTCAACTAATTCAAAAATTATATAAAGGGTAAAAGCTAAGTAATCGATTCGTGGAGGAGAGCAGAAATGAAAGGTTCTATTGTTAAAAGATTACTAGAGCATATATAAGTAATTTTTATTTTTATGCATCAGTTCCTTGTATGTTACTAACAAATATGCAATACAAGAAGAAGAACAAGAAGAAGAAGAACAAGAAAAAATTATTAGCCGAAAATTTATATATATATATATATATATAATACATTTATGTAACTAACAAATATGCATGTAAGGTTGAATTTCACTCACCCTTAAAGTTCATGAATCGAATATTTATTGCCCGAAATTTCAATACATGCATTTGAGATGCGTAGATAAATTAAGATATGATGTTGGCAGAGGAATTATTTACGGCGCTTTCCCAACTCTGGGAAAACTCCAGTGTCTACAAACATTGGAAAGTTTTCTGGAAACGCTTACACCAACGTTTCTTTTCTTACAAAATGTCGGAAAAAGTGCTAGAAACTTTGTCCAACCTTTTTTCATATTTTCTCGGCCCTAATTAATTGAGGGATATGGTCCATGCATTGCATGAATCTACAACATTTATCGGCTGATGCAGGAAATAGCATTTTCAAATTAATGAAAAAGGTACAAAGAAGTACTGCAACAATCCATGTCAGAAACTTAATTTAATTTTAAAAAAACGTAAAAGAATAAGAAAACACAAAGTCAACCTATGCCCAGTGTTTTCTAGGATACCCGGAAAACTCACATTGTGTGGGAAAATGATTGGTAAGTTTTCCAAAACCTCTGTTAGGAACTTTTTTTTTTTCCTTAAATGTCGGAAAAGTGCCAAAAAAATTTGTCCAGCTTATTTTATTTTATTTTTTTGGTTTGTACCGACACTTTTTAATCGTTGGCGTAACTATCTTTTGTTATGGTGAGGCACCCTAGCGCTAATTAATTGAGGGGTATGGTCGATGCATTGCATGAATCTACGACCTTTATCGTCTACTGCTGTAATAGCATTTTCAATAATGGAAAAGGTAAAAGAAGAAGTTTAATAATTCATGTCACAATAGGGCACAATGAGTCTCAACAATTGAGGCACTCACAATCCTCATCAGGCCCAGGGTTCAACCCTTGGCGACTATCCCTCCCCCTACTTTGTCTTAAGTAATGGCAAAAAAAATAAAAATAAAAATTCCATGTCAGAAAGTTAATTTTATTTTTCAAAAAATAAAAAGTAAAAGACAAAAGAAAAAGACGAAAACTGAAGAGGAGGAGAAGAACAAAGATGAAGTGGCAAGATTGGAAGGCCCGTAAGATGTAACGTCTGACAAGTTGTAGTGAGATTAGTGTCTGTGTTTGGGTTTTCTGGTTTGCTCTCACGGGAATCCGGCCACCCTCTCACGAGCTCCACACACACTCTCTCTCTCTCTCTCTCTCTCTCTCTATATATATATATATATAAATATGTACATATATATACATATATGTGGACAAGCTGTATACTCAAGTTTTACGGGGCTACACGTTTATTTTCCAGCACATATTAGCCCCCTTTACATCCAGTTTGCTCCAAGAATAAGGCCCTTTTAGGCTGTTGTGCCAACTCAGGTAGGGAAGATATTTCATACCATATGGCTGCTACGAGCCACAGAGGTGCAAGACTCTTAATACTGTATTCGATAAACAAACCTTTTCTTTTCTTCAAAAATACATTAATAAAAAAAATACTAATAGAAAATTCTAGTTTCACTGACAAAAAATCTCTTTGACTTTTTTAAATTAGCTAAATAATTATATTGTACTTCTAACTTTATCTCTCAACTTTTATTTTTTACACATTGATCGCTCAACTACTACTCCATATTATTTTACACCCTTAAATTGAAAATCATTACATTTTCGGCCCTAAACTACAAAAATTTCAATTTGTGTGCTTTTAAAGGAAGAGACAAATTAAAATTTTTTTTTTTATTTCACTGCATATTTGAAATGAATTTCAGATTTGTGACATTGATTTCTCTTGTTGTACTTCTTGATACCTTATTCTATCCTAACAGTCGCGTTTCGGTTGGATGTGCACATCATGTGAGGCGTTCGAAAGGGCATAAGAAGTATTTTTGAACCCTTCCTACCAAAATTGAAGCTCCCTCCTTAATATCTGAAGTGATGTGCACGTAGCATTTTTCTATCAAAAATTTAGCTGGCATCCAACTATAGGGAGACATTGAATCAAACCATCCCATGGACGTCAAATTGGTTTGGTCTTTGGACTTTTTGGTCTTCATTTTGTGCACTGCTAGTTAATTGTGTCTAAATAAACTTAAATTCTAATAGGTTAAAGGGTAAAAATATAATAATTTTCAGTTCATTTGGTAAAGTGATATCTAAATCACAGTTGAAGTGTCAAAATTTACTTAACCCTTGACTTTTCTCACAATTTTTAAGTATTAGACTATAATGCCTTACTCTTATAACTTAGAGAGTTCAAATTGGAAGAATATAAGTTGGGGGATGAAATAGAAATTTTAGACAAAGTTGGAGAGACAACATTGTTATCTATTACGAGGCAAATACGTCAACTGTATAAGTGAAGCAAATATATTATAGTAACGAAAGTATTAAAATCAAGTTGTTGGGAATTTTAATGTTGTTGGCATATTATGTGACGAAAAGCACTTTGGGTGTAATGATTTCTTTCAATATAATTAAGCCAATAGTGCAAACACAAATATAGAACAAATCAGAAAGTTGAATAATATAATCGTAGTCAAAGTTGTGGATATGTTTGAACAGACCAGAATGACATGAAATGGATAGCGTTTGAGCACACGAGGTGTTCTTACACACAGCACTAGAATGGGGTCCTTGGGCATTCACACCCACATTACTACTACAGACTACGAATTTCATTTCCTATTCTGCTTTGGAGACTGAATTCATGCCAAATTAGAATTTGTACTTTTTGAGACTATTGATACTCTCCATAAAAGTGCAACAGGTTGTCAAAAGGCAATCCAAATGCATATAGATGTTTTAGAAAGTATTGAGAGAGCTATCGGCTATGAGAATATTTCTATGAGAATCTCTGAGTAGTGCTTCAAGTTATTGAAGACATTCTTAGTGGATCCAGATCAGTATGTTCTTAGTGGATTTCATAAATGTTGTGGCTATTCACCACTTAGTCATGCATTGAAAACTATACCAAGAAAGTGATACGTGGTGAAGTATACAAAGAGGAGATACCCGCATGCTCGTGGATTCGACAATTGAGCGCACGCAAAAGACTCGCCTAAAGTTAGATTAGAAGATGTCAACTTGTTTTATGATCTAAGTTGTACAATTATTTGTATTACCCTTTTAAAAGTGCAATGATTTGTTTTTTGAAATTTATTGAAATCGTGTTTGGCAAATTAAGGTAAATGCCCGCAAGTGTCTCTCTGTCATTGGCATATATGTGCTTGAAAATAGGGTTAAATTCACTTTTCATCCTTACACTTTTGCCCAGTCCCACTTTAGTCTCGCCATTTTAAAATTTGACAGTCAACCCCTTAGAGTTTTGGTCAAGTACTACTTTGGCTCTTACATTAACCTACCGTTATATACTTAATGGAAAATGGTCATGTGAGCCTCACGTGTAAAAATTTTAAGAGCAATATAGGAATTTTGCACATTGTGTTTAAGAATGAAAAAAATAATTGAGAAATAAGATTGTATATATCATCTTTAAGATTAATTATTAACACACTCTCTGAATTATGAATCAGTATCATCTTAAAAATAAAGTATAAATCTAATTTTTGTCTTACTAATTAATCAATGTGAATTAATATAATCCTAAAAATAAAGTATAATTAGTAAGACAAAAATTAAATTTTTAAAAAAATAACTACAATGGGTGTGTTAGTTTTTCTTTAGAGTAAAATTAGTTATTTTTTAAAAATCTAATTTTTATCTTACTAATTATACTTTATTTTTAGGATTATACTGATTCACGCTTATTAATTATATACTGATTTACAATTTAGAGAGTGTGTTAATAATTAATCCTAAAAATGAAATATACAATCTTATTTATTAATTATTTTTTTCATTCTCAAATACAATGTACAAAATTTCTAAATTGTCCTTAAAATTTTTACACGTGAGACCCACATAACCATTTTTCGTTAAATATATAACGGTAAGTTAACGGAAGGGTCAAAGTGGTACTTGACCAAAACTCCAAGAAATTGACTATCAAATTTTAAAATAAAGAGACTAAAGTGAAACTGAAGGTAAAGTACAAGAGTATAAAGTGAATTTTACCCTTGAAAATATCAAGGCATTGTTCCCTCAACCATGTGAACAAGATCGCTATTTCCAGCAGGTGGGCACCAAACTTGCCCCTCTCGCTAAAAATAGCTATTAGCTTGCAAAAATGTATGGAAGCTCTGCTTTTCGTTAGAGTTTCAGTTTGTGTTTTTCTATTTTTGTTTTTTGATAGTTGTCGAGTTTGTGTTTGGTAAATTGGCTAACAACTTACTTTCGAGAAAACATTCCAATTGTAAAAATAAAAAGAAAAAAAAATTTCCGGAATTGTTTTCATACGAAAATAATAAACAATTATGTTTTTTGAATCTCTTTTTTTGTTTTTGAGAACATAAAAAATAAAAAATCATAATTTCTTTTTTATTTTTGAAAACCCAAAAAATGACAACGAAATTATATATCAAAACAGAACCGACCAGCGTAGCATTTCGTTCACCTAGGGGTGGTGGACCCTTAATTTGTGTTTCGAGTGTCAAACCTGCAAACATAATTTTTTACCTATTGATATAATTATTGTATTTTAATTTTCATGTGTACATTAAAGTGCCTGTTGATTTATTGAGATATGACATAAAAATAAATAAATAAATCAGTTAAGATCCACATTCAACTATGCTAAAATTTTGCTGTTTTATTGAATTAGATAGAGGCTGCAGGTTGAATTCATTTTTATTGAGACATTAATTATATTTATTATAGTTACCAAAATAGGAAGGAGAAATGAAAAATGTCAGGAGAAATAAAAGCAAAAAACACGGCCAAAAAAATATAGAGAAAAACAAAAAGCGGGAAACGATTGGGAAACTTAATAAGAATCTTATTAAAAAACTTTTGCGAAACTCAAATAAGACTTTTAAGAAATTTAGTAGAGACATTAGAAAAATTTAGTGAAAACTCAAATGAATAATTTTAAAAGATACTTAGTTAGAACTTAAAGAGGAAAAAAGATATAAAAATTAATATTTTAAGTTTTTTAAGTATTTCTCTTAAATTTTTTAAGAGTTTCCGTCAAGTATCCCAAAAGTTTCCCAAACGTTTCTCATGAGTTTCTGAAACGTTTTCCTTACCTTTCCTGAACATTTTTCTAAATTTTTCAAACGAGTTTCGTACTGATATTGGAAATATAGTACCAGAAAAAATTCGTTTCCTAGTAATGATGTATATATATAGGAAGGTTCCACGAATGTTGAAGTGACATGACACCCTCCCCTATTTTCTAGTTCTGTCACTAGGGTTTTTTTTTTGGCTAATCAGGTGTATGGACCAGCTTGTGTGCAACTCGATTAATCACTGATTGTTTCTCAATTATTACAAAAATGCTATATATCACCCATGTTCCATTCTTTTTTAATCATCTAGATAGATGGATGTGATTAGTCCACCATTTGTTTTGATCTTAGCTTTGTTTGAGAAAAAGAAAAAGAAAAATAATAAAAAATTCACATTATTTATACTTATTAATTTTTATGAGTAAGCATTAAAATATATTTTTTTGGCAAACACCTATCCAATTTCTATTCATTTCTCTAGCCTAACCAAACAAAATAAAGAAAGTTTGTTTTTTCACTTTATTTTTTTTCTTTTCATCTCCTTCCACAAATCCAAGATTTAAATCATAGCTCAAAGAGATTATTGAGAAGAAAATTGAGGAAAATCATTTTGAGTCACGCGAGAATAACAGTATTTGATCCAAAGTCTCCACTAAGCACTGCATTACCCAAACTTTTATTGGGTTAACAATGATTACTAGGGGGCACATAAAACTATATATAAAGGAGCCTCACCCATCCAATATAATAGGAACCGGAAGAAATAAACGGAAACGGAAAACGCGGCTAAAAAATATAGAGAGAAATAGTAAGCAAGAAATGTTTAGAAAATTTGATAGAAATTATATTAAGAAACTTTTGCAAAACTCAAACGAGACTTTAAGAAACTTAGTAAAAACCTACATGAATTATTTTATAGATACTTAGTTAGAACTTAAAAGGAAAAAAATGTGTAAAAATTAATATTTCAAGTTTCAAAAATGTTTCCCCTAAGTTTCCCAAGAGGTTTTCAAATATTTCTCGAGAATTTCCGAAATGTTTCCCTTGCATTTCTTAAATGTTTTTTTAAAATTTCTAAATAAGTTTCACACCGGTATTGGAAACACGCTTCCTCCCCCTGTAAAATAAGTTTACTGGTAATTATAGTTGGAAGCGTCTTCTCCTAAACATTAAAATCCACCATTTATGCTTTAGTCAAGTACAACTAATACCTCAAAAGTTTAATGGAATGCATGAGATTAGTTCTTATATCTTGTTTTATACTGGAGTAATCCAACTAATATCTCATACCACAAGTTGGACCCATTAGAACTGTAACATATCACCAAGATTTTGTAGCCGTCATTCACAACGGCTCTCACTGTACATAGTTTTCACTCGGGCAGCAGATAGCCTATTTCATAGCTCGAACTCAGGACATGAATGTTGCTCCAATGTCAAATTTTAAGAGCTTAACGAATATTCTAAAAGACTTGTGTATGATAGAACACATGAAATTAATAATTCTTATATCCCATCCTATACTAGAAGAGCTCATCTAATATCTGATACCACTGGTTGGGCCAGCTAGAACTATGACAATATCCCTATAAATTTTAAATTATTTATTTATTTATTATTTATTGGTACAATGGAGGAGCAAGGCCATAGTTCTGGGAGTTGAAGGCTAACACCTATTCTCCAAATATCAATAAACAAAGAAACTACTATGAAAGAAATTAGTGGGAGAGGTATCTTTTCAGTTGCAAGGAACTTCACATCTGTACTTTCTCCTGTTAGAACTTTAGAGTCTACACAAAGGTATGTAAGGCCAAGGTTATTTGAACATGTATGGTTGGTTCTTGGATAGTTTGAAAACTAAGGCAAATAATTTGTATAGATAAAAGATTTCCCATTGCTATTTGTTATTAGGAGTATTAATGGGTTTTTATTTTTAATTCATTACTAACTTAGTTTGTTTCATTGTAAATAGGATGTCCATGCAAAAGAGGAGAATTCGGACGAAAAAGAGCAAAGTCGTTCAAACGAGCCTTAAGGCTGGTCGAATGGGATAAAAGACATTCTAACATGACGTGAAGCCATTCAAACGACTGACATTTGAACAGCAAGCATTTGCTCAGAGAGAATGAAGTCCTATTTGAATCAGGTTCGATGGCCGTTTAAAGATTTTGCAACTTGTACAAGCCGTTAGATGTGCATTAGATACCCGTTCAAATGGGTCGTCAAGCCGTTCGAACGAGCTATGGGAAGCTCGGATTGAGCCCTAGTTGAGAGTTGTTGTTAGTTTTACGATTTTAGGGTTTCTTTGAGAGCTTTAGAGAGATATAGAGTAGTTTATTCATAATTTTTCATAGTTTTTCAATGCTTCATAATTGGATTTTGATTTCAATAGATTTTCAATATATATTTGCATATCTATAATGGTGATGAGTAATTAAATTCTATTTTAGGATCAATTGTGAAGATCGATTGAAGATCTCGAAAGAATAATGGAGGTAATTAGGGTTTTAACGTTTTCATCTTATTCGTCTTCATTCTTGGTGATCGAACCCTAGATATTTGTAAAAACTTAGATTTTTTTACCAAGTTTGGTAATATTTATGCATAAACCCTATTTTGGTATAGATATTGCATAAATCGATGGTATGAATCTTTGACTTTAACTTGATTACAAATTTAGGGTTGATTGTTAAAGAGTTTATGTTTTTATTTTTAAATCTTTTAAATTAAAGACTCAAGACTTAGTTAATGATTTGAGTTATCAAAACCTCCATTGGGATTTTGAGTGCAACAATTGATTGGAACAATTGGTTTCGAGACTTTCTTTTATTCAAATAAATCATTTTCAATAACTTTAGTTTAGATAAATCAAACTCTTTTAAACAAACAATTTTTGGTTTCCTTTCAGAAATGATTCAAAAGTCTTGTGTTCTCTAAGAGGCGAGTGTTAATCTGAGTAATAATCACAAATTTCCTAGTGGACTTGACCTCGAACTCATCAGGTTATATGGATGCTGAGCCCTGATTTTTTGCACTCTAGAAAATAAGTGAGAAAACGCACATTACTCTCTCCTTAGATCTCATTCTCTTAGAAGAACGAGTGCGACTAGGTCTGATTTGAAAATTGATTTGAATAAGGGCTTTTGGAAAAGGTTTGGAGCCGCCACCTAACTTTGTTAACCTAAAACTAAGTGCAATCTGAGTATTAAACTTGGGGTTTTTGAAAAAGTTTTGAAAAACTTCCTCAAGAGACGGTTTTGTGGAGAAAACAAGTTGTGTGGCAATCTTTGAAAATATTTAAGCTCTTTTTTGAAAATAACTTCATTTTGGCCTTTAAAAATAGTGATTCTAGATTCGGAGGTTGGTTGCGTATAGGGAAGATGCACTAGGCTATTACCTTATCCTACCTTTGCGGTACCTACATATCTTTTCACTCTAAGTTCACTCATTTTAAATATTCGATTACTCAATGTCCAATTATATCCACTTTGAAAAGAATTTTAGAAAGAGATTTGAACAATCACTTTAGGGATGATATGATGCATGACATCCAAGTGCAAGAAAAAAACTTGAAAAGAGATTGATTTTGAAACAAAGAATTGAAATTTTAAAAAAGACTGTGACCGCACTCATGAGGGTTGCCTACGTATCCCTCTGCTGGGAATTAGGTTAGTCGTAGTTCGGACTCGAGATCCGATTGAAAATAGACACTGTAAGGGCTTATTTTATTTGAAAAGTCACCTTGAGATCTTTGAAAAGTTTAACTTGAAAAGGGTTGGATTTGAACTTTGATTTGAAGATTCAAAATTGAATTTTGATTGGAAATTGACTTTGATTTGAAATTGAACTTTGAAGTAGAACTTGGACTTATTTTGAAAAGATTAAATTGAGTTTTGAAATCATCTTGACTTGAATTGGAGTTTGAAAACCATCTTGATTTAAAAAAGAGCTGAAGTTTCCTAATTTAGGGTTAGGATTGAACTTGGGTTTTGGCCTCTTAGGGTTTATGCAACCTAGGGTTGAAACATGCACTTGAAATAGGATAGTTTGATTTTAGAAGGTTTCAAATTAGGAAAGTTTTGAATTATGAAAGAATTAATTTTGGAAAGTTCCAAATTAGTAAAGTTTCGAATTAGAAAAGTTTTCCTTTTCAGAAAAGAATTGATTTTGGAAGGTTTGAATTAAGAAAGGTTTGAACTTAGAAAGATTTGAAATTTGAAAAGATTTGAAAGTTTGAATTTAGGGAAATTGAAATTTGGAAAGGTTTAAAATTAAAATAGATTTGAAAGTTTGAATTTAGGAAAGGGTTGATAGTTTAAAATTAGAAAAGATTTTATTTTTATTTCTTAAAATTAAGGATTGGATGTTTAAAGGCTTGGATTTGAGTATATTTGAGTGTATGGAAGGTGGGATTTGAGGGAGACATGAGAAAACTAGGGTTCCGAGGCCTGTTTTCAGAAAGGCAGTGTTTTTAGAGCGAGCTTGTGGATTATTTTTGTAAGCACCCCATTTTTGTCCTCTCGGCAATCTCTAACCCAACCAGACTCACATTTAAATGACACAAACACATTTAAGTCTAAATCAGTTTTTTGGACTCAATCTAGTCAATCAATCGCTTCGCAGGCCAACCGAGCTCAATAAAGGCAAAATGACCCAAATGCCCTTGTGGCATTGCTCGGTCCAATTCCAATTGGCACGTCTACCTAAAGATAGTAAGTCGGTATTTCAACTTCAATTCCAGTTCCAATTCTAATCTAGACAAGTCAAGCTTAATCCTGCACGTCTTTCCAGAAAGTTGATCCCTCATATAGTAAGTCCATACAATCCGACACGTTTACCAAAAAAACTCCTCAAAATGATAAGTCCCTTCAAACTTGTCAACCGGGACGGAACCCAAGTCCCCGAGATGGTAGAGCGGTTCACTTCTAGCGCCTACTAGCTTACCAATGTAGAATGTCTACTATTTGGCACGTCTTTTGAGAAAGTTGATCCTTCAGACGATAAGACCATCCAATAGCTTCCCAAGATAAAACAGTCTTTGAAATGAACGCACACCATTAGAGTGATGGAAACACTCACAAACATCGCAACCGTCAGAGTGGAAAAACACTAGCAAATAGGTTGACATTAGGAATTACTAACAAAACCCCTATGTCACGGGACCGAACATGCTTCTCGACAATAGCACATTTACCGAAGGACGAGATACCTTTGGAAATCAACTTATCACATACCATCAAAGTGACGGAAATACTTAAAACCTAGGTCAACATCAGTGCCTACTAGCCCACTCTGATGAAAAAATGACCAAACTAAGTCTACCTTTCCAGGATTGTCCCAAAAAAAATCCGGCATGTTTAAGTACTTTTCAATCACTTCCAGATCGATTCTGAGTGCATCTAGTCAAAATGATCATTTTGCCCTTAGACATCCGATTGCCTCTGAGAACCACACTGGGTATCAAAACGGTAACCTCCTGAGGATGCTTCTAATAGTATTCTCAACCTTCCAACACCTTTTCGGATCATTCTAAGTCTGTTCAGGTAAGCCCGGTGCAAAATAATCTTTTTGCCCTTAGTGGGCCGGTCGCCTTTTCCAACCACACCAGCTTTGGGTATCAAATCGACAGCCCCTCGAAACACTCTCGATAGTGTTTATAACCTTCCAGTCTCCTCACAGATCACTTTGGGTCTATTCCAATGTTTCCTCGATTCAAATACCATTTTGCCCCTGATGAGCTGATTGGCCTTTTCAAATATTCTAGCATTGTTTCTTAAGTTCGTTACCTTTAGGACACTCTTTCAAAGGTTCATTTCTATCCCCAACCTTCAAGATTATTCCCGGACCTTCAGAGTTGCTCCTAGTGGAGTTAAGCCAAAAATTGCATGGTAGTCACTAAGACAAGCAGCCAAATCTTTTCCATTGCATCCCAAGGGTCAAAAGATACGTTTCTTGCCGTTTGAAAACCTTCCTAAGTGGTCGATGCCACTAGTAGTAGTGTCAAGCCAATAAATGACTTGGCTCACTCCTAGTGGTGCTAAGGTTAAAATTGCACTAGCGCCACTGCAACAGGTGCCAATTCCTATTTCAATTGCCTATAAATACAGACCCTCCTCCTGGTTAAAAAGGGTTTGTAAAATCAGTACAAAAACTCTATCTCTCTGAAAAAAGAGCTTGAATTTTTCAAAATCCTAATTCTCTCAAGCATCCTCATACCCTAGCCTTCATACACTCAAACCCTAGCCTCCATACATTCTATACACTCAAACACAAGCCTCCAAGCATCCATTAAAGATCAAGTGTTGTATCTTCAAGGTTCTCAAAGTTCAAGTCCAGTAAAGCAAACAAAGTAAATAAAGCAAGAAGAAGACAAGATTGGTTTTCTATTTACTTTTCTGTAATCCCCCTCTCTCTTCTCTCTCCTAACCCACTTGGGTTTTCTTCTATTTTAATCCCCATTTTCTGCCTCCTCTTCTTGCATACTTGAAACAAAGGACTCCCCAATTCATACCTAGAAAGGATTATTGAAGGTCACCGTGCTGTGGGCTTTCTTTAAATTCAACCTAAGACGATGTGAGTTCGACCCCTTGCTTATGTGGTAAAGCCTAACTTTGTATGTTCACGACCCTATTGCATTGTGGTTATCATGTTCACACATTACATTCAAAAATTGCATTCAAAGTTGTTTTCAAACTTACATCAAAGTTCCATTCCAAAACTTGCATTCAAAATTTCCTTCTTTCAAACTTGTTTTCAAAATCACACTCCTAGGATGATTCTAGTTAGTCTATGGTTTGGGTTGTTTTAGGAAAGTGTTATATTCAATGTGACCATCAAGGTCCAAATTTTGGGTGCAAACCCTAAATTGTTTTTATCAAAACCACAATCTTAAGATGATTCTAGCCATTTTATGGTTATGGTTGTTTTAGAAAAGTGTTATATTCAATGTGATCATTATGGTTCATATTTCAAACCTTAGTTGTCAAAGTCACAACCCTAGAATAGTTCTAATCTTTTCATGATTAGAATCGTTTTAGAAAAGTGAGATATTCAAAAGACTTGCAAAAGTCTATATTCAAACCTCTTTCCAAATAGTTTTGCAAATCTATTTCCTAAAAACTGTTTTAAAATATCTACTTTTCAAAAACTTTTTGTCTTAAAATCCAAGTCAAGCCCTAGAATCCATGGTTAGGAAACCCTAATTCCTTTATTGAAATCATGACTTCCTATTTTCTACATCAAATCATAGATTTTCAAAAATCTCTTTTCCTACAAAATCATAGATCTCCAAATCCAAGGTTTTCAAAACTCAATCTTTCGAATTCTATTCAAATCAAATCTTCCAATTTAGGAAAGCAAATCAAATCCTCCAATTTTGGAAACAAAATCAAATCATCTATTCTTAGAAATAAAATTCAATTTTCAACTTTAGGAAATAGAAGTCAAATCTTTCATAATTTCAAACCTTTCCAAATCTCGACTTTCTAGATTTCAAACTATCAAATCTTTCTTAATTCTAATCTTTCCTAATTTCAGTCTTTCTTAAATCTAAACTTTCAAACATTTCTTTATTTCAAACTTTCAAGTCTTTATGAATTTCAAATCTTTCTAAATTATAAACTTTCCAAAGTCAAATCTTTCCAAAACCAACTCTTTCTTAAAAAGTAAACTTTCCTAATTCGAAACTTTTTCTAACTTGGAACTCTTCTAATTCAAAACTTTCCTAACTTGAAACTTTCCTAAAATTCAACTTTCTAAAATTAACCCTTCTTATTTCAATTGCATGCTTCAACCCTAGGTTACCTAAGCCCTAAGATGTCAAAACCCTAGTTCAACACTAACCCTAAAGTTAGGAGGCTTCAATTCTTTTCAAAAACTCTTTTCTAAACCAAGATGGTTTTTAAACTTCAACCTAAGTCTAGATGATTTCAAAACTCAACTCAATCTTTCCAAAACAAATCCAAGTTCTACTCCTCAAGTTCAATTTTAAATAAAAGCTCAATTTCAAATCAAACTCAATTCCAAGTTCAATCTCAAATCAAAGTTCAATTTTTAATCTTCCAATCAAAGTTCTAAATCAAACCTTTTCAAGTCAAACTTTTCAAAGACCTTAAAGTGTCTATTTTTAATCTCAAGCAACCCCATGGGTGCGGTCATAATCTTTTTCAAGTTTTCAATTTCACAACTGTTTTTAAGTTTTCGATTTCCACAACCTCATTCAAACTTCAAATCCTTTCTTCAAATCTATTTTTAAAATTAAATCTTTTTCTTGCACTTGCATGTTATGCATCATCTCAAATCTCTCTTCTAAAATTCTTTTCAAAGTGGATAGTATTGGACATTAGATAACCGAAAATTCTAATCGAGTGAACTTATGGTGATAAGACATATAGGTACCGCAAGGGTGGGATAGGGTAATAGCTTAGTGTATCTTCCCTATACATAACCAACTTCTGAACCTATCATCACTATTTTTGAAAGACAAAAAATAGAGTTATTTTCAAAATGGGCTTAAATCTTTTCAAAAGTTACCAAACAATTTGTTTTCTCCAAAAACCTTCTTTTGAGGAAGTTTTTCAAAACCCTAAGTTTAATCTTCGGATTACACTTAGTTTTAAATCTCCTTAACAAAGTTAGGCGGTGACTCCAAATCTTTTCTTAAAGCCCTTATTCAAATCAATTTACAATTCAAACCTAGTCGCAGTTGTCCTTCTAGGAGGATGAGTTATAACGAGAGAGTACTGTATTTTTCTCACTTGTGTTTTCTCAAGTGCAAAAAATTGAGACACAACACTTTTTATGCAGGGGGTGGTCTATATTTATAGGCAACTGAAGTTAGCTTTGGTCCTTGTTGGCCATTTTTTGGCATGGCCCCAATTTTTCACACTCGAGAAAACACACTAGTGGGAAAAATACGGTACTCTCTCATTAGAACTCATCCTCCTAGAAGGACGAGTGCGACTGGGTTTGAACTAAAAATTAATTTGAGTAAGGCTTTTAAAAAAATATCTGGAGTCGCCACCTAACATTGTTAAGGTGAGTTAAGTCACCTAAAACTAAGTGCAATTCGAAGATTAAACTTAGGATTTTTGAGAAAAGGTTTTGAAAACTTCCTCAAGAAAAGGTTTTTGGAGAAAATAGGTTGTTTGACAACCTTTGGAAAGATTTAAGCCCTTTTTGAAAAATAACTCCGTTTTTTGTTTTTGAAAGATTTAAGCCCTTTTTAAATTTGATAAGTTGAAATTTAGAGAGTTGAGATTTGGAAAGGTTTGAAAGTTTAAAATTAGGAAAGATTTGATCTTTATTTCCTAAAATAGAATATTGGATTTTATTTTCAAAAATAGATGATTTGATTTTGTTTTCAAAATTAGAAGATTTGATTTGGGTTCCTAAACTTGGAAGATTTGATTTGACATAGAATTGGAAACGTTGAGTTTCAAAAAACTTGGATTTGAAAATCTATGATTTGGTGGAAAAAAGGTTAAGGAAATCTAAGATTTGATGTAGAAAATAGAAAGTTATGACTTTAAGAAAGGAATTAGGACTTCCTAATCATGGTTTTTAGGGCTTGACTTGGACTCCAAGACAAAGACTTTTTTAAAAAGTAGATTTTTGAAAAGAATTTTTAGGAATGAGATTTTTTAAAAGACTTTTTAGAAAGTAGATTTGAAAAACAATTTGGAAAGAGATTTGAATATGGACTTTTGCAAACCACTTGAATATCTCAGTTTTCTAAAACGATTCTAAGTATGAAAAGATTAAAAACCATTATAGGATTGTGATTTTGAAAACAAATAGGGTTTTGAAATATGGATTACAATGATCACATTGAATATAACACTTTCCTAAAATAACCCTAACCGTGGAATGGCTAGAATCATCCTAGAAGTGTGATTTTGAAAACAAGTTTGAAAGAAAGAGATTTTGAGTGCAAGTTTTGAAAACAACTTTGATACAAGTTTGAAAACAATTTTGAAAGCAATTTTGAATAGATGTATGAATATGACATGCACATTGCAATAGGGTCATGAATATACTAGGCTAGGTTTCACCACATAATCAAGGGAGCTGAACCCACACCATCAAAGGTTGAACTAAAAAAAAGCCCCCAGCACGGTGACCTTTAATAGTCCTTCCTAGGCATGAATCGGAGAGTCCTTTGTTTCAAGCATGCAAGAAAAAGAGGTAGAAGAGTCAAAATGTAACGACCCGGTTACCCATACCGTCAATAAATAAAATGAACAACCTCAAATTCCGCTTTGAACTCTCAAAATAGTAGATAAAACATAATCGCGTCTCTAAGAGAATTATTTCCTCTTCATGACTAAGAATCTCGAGATAACAATTACAACTCCAAAAAATTCAAATACGAAATTCCCTCAATTACAAGTATCTCATTACAGTAATTTCTGCTAGGCTCCAAGATATTTAACACCCAAAATAATGTTTCCAAAGTAAAGCCTTAAAGTGATACTCAACCAGCACCTTATATGCTTCCACCTAAAAAATAAAATATAATCAAGAAGTATACAATACACAGCAGTACAAACGCGAAGTTCAGGATAACCAAAGCAAAGCTCAATGAATAAATCCGTTTGATAGAGTAACAAAATAATAATCATTTGTAAATCAAAATTATAAAGAAAACATGCTGGCAACAAGTATTTCAATATTTTCATGAGGCTTGTACCCGACCCTTCTCAGTATAATGCCAAACGCCACCTGCACCACATAACCATTGCCACACAAGGATATTCAGTAACCAAACTTTGCCACACAAGGGCATCCAAGAATCAATCCTAGCCAACAAATACATTTGAACATGTACTAATCAGTTTCATGGCACATTAACCAAAACATATTCCAGACATATTCAAGACTATAATTTTATAGTTGAGTCAATGGGCATGATAAGCAAGGATGTGCTAGAGAATATCATAGAGCCAACAATCAGATAATCAGGAATTTAAAATATTGAGTAAGAATGCTTGAAAGGAAGCATATTAAATACAACTCGGTTACCTTAATCGCATTCTACTTATCTCGTAAAGGTCACCACACAACCCAAAGCATCTCTGTGAAATTCCACAACCTAGGAGTTAATACAATCTAATCAAATCGTTTAAAAAATGATTCCTAGTGTAGCCCGAGTCTATTAATGCTGCTAACCATGTCTAAAATTCATAGAGCTCTCCATAAAAGAATGCATATGAGGGTGAAAACATAGACCTAAAAACAACTCGCTTCCAACTCCATATTTTCTAAGCTTTAAACACCAAAATTCACCAAGCCGGCTAAGCTACCCTATCTAACACAGGCTTACTAAAATGGACAAAACAAAATAATCACTTGTCAACCGAGTCCCAAAACTATTGAAATAAAAAAAAGACATCCCAAGGAACATCCATACAAAATTTTACAATTAAAGGACAAGCCTAGGTATTTATTTCGTATTTTAGAACATAAGACAGTGCTGCTGAATTTAAGTGTCTGCGGCAGATGCTTCTCATTTAAGAGGTTTGAAACCGAAGTAAAAGGTATTTACTTGACTTGAAATTTGGTAAACAATCTCATCCATATATCCAGAAAATACAGTAAACATTTCATGATCTTTTGAAGAAACTAACTTGGTCAAAACTGTTGTCAAAGGGAGAGGTTTCAGGACCTTGGCTTGGCTTTCTCTCTTACCCGAGAGTCTCCTTCCTTTCTCCTCCATCTCTCTCTCTCAGCAACACCCTTTCCTTGACTGCCCCCTGTAGAGCATTCCCAAATTTCTTTCTATCTCTACCTTCCTATAAGTCTCTCTATATCATTTTATATCTATTTCTATATAGCCCCTAATTGGCCACATGGGGCAAGCTTGTCCGACAAGAAAGTGGGCAAGGTGGTTGTTGTGTGTGCTATTTTATAATCTACACATTACACTACATATGTGTAAGCACCCCATTTTTGACCGCTCGGCAGTCTACACTCCGTCCGGACTTGTTTTCAAGTCATTTTGAGCATATTCCAATCGAAACCAATCCTCTAGGTCCAAATTCCGTCTTTCCATCGCTTCGCAGGCCTGTCAGGCCCAAATAGAGGCAAAATGACCAAAATGCCCTTAGGGGCATTGTCCTTTCTTATTCCAATTCCAATCCCTCTCTCGAGACAGTTTATTTCTCGAGACGGTCCGAGTAGCAAAACTACTCACAAAACCGTTAGAGTGGCGGAAACACTCACAAAACCGTTAGAGTAGCGGAAGTACTCACAAAACCGTTAGAGTGGCGAAAACACTCACAATCCAGGCACGTCTCTTCGGAGACGGTAAGACCCCTTTCCAATCCCACTCTCGAGACAGTTTATTCCTCGAGACGGTTTCAATCCAGGCACGTCTCTTCGGAGATGGTAAGACCCCTTTCCAATCCCTCTCTCGAGACAGTTTATTCCTTGAGATGGTCTAAGTAGCAAAACTACTCACAAAACCGTTAGAGTAGCGGAAATACTCAACCCCGTCCGAGTAGCGGAAATACTCAACCCCATCCGAGTAGCGGAAATACTCAACCCCGTCCGAGTAGCAGAAATACTCCCAAATCATCAAACCCGTCCGAGTAGCGGAAATACTCACAAATCATCAACCCCGTCCGAGTAGCGGAAATACTCACACCGTTAGAGTGGCGGAAACACTCAAAACCTAGGTCAACACCCGTGTCTGTTAGCTCACTTCGGTGAAAAATGACCAGACTACCCTTAGGACCTTTTCCGAGACTTTCCGGTCAAGATGACCATTTTGCCCTTAAGCATCCGAATGCCCCGAGAACCACACCGGCTCTGGGTATCAAACCGGTAACTCCCTGAGACTAATTTTTATAGTATTCTCAATCTTCCTTTACCTTTCCGGATCATTTCGAGTCAGTTCCGGCCAACCCGGTACAAAATGACCGTTTTGCCCCTAGAGGGCCGGTCTCCTTCTTCGACCACACCGGCTCTGGGTATCAAACCGGTAATGTCCCGAGAATACGTTTTATAGTATTCTCGACCTTCCTTTACCTTTCCGGACCATTCCGAGTCAGTTCCGGCAAATCCGGTACAAAATGACCGTTTTGCCCCTGGTGGGCCAGTCTCCTTTTCCGACCACGCCGACTCTGGAAATCAAACCGGCAACCTCTGGGAACATTCTAAATAATGTTTCCAGATCCCAAGTCTTTTTCCGAGACAATCCGGGTTCGCCCCGGCAGTTTTCCGGTCCGATTGACCGTTTTGCCCCTAAAGGCCTGGTCAACCTTTCCGACCCACCTTATCCTCACTTTCCAAGTCAAATACCTCCAGGACACTATTTTAAGTGTTCCTGCTCCATTCCAGCCTTCCGGGTCATTCCCGGCTCCTTCAAATCATTTCCGGACTTTCCGAAGTCACTTCTAGTGAAGCCAGGCTAAAAATTGCATGGTAGTCACTAGTACAGGCACCCAAATCTAGTCAAAGATACGTTGCTTGCCGACCTTAAATCTTTCCTAATTGGCTGGCGCCACTAGTAGTGGCGCCAAGCCAAAAAATGGCCTGGCGCCACTCCTAGTGGCGCTAGTGTAGAATTTGGCCTGGCGCCACTCCAACAAGCGCCAGGTTTGTCCTCCTTCTATAAATACAGAGCCTCATTCAACATGAAAGGGGTCTGCAAACTTAACCTAAAAATCCTATATTTCAATATACAGAGCTCGAGCACCTCCAAAACTCTAGCCTCCCTAGGTTTTCCAAACCCTAGCCACCATACACTAAACCCTAGCCTCCTATACACTCCTATACACTCATACACACCCTCATACACTCATACACTAGCCTTCAACCATCCTTTGAAGACTTGAAGAGTTGCCATCCAAAGCTTGAAGACAACTCTTGAAGACTGAAGGTGAAGATCAAGACAAAGACCGAGGACCGAAGACAGCGCGGCGCGCAAAATAAAGAAGACATACGGTAGGCTTTCTCTTTAATTTTTGCACTTCCCCCCTCTCTCTTCTCTCTCCAACCCACTTGGGTTTTCTCTATTTTAATCCCCCATCTCTTTCCCCCCCTTTCTTTGCATGCTTGAAACAAGGGGACTCCCGGTCCAAGTGTAGGATTAGATTGTTGGAGAGTCACCGTGTCGGGGGCTTTTTTCCAGTCTAACTAGAGACCACGTGGAACCGGCCCCCTTGATTATGTGGTGAAGCCTTAACCTTGTATGTTCAGGACCCCAAATTGCATTGTGCATATCATAATCTTGCATCTTCCAAAATTCGTTTTCAAACTCGTTTTCAAAATCGTTTTCAAACTTGTTTTCAAAATTGCATCAAAATCTCTTTTTCAAAAACTTGTTTTCAAAACCACAATTCTAGAGTGATTCTAGCCTTTCCATGGCTAGGGTTGCTTTAGGAAAGTGTTATATTAAAAGTGACCTTTTGGTCTATATTTTCAAACCTTGTTTTCAAAACCACTTTCTTAAAGTGGTTCTAGCCCTCTTATGGCTAGAATCGCTTTAGGAAAGTGAGATGTTTTTATACCTTCTAAAACCTCTCTCTTCAAAAATCCCTTCCTCCTAAAAATCTCTTTTTCAACATACTTTCCTAAAACTCTCTTCTCCAAAAATTGTTTTCAAAAACTCCCTTCCAAAATCTATTTTTCGAAACTCCCTTCTTCGACTCCTTTCCAAAATCTTCTCCCCAAAATCCACTTTCTAAAAACGTTCCCCAAAAATCTTTCCAAAAACTCTCTTCAACAATCTTCTACCAAAAATCTTTCTAGAAAAACTCTCTCCAAAAGTCTTTCCAAAAACTTTCTTTCCAAAATCTTTCCTCTAAAAACTCCTCCCTAGGATTCCCTTCTAGAAAACCTTCGTTCCCAAAAAATGCGTTTTCCAAAAAACTCTTTCCTTAGAGCCCAAGTCAAGCCCTAGAAACCACGATTAGGAAACCCTAATTTTCTTTCCAAAAACATGATTTTCAAACTTTGCCCCAAACCAAAGTTTCTAAAACCTCTTGTTTTCTACATCCAAACCATACACGTTTCCAAAACCTATTTTCTACGCCGAAACTATAATTTTCCAAATCTAGGGTTTCTAGAATCTCCTTTTTCAAATCCTTGTCAAATCAAATCTTCCCGTTTAGGAAACTAGATCCTATCCTCCGTTTTTGGAAACAAAATCAAACCTCCTCTTTTCAAAACAAAATCCAATTTTTTCTTAATCCAAACCTTTTCTAATTCGAATCCTTCCTAAACTTCTACTTTCCTAAATCTTAAGTTTCCAAAACTTGAACATAAAAATCTTTCCTAAATTTTAAAAACTCAACTTTCAAATCTTTCCTAATTCAACTCTTTCCTAATTCTACCCTCTTTTCAAATCTTAACTTCTTAAACCTAAGTTTTCGAACCTTTCCTAAACTCAAGCCTTTCCTAATTTCAAGACTTCCTAAAATTCAAACTCTAAAACTTTCTAAATCTTAAACTTTCTAAATTTCAAATCTTTCCAAATTCAAAACTTTCTAAATTTGAAACTCTCTTAAGTTAAATCTTTCTAAACCTAAATCTCTCCAAATTCTAAACTTTCCAAAATGTCAAATCTTTTCAAATCTAAGGCTTTTCTAAACTCAAAACTTTCTTAATTCAAACATTTCCTAAACTGAAGACTTTCCTTTTTCAAACCTTTCCTAAAACAAAACTTTCTTATTTTCAAAACTTCCTTGTTTTCAAAGCTTTCCAAATTCAAAACTTCCCTTTTTCAAAACATTTCTAAATTCAAAAATTTCCAATTTTCAAATTTTCTTAAATTCAAAACTTTCCTAATTTTAAAGCTTTCCTAAACCTAAAACTTTCCTAATTTTAAACTTTCCAAAAACGACACTTTCCTAATTCGAAACTTTCCTAACCTAAATTTTTCCTAAATTCCAAGTTTCCAAATCTTTCAAGATCTTTCTAAATCCAACATTCCAATCTAATCTTTCTTAATCTTAAGTCTTTCCTAGGTCTCATCTTTCTTAAGTCTAGGTTTCCTAAACCTCCATCTTTCCAAAACCAAGTCTTTCCAAAATCAATCTTTCCAAAGCAAGTCCAATCTTCTCAATTTTAATTTCCAATCTCCTCTTCTAATTTCAAGTCAAATTCAATTTTCAATTCAATCTCTTTTCAAATAAAACCTTCTATTTTCAATCGGACTCCGGTCTGAACTACGACTGACCTGATTCCCCCAAAGGGATACGTAGGCAACCTTCATAGGTGCGGTCACAATACTTTTCAAACTTTCAATTCCACCCTCATGGGTGCGGTTTCCAAAATCTGTTCAAATCTCAAATTCTAATTTACTTTCAACTTTCCAATTTCAAATTTCTATTTCCAAATTTTCAAACTTTCCAATTTCAATTCTATCTCTTCAAATCTAATTTTCAAATCAAATCAATTTTAAATCAATCTCTTTTCAAATCTATTTTTCAACTCTCTTCTATTGCACTTGCATACCATGCATCATGTTAGTTTTCAAGCATTGTTTTTCAAAGTGGATAGGATTGACCAATAGTTAGTTGAAGACTCTCATAGATGAATCTTGGGTAGATTGACATGTAGGTACTGAAAGGGCAGGGTAGGGTGATAGCTTAGTGCGTCTTCCCTACACGTAACCAACCTCCGAACTTAGATCACTGTTTTCAAAGACCAAAAGGAGTTATTTTTGAAAAAGGGCTAAATGGTTTTCCAAAGGTTGCCAAACAACCTGTTTTCTTAAAAACCCTCTCTCGAGGAGATATTTTCAAAATTGTTTTTCAAAAACCCTAAGTGTAGTTTTCGGACTATGCTTAGTTTTTAGGTGACCTAACTCACCTTAATCAAGTTAGGTGGCGACTCCGAATCTTTTTCAAAAGCCCTTTATTCAAACCTATTTTCAATTCAAACCTAGTTGCACTCATTCTTCTAGGAGGGTGAGTTCTAACGAGAGAGTACAACATTTTTCCCGCTTGGGTGAGTATTCCTTGAGTGCGAAAAATCTGGGCGCAACAGCTGGCGACTCCACTGGGGAAACTTAGAGGGTTAGGCCGTAGTCATGTCTCTTTACCCTTCACCCATGTAGAGTCTTCAATTAACTTGGTTCAATCCTATTCACTTTAAATTTTTCAAACTAAATTTTCAAAATTGTTTTAAAAAAAAAGAGCATGCATTTATTCATATTATCTTGTATTATGTTTGTCATCCACATACTAACACTTGCATCTTTGTTTTGTAGGTGCGGTTTATGTTTAAATTTTATTAACTACTTTGCATGAATGTGATGTACAGGATGAATGGGAGTTGTTGGGCCCATTCCTCCACTTTTAAAAATCACACACACACTGCATGTGCACTTGCATTCTGCATACTTGCATTCCCTGATATGTCCTTTCTAGTTAGAAAAGGGGAACGGTATATTGGTTGTGGGCAAGATGCTGTGTCAGTTTCTTCGCCTACGGCCTCTTGATGGTTCCCCTGCTAGGATCACCAACCGATCATTGGCACCACCTCGGGGAATGGGCCTAGGTTTGAAGATCCGGGGATCGAGTCTTTTTAGGACGCATTAGTCAACCCTCAACCTCATACTCATATAGACACCATGCATAGCCGAACCTCTGCCGGATTTAGGACACGAGCACCGTTTTCCAAATCACGGAGGAAAGGGCGACTGCTCTTACTTTCATTTATACCTGCTGTTATAATGCTTGTGTTTATACTATTATAATGCTTGTCTAACTATTCATGCATGCTTGTACTTTCTCTCCTTATACTTTTTGCAAATGCATGTTCATGCATTTAATATCCCATGTCAAGACAAGAGTTCCAAGTAACTCAAGTCACTGCATTCTCCTGCATATGATCAACCCATTGAGAGTGACACCAACGTCACTCTCCCTTGCATTAAACCTACCCAAACCCTAAGGGTTCCCGCGTAACCCTAAGGACTCATTGCATGCATCTCGATTCATTCCATAAGAGGGGCCCCAATCCCTCTATGCTCACGGAGATAGGGTTGCCAAGAAAACAAGGGGTAGTCAATCAACAAGGTCTCTCAGCGACCTCCTCGACATCAAATCCAAGAAAGGCGAATTCGAAGACTCAAGAGTAGTTTAGGGTTTCCCTTTGTAAAAGTAGATAGGTGGAAGTCCAAAGGAAAATGTTCCCCCTCCCCCTATTAAAATGTATTTCAATTCTTTTGTATCTTAAACCCAAAAGTTAATGTACTTCTTTATTGTGGTTAAGTTACAACTTGAACTCTGTACTAATAACATCGCCGAATATGAGGCTTGCATCCTGGGATTAAGATTGGCATTAGAAATGAAGATTGATGAATTGGTTGTTCTCGGTGATTCAGATTTGGTCATTCAGCAATCCAAGGACGTGTATCAAACTCGAGATGCCAAACTCTCCCCGTATCATCAACAGATCAAGGACTTGTGTCAGCTATTCAAAAGCGTGGATTTTCGTCACGTGCCCCGAACAGAAAACAGCTTCGCTGATGCCTTGGCTACATTGGCTACAGCAATCAAGGTCGACAGTGGCACTAAAATACCCCCTCTACAAATCTTCACCAGGGATGTCCCCTCTTATTGTCTGCATACAACTATTGAACCTCCCGAGAAACAGTGGTTTTATGACATCCAGAGGTATATTCAAACCAGGACGTTCCTCGATGCAGCAACACAACGCAATAGGAAGACCATTTGCCGTTTGGCGGGACACTATTTCATGGCTGGAAATGAGCTTTTCAGGAGATCATGGTTCGGACCTCTAAGATGTGTCAATGCCGCCGAAGCCAAAGTTATCATGGAAGAAGTGCATGAGGGAGTTTGTGGCCCCCACATGAATGGCCACATGCTTGCAAAGAAGATTCTCCGGACAGGGTATTACTGGTCAACAATGGAGTTAGATTGCATTAAATACGTTCTTCGATGTCACAAATGTCAGATACATGGGGATAAGATCAAAGCACCACCGTCTGAGCTTCATTCTATGTCTGCCCCATGGCCCTTTTCTATGTGGGGTATAGATATGATCGGTCCTATCACTCCTAAAGCTTCCAACGGCCATCACTTCATCCTGGTCGATATTGATTATTTCACTAAATGGGTGGAAGCCGTCTCTTACATCCATGTCACCAAGAAGGTCGTAGAAAGGTTCATAAAAAATTACATCATCTGCCGGTATGGGATTCTCGAGTCATTCATTACTGATAATGGTTCCAATCTGAACAACGAATTGATATCGAAGCTATGCCAAACATTTCGCATTACTCACCGGAATTCGGTCACTTACCGGCCCCAGATGAATGGGGCAGTAAAAGCAGCCAACAAGAATATTAAGAGAATACTCCGAAAAATGATTGGCAATTACAAAGATTGGCATGAGAAACTTCCGTTTGCATTGATGGCTTACCGAACTACTATGAGGGTCTCCACCGGAAGTACTCCTTTTGAGCTAGTTTACGGCACCGAGGCAATCATCCCTGTTGAGATTGAGATTCCTTCTTTACGGATCTTAACAGAAACCAAGTTAGACGAAGCAGAATGGATTAAAGACCGATATGCCCAGCTTTGTTTGCTGGATGAGAAGCTGTTAGCTGCAGTTTATCACGCTCAATGTTACAGAAGGCGAATGGCCAGAGCATTTGACAAAAAGGTACGACCTCCATCATTCCAGCCGGGAGATTTGGTGCTCAAGAAGGTGTTCCCCCATCAGGAGACGGCACAGGGAAAGTTTGCTCCAAACTACGAAGGGCCATTCATGGTAAAGAAAGTCTTATCTGGAGGAGCTCTCGTTTTGGAGGAAATGGATGGCCAAGAATTTCCTAGCCCATTGAATTCAGATGCTGTCAAACGCTACTATATATGATTCCGAAAGCTAGACCTTTGGTTTCTGTAAAGAAGCAATAAAACCTACTCTCCTCATTCTCCATTAATCAATAAGGTAGTGTTTTAAGGTTAAAACTCTATGGACTAAACAATCTAATCCCAAGATGACGAGGGGCCTTTATTTCATTTTCTGTCCAATTAAAATGCATATATACATAACCTTTGTCAAACCTCTAGAGCCGATTACTTTCTTTCAGGAGCATTCCCCCCCCCCCCCCAATAAAGTGATCATGTTCAGTAGAGGCACTAAAAAAAAAAAAAAAAAGAAGTGCTTTGAAGTTCGCACAAATACTGGTATTAATGTCATTGGCAAAAACACAAAAAAAAAAAAAAAAAGGGGCGTGCAATGAGATACCCAAGGAAAGATGGAAATATACAGGAAAAGTGTCGTTAAATAAAAAACTATCAAAGGTGATCACTAGTAGAGTGGTAGGCTTGAGCCTTTTCTTTTTCTTTCAAAAGTAAATACCAACACCATAACCCCTAAAAGTCCTCTCAGATTGGAATTAAATTGATTAGTCCAAATGAGCTTGCTAAATATGCCATGAGCTGGAGAATGATGCAAGTAGCGTTTAGGGGTTTCTCAACAGAAATCCGAGACTAAGCTGAGGAAAGAGAGAGAAAGAAGAGAGAAAAGTTAAGCACTTCCCGAGGATACGGTGAAAACCCAAAAGGGTGCCGTAGGTAAAAAGGAAGGGATGTGGCAAGATACAAAACTGTCGACCCTGGCGAAAACCTGCAAAGGCGCCTTGGTGCAAAAATGACAGAGCTGGGACTGGTTAAAACCCTCAGGGGCACTAGTAGCAAAAATAGCTATAAAAAAAAAGGGGGGGGGGTAAGAACAAGGGATTTAGATGTAAGAAATAGCTCGAGCTACCACATTCCCCGGAAGTTAAGGTATGAAAGCAACGGTGTAAAAGTCGAAAGGCGTTTCGAAAGGCATTCTCCGGTTTAGCCCAGTTAGGGTTAAAAGAAGCAGAGGTCCCTTTCACAGAACAATCAGTGAGTCAAAGAATCAAACAAAGGGGAGTTATTTTTCATTAAACTGCAATTCTCATTTAATTTTTCCCAAATTTGTTACTATACTAATCATGCAGAAAATCATACCAAAAGCACGGGAGGTCATGAATTCATAAGATAAAAGAGGCATAACACTAAACAAAGTATGTTTTTCTATAAATGCAGAAATCAGCAAATCTAAGAGCGAGGGGCAAAAGTATATCGCTCCCCGTCGTCATTAGAGGAGGAATCAGCTAAGCCGGGATCCACTGGCTTGTCGGTCACAAGAGGAGCAGTCGAAGAAGTACCAGTAACAGAAGACCCAGGCCGGCCTCGCTCATAGTCTGCACATCTAGCTAGAAGCATGTCCCTCTCTCGAGTAAGGGACTCCACAGTCTCCCACAAGGACGGGCCATCCATCACATCACCCTCCAGGGAAGGAGAGCTGCCTAAAACCCCTCGTGGCCGCCTACAGGCCCTCGCAGCACCCGAAGGTGGGTCATCATGTGTCGATCTGGCTGTTGCTAACCGCCTCTCTAGTAAAACTACCTCAGCGTCTCTCATCCTCAATCGGTCATGCAACATCTGTATCAGACGACGGTTCTCTCGTCTGTGGCGACGCCCCTGAACAATCATAGCAGTCAAGAAGTCGGTATACCCTACAGGAGGTAAAGGAGTCTCAATAAGAAGATCCCCAAGTCTACTAGGACCCAACACGTAGCGTCGAAGCCAGTAATGATAGGCCTCGGTCGCAGGGGGCATGTTAGAGAAGGGACCATCATCATCAACATGAGGAAGCAAAGATCTCCATATATCCATAACTTTCTCCACCAATGCTCTAGGAATCGACGCCTCAAAGACAAGAGTAAACTCGGCTGCAGAAGCTAGAAAAGGGATATCCTGACTCCTACCAAGCTGTCGTAGAACCCGAATCCCGAAGAAAGGGGCAATGCCCCGCAGGCCTGCTAGGGGCACGAAGGCTCTCCCAAAAGGCCGAACTCTCAAGCAATACCTACCAACCAGCCCTGAATACCACCTGACTGTGCCTGACCTCATGCTCTGAAGATAGTCCGCCCAGGATGCAGCGGTCTGCGGGAATCTCCCCTCATCTACCATGACACCCTGAGATCTCGCCAGGGAATGTACATGATCGAGCTCAGGATACCACGTGTGCTGAAACAAAGGCATAACAAACAAATGATTAATCGCCCAGAGCTGGAAGAGAGTAGTGCATCCGCGGAAACGAGCGTCAAGGGACTGCTGGAATCTTGTAACACTCACGAAGGTCTCCCCTACAATCATAGGAGCATAGGAATGCCCCGTACGGATCAAGGCCAGTGGTGCACAGAGTCGACAGTCCACTAAATCATCATCTCGGGGGAACACCAAGAAGTTCAGCAGAAGCAAGGCTAAGGCAACCATACGAGAAATAGCCCAATCCTGAGAGGTGTGCCACTCACCTGAATGAACTCGCATACCCGTAGGAAACTCAAAACGGGAAAAGAGGAACTCTGTTGGGACATAGGGAAACTGGGGCAAAGAAGAAGACGAAAGAACTGCGCGTCTGAATCTGAGCTGGGATGAAACCATTGTGATACAACCATCCAGAAAAAGGGGTCCCACAATGTCAGCAGAAACATCTCAGAAACCAAGGAGGAACCCATACTCATGAGGAGTAGGGGTAAGCTCACACCCTCCAAAGCGGAAAAGAGACAAGTCCGGCTGCCAGAAAGGGATCATTGCATCCATAAGTCCGGGAATAAGCCGCACTGATAAAAGCGAAGCCACCCGACCAAAGGACCGACGAAAGATATCCTGCTCATCGGGAGGGTAGCTACTGTGCCAGGCTCTCAGCCGATGCAAAACTCCATCTGCCATCCTAAAAAAGTAAGCCAAGCTAAGTGATGTTAATATACCATACATGCAGTTTGAATAATAGTAAAATAAAATAAATAACTAACAGAAAAAAAACAAATAAAGGATTTCGAATAACAAATCAAAAACAAAACTTCTACGCATCTTGATTTTCCAACCTCAAATCACATCTCAAGGGTTCTCTGCCTTTTTCCTTCAAAAAAAAAAAAAACAAGATTTTACTTCTAAAACTTTAATCAACTCTTTCCATAATTTCTAAAAATTTCGGCAGAGTCCGGTTTAAAAATGGCCCCAACAACACCTATAACATCAACACAAAATACAAAATGTGCACTTTCCAACGTAACAATCACATGACAATGGCACCCGTGCACATTTTTCAATTTTCAAGACACATGTTTTATTTTTCAAGTAAATCAATGGTTTTCAAACATTTTCCGAAATTTTTCAAAATCACCTCAATTGTTTTCAAAAATATTCCAATCTTTTTCCAAATTTCAAAACTTTAAAAATTTCATCAATTTCTTGCATTTTCTAATTTTTTCTAATTTTCTAAATATTTTTCTATTTTTCAAAAAATCAAAAATTCAGCGAGTTTTCAAAAAATCACGAAACTTCATACGGTTGTTAAACACATTTTTCTAAGGCACATTGCACAAAAACATAGCCAGAAAACCCATTACCCATGCCTGTAGGAGCAAATCCCCTAGTCCTGCAGAAAACCTTCTTCGCATAATCATGAAAAATCACTCAAATTCAATCAAACAAGCATCAAAATGCGAAAACAACATCACCAAAGTGTTCAAAGCATATCAAAACATTGATTTCCACTGTTCACATGATTCAAACGAAGTTCTACACATCAAAATCAACAAAATTTTAAAACTCACATTTTGGAAGTTCTCCGGCGAAATCTTCACTTCCGGCGGCTTTTCCAGCGACATGGACTCCTTCCGCCAATCACCCACAGTCCCCAAGGAGTGCTCCTTCAAGGTTCAAGCCAATTTCCACTTGAAGACTCTCGGATTCCCCAAAAACTCTTCAAATCCCGTAAGTGTTTGAACTAGAAATTTTCTGGTTTTAAACTTTAAACTTGGCGCCACTAGCAGAGGCGCCAGTTGGTTTCTGCCAAAGGCGCCACTGCTAGTGGTGCCAGTTCTAAATTCTGGGCAGTTTTGCCCTTTTTCTTGCCAAAACTCGTTTTCGAAGGCCTTTTTGGCCTGTTATCCGTTTTCGACCCCCGTTGTCGAAAGAATCTCAGTGTCCGTCCCTCCGACTACCTCGCGGTCAACATGGGACTCTTACTCTTATCGTTTTCTGTCTTTGACAAGCAAAGACAGAAAAAGAGGGGCAACTGTAAGCACCCCATTTTTGACCGCTCAGCAGTCTACACTCCGTCCCGACTTGTTTTCAAGTCATTTTGAGCATATTCCAATCGAAACGAATCCTCTAGGTCCAAATTCTGTCTTTCCATCACTTCGCAGGCCTGTCAGGCCCAAATAGAGGCAAAATGACCAAAATGCCCTTAAGGGCATTGTCCTTTCTTATTCCAATTCCTATCCCTCTCTCGAGACAGTTTATTCCTCGAGACGGTCCGAGTAGTAAAACTACTCACAAAACCGTTAGAGTGGCGGAAACACTCACAAAATCGTTAGAATAGCGGAAGTACTCACAAAACCGTTAGAGTGGCGGAAACACTCACAATACAGGCACGTCTCTTCGGAGACGATAAGACCCCTTTCCAATCCCACTCTCGAGACAATTTATTCCTCGAGACGGTTTCAATCGAGGCACGTCTTTTCGGAGACGGTAAGACCCCTTTCCAATCCCTCTCTCTAGACAGTTTATTCCTTGAGACTGTCTGAGTGGCAAAACTACTCACAAAACCATTAGAGTAACGGAAATACTCAACCCCGTCCGAGTAGCGAAAATACTCCCAAATCATCAACCCCGTCCGAGTAGCGGAAATACTCAACCCCGTCCGAGTGGCGGAAATACTCCCAAATCATCAAACCCGTCCGAGTAGCAGAAATACTCAACCCCGTCCGAGTAGCGAAAATACTCACACCGTTAGAGTGGCGGAAACACTCAAAACCTAGGTCAACACCCGTGTTTGTTAGCTCACTTCGATGAAAAATGACCAGACTACCCTTAGGACCTTTTCCGAGACTTTCCGGTCAAGATGACCATTTTGCCCCTAAGCATCCGAATGCCCCGGGAACCACACCAGCTCTGGGTATCAAACCGGTAACCCCCTGAGACTACTTTTTATAGTATTCTCAATCTTCCTTTACCTTTCCGGATCATTCTGAGTTAGTTCCCGCCAACCCGGTACAAAATGACCGTTTTGCCCCTAGAGCGCCGGTCTCCTTCTTCACCACACCGGCTCTGGGTATCAAACCGGTAATGTCCCGAGAATGCTTTTTATAGTGTTCTCGACCTTCCTTTACCTTTTCGGACCATTTCGAGTCAGTTTCGACAAACCCGGTACAAAATGACCGTTTTGCCCCTGGTAGGCCAGTCTCCTTTTCCGACCACGCCGACTCTGGGAATCAACCTGGCAACCTCTGGGAACATTCTAAATAATGTTTCCAGATCCCAAGTCTTTTTTCGGGACAATCCGGGTTTGCCCCGACAGTTTTTCGGTCTGATTGACCGTTTTGCCCCTAAAGGCCCGGTCAACCTTTCCGACCCACCTTATCCTCACTTTCCAAGTCAAATACCTCCAGGACACTATTTTAAGTGTTCCTGCTCCATTCCGGTCTTCCGGGTCATTCTCGGCTCCTTCAAATCATTCCCGGACTTTCCGGAGTCACTCCTAGTAAAGCTAGGCTAAAAATTGCATGGTATTCACTAGTACAGGCGCCCAAATCTAGTCAAAGATAGGTTGCTTGCCTACCTTAAATCTTTCCTAATTGGCTGGCGCCACTAGTAGTGGCACCAAGCCAAAAAATGGCCTGGCGCCACTCCTAGTGGTGCCAGTGTAGAATTTGGCCTGGCGCCACTACAACAGGCGCCAGGTTTGTCCTCCTTCTATAAATACAGAGCCTCATTCAACGTGAAAGGGGTCTGCAAACTTAACCTAAAAATCTTATATTTCGATATACAGAGCTCGAGCACCTCCAAAACCCTAGCCTCCCTAGGTTTTCCAAACCCTAGCCTCCTATACACTCCTATACACTCATACACACCCTCATACACTCATACACTAGCCTTCAACCATCCTTTGAAGACTTGAAGAGCTGCCATCCAAAGCTTGAAGACAACTCTTGAAGACTGAAGGTGAAGATCAAGACAAAGACTGAGGACCGAAGACAGCGCGGCGCGCAAAATAAAGAAGACATACGATAGGCTTTCTCTTTAATTTTCTGCACTTCCCCCCTCTCTCTTCTCTCTCCAACCCACTTGGGTTTTCTCTATTTTAATCCCCCATCTCTTTCCCCCCCTTTCTTTGCATGCTTGAAACAAGGGGACTCCCGGTCCATGTGTAGGATTAGACTGTTGGAGAGTCACCGTGTCGGGGGCTTTCTTCCAGTCTAACTAGAGACCACGTGGGTCCGGCCCCCTTGATTATATGGTGAAGCCTTAACCTTGTATGTTCAGGACCCCAAATTGCATTGTGCATATCATAATCTTGCATCTTCCAAAATTCGTTTTCAAACTCGTTTTCAAAATCGTTTTCAAACTTGTTTTCAAAATTGCATCAAAATCTCTTTTTCAAAAACTTGTTTTCAAAACCACAATTCTAGAGTGATTCTAGCATTTCCATGGCTAGGGTTGCTTTAGGAAAGTGTTATATTAAAAGTGACCTTTTGGTCTATATTTTCAAACCTTGTTTTCAAAACCACTTTCTTAAAGTGGTTCTAGCCCTCTTATGGCTAGAATTGCTTTAGGAAAGTGAGATGTTTTTATACCTTCCAAAAACTCTCTCTTCAAAAATCCCTTCCTTCTAAAAATCTCTTTTTCAACATACTTTCCTAAAACTCTCTTCTCCAAAAATTGTTTTCAAAAACTCCCTTCCAAAATCTATTTTTCGAAATTCCCTTCTTCGACTCCTTTCCAAAATCTTCTCCCCAAAATCCACTTTCTAAAAACGTTCCCCAAAAATCTTTCCAAAAACTCTCTTCAACAATCTTCTACCAAAAATCTTTCTAGAAAAACTCTCTCCAAAAATCTTTCCAAAATCTTTCCTCTAAAAACTCCTCCCTAGGATTCCCTTCTAGAAAACCTTCATTCCCAAAAATCGCGTTTTCCAAAAAACTCTTTTCTTAGAGCCCAAGTCAAGCCCTAGAAACCACGATTAGGAAACCCTAATTTTCTTTCCAAAAACATGATTTTCAAACTTTGCCCCAAACCAAGGTTTCTAAAACCTCTTGTTTTCTACATCCAAACCATACACGTTTCCAAAACCTATTTTCTACGCCGAAACTATAATTTTCCAAATCTAGGGTTTCTAGAATCTCCTTTTTCAAATCATTGTCAAATCAAATCTTCCCTTTACGAAACCAAATCAAATCCTCCCGTTTAGGAAACTAGATCCTATCCTCCGTTTTTGGAAACAAAATCAAACCTCCTCTTTTCAAAACAAAATCCAATCTTTTCTTAATCCAAACCTTTCCTAATTCGAATCCTTCCTAAACTTCTACTTTCCTAAATCTTAAGTTTCCAAAACTTGAACATAAAAATCTTTCCTAAATTTTAAAAACTCAACTTTCAAATCTTTTCTAATTTAACCCTTTCCTAATTCTACCCTCTTTTCAAATCTTAACTTCTTAAACCTAAGTTTTCGAACCTTTTCTAAACTCAAGCCTTTCCTAATTTCAGGACTTTCTAAAATTCAAACTCTAAAACTTTCTAAATCTTAAACTTTCTAAATTTCAAATCTTTCCAAATTCAAAACTTTCTAAATTTGAAACTCTCTTAAGTTAAATCTTTCTAAACCTAAATCTCTCCAAATTCTAAACTTTCCAAAACTTCAAATCTTTTCAAATCTAAGGCTTTTCTAAACTCAAAACTTTCTTAATTCAAACATTTCCTAAACTGAAGACTTTCCTTTTTCAAACCTTTCCTAAAACAAAACTTTCTTATTTTCAAAACTTCCTTGTTTTCAAAGCTTTCCAAATTCAAAACTTCCTTTTTTCAAAACATTTCTAAATTCAAAACTTTCCAATTTTCAAATTTTCTTAAATTCAAAACTTTCCTAATTTTAAAGCTTTCCTAAACCTAAAACTTTCCTAATTTTAAACTTTCCAAAAACGACACTTTCCTAATTCGAAACTTTCCTAACCTAAATTTTTCCTAAATTCCAAGTTTCCAAATCTTTCAAGATCTTTCTAAATCCAACATTCCAATCTAATCTTTCTTAATCTCAAGTCTTTCCTAGGTCTCATCTTTCTTAAGTCTAGGTTTCCTAAACCTCCATCTTTCCAAAACCAAGTCTTTCCAAAATCAATCTCTCCAAAGCAAGTCCAATCTTCTCAATTTCAATTTCCAATCTCCTCTTCTAATTTCAAGTCAAATTCAATTTTCAATTCAATCTCTTTTCAAATCAAACCTTCTATTTTCAATCGGACTCCGGTCCGAACTACGACTGACCTGATTCCCCCAAAGGGATACGTAGGCAACCTTCATAGGTGCGGTCACAATACTTTTCAAACTTTCAATTCCACCCTCATGGGTGCGGTTTCCAAAATCTTTTCAAATCTCAAATTCCAATTTACTTTCAACTTTCCAATTTCAAATTTCTATTTCCAAATTTTCAAACTTTCCAATTTCAATTCTATCTCTTCAAATCTAATTTTCAAATCAAATCAATTTTAAATCAATCTCTTTTCAAATCTATTTTTCAACTCTCTTCTATTGCACTTGCATACCATGCATCATGTTAGTTTTCAAGCATTGTTTTTCAAAGTGGATAGGATTGACCAATAGTTAGTTGAAGACTCTCATAGATGAATCTAGGGTAGATTGACGTTTAAGTACCGAAAGGGCGGGGTAGGGTGATAGTTTAGTGCGTCTTCCCTACACATAACCAACCTCCGAACTTAGATCACTGTTTTCAAAGACCAAAAGGAGTTATTTTTCAAAAAGGGCTAAATGGTTTTCCAAAGGTTGCCAAACAACCTGTTTTTTTAAAAACCCTCTCTCGAGGAGATATTTTCCAAATTGTTTTTCAAAAACCCTAAGTGTAGTTTTCGGAATATGCTTAGTTTTTAGGTGACCTAACTCACCTTAATCAAGTTAGGTGGCGACTCTGAATCTTTTTCAAAAGCCCTTTATTCAAACCTGTTTTCAATTCAAACCTAGTCGCACTCATTCTTCTAGGAGGGTGAGTTCTAACGAGAGAGTACAACATTTTTTCCGCTTGGGTGAGTATTCCTCGAGTGCGAAAAATCTGGGCGCGACAATATGCTTGCTAATAGATATAATATATGCAACTATACTTCCAACATATCACATGGGTGGCTTGGCTAGTGACCTTTGGCCAAGTGAAAGGTGAGGGGGTAAGGTGTCTTGCATGGAAAAAGGGGAAGAGGGCCATGTGGCCATGTGTGGGAGAAGTTGGCTCTTGCATGATTTGAAAGGGTGTCTCTTATGGGATGTCTCTTAGCAAAATAAAAGGCTACCTTCTAGGATTGTTCTTTGGTTAGTGGAGCGGTGCCATCCGTGTGAGATCTCTTGCATGGTTTGGTCTCCTCATTTGCATGACTTAAATATCATTCTTTTGCATGGGTTAATCAAATGGAATGATGGGCCAGTTCATTAGGTAAGAAAGGTTTGGCCGATTCATGTGTGTGGTGTGAGGGTTTAACCGGTTTAAATTTACTCTCTTTCACTATATAAAAATACACTATAACTCAAAATGTATGTCCACCATAATTTAGAATAATGTTTAAGTCCAAGGCTAAGAAATCAATGTAAAACATAGGCATCATCTCAATAATTATTTTCTTAAGATATTGTATAATGTTTCTTTATTTAGTCCTAGGAAAACAGGTTCAATTAGTCGGTGATTACCTACGGAATAATTTCTTAGTATACCTCTTAATTTGTTAAACAAAAAATTTGAAAGTTGTTAATCAGTTAGGTAGGTTTTCATCTACTCAATCAATTACCCAATCAAAACTAAGGGTATTACACGAAACCCATTTTCCAAACTCAATCCAATCAATCAATCACTTCACGAGCCCACCGGGCTCAATAGAAAAAAAATGATCAAAATATTCTTGGGGCATTACTCGGTTCATTCCCAGTTGGCACATCTTCCTAGAGGTGATAAGTCCCTCTTTCAACTCTAATTCCAGTTTCAATTCTAATCCAGACCAATCAAATTCAATTTGACACGCCTTTCAAGAAAGTTAATCCCTTGGGCGTTAAGTCCATCCAGTTCGGCATGTTCTCTAAGAAAATTCCTCGAAACGGTAAGTCCCTTCAAACTTGTCAACCAGGACGAAACCCAAGTCCCCGAGATGGTAGAACGGTTCACTTCTGGCGCCAACTACCCCGCCAATGTAAAATGTCTGTTATCCAACACATCTTTCGTGAAAGTTGATTTCTCAAACGATAAGTCCATCTAACAGCATCCCGAGATTAGGTAGTCTTTGGAATGAACGCACACCGTTAAAGTGACAAAGACGCTCGCAAATATCATAACCGTCAGAGTGGCGGAAACATTCGCAAACAGGTCGATATTGGAAATTGCCAACAAAACCCCTATGTCACAAGACCGAACTCGCCTCTTTGCCGTGGCACGTTTACCAAAGAACGAGATACTTTTGGAAACCAACTTGTCATACACCATCAGAGCGGTGAAAACACTCAAAACCTCAGTTAACACAAGTGCCTGCTAGCCCACTCCGGTGAAAAATGACCAAACTGCCCCTTAGGCCCTTTTTGGTACGCTTCTCGAGAAAGTACCTAAGTCCTCAGAGCGGTAAGTCCACCCTTCTAAGATTGTCCCAAAGACAATCTGGCATGTTCAAGTGCCTTCCAGTAGGTTCCAGGCCAATTCCGAGACTATCTGGTCAAAACGATCGTTTTGCCCCTAAGCATCCGATTGCCTCTAAGAACCACACCGGCTCTGGGTATCAAACCAGTAACCTCCTAAGGATGCTTCTAATAGTATTCTCAATCTTCTAACACCTTTCGGATCATTCCAAGTTCATTCCGGCAAGTCTTGTGCAAAATGATCGTTTTGCCCCTTATAGGCCAGTCGCCTTTTCAAACCATATCGGCTCTGGGTATCAAACAAGAAACCATACAAAACACTTTCAATAGTGTTTCCAACCTTCAAGACTTCTCACTGGTCACTTCAAGTCTATTCTGGTGTTTTCCCGTTTCAATTGACCGTTTTACCCCTAGCGGGCCGGTTGACCTTTTGAAACACTCCGGCTTTACTTGTTAGGCTAGTTACCTTCGAGACACTCTCTCGAGGTTTTCCATTTATTCTCAGCCGAGTCTGGTTGCTCGGAGCCTTCCAGATCATTCCCAGACTTTCCAGAGTCACTCCTAGTGGAGCCAAGTTAAAAATTGTATAGTAATCACTAGTACAAGCACCCAAATCATTCTTCTTACATATCAAATGTCGAAAGATACGTTTCTTACAGCCTTAAAACTTTCCTAAGTGGCAGGCGCCACTGTCGTGCCCCGATTTTTTGCACCTGAAAAAAACAAATGAGAAAAACACAGTACTCTCTAGTTAGAACTCATCCTCCTAGAAGGACGAGTGCGACTAGGTTTGAATTGGAAATTGATTTTGAATAAGGGCTTTTAGAGAATAATTTAGAGTCGCCACCTAACTTGATTAAAGTGAGTTAGGTCACTTAAAAACTAAGCACAATCCGAAGATTGCAGTTAGGGTTTTTGAAAAGGTTTTGAAAAACTTCCGCAAGAGAGAGTTTTTAAGAAAACCGGTTGTTTGGCAACCTTTGGAAATATTTAAGCCCTTTTTTGAAAGTAACTCCATTTGGTCTTTGAAAATAGAGGTCTAGATTCGGAGGTTGGTTACATGTAGGGAAGACGTACTAAGCCATCACCCTACCCCGCCCTTGCAGTGCCTACATGTCTATTCACCCTAGGTTCACTCATCAAAGTCTTTGATTAATAAATGTCCAAAACTATCCACTTTTGAAAAGAACTTTGAAAAAAAAGTTTAACATGTTGCATGATATGTAAGTGCAAGAATAATACTTTGATTTTGAAAATAGATCTGAAAGAACTTAATTTGATTTTGGAAATAGATTTGATTTGAAATTGGAATGGATTTGAAAAGATAGATTTTATTTTGAAAGAAAGTTTTACAAATTGGAAATAGAGATTTGAAAATAGATTTTTGGAATTGGAAGTTTGAAAAGTTATGGAATTGAAAAAGGTTGTGGAATTGAAAATTTAAGAAAAGTTATGACCACACCCATGATGGTTGCCTACGTATCCCTTTTTGGGAATCAGGTCAGTCGTAGTTCGGACAAGAGTCCGATTGAAAATTAAAAGATTTTTTATTTGAAAAGATTTTGACCAAAAAAGAGTTTAATTTGAGCTTGGAATAGAAGATTTGAAATCAGGATTGAACTTAAACCTAGAATTGAACTTGAAAGAGAATTTGGACTAGATTTGGAAAGATGGGGTTTTGAAAATATCTTGGTTTGTTTCTAAAAAGAAATGATTTGATTTTGTTTCCAAAAACAGAGAATTGGATCTAGTTTCTTAAATGGGAGATTGGATTTGGTTTCCTAAAACGGAGGGTTTGATTTGGAATTGAAAAGATGAAGTTTTGAAAATCCTAAATTTTGGTGTACAAAATAGGATTTGGAAATATATGATTTTAATGTAGAAAATAGGATTTAGTAACCTAAAGTTTGATGTAGAAAAGGAAGTTGAAAATTAGGGTTTCCTAATCATGATTTCTAGGGCTTGCCTTCGACTCCAAGGTAAATAGTTTTTAGAAAGTGAAATTTTTGGAAAGGAAGATTTTTAGAAGGAAATCTTAGAAAGGAGTTTTTAGAAAGTGAATTTTGAAGAGGGCTTTTTGGAAAAGAGTCTGAAAAGAAGTTTTGAAAAATAGATTTTTTGAAAGGAGTTTTTAAGAAGCAATTTTGGAAAGGAAATCGGAGAAAGTTTTTAGAAAATATATTGGAAATAAGATTTTAGAGAGTAGACTTGAAAAGAGAGTTTTTGGAAAAAGGATTTTTGGAAAGAGTTTGAAAAAGAGATTTTGGAAAAAGAGATTCTTAGAAAGTAAGTTCAAAAAAGAGATTTTGGAAGGATTTGAATGTGAACTTTTGCAAACCTTTAAAAATGTATCACTTTCCTAAAATGATTCTAACCATAAGAAGGTTAGAACCTTTCTAGGATTGTGGTTTTGAAAACAACAAGGATTTGAAAATATGGACCATATTAGCCACTTTAAATGTAACACTTTCCTAAAATGACCATAACCATGGAAAGACTAAAATCACCTTAGGATTGTGATTTTGAAAATAAGTTTTGAAGAAGAAAATTTTAATACAAGTTTTGAAAACGATTTTGATGCAAATTTTGAAAACAAGTTTTGGAGAGATGCATGATCATGATATGCACAATGCAAATTGGGGTCATGAACATACAAGGTTAAAGGCTTCACCACATAATCAAGGGGGTCGGACCCACTTGATCTCCGGTTAGACTAAGGGAAAGCCCCTGACACAGTTGCTTTCAATAACATAATCCTACACATGAACCGGGGAGTCCCTTGTTTCAAGTATGCAAGAAAGGGGGGTAGAAGATGGGGATTAAAATATAAGAAAACCCAAGTGAGTTAGGAGAGAGAAGAGAGAGGGGGGAGGGGGGGGGGGGGGGGGGGGAATTGCATAAACATAAATAGTAAGCCTACCTCGTGTCTTCTTTGCTTTGCTTGCTTTATTTGCTTTGCTTTACTTCAGTCTTCGAGAACTTGCTTTGGCTCAGTCTTTGAGAGCTTCCAAGTTGCAGCACTTCAAGTCTTCAATGGAGGCTTTAGAGGCTAGTATATGAGTGTATATGAGTGTATGTATGCTACGGTTAAGTGTATAGAGGCTAGGGTTTGTATATGGAGGCTAGGGTTTGAAAAACCTAAAGGGAACTAGGGTTTTGAAGGACTTCGAGCTCTGTATATCGAAGATGAGGGTTTTTGGACTAAGTTTGCGGACCCTTTTCATGCTAGAAGAGGCTCTGTATTTATAGACAGAAGAATGAACTCGTGCCTGATGCAATGTCGCCTGGCCAAAAATCCTACTAGCGCCACTAGAAATGGCGTCAGGCCATTGTTTGGCTTAGCGCCACTACTAGTGGCGCCAACTGTCACGCCCAGATTTTTCGCACTCGAGGAATACTCACCCAAGCGGGAAAAATGCTGTACTCTCTCGTTAGAACTCAACCTCCTAAAAGAATGAGTGCGACTAGGTTTGAATTGAAAAAACTGGTTTGAATAAAGGGCTTTTGAAAAAGATTCGGAGTCGCCACCTAACTTAATTAAGGTGAGTTAGGTCACCTAAAAACTAAGCATAATCCAAAAACTACACTTAGGGTTTTTGAAAAACGATTTGAAAATATCTCCTCGAGAGAGGGTTTTTAAGAAAACAGGTTGTTTGGCAACCTTTGGAAAACATTTAGCCCTTTTTAGAAAAATAACTCCTTTTGGTCTTTGAAATCAGTGATCTAGGTTCAGAGGTTGGTTACGTGTAGGGAAAACGCACTAAGCTATCACCCTACCCCGCCCTTTCGGTACCTACATGTCAATCTACCCTAGATTCACCTAGGAGAGTCTTTAACTAACTAATGGTTCAATCCTATCCATTTTAGAAAAACAATGTTTGAAAACTAACATGATGCATGATATGCAAGTGCAAAATAAGAGAGAATTGAAAAATAGATTTAGAAATGAATTTAAAAAGAATTTGATTTGAAAATAGATTTGAAGAGATAGAAATTAAAATTGGAAAGTTTGAAAATTGAAAGTAGAAATTTGAAAATAGAAATTTTGAAATTGAAATTTTGAAAATAGATTGGAATTTGAGATTGGAAAAATGTGGAGACCACACCCATGAGGGCGGAATTAAAAGTTTGAAAAGTGTTGTGACCGCACCTATGAAGGTTGCCTACGTATCCCTTTGGGGGAATCAGGTCAATCATAGTTCAGACCGGAGTCCGATTGAAAAGAAATTGATTTGAAGAGAGAAATTGGATTAGAAGAAAGAGATTGAATTGAAAATTGGATTTGATTTGAAATTGGAAGAGGAGATTGGAAATTGAAATTGAGAAGATTGGACTTTGATTTGGAAAGATAGATTTGGACTTGTTTTGAAAAAGAGAAGGTTTGAGAAAACCTAGACTTAGGAAAGATAGGAGACCTAGGAAAGACTCAAGAGTTTAAGAAATATTGGATTTAGGAAAGGTTCGAATTAGGAAAGGTTCGATTTAGGAAAGTGTCATTTTTGGAAAGTTTTTGAATTAGGAAAGTTTTGAATTTAGGAAAGTTTTAGGTTTAGGAAAGTTTTGAATTTAAGAAAGTTTAGAAATTGGAAAGTTTCGAGTTTAGAAAGGTTTCGAAAAAGGAAAGGTTGTCAAATTAGGAAAGTTCCCAAATTAGGAAAGTTTTGAAAATCGGAAAGTTTTGAATTTAGAAATGTTTTTAAAAAGGAAAGTTTTGAATTTGGAAAGCTTTGAAAACAAGGAAGTTTTGAAAATAAGAAAGTTTCGTTTTAGGAAAGGTTTGAGTTAAGAAAGATTTGAAAGCTTGGATTTGAAAAAGATTTTGAAAAAGGGGTAGAATTAGGAAAGGGTTGAATTAGGAAAGATTTGAAAGTTTGAGTTTTAAAGCTTAGGAAAGATTTTTATGTTCAAGTTTTTGGAAACTTAAGATTTAGGAAAGTGAAGGATTAGGAATGATTTGAATTAGGAAAGAGTTGGATTTTAAAATTTAAGGAAAGATTTAAAGTTTAAACTTAGGAAACTTATGGTTTAGGAAGGAATTGAATTAAGAAAGGTTTGGATTAGGAAGGGATTGAATTTGGGTTTCTAAAAGAAAAGATTTGATTTTGTTTCAAAAAACGGAGGATGGGATCTAGTTTCCTAAACGGAGAGATTTGATTTTGTTTCCTAAAGGGAAGATAGGATTTGGAAAGGAGATTCTAAAAACCCTAGATTTGGAAAATTGTAGTTTTGACGTAGAAAATAGGTTTTGGAAACATGTATAGTTTTGATGTAGAAAATAAGAGGTTTTGGAAACCTAGGTTTGGGACAAAGTTTGAAAACCATATTTTTGAAAAGAAAATTAGGGTTCCCTAATTGTGGGCTCTAGGGCTTGACTTGGGCTCTAAGGAAAGAGCTTTTGGAAAGTGCATTTTTGGAAACGAAGGTTTTCTAGAAGGGAAATCCTAGGGAGGAGTTTTTGGAAAGTGAATTTGAAGAGGGAGTTTTTGGAAAAAGATTTCAAAGAGAAGGAGTTTTGGAAAATGTGTTTTTAGAAACGTGTTTTTTGGAAGGAAAATCCTAAAGGGAAATTTCTAGAAGGGAGATTTTGAAAAAGAGAGTTTTTTGGAAAGAGTTGTGGGGTACGTTTTTAGAAAGTGGATTTTGAAGAAAAGATTTTGGAGAGGAGTTGAAAAAGAGAGTTTTGAAAAACAGATTTTGGAAGGGAGTTTTTTGAAAACAATTTTGAAGAGGAGAGTTTTAGGAAAGTATGTTGAAAAAGAGATTTTTAGGAAGAGATTTTTGAAAGAGAGTTTTTGGAAAGTATGAAAACGTCTTACTTTCCTAAAGCGATTCTAGCCATAAGAGGGCTAGAACCACTTTAAGAAAGTGGTTTTGGAAAACAATAAGATTTGAAAATATAGACCAAAAAGGTCACTTTTAATGTAACACTTTCCTAAAGCAACCCTAGCCATGGAAAGGCTAGAATCACCCTAGAATTGTGGTTTTGAAAACATATTTTTGAAAAAGAGATTTTGATACAATTTTGAAGACAAGTTTGAAAACGTTTTGAAAAACAACTTTGAAAATGGTTTTTGGAAGATGCAAGACTATGATATGCACAATGCAATTTGGGGTCGTGAACATACAAGGTTAAGGCTTCACCACATAATCAAGGGGGCCGGACCCACGTGGTCTTTGGTTAGGCTAGAAGAAAGCCCCCAACATAGTGACTCTCCAATAGCCCAATCCTACACATGGACCGGGAATCCCCTTGTTTCAAGCATGCAAAGAAAGGGGGGGAAAGAGATGGGGGATTAAAATAGAGAAAACCCAAGTGGGTTGGAGAGAGAAGAGAGAGGGGGGAAGTGTAGAAAATTAAAGAGAAAACCTACCGTATGTCTTCTTTATTTTGCGCGCCGCGCTATCTTTGGTCTTAGGTCTTTGTCTTGATCTTCACCTTCAGTCTTCAAGAGTTGTCTTTAAGGTTTGGATGACAGCTCTTCAAGTCTTCAAAGGATGGTTGAAGGCTAGTGTATGAGTATATGGGGGAGTGTATGAGTGTATAGGAGGCTAGGGTTTGTGTATAATGGCTAGGGTTTGGGAAAACCTAGGGAGGCTAGGGTTTTTGGAGGTGCTCGAGCTCTGTATATCGAAATATAGGACTTTTAGGTTAAGTTTGTAGACCCCTTTCACGTTGAATGAGGCTCTGTATTTATAGAAGTTAGACAAACCTAGCGCCTGTTGTAGTGGCGCCAGGGCAAACTTTACACTAGCGCTACTAGGAGTGGCACCAGGCCATTTTTTGGCTTGGCGCCACTACTAGTGGCGCTAGCCAATTAGGAAAGATTTAAGGTCGGCAAGCAACGTATCTTTGACTAGATTTGGTTGCCTGTACTAGTGACTACCATGCAATTTTTAGCCTGGCTTCGCTAGGAGTGACTCCGGAAAGTTCGGGAATGATTTGGAGGAGCCGGGAATGACTTGGAAGGCCGGAAAGAAGCAGGAACACTTAAAATAGTGTCCTGGAGGTATTTGACTTGAAAAGTGAGGATAAGATGTGTCAAAAAGGTTGACCGGGCCTTTAGGGGCAAAACGGTCACTCAGACCAGGAAACTGCCAGGACAGACTCGGATCGTCCTGGAAGAAGACTTGGGATCTGAAAACATTATTCAGAATGTTCCCAAAGGTTGCTGGTTTGATTTCCAAAGCCGGCGTGGTCGGAAAAGGAAACCGACCTACCAGGGGCAAAACGGTCATTTTGCACAGGGTTGGCCAGAACTAACTCGAAATGGTCCAGAAAGGTAAAGGAAGGTTGAGAACACTATAAAAAGTATTCTCGGGACATTACCGTTTTGATACCCAGAGCCGATGTGATCAAAGAAGGAGACCGGCCCTCTAGGGCCAAAACGGTCATTTTGTACCGCGTTGGCCGAAACTGACTCGGAATGATCCGGAAAGGTAAAGGAAGATTGAGAATACTATAAAAAGTAGTCTCAGGAGATTACCGGTTTCATACCCAGAGCCGGTGTGGTTCCCGGGGCATTCGAATGCTTGGGGGCAAAATGGTCATCTTGACCGGAAAGTCTCGGAAAAGGTCCTAAGGGTAGTCTGGTCATTTTTCACCGAAATGAGCTAACAGACACGAGTGTTGACCTAGGTTTTGAGTGTTTCTGCCACTCTAATGGTGTGAGTATTTCCGCTACTCGGACGGGGTTGATGATTTGTGAGTATTTCTGCTACTCAGACGGGGTTGAGTATTTCTGCTACTCGGACGGGGTTGATGATTTGGGAGTATTTCCGCTACTCGGACGGGGTTGATGATTTGTGAGTATTTCCGCTACTCTAATGGCTTTGTGAGTATTTCCGCTACTCTAACGGTTGTGTGAGTATTTCCGCTACTCTGACGGCTTTGTGAGTATTTTCGCTACTCTAACGGCTTTGTGAGTAGTTTCGCTACTCGGACCGTCTCGAGGAATAAACTGTCTCAAGAGAGAGATTGGAAAGAGGTCTTACCGTCTTCGAAAAGACGTGCCTGGATTGGAACCGTCTCGAGGAATAAACTGTCTCGAGAGAGGGATTGGAAAGAGGTCTTACCGTCTCCGAAGAGACGTGCCTGGATTGTGAGTGTTTCCGCCACTCTAACGACAGTTGTCGTGACACTAGGGTTTGTTACCAATTCCCTATATCGACCTATTTGTGAGTATTTCCGCTACTCTAACAGTTTTGTGGACGGTCTCGAGGAATAAACTGTCTCGAGAGAGGGATTGGAATTGGAAAGGAAAGGTCAATGCCCCCTAAGGGCATTTTGGTCATTTTGTCTCTATTTGGGCCTGACAGGCCCGCGAAGCGATGGAAAGACGGAATTTGGACCTAGAGAATTGGTTTTGATAGGAATATGCCCACAATGACTCTGGACGGAGTGTAGACTACCGAGCGGTTAAAAATGGGGTGCTTACAGCTGCCCCTCTTTTTCTGTCTTTGCTTGTCAAAGACAGAAAATGATAAGAGTAAGAGTCCCATGTTGACCACGAGGCAGTCGGGTGGACGGACACTGAAAATTCTTCGACAACGGGGGTCGAAAACGGATAACGGGCCAAAAAGGCCTTCGAAAACGAGTTTTGGCGGGAAAAAGGCAAAACTGCCCAGAATTTATAACTGGCGCCACTAGCAGTGGCGCCTTTGGCAAAAAAGCACTGGCGCCTCTGCTAGTGGCGCCAGGCTTAAGGTTAAAAACCAGAAAATTTCTAGTTCGAACAGTTACGGGATTTGAAGAATTTTTGGAGAATCCGAGAGTTTTCAAGTGGAAATCGACTTGAACTTTGAAGGAGCACTCCTTGGGGACCGTGGGTGATTGCCGGAAGGAGTCCACGTCGCCGGAAAAGTCGTCGGAAGTGAAGATTTCGCCGGAGAACATCCAAAAGGTGAGTTTTCAAATTTTGTTGATTTTGATGTGTAGAACTTCGTTTGAATCATGTGAATAGTGAAAATTGATGTTTTGATATATTTTGAACACTTTGGTGATGTTATTTTTGAATTTTGATGCTTGTTTGATTGAATTTGAGTGATTTTTCATGATTATGCGAAGAAGGTTTTCTGCAGGAGTAGGGGATTTGTTCCTACAGGCATGGGTATTAGGTTTTCTGGCTATGTTTTTGTGCAATGTGCCTTAGAAAAATGTGTTTGGCAACCGTATGAAGTTTCGTGACTTTTTGAAAACTCGGTGAATTTTTGATTTTTTGAAAAATAGAAAAATATTTAGAAAATTAGAAAAAAATTGGAAAATTCAAGAAATTGATGAAATTTTAAAGTTTGAAATTTGGAAAAATGCAGGAATATTTTTGAAAACATTGGAGGTGATTTTGAAAAATTTTAGAAGACTTTTGAAAACCATTGATTTATTTGAAAAATAAAACCTGAGTTTTGAAAATTTTGAAAAATTGAAAAGTTTGCACGGGTGCTATTGTTATGTGATTGTGGCGTTGGAAGGTGCATATTTTGTGTTTTGTGTTGATGTCATGGGCGTTGTAAGGGTCATTCTTAAACGGGACTCTGCCGAAATTTTTAGAAATTATGAAAAGAGTTGGTTAAAATCTTAGAAATAAAATCTTTTTGAAGGGAAAAGGCAGAAAACCCTTGAGATGTGATTTGGAGTTTGGAAAATCAAGATGTGTGAAAATTTTGTTTTTGATTTGTTATTCAAAATCCTTTATTTGTTTTGTGTTATTTGTTTGTTTTATTTTACTGTTATTTAAACTGCATGGATGGTATATTAACATCACTTACCTTGGCTTACCTTTTCAGGATGGCAGATGCAGATGATGACGGTTCTGAGAGGAGACGCCGCTGGGGGAAAGCAGCCAGGACAGATTCTACTGGCGGCTCTAGTCGATCCAGAGGTAGTCGACGATCTACCGGACGATCTTCATCCAGCCAGAGCGGGCAGGGGAGTAGACTACCTGTCGACCCTTTTCCTCCGGTTGAGCAGGCTTTTGTTGAGGAGCTTGATGCTGAGGAGGAGGTACCGGGCCTTGGGGATCAGGTGACCGGCTATGGGAGAGCTTCTTCCAGGCATAGGCAGACAGACGCTGACTTGGGAGATCTGCAGATACCAGATGTCCCACCACTCGGGGATCTGGCCTATCATCCTAGTGTATATCCAAACAGCATTTGCCACCTCCGCGGGTACATACAGCTTTCCGAGGGGCTGTTCATCAGGTTTTTGTGACCATCCAGCAGGCTGCCCCATCATACCGCGCCTTCTTGGCAGAGATCGGGTTTGGCGCCTTTATGGGATTACAGGCTAACCGCCTGAACCGGCATTTGATACTGGCACTTGTTGAGAGGTGGTTCGAGGAGACTGGGACCTTCCATTTTGTTCGAGTTAGGCCCCACTCCTTTAGATTGGGCGATTATTACAGGACTTTCCTTTGTCGGCCGGCGGATCACCCTGCACCCGGTCAGCAGGGACGAGGCCTGTTTGCTGTTGGATTTGCCTCAGCCTGAGCGTTCTGCCTTCCCAGTCTCTTGGATTAGTCAGGGTGAGCGTACTTTTGCTACTGAGCCATCGCCTGCCCGGCGGGACATCATGAGACGGCGACTTGTGTTGTACATCATCTTTAGCTGCTTTTGCAACAACAACAAGTCACTCGTGCCGTGTCGTTTGGTGAGTATAGTAGCCGATCTGGGAGCTTTGTCTGAGTTAGACTGCGGGTCCTTTTCTTTTGGCTGCTTTCTTCGATCAATGTGGGTTCGGACTTCTTCTCGTTGGGGCAGCATGACTAGCTTTTGGCCCTTCCTTGTTTGGTGGAGTTACGAGTACCTGCCAGTGCGTCGCCCCGCAGTTGTTAAGGATGATCTCTATCCTCGCGCTTTGAGGTGGGCTCGTGACCAGGTAGCCTAACAATCGGAGATTACTGACTTCGTGACGCTCCGAGCTAACCTGGAGCTGATTGAGGCGAGGGATGTGACCTGGCGGCCCTTCATTGGATCAGTCCATTACGAGACAGTCCGATACCTGGTCCTGTTGTCCTTATCGAGAGCTACTTTTCTCAGTGATAACACCTGGGAGTCCTATCTTGGAGAGCGGCATTGGCGGCAGTTTCACGAGGAGTTTCGATCAGCAGGGGCTCCGCCAGAGTATATATTTGGAGCCCTAGTGGCGGGAGTGCCCATCCCTTATCAGGAGCGTCAGCCAGGTGTCGAGTTCTTGCTCCCTCCGGATACGGATTACGCTCCGCACTTTGGAGCCCATTCAGTTGGTGCCTTCACCCGGTTTGAGGTAGTAGTCGGTGGGTATGCTGTTGGCCAGAAGGTGGTTAACCTATGGCGCCGTGCTGGAGGATATGTGCCCCAGGCCGAGTTTACTGTTGTGAAAGACCAGAGAGATCAGTACCAGATGGAGAGGGACTAGTACCAGGCCGAGGTAGCTTCTTTGACGGCTCGGTTATCTCAGATGGGTGGTGGGGGGGTAAGTTATTCTTTCTTTGCTCCTTATTGCTCTGCTGTTGCTTAGTCCCTTTTGCTTGCGGTTGATTTTGGTTCTATCTTCCCTGCAGGATGGTGGTGCTTCAAGTAGTTATCCACCTCCTCCGATGCCGGGCTTCGGGGATTTTGATCCAGATGACATCGACTTCGACCTGTGATTGATGCCCCTTGTGGAGACTCTGATCCTCTTTTGCCCCTGGTCCCTGAGTTGTATTTATGTTTGACAGTTTTATTTTGATATTTTGTACAAAAATGAATGTTTATGTTACTTAGATGCATGGATAGACAGATACATTTATGATCTTTATAGCTAGGCATATGATCAGATGCATGTGATGTATGATGTTGTTAGATATTCATTACATGAGTTGATGTTGGTGACTTCTATTTCTACAGGGAGTTGTGTGCAAAGGCCATGCCAATTTTTTTTTTTTTTTAACATATGCACAAGTTAGAAATATGTTAATAGAATGACACAGGGTGCCATTAGACTTGTAGTCCTGGGAATGGTAAGTCCCTCCTCTTCAGGGATTAGCCTCTCCTTTGGCTCAACCCTATCTTGATTGGATAATAGCACTTCGAACCTTTCTCAACCTCTTGACCGCCTCCCACTTTCTATCTTAAGGTTAGTGTATAGGGTTATTGGGCTGAGACTCTCGACTCTCAGGGTTTTAGCAACAGCTTACCTGACCTTTGGCAGAGCGATAAGTGGCCAGTCATTTCAATCCGAGAAGACTTTGTTTAGGACCGTAATGTAGGCTAGGTTATGGGGTTTTAGAAACAACGGGATATGTAGGCTCAAATTCAATGTTGTTTTTAGCAAGGTTTAGATCCATGCTGTCCTTAATCGTTTTTCAGTAGGATTAGCATATTCTTTTTGTCCTCTTTTCTTTTTTAGCTTTGGCAGCGAATCTAACTCATTTAGATCAAGCAATCTATTTTCAATCAGAGGGGACTTTGATAGGGTTGTAGTGTAGGCCATGGTTTCGGTGTTTTGCAAGAAAGGGTAAAGGCTCAAACCTATTGTTCCTACTAGGTTTCCTCATAACCTAGGATCACCTTTAAATTTCCTTCTTGCTTTTGACCATATATTTCTTAGGGTGAAAATAATCTTGTTCCTTCTCCCTTTCCATGTACTTCTTGAGATAAACATGACTTTCTTTTCTATGCCTTTGAAGTTAATTCAATCACGGTTTTCTTTAGGCCTTTCTTTAGAATCAGGGTTTTTTTTTTTTTTTTTTTTTTTTTTTTTTTTTTTTTTTGCCTCTTGCCCCTTGGCAACTCCTTTCTTTTTTTTTTTTCTCTTTACTTCTTTTCTTTTCTTTTATGAAACGAAACGATTCTTTAACCCTTTTCCCTTAAACCTTTTCCTTAGTAGTTCAACATACCCAGTGTGGGCGGTGATCCCTAGGCTGGGGTTTTGTTAAGAAAGGATAGGTAGCTCAACGGGTTTGGCAAGGGGTTGCTTTTGACTGTATGGGAAATGAAATGAAGGCCTCTCTTCACTTTGAATTAGATTGCTTGATCCATAGAGCTTTCAACACTATCCTTACATGATAAAGGTGGACACTACTCCTAGAGTTCTCAACTATTGTCTGCCCCAATGTGGGGAGGACAGTCTTGGATCAGGGTTAACAAAGAAAAATTTTTGCTTTCCGCGAGGCACTAGGGGTTAAGCAAAGGGAATATGAGCACATTTGTTCATTTATTTAATTATTTATTCTTTATATGTGGGGGAATGAAAGATGGCTTCTTTTCATTTTGATAAACTGGCCACACATCACCTAGCCTCAGAGTCCTGCAAGTGCTGTCTTTGGGTAGTATCCTCACTCATCCTTGTTCTCTCTGTCTGTGGAAGGCTGATCATTTGGCCAGTGGTTAACTCATGCTATCATCCCTTCAAGTTGGATCATTCCATAAGACAAACCATGCCCCTTGCGTAGAAAGTAGTCACTATTCCCAGGGAGGACAAGACAATAGCAATGGAATAAAAGACTGTCATTTGATTATTATTATTATTTTTACGAAAAGCATAAGGTTCTTCAGCAATAAGAAAATGTAAGCATTAATTTAAAAACAATAAGTAAAAGGGATAGAAAGAAAGTGGGTGAAACCACCCCTCTCTTGTACGCTTGTGCAAGAAACCCATTTCTAGTAAGGTCTTGGGCCTGTGCCCTCGTCTGCATTCCATCCACGGTTGAGATTTTCAGCTAAGGCAGGATAGGTAGATACTTCTCCCGGAGTTCCAAGTGAGTTGGCGGTGTGTAAGCACCCCATTTTTGACCGCCCGGCAGTGTACACTCCGTCCAGACTTGTTTTCAAGTCATTATGGACATATTCCAATCGAAACCAATCCTCTAGTCCAAATTCCGTCTTTCCATCGCTTCGCAGGCCTGTCAGGCCCAAATAGAGGCAAAATGACCAAAATGCCCTTAGGGGCATTGTCCTTTCTTATTCCAATTCCAATCCCTCTCTCGAGACAGTTTATTCCTCGAGACGGTCCGAGTAGCGAAACTACTCATAAAACTGTTAGAGTAGCGGAAGTACTCATCAAACCGTTAGAGTAGCGGAAATACTCACACCGTTAGAGTGGCAGAAACACTCGAAACCCAGGCACGTCTCTTCGGAGACGGTAAGACCCCTTTCCAATCCCTCTCTTGAGACAGTTTATTCCTCAAGACGGTTCCAATCCAAACACGTCTCTTCGGAGACGATAAGACCCCTTTCCAATCCCTCTCTCGAGACAGTTTATTCCTCGAGATGGTCCGAGTAGCAAAACTACTCACAAAACCGTTAGAGTAGCGAAAATACTCACAAAGCCGTTAGAGTAGCGGAAATACTCACAGAACCGTTAGAGTAGCGAAAATACTCACAGAGCCGTTAGAGTAGCGGAAATACTCAACCCCGTCCGAGTAGCGGAAATACTCAACCCCGTCCGAGTAGTGGAAATACTCAACCCCGTCCGAGTAGCGAAAATACTCACACCGTTAGAGTGGCGGAAACACTCAAAACCTAGGTCAACACCAGTGGCTGTTAGCCCACTTCGGTGGAAAAGGACCAAACTACCCTTAGGACCTTTTCCGAGACTTTTCGGTCAGGATGACCATTTTGCCCCTAGGCATCCGGATGCCCCGGGAACCACACCGGCTCTGGGTATCAAACCGGTAACCTCCTGAGAATACTTTTATAGTATTCTCAACCTTCCTTTACCTTTCCGGATCATTCCGAGTCAGTTCCGGCCAACCCGGTACAAAATAACCGTTTTGCCCCTGGAGGGCCGATCTCCTTTTTCGACCATACCGGCTCTGGGTATCAAATCGGTAACCTCTTGAGAATACTTTTTATAGTGTTCTCAACCTCCCCTTCTCTTTCCGGATCATTCCTAGTCAGTTCCGGCCAACCCGGTACAAAATGACCGTTTTGCCCCTGGAGGGCCGGTCTCCTTCTTCGACCATACCGGCTTTGAGTATCAAACCGGTAATGACCCGGGAATACTTTTTTTAGTGTTCTCAACCTTCCTTTACCTTTCCGGACTATTCCGAGTCAGTTCTGGCAAACCCGGTACAAAATGACCATTTTGCCCCTGGTTGGCCGGTTTCCTTTTCCAACCACACCGGCTCTGGATATCAAACCGGCAACCTCTGGGAATATTCTAAATAATGTTTCCAGAACCCAATTCTTCTTCTGGGACAGTTTGAGTCTGTCCCGGCAGTTTTCAGGTCCGGTTGACCATTTTGTCCCTAAAGGCTCGGTCAACCTTTTCGACACATTTTTGTCCTCACTTTTCAAATCAAATACCTCCAGGACACTATTTTAAGTGTTCCTGCTCCTTTCCGGCCTTCCGGGTCGTTTCCGGCTCCTTCAAATCATTCCCGAACTTTCCGGAGTCACTCCTAATAAAGCCAGGCTAAAAATTGTATGGTAGTCACTAGTACAGGCGCCCAAATCTAGTCAAAGATACGTTGCTTGCCGACCTTAATTGTTTCCTAAATAGCTGGCGCCACTAGTAGTGGCGCCAGGCCATTTTTTGGCTTGGCGCCACTACTAGTGGCGCCAGTGTATAATTTGGCCTAGCGCCACTACAACAGGCGCCAAGTTTGTCTTCCCTCTATAAATACAGAGCCTCGTTAAACGTGAAAGGGGTCTGCAAACTTAACCTAGAAATCACACAATTCGATATACAGAGCTCGAGCACCTCCAAAAACCCTAGTTTCCTTAGGTTCTCCAAACCCTAGCCACCCTACACTAAACCCTAGCCATCATACACAAACCCTAGCCTTTTGTACACTCATACACTCCCCCATACACTCATACACTAGCCTTCAACCACCCTTCGAAGACTTGAAGAGCTACCATCCAAAGCTTGAAGACAACCCTTGAAGACTAAAGGTGAAGATCAAGACAAAGACCGAAGACCGAAGACCGCACGGCGCGCAAAATAAACAAGATACAAGGTAGGCTCCCTATTTAATTTTTTGCACTTCCCCCCTCTCTCTTCTCTCTCCAACCGACTTGGGTTTTCTCTATTTTAATCCCCCATCTCTTTCTCCCCCTTTCTTTGCATGCTTGAAACAAGGGGATTCCCGGTCCATGTGTAGGATTGGACTATTAGAGAGTCACCGTGTTGGGGGCTTTCTTCTAGTCTAACCAAAGACCACGTGGGTCCGGCCCCCTTGATTATGTGGTGAAGCCTTAACCTTGTATGTTCACGAACCCAAATTGCATTGTGCATACCATAGTCTTGCATCTTCCAAAATTCGTTTTCAAGAAGTTGTTTTCAAAAATCGTTTTCAAACTTGTTTTCAAAATTGCATCAAAAGCTCTTTTTCAAAAACATGTTTTCAAAATCACAATCCTAGGGTGATTCTAGCCTTTCCATGGCTAGGGTTGCTTTAGGAAAGTGTTACATTAAAAGTGACCTTTTGGTCTATATTTTCAAATCTTGTTGTTTTCAAAACCGCTTTCCTAAAGTGGTTCTAGCCTTCTTATGCTTAGAATTGCTTTAGGAAAGTGAGATGTTTTTACACCTTCTAAAAACTCTCTTCAAAAATCTCTTCCTAAAAATCTCTTTTTCAACATACTTTCCTAAAACTCTCCTCTCCAAAATTGTTTTCAAAAACTCCCTTCCAAAATCTATTTTTTTCAAAATTCTCTCTCCAAAATCTTTTCCTCAAAATTCACCCTTTAAAAACACTCTCTAGATTCACCTTTCTAAAAACTCTCTCCAAAAATCTTTCTAAAAACTCTCTTCCCAAAATTTTTCTTCTAGAAACTCTCCTCTAGGATCTTCTTTCCAAAAAACACGTTTCTAAAAACCCACTTTTCAAAACTCCCTCTCCAAATTCGCTTTCCAAAAACTCCTCCCTAGGATTCTTTTCTAGAAAACCTTCGTTTTCAAAAATACACTTTCCAAAAACTCTTTCCTTAGAAGCCCAAGCCGTAGAACTCGCAATTAGGAAACCCTAATTTTCTTTCCAAAAACATGATTTTCAAACTTTGCCCCAAACCTAGGTTTCCAAAACCTCTAGTTTTCACATCCGAACTATACATGTTTCCAAAACCTCTTTTCTACGTCAAAACGACGATTTTCCAAATCTAGGGTTTCTAGAATCTCCCTTTCCAAATCAAATCTTCCCTTTAGGAAACAAAATCAAACCTTTGCTTTAGGAAACCAAATCCAATCTCCCCGTTTAGGAAACTAGATCCTATCCTCCATTTTTTAAAACAAAATCAAACCCTTGTTTTTAGAAACCAAATCCAATCCTTTCCTAATCCAAACCTTTCTTAATTCAATTCCTTCCTAAACCATAAGTTTCCTAAACTTAAACTTTAAATCTTTCCTTAAATTTCAAAATCCAAATCTTTCCTAAACTTCTACTTTCCTAAATCTTAAGTTTCCAAAATTTGAACATAAAAAACTTTCCTAAATTTTAAAACTCAACTTTCAAATCTTTCTTAATTCAACCCTTTCCTAATTCAACCCCCTTTCTAAATCTTAACTTTCCAAATTCAAGTTTTCAAAACCTTTCCTAAATTCAAGCCTTTCCGAATTTCAAGACTTTCTAAAATTCAAACTCTAAAACTTTCTAAATCCTAAACTTTCTAAATTTCAAATCTTTCTAAAATTCTAAGCTTTCTAAATTCAAAACTTTCTAAATTTAAAACTTTCTTAACTTAAATCTTTCTAAACCTAAAACTTTCTAAATTCTAAACTCTCTTAAACTTCAAATCTTTTCCAAATCTAAGACTTTTCTAAATTCAAAACTTTCTTAATCTAAGACTTTCTTAAGTTGAAACTTTCTTAATTCAAACACTTCCTAAGTTGAAAACTTTCCTTTTTCAAACCTTTCCTAAAACAAAACTTTCTTATTTTCAAAACTTCCTTGTTTTCAAGACTTTCTTAATTTAAAACTTTCCAAAAATGAAACTTTCCTAATTCGAAACTTTCCTAAATCGAACATTTCCTAATTTGAACATTTTCTAAATCCGATCTTTCCTAATCTCCTAAACCTTCCAAGTCAAGTCAAATCTTTCCTAAGTCTCCTCTCTGTTCTAAGTTTAGGTTTCTTATACCTTCTCTTTCCAAAACAAGTCCAAATCTATCATTTCAAATCAAAATTCAATCTTTTCAATTCTAAAATTCCAATTTCCAATTTTCAATCTTCTATTCAAAGTCCAATCTCTTCAATTTCAATTTCTAATCTCTTCTTCTAATCGCAAATCAAATCCAATTTTCAATTCAATCTTTTTCTTTCAATCAAATCAATCCCTTTTCAATCGGACTCCGGTCCGAACTACGACTGACCTGATTCCCCCAAAGGGATACGTAGGCAACCTTCATAGGTGCGGTCACAATACTTTTCAAACTTTCAATTCCACCTTCATGGGTGTGGTTTCCAAAATCTTTTCGAATCTCAAATTCCAATTTCAAATTTCTATTTTCAAACTTCTATTTTCAATTTTCAAATGTTCCAATTTCAATTCTATTTCTTCAAATCTATTTTCAAATCAAATCAATTTCTTTTCAAATCAATTTCTATTTTCCAATTCTCTTAACTTGCACTTGCATATCATGCATCATATTAGTTTTCAAACATTGTTTTTCTAAAGTGAATAGGGTTGAACTATAGTTAGTCGAGGACTCTCATAGGTGAATCTAGGGTAGATTGACATATAGGTACCGAAAGGGCGGGGTAGGGTGATAGCTTAGTGCGTCTTCCCTAAACGTAACCAACCTCCGAACCTAGGGTTACTGATTTCAAAGACCAAAAAGGAGTTATTTTTCAAAAAAGGGCTAAATGTTTTCCAAAGGTTGCCAAACAACCTGTTTTCTTTAAAAACCCTTTCTTGAGGAGATATTTTCAAAAATCGTTTTCAAAAACCCTAAGTGTAGTTTTCGGATTATGCTTAGTTTTTAGGTGACCTAACTCACCTTAATCAAGTTAGGTGGCGACTCCGAATCTTTTTCAAAAGCCCTTTATTCAAACCTATTTTCAATTAAAACCTAGTCGCACTCATTCTTCTAGGAGGGTGAGTTCTAACGAGAGAGTACAGCATTTTTCCCGCTTGGGTGAGTATTCCTCGAGTGTGAAAAATCTGGGCGCGACACGGTGATGATGTAATCGTCAGCTTTCTTGATTGTCTGGCCTTCATTTGTTTGCTCTGGAGTTTCTCTAACAAACTACTCGGGCGATTCATACTCGTCCAGCTCGACAGGTCGTGCCCGGGGTTTTCTGCTTTGGCCTCCAATTGGGGCTCGATGCTCCTCGAGTGTACACAATGGGGGATTCTTATTATAGAGTTTGGACAGTTCATCATCAATTTTCTTCACAGACTCGTATGAAGTTTGTCTTCGGGGGTCGGCATCTCATTGGGGTTATATCGTGACCAGGCATCTTCGCATTCCATTTCCTTTCCGTCCTTGTAATATATCTCTTGGCATGCAGCAAAACAAACCTTGTTGTTACCAAACTTTGTAATGATGTTGACAGATGGTCCAGTGGAGGGTTTGCAGAGCCATTTGGAGAAGGATTTGCTGGTCGTACCCCAATAATATTGTTATCTATCAGGTCTTGAATCTTATGCTTGAGGGCCAAACAATCTTCAGTATCATGTCCTTGGCTGTCCGAATGATACTTACAGCTTGCTGCAGGTTTGAAATAATGAGGCAGAGGATTGGGCTGGGGTCGAGCAGGTACAGGTTTCAGATACCCAGCTGTTAAGAGGCCAAAATAAACCGCAGTCTGTGAGCATGCGAGTTTTGTAAATGTCCGCTTCTTCCCACTTGTTCGCTTAGTTCGAGGAGGTATTGCAGATGTTTTTGATAATTGGGGACCATGTTTTGGTGAGGTCGCTGCTGGGTTGATGGTTCGGGAATTGAAAGGGCTTCGGGTTCTATGCTTCGAAATGGGACCATTTTCGATGGCAGGGCCAAAAGGGTCGGGATGACATCTGAAGGAAAGGTTATAAAATCCTTGTGTTTGGTTAGGGGTTGGTTTGGAAGGCATTCGAGCAAGGCCCTTGGCCCGGGGAGGTCGTTGGGAAGCAATGGTGGCGGCACAGTCATGATCTTCCTTCTTCATCCTTTTTCGTCCATCATAGGTCTGGGCCTGCAAGGACTCTACTTGCTCGCGGGTTGTGTGGGATAAGAGTGAGGAAAGCATACCTTCCATTTCGATCATCTTATGCTTGACTCCTCTTGTCTCTGCTAGTAACTGAGTTAAAGTATCAAGAGTAAGCAATTCCATGCTTGTAAGATTGGGGAACGAGGGAAGGTACCTAAAACCAACAAAAGTAAAGAGTCAGTGTTTGACCTTGACAAGTCTTTATACAATGCATGCTCTAAGGTGCCCCTTTCTAAAGAGGGAAACTAAACATGATTGTGATTGGCTCACTTTTGCGGGGGGGGAAAGGGAGATTTTTTTCGGGGGTTTGCCCCTGTATGCAGACACTTTACAGTCAGGGTGGGAACCTTCAATCATCCATGCATTCATTCCTTAAAATAAAGAAGTTCATTAAAATTTTGGGTCTAAGATACCAAATAGGTGCCCCTTTCTAAAGAGGGAAACTAAACATGATGTATTGGCTCACTTTTGGAGATAGGGGGTTTGCCCCTGTATGCAGACACTTTACCGTCAGGTGGGAACCTTCAATCATCCATGCATTCATTCATAAAATAAAGAAGTTCATTAAATTTTGGGTCTAAGATACAAAAGAATCGAAATACATTTTAATAGGGGGAGGGGGAACATTTTCCTTTCGACTTCCACCTATCTACTTTTACAAAGGGAAAACCTAAACTACTCTTAAGTCTTCGGATTCGCCTTCCTTGGATTTGATGTCGAGGAGGTCGCTGAGAGACCTTGTTGATTGATTGCCCCTTGTCTTCTTGGCAACCCTATCTCCGTGAGCATAGAGGGATTGAGGCCCCTCTTGTGGAATGAATCGAGATGCATGCAATGAGTCCTTAGGGTTACACGGGAACCCTTAGGGTTTGGGTAGGTTTAATGCAAGGGAGAGTAACGTTGGTGTCACTCTCAATGGGTTGATCATATGCATGAGAATGCAGTGACTTGAGTTACTTGGAACTCTTGTCTTGACATGGAATATTGAATGCATGAACGTGAATATGCAAAAAGTATAAAGAAAAAAGGTACAATTGAAATAAACATGCATGCATGAACAATTAGACAAGCATTATAACAGTATAAATACAGTCGATATAACAGCAGGTATAAATGAAAGTAAGAGCAGTCGCCCTTTCCTCCATGATTTTGAAAACGGTGCTCGTGTCCTAAATCAGGCAAAGGTTCGACTATGCATGGTGTCTATATGAGTATGAGGTTGAGGGTTGACTAATGCGTCCTAAAAAAGCTCAGTCCCCGGATCTTCAAACCTAGGCCTACTCCCCGAGGTGGTGCCATGATCGGTTGGTGATCCGAGCGGGGGAACCATCAAGAGGCCGTAGGTGTAGAAACTAACACAGAATCTTGCCCACAATCAATATACCGTTCCCCCTTTCTAACTAGAAATGACATATCATGGTATGCAAGTATGCAGAATGCAAGTGCACATGCAGTATGTGTGTGATTTTTAAAAGTGGAGGAAAGGGCCCAACAACTACCATTCATCCTATACATCACATTCATGCAAAGCAGTTAATAAAATTTAAACATAAAGCGCACCTACAAAACAAAGATGCAAGTGTCAGTATGTGGATGACAAACATAATACAAGATAAGATGAATGAATGCATGTTTGTTTTTTTGAAAACATTTTGGAAATTTAGTTTTGAAAATTTAAAATGAATAGGATTGAACCAAGTTAATTGAAGACCCTACGTGGGTAAAGGGTAAAGAGACATGACTAACGGCCTAACCCTCTAAGTATCCCCAGTGGAGTCGCCAGCTGTCGCGCCCAGATTTTTCGCACTCGAGGAATACTCACACAAGCGGGAAAAATATTGTACTCTCTCATTAGAACTCACCCTCTTAGAAGAATGAGTGCGACTAGGTTTAAATTGAAAACAGGTTTGAATAAAGGGCTTTTGAAAAAGATTCGGAGTCGCCACCTAACTTGATTAAGGTGAGTTAGGTCACCTAAAAACTAAGCATAATCCGAAGACTACACTTAGGGTTTTTAGAAAACAATTTTGGAAAACATCCTCAAGAGAGGGTTTTTTAGGAAAACGGGTTGTTTGGCAACCTTTGGAAAACATTTAGCCCTTTTTAGAAAAATAACTCCTTTTTGGTCTTTGAAATCAGTGATCCTAGGTTCGGAGGTTGGTTACGTGTAGGAAAGACGCACTAAGCTATCACCCTACCCCGCCCTTTCGGTACCTACATGTCAATCTACCCTAGATTCACCTATGAGAGTCTTTAATTAATATGTGTTTAACCCTATTCACTTTAGAAAAACAATGTTTATAAACTAACATGATGCATGATATGCAAGTGCAATAGAAGAGAATTGAAAAATAGAAATTGATTTGAAAAGAAATTAATTTGTTTTGAAAATAGATTGGAAGAGATGGAATTGAAATTGGAAAGCATGAAAACTTGGAAATAGGAATTTGAAAATAGAAAAATTGGAATTTTGAAAATAGATTGGAATTTGAGATTTGGAAAGATTTTGGAAACCGCACCCATGAGGGTGGAATTGAAAGTTTGAAAAGTGTTGTGACCGCACCTATGAAGGTTGCCTACGTATCCCTTTGGGGAAATCAGGTCAGTCGTAGTTCGGACCGGAGTCCGATTGAAAATAGAAGAGTGGATTTGAAGAAGGAAATTGAATTGGAAATTGAATTTGATTTGAAATTGGAAGAGGAGATTGGAAATTGAGAAGATTGGACTTTGATTTGAAGAGATAGATTTGGACTTGTTTTGGAAAAATTGATTTTGGAAAGACTCGGTTTTGGAAAGATAGAGGTTTAGGAAACCTTAACTTAAGAAAGATGAGACTTAGGAAAGACTCAAGAGTTTAAGAAAGATTGGATTTAGGAAAGGTTCGAATTCGGAAAGGTCCGATTTAGAAAAGTTTCAAATTAAGAAAGTTTTGAAATTAGGAAAGTTTAACTTAGAAAAGTTTTAGGTTTAAGAAAGTTTTCAACTTTAGGAAAGTTTTAAAATGGGAAAGTATTGAATTTAGAAATGTTTTGAATTAAGAAAAGTTTAGTTTGAGAAAGGTTTAGAATTAAGAAAGTTTTGAATTTTGGAATGTTTGAAAAAGGGAAGTTTTGAATTTGAAAAGTTTTGAAAACAAGGAAGTTTTGAAAACAAGAAAATTTTATTTTGTGAAAGGTTTGAAAAAGGAAAGTTTTCAGTTTAGGAAATGTTTGAATTAAGAAAGTTTTAAGTTTAGAAAAGTCTTAGATGTGAAAAGATGTTGAAGTTTTGGAAAGTTTAGAATTTTGGAGAGATTTAGGTTTAGAAATATTTAACTTGAGAAAGTTTCAAATTTAGAAAGTCTTAAATTTGGAAAGATTTGAAATTTAGAAAGTTTAGGATTTAGAAAGTTTTAGAGTTTTAGAAAATCTTGAGATTAGAAAAGGTTTGAAGTTAGGAAAAGTTTGAAAGCTTAGATTTGAGAAGTTATGATTTGAAAAGAAGATAGAATTAGGAAAAGGTTGAATTAGAAAAGATTTGAAAGTTGAGTTTTAAAACTTAGGAAATATTTTTATGTTCAAGTTTTGGAAACTTAAGATTTAGGAAAATGAAAGTTTAGGAAGGATTCGAATTTAGGAAAGATTTGGATTTTGAAACTTAAGGAAAGATTTGAAGTTTAGGTTTAGGAAACTTATGGTTTAGGAAAGTAGGAAATTAGGAAGGAGTTGGATTAGGAAAGGTTTGCGATTTGTTTCCAAAAACGGAGGAGTGGATTTAGTTTCCTAAGCGGGGAGATTTGATTTGGTTTACTAAGGGAAGATAGGATTTGGCTAGGATTTGGAAAAGGAAATTCTAGAAACCCTAGTTTTGGAAAATTGTAGTTTGGACGTAGAAAATAGGTTTTGGAAACATGTATAGTTTTGATGTAGAAAACAAGAGGTTTTGGAAACCTAGGTTTGGGGCAAAGTTTGAAAACCATGTTTTTGGGAAGAAAATTTAGGGTTTCCTAATGGTGAGTTCTAGGGCTTGAGTTGGGCTCTAAGGAAAGAGTTTTTGGAAAGTGCGTTTTTGGAAACGAAGGTTTTCTAGAAGGGAAATCCTAGGGAGAAGTTTTTAGAAAGTGAATTTGAAGAGGGAGTTTTTGGAAAAAGATTTTAAAGAAAAGGAGTTTTGGAAAGTGTGTTTTTAGAAACGTGTTTTTTGGAAGGAAAATCCTAAAGGGGAATTTCTAGAAGGGAGATTTTGAAAAAGAGAGTTTTTGGAAAGATTTTTAGGGAGCGTTTTTAGAAAGTGAATTTTTAGGAGAGAGAGTTTTGGAAAGGAGTTGAAAAAGGGGGTTTTGAAAAATAGATTTTGGAGGGGAGTTTTTAAAAACAATTTTGGAGAGGAGATTTTTAGGAAGAAAGACTTTTTGAAAAGAGAGTTTTTAAAAAGTATGAAAACGTCTCACTTTCCTAAAGCGATTCTAGCCATAAGAGGGCTAGAACCACTTTAAGAAAGTGGTTTTGGAAAACAATAAGATTTGAAAATATAGACCAAAAAGGTCACTTTTAATGTAACACTTTCCTAAAGCAACCCTAGCCATGGGAAGGCTAGAATCACCCTAGAATCGTGGTTTTGAAAACATGTTTTTGAAAAAGAGATTTTGATGCAATTTTGAAAACAAGTTTGAAAATGTTTTCAAAAACAACTTTGAAAACGGCTTTTGGAAGATGCAAGACTATGATATGCACAATGCAATTTGGGGTCGTGAACATACAAGGTTAAGGCTTCACCACATAATCAAGGGGGTCGGACCCACGTGGTCTTTGGTTAGGCTAGAGGAAAGCCCCCGACACAGTGACTCTCCAATAGCCCAATCCTACACATGAACCGGGAGTCCCCTTGTTTCAAGCACGCAAAGAAAGCAGGGGAAAGAGATAGGGGATTAAAATAGAGAAAACCCAAGTGGGTTGGAGAGAGAAGAGAGAGGGGGAAGTATAGAAAATTAAAGAGAAAGCCTACTGTATGTCTTCTTTATTTTGCGCGCCGCTCTGTCTTCGGTCTTCGGTCTTTGTCTTGATCTTCACCTTCAGTCTTCAAGAGTTGTCTTCAAGCTTTGGATGGCAGCTCTTCAAGTCTTCAAAGGATGGTTGAAGGCTAGTGTATGAGTGTATGGGGGAGTGTATGAGTGTATAGGAGGCTAGGGTTTGTGTATAGTGGCTAGGGTTTGGGAAAACCTAGGGAGGCTAGGGTTTTGGAGGTGCTCGAGCTCTGTATATCGAAGTATAGGGTTTTTAGGTTAAGTTTGCAGACCCCTTTCACATTGAATGAGGCTCTGTATTTATAGAAGTTGGACAAACCTGGCGCCTGTTGCAGTGGCGCCAGGGCAAACTTTACACTGGCGCCACTAGGAGTGGCGCCAGGCCATTTTTTGGCTTGGCGCCACTCCTAGTGGCCCCAGCCAATTAGGAAAGATTTAAGGTCAGCAAGCAACGTATCTTTGACTAAATTTAGGCGCCTGTACTAGTGACTACCATGCAACTTTTAGCCTGGCTTCACTAGGAGTGACTCTGGAAAGTCCGGGAATGATTTAGAGGAGCCGGAAATGACCCAGAAGGTTGGAAAGGAACAGAAACACTTAAAATAGTGTCCTGGAGGTATTTGACTTGAAAAATAAAGATAAGGTGGGTCGAAAAGGTTAATCGGGCCTTTAGGGGCAAAACGGTCAATCGGACCGGAAAATTGTCGGGACAGACTCGGACTGTCCCAGAAGAAGACTTAGGATCTGGAAACATTATTCAGAATATTTCCAAAGGTTGCCGGTTTGATTTCCAGAGCTGGCGTGGTCGGAAAAGGAAACCGGCCTACCAGGGGCAAAACGGTCATTTTGCACCGGGTTGGCCATAACTGACTCGGAATGATCCGAAAAGATAAGGAAAGGCTGAGAATACTACAAGAAGCATTCTCGGGACATCACCGGTTTGATACCCAGAGCCGGTGTGGTCGAAGAAGGAGACCGGCCCTCCAGGGGCAAAACGGTCATTTTATACCGGGTTGGCTGGAACTGACTCTGGATGATCCAGAAAGATAAGGGAAGGTTGAGAGTACTATAAAAAGCAATCTCAGAGGGTTACCGGTTTGATACCCAGAGCCGGTGTGGTTCCCGGGGCATTCAGATGCCTAGGGGCAAAATGATCATCTTGACCGAAAAAAGTCCAAGGGGTAGTTTGGTCATTTTTCACCGAAGTGGGCTAACAGACACTGGTGTTGACCTAGGTTTTGAGTGTTTCCGCCACTCTAACGGCGGTCATCGTGACACAGGGATTTGTTGCCAATTCCCTATATCGACCTATTTGTGAGTATTTCCGCGACTCTAACAGTTTTGCGAGTATTTCCGCTACTCTAACGGTTTTGTGAGTATTTCCGCTACTCTAACGGTTTTGTGAGTATTTTCGCTACTCTAACGGTTGAGTATTTTCGCTACTCTAACGGTTTTGTGAGTATTTCCGCTACTCTAACAGTTTTGTGAGTACTTCCGCTACTCTAACGGTTTTGTGAGTAGTTTCGCTACTCTAACGGTTTTGTGAGTATTTCCGCTACTCTAACGGTTTTGTGAGTATTTCCGCTACTCTAACGGTTTTGTGAGTAGTTTCGCTACTCGAACTGTCTCGAGGAATAAACTGTCTCGAGAGAGGAATTGGAAAGGGGTCTTACCGTCTCCGAGGAGACGTGCCTGGATTGGAACCGTCTCGAGGAATAAACTGTCTCGAGAGAGGGATTGGAAAGGGGTCTTACCGTCTCCGAAGAGACGTGCCTGGATTGTGAGTGTTTTCGCCACTCTAACGGCGGTCGTCGTGACACAGGGGTTTGTTGGCAATTCCTTAGATCGACCTATTTATGAGTATTTCCGCTACTCTAACGGTTTTGTGAGTATTTCCGCTACTCTAACGGTTTTGTGAGTAGTTTCGCTACTCGGACCGTCTCGAGGAATAAACTGTCTCGAGAGAGGGATTGGAATTGGAAAGGAAAGGTCAATGCCCCCTAAGGGCATTTTGGTCATTTTGCCTCTATTTGGGCCTGACAGGCCTGCGAAGCGAGGGAAAGACGGAATTTGGACCTAGAGAATTGGTTTCAATTGGAATATGCCCACAATGACTTGAAAACAAGTCTGGACGGAGTGTAGACTGCTGAGCGGTCAAAAATGGGGTGCTTACACCAACCACTAAGGAAACTTTTAAGGTCGACAAGCAACGTATCTTTAGAAGATTTGGGCGCCTGTATTAGTGACTGCCATGCAATGTTTAGCTTGGCTTCATTAGGAGTGACTCCGAAAGGTCTGGGAATGATTTAGAGGGCCGGGAATAGCTCAGAAGGCCGGAAAATGACATGAACCCTTAGAATAGTGTCTCGGGGGTAGTAGACTTGAGAAACAATGTCAGGATTTTTTGGAAGGGTTGACTGGGCCATTAGGGGCAAAACATTCAATAAGGCCAAAAAGCTACTGGGATGGACTTGGAATATCCCAGAAGAAGACTCAAGGCTTGGAAACATTATCTAGAATGTTCCAAGAAGCTACCGGTTTGATATCCAGAGCCGGTGTGGTTGGAAAAGACAACCGGCCTACTAGGGGCAAAACGGTTATTTTGCATCAATTTTGCCGGAACTGACTTAGAATGATCTAAAAATGTATCAAAAGGTTGGGGATACTATTAAAAGCATCCCCAAAGGGTTACCGGTTTAATACCCAGAGCCGATATGGTTGGAAAAGGTGACCGACCCACCAGGGGCAAAACGGTCATTTTGACCGAAAGGTCTCAAAATTGGCCTGAAACCGACTAGAAGGCACCTAATCATGCCGGATCATCTTTGGGACAACCCTGGAAGGGTGGACTTACTATTCTAACAACTTAGGTCCTTTCTCAAGAAACGTGCCAGAAAGCCTTAAGGACAGTTTGGTCATTTTTCACTGGAGTGGGCTAGCAGGCACTGGTGTTGACCTGGGTTTTGAGTGTTTTCGTCACTCTAACAGTGGTCCCGTGACATAGGGGTTTATTGGCAATTCCTAATGTCGACCTGTTTACGAGTGTTTCCGCCACTCTAACGGTTACGATGTTTATGAGTGTTTCCGCTACTCTGACGATTCGTCATCATTCTAGAGACTGCCTGATCTCGGGATGCTGCTAGGTGGACTTATCGCCTGAGGAATCAACTTTCTCGAAAGGCATGCCGAAATGGACATTCTTCATTGGCAGTCTAGCAGGCACCAAAGGTGGACCGTTCTACCATCTTAGGGACTTGGGGTCTCGTCCCGGTCGACGAGTTTGAAGGGACTTACTGTTCCAAAGATTTTTCTCGAAAAACATGTTGGATAGGATGAACTTACCACCTTGAGGAATCAACTTTCTTGAAAGGTGTGCCGGATTTAATTAGAATTGGAATTGATCTTGAAATTGGATTTGAGATTGAAACGGGGACTTACCATCTTCGAAAAGACATGCCCACTGGAATTGGACCAAACAATGCCCCAAGGGCACTTTGGTCATTTTGCTTCTATTTGGGCCTAACAGGCCCGCGTCCGCAAAGTGATCGATTGACTGGATTATGTCTGAAAAATTGGTTTGACTTGGAATATGTCCATATTGACTTGAATATAAGTCTGGACGGACTGGAGACTGCCGAGCAGGCAAAAATAGGGTGCTTACAACCATTAGCAGTGGCGCTAAGCCAAAAATTGGCCTGGCGCCACTCCTAGTGGCACCAGTGGTCTTTTTGCCCTAGTGCCACTACAATAGGCTCTAGGTTGTTTTTGTATCTATAAATACAAAACTTCCCCCTGTGTGAAAAGGGTCTGTAAACTCAGTCCAAAAACTCTATTTTTTGAAATGCATAGCTCGAAGTCTCTCCAAACCCTAGCCCTCTCTAGTCTTTTCGAACCTTAGCCTCCATACACTTAAGCCCTAACATCTATACACTCTATACACTCAAACACAAACCTCCAAAGCCTCCATTGAAGACTCAAGGTGCTGCAGCTTCAAGGTTCTCAAGTTCAAGTAAAGCAAAGCAAATAAAGCAAGCAAAGCAAGAAGAAGACAAGGTAGGCTTCAGATTTACTTTTATGTAATTTCTCCCTCTCTCTTCTTCCTCCTAACCCACTTGGGTTTTCTTCTATTTTAATCCCCCATCTTCTACCTCCCTTTCTTGTATGCTTGAAACAAGGGACTCCCCGATTCATGCCTAGGAAGAATTGTTGAAGATCACCATATCCGAGGCTTTCTTCAAATTCGACCCTTGACGGTGTGGGTTCGGCCCCCTTGATTATGCGGTGAAGCCTAGACTTGTATGTTCACGACTCTATTGCATTGTGCATATCATATTCATACATGTATTCAAATTTGTTGTCAAAGTCGTTTTCAAACTTGCATAAAAACTTGCATTCAAAATTCCTTTTTCAAACTTGTTTTCAAAATCACAATCTTAGAATGATTCTAGCCATTCCATGGTTAGGGTTTTAGGAAAGTGTTATATTCATTGTGACCATCAAGGTCCATATTTTGGGTGTAAACTCTAAATTATCTTTCATTAAAGCCACAATCTTAAGATGATTCTAGCCATTTTATGGTTAAAGTTGTTTTAAGAAAGTGCGATATTCAAAGTGATCATAATAGTCCGTATTTCAAATCCATGTTGTTTTCAAAACCACCAACTTAGAATGGTTCTAATCTTTTCATGGTTAGAATCGTTTTAGGAAAGTGGGATATTCAAAAGAATTCAAAAGTCCGCATTCGAGCTCTTTTCCAAATTATTTTTCAAACTTCCTTCCAAAAACTCTCTTCAAAAATATACTTTCTAAAAACTTCCTTCAAAAATCTCTTTCCTAAAAACTCTTTTCAAATTTCTCCTTTCCAAAAACTCTTTTTCTTGGAGTCCAAGTCAAGCCTTAGAATCTATGTTTAAGAAATCCTAGTTCTCTTTCCTAAAATCATAACCTCTTTTTCTACTTCAAATCTTAGATTTCTAAAAATCTCTTTTTCAACATCAAATCATAGGTTTTCAAAAACTATCTTCTACACCAAATCATAGATTTCCAAATCCTAGACTTCCAAAATTCAACCCTTTCAACTCCGTGTCAAAATCCAATCTTCCAATTTAGGAAACTAGATCAAATCTTCCCGTTTAGGAAACTATATCAAATCCTCTAATTTGATAAACCAATTCAAATCATCTATTTTTGGAAATAAAATCTAATCTTGTACTTTAGGAAATAGGAATCAAATCTTTCCTAATTCTAATTTTTCTTAATTCCAACATTTCCTAATTCTAACATTTCTTAATTCCAAACCTTTCTAAATTTCAAACTTTCTTAAACTCAAAACTTTCTAACTTCAAAATTTTCCGAGTTCAAATTTTTCTAAATTCAAAAATTTCCAAATTCAAATCTTTCTTAAAATGAAACTTTCTTAAATTCAAATCTTTCCTAATTTGAAAACTTTCCTAAATTGGCACTTTCCTAAAATGGAACTTTCCTATTTTAAAACTTTCCAAATTCAAAACTTTCCAAAATTCAAATTTTCCTAAATCCTAACTTTCTAAATTCCTTCAAATCAAATCATTTTCAAACCTTTCTTAAACCTCATCTTTCCTAATTCTAAGTTTTCTAAAATCAAATCAAACTTTTTAAGTCTAGATCAAACCTTCTTATTTCAAATCCATGCTTCAACCTTAGGTTACCTAAACCCTAAATACCTAAACCCTAGTTCAACCTTAACCCTAAGTTAGGAAGTTTCAACTCTTTTATAAAACTTCTTTCTAAAGGAAGATGGTTTTCCAACTTCAATTCAAATCAAGATGATTTTAAAACGCAACTGAATTTTTCCAAATCAAGTCCAAATTTTTCTTGCAAGTTCCATCTTTTCAAATCAAAGTCAATTCTAAGGTCAAATCCAAATTTCAATTTTAAATCTTCTATTCCAAGTTCAAATCAAACTCTTTTTTAATCAAATCTTTTCAAATCAAACTTTTCAAAAATCTCGAAGTGTTTATTTTTAGTTGGACTCTTATCCGAACTACAACTGACTTGATTCCCAACAAATGGATACGTAGGCAACTCTCATGGGTATGGTCACAACCTTTTTCAAATTTCTAATTCCACAACCTTTTTCAAGTCTCCAATTCTATAATCTATTTCCAATTTTAATTTCTAAAGCCTTCTTTTGAACTTCAAATCTTTTTTTGAAATCTATTTTTAAAATCAAATCTTTCTTTCAAATCTATTTTCTAAATCAAATATTTTCTTGCACTTATATATCATGCATCATATATAGTTCTTTTCAAAGTGGATAGTATTGGACATTGGACAATCGAATATTCTAAATGAGTGAACCTAAGGTGAATAGATATGTAGATACCGTAAGGGCAGGGTAGGATGATGGCCTAGTGCATCTTCCCTACACGTAACCAACCTTCGAACCTAAAATCACTATTTTCAAAGACCAAAATGGAGTTATCTTCAAAAATGGCTTAAATCTATCCAAAGGTTGCCAAACAACCTACTTTCTAAAACTCTCTTTTAAGGAAGTTTTCAAAACCTTTTCAAAAAACCTAAGTGTAATATTTGAATTGTGCTTAGTTTTAGGTGACCTAACTCACCTTAATCAAGTTAGGTGGCGACTCCAAATCTTTTTTGAGAGCCCTTATTTAAAATTAATTTCTAATTCAAACATAGTTGCACTCGTCCTTCTAGGAGGAGGAGTTCTAACAAGAGAGTACCGTATTTTTCTCACTTATGCGTATGTTCCTCGAGTGCAAAAAATCAGGGCTTAACAGGGGATGTGTCCTTTCATATCTTATTTTCATTCCTCCTTCCTCTATGTTTTGATTCTTTTGCAATGTTTTCACGCATTGAGAATCTTCCATAACTTTAGTTGGGAGGGATGATAGTTAGATTTTCAAATTTTTACTTTTTCTTATTTTTTTCTTAGTTTTTTCAAAAATAGGAAAATTCGTTCGAATGGGTGACATGTTAGCACACGCACATTAAAGCCATTCGAATGCCCGATTGAAGGGATCTAACTTGTTTGAACATGTTAGGACGTTCGAACGGCCATCTAACTAGCGCTAAAAATGAGTCTAACTATTGGAAATCCATTGGGTTTAATGCCATTCAAATGGGTTTAAAAATTTTATAAATAGCGTGTTGTTGACTCAAGGTTGATCTCTATGTGTCGCGCCCAGATTTTTCGCACTCGAGGAATACTCACACAAGCGGGAAAAATGTTGTACTCTCTCGTTAGAACTCATCCTCCTATATCGACCTATTTGTGAGTATTTTCGCTACTCTAACGGTAATGAGTATTTTCGCTACTCGGACCATCTCAAGGAATAAACTGTCTTGAGAAAGGAATTGAAAATGGGTCTTATCGTCTTCGAAAAGACGTGCCTGAGTTAGAACCGTCTCGAGGAATAAACTGTCTCGAGAGTGGGATTGGAAAGGGGACTTACCGTCTTCGAAAAGATGTGCCTGATTTGGAACTGTCTCAAGGAATAAACTGTCTCAAGAGAGGGATTGGAAAGGGGTCTTACCGTCTTCAAAAAGACGTGCCTGAGTTAGAACTGTCTTGAGGAATAAACTGTATCGAGAGAGGGATTGGAAAGAGGACTTACCATCTTCGAAAAGACATGCCTGATTTGGAACTGTCTCGAGGAATAAATTGTCTCAAGAGAGGGATTGGAAAGGGGTCTTACCATCTTCGAAAAGCTGTGCCTGAGTTGGAACCGTCTCGAGGAATAAACTGTCTCGAGAGAGGGATTGGAAAGGGGACTTACCATCTTCAAAAAGACGCGCCTGATTTGGAACCATCTCGAGGAATAAATTGTCTCGAGAGAGGGATTAGAAAGGGGGCTTACCGTCTTCGAAAAGACGCGCCTGATTTGGAACCGTCTCGAGGAATAAACTGTCTCGAGAGAGGGATTGGAAAGGGGGCTTATCGTCTTCGAAAAGACGCGCCTGATTTGGAACCGTCTCGAAGAATAAACTGTCTCAAGAGAGGGTTTGGAAAGGGGACTTACCGTCTTCGAAAAGACGTGCCTGAGTTGGAGTCGTCTCGAGGAATAAACTGTCTCGAGAGAGGGTTTGGAAAGGGGACTTACCGTCTTGGAAAAAACGTGCCTGATTTGGAACCGTCTCGAGGAATAAACTGTCTCGAGAGAGGGATTGGAAAGGGGACTTATCGTCTCCGAAAAAACGTGCCTGAGTTGGAACCGTCTCGAGGAATAAACTGTCTCGAGAGAGGGATTGGAATTGGAATTGGAAAGAACAATGCCCCTAAGGGCATTTTGGTCATTTTGCCTTTATTTGGGCCTGGCGGGCCTGCAAAGCGATGGACAGACGGGATTTTAGACTTAGAAAATCGGTTTCGATTGGAATATGCCCACAATGACTTAAGTACAAGTCTGGATGGAGTGTAGATTGCCGAGCGGTCAAAAATGGGGTGCTTACAGCTGCCCCTCTTTTTCTATCTTTGCTTGTCAAAGACAGAAAACGATAAGAGTAACAGTCCCATGTTGACCGCGAGGCAGTCGGAGGGACGAACAATGGAAATTTCTCGACAACTGGGGTCGAAAAAATGGATATCATGCCAAAAAGGGCCTTCAAAAATGAGTTTTGGCAGAAAAGGGGCAAAGCTACCCAAATTTTGCCACTACCGCCACTAGCAGTGGCGCCTTTGGCAGAAAAGGCCTGGCGCCTCTGCTAGTGGTGCCAGGCTTAAAGTTAAAATTAGAAAATTTCTAGTTCGAACAACCGCAGCATTTTGGAGAGATTTCGTAAATCCGAGAGATTTTGCGAGGAATCCGTCTTAGACATTGAAGGAGTACTTCTTGGAGACCACGGGTGATTGCCGGAAGGAGACCACGTCGCCAGAAAAGTCGCCGAAAGAGAAGATTTCACCAGAGAATTTTCAAAAAGTGAGTTTTCAAATTTTGTTGATTTTGATGTGTAGAACTTCGTTTAAATCATGTGAATAGTGGAAATTGATGTTTTGATATGCTTTGAACACTTTGGTGATGTTGTTTTTGCATTTTGATGGTTGTTTGATTGAATTTGAATGATCTTTCTTGATTATGCGAAGAGGGTTTTCTGCAGGAATAGGAAATTTGTTCCTACAGACTTGGGCATTGGGTTTTCTTGCTATGTTTTTGTGCAGTGTGCCTTAGAAAAATGTGTTTAACAACCGTATGAAATTTCGTGATTTTTTGAAAACTCGGTGAATTTTTTATTTTTTGAAAAATAGAAAAATATTTAGAAAATTAGAAAAATTAAGAAAACTTGAGAGATTGATGAAATTTTTAAAGTTTGAAATTTGGAAAAATATTGGAATATTTTAGAAAAATTTGAGGTGACTTTGAAAAATTTCAGGAGACATTTGAAAACCATTGATTTATCTGAAAAATAAAACATGTATTTTGAAAATCTTAAAAAAAAATTGAAAAACGTGCATGAGTACCGTTGTTATGTGATTGTTATGTTGGAAAGTGCACGTTTTGTATTTTGTGTTGATGTCATGGGTGTTGTAGGGGCCATTTTTAAACGGGACTCTGTCGAAATTTTTTAGAAATTAGGGTAAGAGTTGGTTAAAGTTTTATAAATAAAATCTTTTTGAAGGAAAAAGACAAAAAACCCTTGAGATTTGAAGTTGAAAAATCAAGATGTGCATGTAGAAAATTTGTTTTATCATTTGAAATTCTTTATTTGTCTTGTTTGTGTTAGTTGTTTATTTTATTTTACTATTATTTAAACTGCATGGATGGTATATTAACATCACTTACCTTGACTTACCTTTTCAGGATGGCAAATGCGGGTGATGACGATTCTGAGAGGAGACACCGCTCGGGGAATGCGGCCCGGACAGATTCTACTGGCGGCTCTAGTCGATCTAGAGGTAGTTGACGATCTACCAGACGATTTTCATCCAGTCAGAGTGGGCAAGGGAGTAGGCTACCTGTCGACCCTTTTCCTCCGGTTGAGCAGGCTTTTGCAGAGGAGATTGATGCTGAGGAGGAGGTACCGGGCCCTGGGGATCAGGTGACTGGTTATGGGAGAGCTTCTTCCAGGCATAGGCAGACGGATGCTGACTTGGGAGACCTGCAGATACCAGACGTTCCACCGCTCGGGGATCTAGCTTACCACCCTAATGTGTACTCTAGACAGCATTTGCCTCCTCCGCGGGTGCATACAGCTTTCCGAGGGGCTGTTCATTAGGTTTTTGTGACCATGCAGCGGGCTGCCCCATCATATCGTGCCTTCTTGGCAGAGATCGGATTTGGCACTTTCATGAGATTACAGGCTAACCGCCTGAACCGGCATTTGGTACTGGCACTTGTTGAGAGGTGGTTCGGGGAGACCAGGACCTTTTATTTTGTCGGCTTCAAGTTAGGTCCTACTCCTTTGGATTGGGCGATTATTATAGGGCTCTCCTTTGTTGGCCAGCGGATCACCCTACATACAGTTAGTAGGGACGAGGGCTGTTTGCTGTTGGACTTGCCTCCTCCTGAGCATTCTGCTTTTCCAATCTCTCGGATCAGTCAGGATGACTGTACTTTTTCTATTGAGCCATCGCCTGCCAGGCGGAACATCATGAGACGGCGCCTTGTGTTGTATATCATCTTTAGCTGCTTCTGCAATAACAACAAGTCACTCGTGCCGTGTCGTTTGGTGAGCATAGTTGCCGATCTTAGAGCCTTATTTGAGCTGGACTAGGGCTCCTTTTCCTTTGGCTGCTTCCTTCGGTCGATGCGGGTTCGGACTTCTTTCGTTGGGGCAGCATGACCAGTTTCTGGCCCTTCCTCATCCGGTGGAGCTACGAATACCTTCCCGTTCGTCACCCTACAGTCGTTGAGGATGATCTCTATCCTCGTGCTTTGAGGTGGGCTTGTGACCAGGTAGCCTAGCGATCGGAGATTACTGACTTTATGATGCTCCGGGCTAACCTGGAGCTGATTGAGACAAGGGATGTGACCTGGCGGCCCTTCATTGGATCAGTCCATTATGAGACAGTCCGGTACTTGGTCCCGTTGTCCTTGTCGAGTGCTGTCTTTCTCAGTGATGACACTTGGGAGTCCTATCTTGAAGAGCGACACTGGCGGCAGTTTCATGAGGAGTTCCGATTAGCAGGAGCTCCGCCGGAGTATATGTTTGGGGCCTTGGTGGCGGGAGTGCCTACCCCTTATCAGGAGCGTCAGCCAGGTGCCGAGTTCTTGCTTCCTCCGGATACAGATTATGCTGCGCACTTTGGGGCTCATTCGATCGGTGCCTTCACCAGGTTTGAGGTAGTAGTCAGCGGGTACATTGTTGGCCAGGAGGTGGTTGACTTGTGGCACCGAGCCGGAGGATATGTGCCCCAGGCTGAGTTTACTGCTATGAGAGACTAGAGAGATCAGTACCAGACAGAGCGGGATCAGTACCAGGCCGCGGTGGCTTCCCTGATAGCTTGATTATCTCAGCTGGGTGGTGGGGGGGTAAGTTATTCTCTCTTTGCTCCATATTGCTCTGCTGTTGCTTAGTTCCTTTTGTTTGCAGCTGATTTCGGTTCTATCTTCCCCGCAGGATGGTGGTGCTTCGAGTAGTTATCCCCCTCCTCCGATGCCGAGTTTTGAGGATTTTAATCTAGATGATATCGACTTTGACCTGTGATAGATACCCCTTGTAGAGATTCTAATCCTCTTTTGCCTCTTGTTCCTGAGATGTATTGATGTTAGACAGTTTTATTTTACAAGTTTTGTATAAGGATGGATATTTATGGCATTTAGATGTATGGATAAATAGATACATTTATGATTTTTACAGCTAGGCATATGATCAGATGCATGTGATGTATGATGATGTTAGATATCTATTACATGAGTTGATGTTGATGACTTTTATTTCTACAGGGAGTTATATCCTATGTGTGCAAAGCCTATGCTGATATATATATATATATATATATATTTTAAAATATGTACAGGTGAAAAATATGTTAATAGAATGGCATAGGGTGTTGTTAGACTTGCAGTCCTGGGTATGGTAACTCCTTCCTCTTCAGGAATTTAGCTTCTCTTCTGGCTCAACCCTACCTTGATTGGATGATAGCATTTCGCACCTTTCTCAACCTCTTGATTGCCTCCAACTCTCTGTCTTAGGGTTAGTGTATAGGGTTATTCGGCTGAGACTCTCGACTCTCGGGGTTTTAGCAACAGCTTACCTGACCTTTGGCAGAGCGATAAGTGGCCAGTCATTTCAATCTGAGGAGACTTTGTTTAGGACCGTAATGTAGACTAGGTTATGGGGGTTTTAGAAATAACGGGATATGCAGGCTCAAATTTGATGTTGTTTTTGGTAGGGTTTAGATCCATACCATCCTTGATTACTTCTCAGTAGGGTTAGCATCCTCCTTTAACTTTGGCAGCATATCTAGCTCATTTAGATCAAGCAATCTGCTTTCAATCAGAGGGGACTTTAATAGGGTTGTAATATAGGCCATGGTTTCGGGGTTTTGCAAGAAAAGGATAAAGGCTCGAACCTATTGTTTCTGTTGGGTTTCCTTGTAACTTAGGATCACCTTTAAATTTTCCTCCTTACTTTTCACATGACTTCTCAGGGTGACAATGACCTTGTTCTTTCACCCTTTCTATATACTCTTTGAGATAGACATGACTTTCTTCTCATTTGACCTTCTTATCACGCTTTTGTAAATGACTCAATTATGATTTTCTTCAGACCTTTCATTAAAGGATTTTTTTTTTTTTTTTTTGGCCTCTTACCCCTTGGCAATTCCTTTCCTTTGCTTTTTCTTTCTATTTTTTTTTCCTTTTCTTTTATGAAACGAAGCGATTCTTTAATCCTTTTCCCTTAAACCTTTTCCTTGGTAGTTCAATATACCCAGTGTGGGCGGTGATCCCTAGGTTGGGGTTTTGTTAAGAAGGGATAAGTGGCTCAACGTGTTTGGCAAGGGGTTGCTTTTGACTATATGGGAAATGAAATGAGGGCCTCTCTTCACTTTGAATTAGATTGCTTGATCTTTAGAGTTTTCATTCCTGCCTTAGCACAACGGGGGTGGATACCATTCCTAGAGTTCTCAAATATTGTCTGCCCCAGTGTGGGGAGGATAGTCTTGGACCGGGGTTGACAAAGAAAATTTTCGCTTTTCGCAAGGCACTAGGGGTTAAACAAAGGGAATATGAGCACATTTGTTCATTTATTTAGTTATTTATTCTTTTTATTTATATGTGGGGAAATGAAAAATGGCTCCTCTTCATTTTGATAAACTGGCCACACATCGCTTAGCTTTGGAGTCCTGCACGTGCTGTCTTTGGGTAGTATCCTCACTCATCCCTATCCTCTCTCTCTGTGGAAAGTTAACTCATGCTATCATCCCTTCAAGTTGGATCATTCCATAAGATAAACCATGCCCCTTACTGTAAGCACCCCATTTTTGACCACTCGGCAGTCTAGACTCCATCCAGACTTGTTTTCAAGTCATTTTGGGCATATTCCTATCAAATCCAATTCTCTAGTTCCAAATTCCGTCTTTCCATCGCTTCGCAGGCCTATCAGGCCCAAATAGAGGCAAAATGACCAAAATGCCCTTAGGGGCATTGTCCTTTCTTATTTCAATTCCAATCCCTCTCTCGAGACAGTTTATTCCTCGAGACGGTCCGAGTATCAAAACTACTCACAAAACCGTTAGAGTAGCGAAAATACTCACACCGTTAGAGTGGCGGAAACACTCAAAACCCAGGCACGTCTCTTCGGAAACGATAAGACCTCTTTCCAATCCCTCTCTCGAGACAGTTTATTCCTTGAGACGGTTCCAATCCAGGCACGTCTCTTTGGAGACAGTAAGACCCCTTTCCAATCCCTCTCTCGAGACAGTTTATTCCTCGAGACGGTCCGAGTAGCAAAACTACTCACAGAACCGTTAGAGTAGCGGAAATACTCACAGAGCCGTTAGAGTAGCGGAAATACTCACAGAGCCGTTAGAGTAGCGGAAATACTCACAGAACCGTTAGAGTAGTGGAAATACTCAACCGTTAGAGTAGCGGAAATACTCACAGACCCGTTAGAGTAGCGGAAATACTCATAGACTCGTTAGAGTAGCGGAAATACTCACAAAACCGTTAGGGTAGCGAAAACACTCCCAAATCATCAACCCCGTCCGAGTAGCGGAAATACTCACGAATCATCAAACCCGTCCGAGTAACGAAAATACTCACACCGTTAGAGTAGCGAAAATACTCAAAACCTAGGTCAATACTCATGTTTGTTAGCTCACTTCGGTGAAAAATGACCAGACTACCCTTAGAACCTTTTTCAAGCCTTTTCGGTCAAGATGACCATTTTGCCCCTAGGCATCCGAACGCCCCGGGAACCACACTGGCTCTGGGTATCAAACCGGTAATGACCCGAGAATACTTTTTATAGTGTTCTCAACCTTCCTTTACCTTTCCGGACCATTTCGAGTCAGTTCCGGCCAACCCGGTACAAAATGACCATTTTGCCCCTGGAGGGCCAGTCTCCTTCTTCGACCACACCGGCTCTGGGTATCAAACCGGTAATGACCCGAGAATACTTTTTATAGTGTTCTCAACCTTCCTTTACCATTCCGGACCATTCCGAGTCAGTTCCGGCAAACCCGGTACAAAATGACCATTTTGCCCCTGGTGGGCCGGTCTCCTTTTCCGACCACACCGGCTCTAGGTTGCAAACCGACAACCTCTGGGAACATTCTAAATAATGTTTCCAGATCCCAAGTCTTCTTCCGGAACAGTTTGAGTCTGTCCCGGCAGTTTTTCGGTCCGGTTGACCGTTTTGCCCCTAAAGGCTCGGTCAACCTTTCCGACACATCCAATCTTCATTTTTCAAGTCAAATACCTCCAGGACACTATTTTAAGTGTTCCTGCTCCTTTCCGGCCTTCCGGGTCACTCCCGGCTCCTTCAAATCATTCCCGGACTTTCCGGAGTCACTCCTAGTAAAGCCAGACTAAAGTTTACATGGTAGTCACTAGTACAGGCGCCCAAATCTAGTCAAAGATACGTTGCTTGCCGACCTTAATTGTTTCCTAAATGGCTGGCGCCACTACTAGTGGCGCCAAGCCAAAAAATGGCCTGGCGCCACTCCTAATGGCGCCAGTGTATAATTTGGCCTGGCGCCACTGCAACAGGCGCCAGGTTTGTCTTCCCTCTATAAATACAGAGCCTCGTTCAACGTGAAAAGGGCTGCAAACTTAACCTAAGAATCTCATATTTCGATATACAGAGCTCGAGCACCTCCAAAACCCTAGCCTCCCTAGGTTTTCCCAAACCCTAGCCACTATACACAAACCCTAGCCTCCTATACACTCATACACTCTCCTATACACTCATACACTCCCCCATACACTCATACACTAGCCTTCAACCACTCTCTGAAGACTTGAAGAGCAGCCATCCAAAGCTTGAAGACAATCCTTGAAGACTGAAGGTGAAGATCAAAACCGAAGACCGAAGATCGAAGACTGCACGGCGCGCAAAATAAACAAGATACAAGGTAGGCTCCCTCTTTAATTTTCTGCACTTCCCCCCTCTCTCTTCTCTCTCCAACCCACTTGGGTTTTCTCTATTTTAATCCCCCATCTCTTTCCCCCCCATTCTTTGCATGCTTGAAACAAGGGGACTCCCGGTCCATGTGTAGGATTAGACTGTTGGAGAGTCACCGTGTCGGGGGCTTTCTTCCAGTCTAACTAGAGACCACGTGGGTCCGGCCCCCTTGATTATGTGGTGAAGCCTTAACCTTGTATGTTCACGACCCCAAATTACATTGTGCATATCATAGTCTTGTATCTTCCTAAAACCATTTTCAAAGTTGTTTTTCAAAATGTTTTCAAACTTGTTTTCAAAATTGCAGCAAAATCTCTTTTTCAAAAACTTGTTTTCAAAACCACAATTCTAGGGTGATTCTAGCCTTTCCATGGCTAGGGTTGCTTTAGGAAAGTATTATATTAAAAGTGACCATTTGGTCTATATTTTCAAACTTTGTTTTCAAAACCGCTTTCCTAAAGTGGTTCTAGCCTTCTTATGGTTAGAATTGCTTTAGGAAAGTGAGATGTTTTTACACCTTCTAAAAACTCTCTTTAAGAATCTCTTCCTAAAAATCTCTTTTTCAACATACTTTCCTAAAACTCCCCTCTTCAAAATTGATTTCAAAAACTCCCTTTCAAAATCTCTTTTTCAAAACTCCCTTTTTCAACTCCTTTCCAAAACTTTCTTTCCTCAAAATTCACTTTCTAAAAGCACTCCCTAAAAATCTTTCTAAAAACTTTCCTCCCGGAATCTTCCTTCTAGAAATTCCCCTCTAGGATTTTCTTTCTAAACTCTACGTTTCCAAAAACATGCTTTCCAAAAAACTCCTCCCTAGGATTCCCTTCTAGAAAACCTTCGTTTCCAAAAACACGTTTTCCGAAAACTCTTTCCTTAGAGCCCAAGTCAAGCCCTAGAACCCACAATTAGGAAACCCTAATTTTTCTTTCCAAAAACATGATTTTCAAACTTTGCCCTAAACCTAGGTTTCCAAAATCTTTTGTTTTCTACATCGAAACTATCTTTGTTTTCAAAAACCTATTTTCTATGTCAAAACTAGAATTTTCCAAATCTAGGGTTTCTAGAATCTCCTTTCCAAATCCTACCTTCCTTTTAGGAAACCGAATCAAATCTCCCCGTTTAGGAAACTAGATCCCGTCCTCCGTTTTTGAAAACAAAATCAAACCTTTACTTTTAGAAACCAAATCCAATCCTTTCCAAATCCAAATCTTTCCTAATTCAAATCCTTCCTACTCCTCCACTTTCCTAAATCTTAAGTTCCCAAAACTTGAACATAAAAATCTTTCCTAAATTTTAAAACTCAACTTTCAAATTTTTCCTAATTCAACCCTTTCCTAATTCAACCCCTTTTCCAAATCTTAACTTTCTAAATTCAAGCTTTTAAACCTTTCCTAAATTCAAACATTTCTTAATTTTTAAGATTTTCTAAAACTCTAAAATTTTCTAAAATCTTAAATCTTTCTAAACTCTAAAACTTTCTAAATCCTAAACTTTCCAAATTTCAAATCTTTCTAAAATTCTAATCTTTCCAAATTTGAAACCTTCTTAAGTTAAATCTTTCTAAACCTAAAAAATTTCTAAACTCTAAACTTTCTTAAAACTTCAACATCTTTCCAAATCTAAGACTTTCCTAAACTCAAAGCTTTCTTAATTTAAGACTTTCTTAAGTCGAGGCTTTCCTAATTCAAACATTTCCTAAATTGAAAATTTTCCTTTTTCAAACCTTTCCCAAAACAAAACTTTTCTTATTTTCAAAACTTCCTTGTTTTCAAAGCTTTCCAAATTCAAAACTTCCCTTTTTCAAAACATTTCTAAATTCAAAACTTTCCGATTTTCAAAACTTTCCTAATTTGGGAACTTTCCTAATCTGAAAACCTTTCCTTTTTTGAAAACTTTCCTAAACCTAAAAATTTCCTAATTTCAAAACTTTCCAAAAATGAAACTTTCCTAATTCGAAACTTTCCTAAATCGGACCTTTCCTAATTCGAACATCTCCTAAAATCCAATCTTTCCAAATCTTCCAAGCCAAGTCAAATCTTTCCTAGGTCTCCCATCTTTCCTAAGTCTAGGTTTTCTCAAACCTTTTCTTTTTCAAAACAAGTCCAAATCTATCTCTTCAAATCAAAGTCCAATCTTCTCAATTTCAATTTCCAATCTCCTCTTCCAATTTCAAATCAAATTCAATTTCCAATTCAATCTCGTTCTTCAAATCCACTCTTCTATTTTCAATCGGACTCCGGTCCGAACTACGACTGACTTGATTCCCCCAAAGGGATACGTAGGCAACCTTCATAGGTGCGGTCACAATATTTTTCAAACTTTCAATTCCACCCTCATGGGTGCAATCTCCACATCTTTCAAATCTCAAATTCCAATCTATTTTCAAAATTCTGAAATTTCTATTTTCAAAATTCTGAAATTTCTATTTTCAAATTTCTACTTTCAATTTTCAAACTTTCCAATTTCAATTACATCTTTTCAAATCTATTTTCAAATCAAATCAATTTCTTTTCAAATCAATTTCTATTTTCCAATTCTTTCATCTTGCACGTGCATATCATGCATAATATTAGTTTCGTTTTAAGCATTCTTTTTCAAAGTGAATAGGGTTGAACCATTAGTTAATTAAAGACTCTCATAGGTGAATCTAGGGTAGATTGACATGTAGGTACCGAAAGGGCGAGGTAGGGTGATAGCTTAGTGCGTCTTCCCTACACGTAACCAACCTCCGAACCTAGATCACTGTTTTCGAAAGACCAAAAGGAGTTATTTTTCTAAAAAGGGCTAAATGTTTTCCAAAGGTTGCCAAACAACATGTTTTTCTTAAAAACTCTCTCTTGAGGAGATATTTTCAAAATTGTTTTCCAAAAACCTTAAGTGTAGTCTTCGGATTATGCTTAGTTTTTAGGTGGCCTAACTCACCTTAATCAAGTTAGGTGGCGACTCCGAATCTTTTTCAAAAGCCCTTTATTCAAACTTGTTTTCAATTCAAACCTAGTCGCACTCATTCTTCTAGGAGGGTGAGTTCTAATGAGAGAGTACAGCATTTTTCCCGCTTGGGTGAGTATTCCTCGGGCGCGACACTTACGTAGAAAGTAGTCATTATTACCCAGGGAAGACAAGACAACAACAATGGAATAAAAGACTGTCATTTGATTATTATTATTATTTTTACGACAAGCATCAAGTTCTTAAGCAATAAGAAAATGTAAACATTAATTTAAAGATAGAAAGTGAAAGGGATGGAAAGAAAGTGAGTGAAAACACCCCTCTCCTGTATGCTTGTATGAGGAACCCATTTTTAGTAAGGCCTTGGGCCTGTGCCCTCGTCTGCATTCCATCCACGATTGAGATTCTCAGCCACGACAGGATAGGTAGATGCTTCTTCCAGAGCTCCAAGTGAGTTGGTAGTGATGATGTAATTGTCAGCTTTCTTGACTATCTTGTCTTCATTGATTTGTTCTGGACTTTCTTTAACAAACCACTCGGGCGACTCGTATTCGTCTAGATTGATAGGTCGAGCCCGGGGTTTTCTGCTCTGGCCTCCAGTCGGGGCTCGGTGCTCCTCAAGTGTACATAATGGGGGATTCTTGTTACGAAGTTTGGACAATTCCTCGTCAATTTTCTTCACAGATTCGTATGTGAGTTTGTCTTCGGGTGTCGGCATCCCATCAGGGTTATACTGTGACCAGGCGTCTTCGCATTCCATTTCCTCCCTGTCCTTGTAATATATCTCTTGGCATGCAGCAAAATAAACCTTGTTGTTACCAAACTTTGTAACGATGTTGACAGTATGGTCCAGTGGAGGGTTTGCAGAGCCATTCGGAGAAGGATTTGCTGGTCGTACCCCAATGGTCTGGTTATCTATCAGGTCTTGAATCTTATACTTGAGGGCCAAACAATCTTCAGTATCATGTCCTTGGCTATCCAAATGATACTTACAACTTGCTGCAGATTTGAAGTAATGAGGCAAAGGATTGGGCTGGGGTCGTACAGGTACAGGTTTCAGATATCCAGCTGCTAAGAGGTCAAAATAAGCCGCGGTCTGTGAGCATGCGAGTTTTGTAAACGTCCACTTTTTCCCACTTGTTCGCCTAGTCCGAGGAGGTATTGCAGATGTTTTTGATGATTGAGGACCAAGTTTTGGTGAGGTCACAGCTGGGTTGATGGTTCGGGAATTAAAAGGGCTTCGGGCTCTATGTTTCAAAATGGGACGATTTTCGGCGGCAGAGCCAAAAGGGTTGGGATGAGATCCGAAGGAAAGATCATATAATCCTCATGTTTGGTTAGGGGTTGGTTTGGAAGGCATTCGAGCAAGGCCCTCAGCCTGGGGAGGTCGTTGGTAGGCAATGGTGGCGGCATAGTCATGGTCTTCCTTTTTCATCCTTTTTCGTCCATCATGGGTTTGGGCCTGCAAGGACTCTGCTTGCTCACGAGTTGTGTGGGATAAGAGTGAGGAAAGCATGCCTTCCATTTTGGTCATCTTATGCTTGACTCCTCTTGCCTCTGCTAGTAATTGAGTTAAGGTATCAAGAGTAAGCAATTCCATGCTTGTAAGACTGGGGAATGAGGAAAGGTACCTAAAACCAACAAAAGGAAAGAGTCAATGTTTAACCTTAACAAGTCTTTATGCAATGCATGCTCTAAGGTGCCCCTCTTAAGGAGGAAACTAGTCATGATGTATTGGTCCACTCTTGGAGATAGGGGATTTGCCCCTGTATGCAGACACTTTACTATCAGGTAGAAACCTTCAGTCATCCATGCATTCATTCATAAGAGTAAAGGAGTACATTAAATTTTGGGTTTAAGATGCAATAGAATTGAAATACATTTTAATATGGGGAAGGGAAACATTTTCCTTTGGACTTCCACCTATCTACTTTTACAAAAGGGTAAACCTAAACTACTCTTGAGTCTTCAAATCCGCCTCCGTTGAATTTGATGTCGAGAAGGTCACTGAAAGACCTTGTTGACTGATTGCCCCTTATCTTCTTGGCAACCCTATCTCTGTGAGCATAGAGGGATTAGGGCCCATCTTATGAAATGGATTGGGATGCATGCAATGAATCCTTAGGGTTATATGAGAACCCTTAGGGTTTAGGTAGGTTTAATGCAAGGGAGAGTGACTTTGGTATCACTCTCAATGGGTAGATCATATGCATGAGAATGCAGTGACTTGAGTTACTTGGAACTCTTGTCTTGACATGGAATATGGAATGCATGAACATGGGTATACAAAGAGTATAAGGAAAGAGAATGAACTAGCAAGATAAACGTGCATGCATGAGCAGTTAAACAGGCATTATAACAGTATGAATACAGTTAATATAACAGCAGGAATAGACAGGTATAAATGAAAGTAAGAGCAGTCACCCTTTCCTCCGTGATTTTGACAATGGTGCTCGTGTATTAAATCCGGCAGAGGTTCGGCTATGCATGGTGTCTATATGAGTATGAGGTTGAGGGTTGACTAATGCGTCCTAAAAAGGCTCGGTTCCCGGATCATCAAACCTAGGCCCACTCCCCGAGGTGGTGCCATGATCTGTTGGTGATCCGAGCAGGGGAACCATTAAGAGGCCGTAGGCAAAGAAACTGACACAGCATATTGCCCACAACCAATATACCGTTCCCCTTTTCTATCTAGAAAGGACATATCAGGGTAATAATGCAAGTATGTAGAATGTAAGTCCACATGCAGTGTGTGTGTGATTTTTAAAAGTGGAGGAAAGAGCCCAATAACTCCCATTCATCCTGTTTATCACATTCATGCACAGCAGTTAATAAGACTTAAGCAAAAAGCGCACCTACAAAACAAAGATGCAAGTATTAGTATTTGAATGACAAACATAATACAAGATTATATGAATAAATGCATGTTCTTTGAAAACAATTTTGAAAATTTAGTTTTGAAAATTTAAAGTGAATAGGATTGAACCGAGTTAATTGAAGACTCTACATGGGTGAAGGGCAAAGAGACATGACTACGGCCTAACCCTCTAAGTATTCCCCAGCGGAGTCGCCAGCTGTCGCGCCCAGAATTTTCGCACTCGAGGAATACTCACACAAGCAGGAAAAATGTTGTACTCTCTTGTTAGAACTCACCCTCCTAGAAGAATGAGTGCGACTAGGTTTGAATTGAAAATAAATTTGAATAAAGGGCTTTTAGAAAAAGATTTAGAGTCGCCACCTAACTTGATTAAGGTGAGTTAGGTCACCTAAAAACTAAGCATAATCCGAAAACTACACTTAGGGTTTTGGAAATCGATTTAAAAAAATACCACCTCAACAGAGGGTTTTTAAGAAAAATAGGTTGTTTAGCAACCTTTGGAAAACATTTAGCCCTTTTTGAAAAATAACTCCTTTTGGTCTTTGAAATCAGTGATCTAGGTTCGGAGGTTAGTTACATGTAGGGAAGACGCACTAAGCCATCACCCTATCCCGCCCTTTCGATACCTACATGCCAATCTGCCCTAGATTCACCTATGAGAGTCTTTAACTAACGTATGTTCAACCCTATTCACTTTGAAAAATAATATTTGAAAACTGTCATGATGCATGATATGCAAGTGCAAGAAAGGAGACTTGATTTGAAAATAGATTTGGAAAAGGATTTGAAAAGAAATTGATTTGGTTTAAAAAGAGATTTGGAAAGATAGATTTGAAATTGGAATTGAAAAGAAATTTGAAAAGAGTTATGGAATTGAAAACTTGAAAAATGTTGTGGAATTGGAGATTGGAAAGAAATTGTAGAAATAGAAATTGAAAGATGTTATGGAATTTGAGATTTAAAAAAGGTTGAGGAATTTGAAATTGGAAAGAAGTTGTGACCGCACCTATGAGGGTGGAATAGAAAGTTTGAAAAGTGTTGTAACCGCACCTATGAAGGTTGCCTACGTATCCCTTTGGGGGAATCAGGTCAGTTGTTGTTCGGACAAGAGTCCGATTGAGAAGAGATTGATTTGGAAGAAAGAGATTGAATTGGAAATTGGATTAGAAGATTGAGAGATTGAACTTTGATTGGAAGATTTGAAAAGACTTGACTTTGGAAAACTTGGTTTTAGGAAACCTAGACTTAAGGACTTCAAAAAGAAGGATTGGATTTGACTTGGAAAGATTTTGAAAAAGAATTGACTTGAACATTAGACTCGGAAGATTTAGGAAAGGATTGGATTTAGGAAGGGTTCGAATTAGGAAAGGTCCGATTTAGGAAAGTTCCGTTTTAGGAAAGTGTCATTTTAGGAAAGTTTTGGAATTAGGAAAGTTTTGAAATTAGGAAAGTTTTAGAAATTAGGAAAGTTTCGAAATTAGGAAAGTTTTTGAAATAAGGAAGTTTTGAAAATTAGAAAGTTTAGAAAACAAGTAAGTTCTAAAAATAAGAAAGTTTTGAGAACAAGGAAGTTTTGAAAATAAGAAAGTTTTGAGAATAAGGAAGTTTTGAAAATAAGAAAGTTTTGAGTTTAGAAGGTTTAGAATTTCAGAAAGATTTGAAACTAGGAAAGATTTAGAAAATGTTTGAATTAAGAAAGTTTCAGCTTAAGAAAGTTTTGAATTAAGAAAGATTTGAAATTTAAAGAGTTTAAGATTTAGAAAGTTTTAGAGTTTTAGAAAATCTTGAGATTAAGAAAGGTTTGAGTTTAAAAAATATTGGAAAACCTAGATTTGGAAAGTTAAGATTTGGAAAGGGGTAGAATTAGGAAATGATTGAATTAGAAAAGATTTAGATTTTGAGTTTTAAAATTTAGGAAAGATTTTTATGTTCAAGTTTTGGAAACCTAAGATTTAGGAAAGTGGAGGATTAGGAAGGATTTGAATTTAGGAAAGATTTGGATTTTGGAACTCAATGAAAGATTTGAAGTTTAGGTTTAGGAAACTTATGGTTTAGGAAGGTAGGAAATTAGGAAGGAGTTGAATTAGGAAGGGTTTGGATTTGTTTCCAAAAACGGAGGATTGGAGCTGGTTTCCTAAACGGATAGATTGGATTTGGTTTCCTAAAAGGGAGGTTAGATTTGGTTTCCTAAAAGGGAAGATTGGATTTAACAAGGATTTGGAAAGGGAGGTTTTGAAAAACTATAGTTTCGATGTAGAAAATAGGTTTTGGAAACATGTATAGTTTTGACGTAGAAAACAAGAGGTTTTGGAAACCTAGGTTTGGGGCAAATTTTGAAAATCATGTTTTTGGAAAGAAAATTAGGGTTTCCTAATTGTGAGTTCTAGGGCTTGATTTGGGTTCTAAGGAAACAGTTTTTGGAAAGCGCGTTTTTGGAAATGAAGGTTTTTAGAAGGGAATCCTAGAGAGGAATTTTTGGAAAGTGTATTTTTGGAAACGAGTTTTTTGGAAGGAAAATCCTAGAGAGTGATTTCTAGAAGGAAGATTTTGGAAAGAGAGTTTTAGAAAGATTTTTAGGGAACGTTTTTAGAAAGTGGATTTCGGGGAGAGTATTTTGGAGAGGAGTTGAAAAATGGGAGTTTTGAAAAATAGATTTTTGGGGGGGAGTTTTTGAAAACAACTTTGGAAAGGAGAGTTTTAGGAAAGTTTGTTGGAAAAAAGATTTTTAGGAAGAGAGATTTGAAAAGAGAGTTTTTTGGAGGGTGTAAAAGATCTCACTTTCCTAAAGCGATTCTAACCATAAGAAGGCTAGAACCACTTTAAGAAAGTGGTTTTGAAAACAACAAGGGTTGCAAATATGGATCATGTTGGTCACCTTGAATGTAACACTTTCCTAAAGCAACCCTAGCCATGGAAAGGCTAGAATCACCCTAGGATTGTGATTTTGAAAACATGTTTCTGAAAAAGAGGATTTTGATGCAATTTTGAAAACAAGTTTGAAAACAATTTTGAAAACGAATTTTGGAAGATGCATGATCATAATATGCACAATGCAATTTTGGGGTCGTGAACATACAAGGCTAAGGCTCCATCACATAATTAAGGGGGCTAGACCCACGTGGTCTTCGGTTAGCCTAAAGGAAAGCCCCCGACACGGTAACCCTCCGATAGTCTAATCCTACACATGGACCGAGAGTCCCCTTGTTTCAAGCATGCAAAGAAAGGGAGGGAAAGAGATGGGGGATTAAAATAGAAGAGAACCCAAGTGGGTTAGGAGAGAGAAGAGAGAGGGGGGAAGTGCAGAAATTTAAATGGAGAGCCTACCTTGTATTTTGTTTATTTTGCGCGCCTTGTTTATCTTCGGTCTCGATCTTGATCTTCGTCTTCAATCTTCAAGAGCCGCCTTCAATCTTCAAACTTCAAATTTTAACTTTTCAATTCTTCGAAGGAGGGTTGAAGGTTAGTGTATGAGTGTATAGGGGTGTGTATGAGTGTATAGGAGGCTAGAGTTTAGTGTATGGTGACTAGGGTTTGGAAAACCTAGGGAGGCTAGGGTTTAGGGATTGTTCGAGCTCTGTATACCGAATTATATGGTTTTGAGACTGAGTTTGCGCATCCTTTTCACGCTAGAAGAGGCTCTATATTTATAGAAGTTGGACAACACTGGCGCCTGTTGCAGTGGCGCCAGGCCAAACTTTACACTGGCACCACTAGGAGTGGCGCCAGGCCATTTTTTGGCTTGGCGCCACTAGCCATTTAGGAAATATTTAAGGTCGGCAAACAACGTATCTTTGACTAGATTTGGGCGCCTGTACTAGTGACTACCATGCAATTTTTAGCCTGGCTTCACTAGGAGTGACTCCGGAAAGTCCGGGAATGATTTAAGGGACCAGGAATGGCCCAAAAGGCTGGAAAGAGCAAGAACACTTAAAATAGTGTCCCGGAGGTATTTGACTTGAAAAATGAGGATAGGACGTGTTGGAAGGGTTGACCGAGCCTTTAAGGGCAAAACGGTCAATCAGATTGGGAAGCTGCCGGGACGGACTCGAACTATCTCGGAAGAAGACTCAAGATTTGGAAATATTATTCAGAATGTTCCCAAAGGTTTTCGGTTTGATACCTAGAGCCGGTGTGGTTGGAAAAGGTGACCGGGCCACCAGGGGCAAAATGGTCATTTCGCACCGGGTTTGCCGAAACTGACTCGGAATGATCCGAAAGGATAAAGAAAGATTGAGGACACTATAAAAAGCATTCTCGAGAAGTTACCAGTTTGATACCCAGAGCCGGTGTGGTCGGAAAAGGAGACCGGCCCACCAGGAGCAAAACGGTCATTTTGCACCGAGTTGGCCGGAACTGACTCGGAATGATCCGAAAAAGTAAAGGAAGGTTGAGAATACTATAAGAAGTAATCTCAGGAAGTTACCGGTTTGATACCCAGAGCCGGTGTGGTTCCCGGGGCGTTCGGATGCCTAGAGGCGAAATGGTCATCCTGACCGGAAAGTCTCGGAAAAGGTCCAAGGGGCAGTTTGGTCATTTTTCACCGAAGTGGGCTAACAGACACTAGTGTTGACCTGGGTTTTGAGTGTTTCCGCCACTCTGACGACAATCATCGTGACACAGGGGTTTGCTGGCAATTCCCTATATCGACCTATTTGTGAGTATTTCCGCTACTCTAATGGTTGTGAGTATTTTCGCTACTCGGACCGTCTCAAAGAATAAACTCTCGAGAGAGAGGGATTGGAAAGGGGTCTTATCGTCTTCGAAAAGACGTGCCTGAGTTGGAACCGTCTCGAGGAATAAACTGTCTCGAGAGAGGGATTGGAAAGGGGACTTACCGTCTTCGAAAAGACGCGACTGATTTGGAACCATCTCGAGGAATAAACTGTCTCGAGAGAGGGATTGGAAAGGGGTCTTATCGTCTTTGAAAAGACGTGCCTGAGTTGGAACCGTCTCGAGGAATAAACTGTCTCGAGAGAGGAATTGGAAAGGGGACTTACCATCTTCAAAAAGATGCGCCTGATTTGGAACCGTCTCGAGGAATAAACTATCTCGAGCGAGGGTTTGGAAAGGGGACTTACTGTCTTCGAAAAGACGTGCCTAAGTTGAAACCATCTCGAGGAATAAACTGTCGAGAGAGAGGGATTGGAATTGGAATTGGAAAGAACAATGCCCCTAAGGGCATTTTGTTCATTTTGCCTCTATTTGGGCCTAGCGGGCCCGCGAAGTGATGGACAAACGGGATTTTAGACTTAGAAAATCGGTTTCGATTGGAATATGCCCACAATGGCTTGAGTACAAGTCTGGACGGAGTGTAGACTGCCGAGCGGTCAAAAATAGGGTGCTTATACGATGTTAATTTTGATGATAACAAAATGATGTGATTGTTATCAACTATAATTAAGTGTGCAGATTATATATATTAAGTCATTGAAAACATGGTTAAGTGTTGACACTAAGGAAGGCTATTGTCAACACAATTGAGGTAGTGCTCAAATAAAGAAATCAAGTCTCTGGAAGGATTAACACATTTCAATATGGTTGACACCTTTAAAGAAAGATTTACAAGTCTTGAAGGAAGTGCTGACATCTGCATCGACACTTATATCAACACCTTCAAGACAATGTGCAAATGAAGAAATATAGCCTGTGAAATTTTCAACACATGGCGTTATGGTTAACAATTTTGAAAGTCAAAATTGGAAGTTTTGAAGAAATTGCTAACACCTGCATCAACACCTCCCTCGCCACCTTCAAAACAATGCTAAACCAGAATTAATACTATTGACACCTACATCGCCACTTACCTCAACACCTTCCTATGACAGTAATAAATTTGAATGTTCTGATAGGCCAATTTCGCATTAAATGTTATCACAACCATCTCCAATGGCTAGATTTGGAGGAGGGCTATATATAGAACATCTCCAACACATTTATGTGAGAGAAGAACACAAGATCAAGTGCTGAAAGTGAAGATTAATTGATTACATCTTATACTCTGTTTTTATTCATTAGGTAGTTTATTATGTGAGTTGAAACTTACTTTATCCACTCTTTGGAGAGCTCATCCATTGTATCAAATCCTTGTATTATACTTGGAGAAGGTTGTAAACCTTGTGAGTTTAAGTGTAGCTTGGTAAAAATACTTGTGAGTTGTGAGTATAGCTTGGACAAAATCACTTAGGCTTGAGAGTTCGGAAAGAGCTCTTGTATAGAAGTGAGTTGGACATTTGAGCAACTAGCAAACTATGTAAAGGACTTTACATAATAGAGAATACCTTCGAGAGGATCGTGGAAGTGACTACATTGTAAAAATATAATTATAAATTCCTAATTTGTGTTTGTTAGCATTAAAATAATTATAAAAAATTTTAATTAATTTACTTTTAATCTTAATAAATTTTATTGAGCATTTTGTAGATTTTTAGATAAAAGAGGGAGCAAACTCATATGGAAAGAAAGGAGTCTTCATTGATTGGAACCCACCCACATGGGCGAACATCCATTTTTTAACAATTCCACCAAAACAAGCAATACATGTTTTTGTTTTTGGATAAGAGAGAGAGCAAACTCACATGGGAATTCACATGGAAAGATGGAAATTAACATGGAAAGAAGGCAACTCACATAGAAATCGATATGGAAAGAAGACAAAAAAAATTAATAATTAAAAAAAAGAATAATGCATCATTGTAGGGAATAGATGGCTTCATCTTGTGAGTCTATAAATAGCAACACCAAGAGAGGTAAGAGGGAGAGCTTGAGAGGAGGTAAGAGATATATATATGTATGTAGAAGCTTCCAATTATTTATGAAGTCATTTTTTTTTTAAATCAAGTCTCTTCAATATTATGAGTAGCTAATTTTATTCTTGGAACCAATTGTGAAGATCATCTGAAGATCTTGGGATATCAATAGAGGTAATTGGTATGTCTTAGTAATTAAATTCTAGATCTTTGAGAAAACTTGGATTCTTAACTATGTTTGTAATACCTTCCACCTTGACAAAGTAGCTAGTATATACAAATCGATGGTATGAATCTATGGCGTTAATTTTGTTATTCTAGATTTAATTATCATTGAAATTATATTTTTATCGCTAAATCTTCCAAATCAAAGGCTTAAGACGAAGCGAATGATTTGAGTTACAAAACCTCCGTTGATATTTCAGGTGAATTAGATAGTCTGATCAATAGGATTCAAGACCGTTTTTGTTATTTAAAGTCTAGTTCCATAATCATCAAACCTTCCAAAGCAAAACATTTTCTTTTGGTTACTATTTTTCTACACCAACTGTCTAGATCTTAGCAGTACTATTCTTGGTAGAATTCAAACGAGTTAGCTTAAGTTCCAACTCAAGCCATTGCAATACTACGGTATTTAGCATGGCTTAGTCGGTATCTAATCTTTTACCATGGGTGAGCATCTTTCCGGATGAGCAATTCAAACAAGTTGGCTTAATGAATACTTTCTGGATAAGCATCTTTTTCAGGTGCAAGCATTGTCACACGCTACCACTCCTTGGTATGCGGATATAGCCAACCTTTTGGCTACCCGTAAGATTCCCTTACATTGGTCCAGTCTTGATAGAAAGAAATTCTTTAGAAATGTGAGATATTTTTTCTAGGATGATCCATACTTATTCAAGTACAGTCCCGAACAAATAATTCGTCAATATCTTCCCAACAATGAAATTCAAAGTGTTAGGGAGTTTTGTCACTCACAAGCATATGGTGGACACTTTTCTTCATGCAAAATAGCCACAAAGATTTTGCAAAGCGGTTTCTATTGGCCCACTTTGTTTAAAGATGTTCATATCGTTTGCATGTTGTCGCGCCCCGATTTTTGACCAAGTCCTTTCGGCTCGAGAAAAACATGGAACTCTGTCATTAGAACTCATCCTCCTAGAAGGACGAGTGTGACTAGGTTTGAACTTGAAATTGGTTTGATTAAAGGCTTTCTTGGAAAAATAAGAGTTGCCACCTAACTTGATTAAGGTGAGTTAGGTCACCTAAAACTAAGTATAATCTGAAGATTAAACCTAGGATTTTTTGAAAAAGGTTTTGGAAAATTCTTCAAGAGAAGGTTTTAGGAAAATAGGTTATTTGGCAATCTTTGAAAAGTTTCAACCCCTTTTGGAAACAACTCCATTTTGGTCATTTGAAAACAGAAATCTATGGTCTAGGGGTTGGTTACGTGTAAGGAAGATATTCTAAGATCATCACCCTACCCCGCCCTTTCGATACCTACATGTCTAATCACCCTTTTGTTCACTCATTAGAGTAACCGGTTACCATTATCTACTTTCAAATTTTAAAAACGGGGTTTAGTCATCACTTTTTGGATGAATGATGTATGATGCAAGTCTGGAGGAAAAATGTTTGAAAACATGGGAGCTTGGAAGAATTTTGAAACAAGGATCTTGAATTGATAAAGAGTTTTGAAAAAGGACTTGAGTTGAAATAAAAGTTATGACCGCACCATTTTAGGTTGCCTACGTATCTCATTTGGCGAGAATTAGGTCATTCCTAGCTCGAGCAAGAGCCCAATGGAAAATAGGCGCATTAGGCCCTTTGGAATGTTTTGAAGACACTTTGAGGTCTTTGGAAAAAGAGAACTTGAGTGTTTTGAAATCGGACGTTGGAATGTTTTTGGAATAGAACTTGAAGGTTTTTGAAAGTGCACTTGAAATGGGACTTTGAAGCGTTTCGAAATTCTTTTGAACATAACTCAAGAGAGTTTTGAAAGTTTTTAAGACTTGGTTATGAATTTAAGAATTAGATTTGGACTCACAAGAGCTCTAATGAACTTATCTCGAAATAATTTTTTAAAATAGTTTTCATATACCTTGTGAAAGACATGTTGAATATTTCATCACCTTTGAGAGGTTAGTCATTGAAGAACTAAACTTCTTTAGGGTTATAAGTTTTGAAGACAGGTTTAAAAAAAAAGCTAGAGACTTCCCTTTGGTTTTTGAAACTTTAGGATTGTAGAACCCCACTTGAATATCTCACTTGAGCTTGACCAATCCTAACCATGGAAAGATTAGGGTTGTTTTAAGAATGTGATGCTTGAAAATTATTCTTTAAAAGAGTTTTTAAAAAGACTTAGGGTTTTGGAACCCTAACATGGATAACCTCGAGGGTTGCGTTTAATGTATTGCCTTCCCTTGGAATCTCTAACTATAAAAGGGTTAAGGACACTTTAGGGTTGTGAGTTTTTTTGAAACATTTTTTAAAATAGTTTGTGAAAAATGTTGAGTATCTAGCCATCTTAATTGAGACAAGTTTAAGAGAACTTCTTAGAGACATTTTTAAAGATAGAGTGTAGGGATATTTGAAAAGGTTTTGGAGTTGATTTTTGAAATCTTAAGAGAGTAGGATGTTTTGAAAATATGTTATGAAAATGGTTTTTGAGTTGAAAGATTATTTGAAAAGGCGTCATTAAATTGGAACCTTGAAACTTACTAACCTAGGTTAGGTTGACCTAAGGTTAACTAACTCGGGTTAGTTTAATCTAGGGTTAAGATGGACTAGGGTTAACTAACTAAGGTTAGGTTAACCTAGGGTTTGGATGACCTAGGGTTAACTTAACTAAAGTTAGGTTAACCTAGGATTTGGATGACCTTAAATTAACTAACTAAGGGTAGGTTCATCCAGGATTTGGTTGTCCTAGGGTCAAGTTAACCTAGGGTGGATTGACCTGGGGTTAGGTTAGCTTGTGGTTGGAAAGAGGTTTGGTTTTATGTGTTTTTTGAAAAGAGTTTTGGAAAACAAATCATGTTCTGCAAAAGACTTTGGTAGACAACCCTTTTAAAGATTATTCCCATGAAAATTGGCTCTAGTCAAGTATATGGTTTATATGGTTGATGTTTGAAAATCATTCCGAAGAAGGTTTCCTTAGGACCATTATAACCTTTTATCTTGAAAAGAGTAGAGACTTTGAAAATCACCATAATAAGGACAACTTTTGGAAAACCATTTTTAATGCAAAGATGGAGAGAAAGAACTTTTGAAAACCATGTTTAAGAAGAAGGTTTTGAAATCTATTTTTAAAATAGGGAATCACTCTAACAAGTTAGGGTTCCTTTGGCCAATATAAAGAGAGACACTCAAGAGGGGATTCCATGGAGCTATTCCAACCACTAGACTCGAGAGAATAGAAACCTTTGAAATCGAAGCATTTGAAAATCATTTTTATACAAGAATAGAAAGGGAAAGGAACCATTCTAACAAGTTAGGGTTCTTATAGCCAATGTAAAGGGAGACCACTCAAGAAAGGGTTCCATAAGGCCATTCCAACCACTAAACTTGAGAGAATAGAAACCTTAGAAATCAAAGAGTTTGAAAACCATTTTTATGCCAGTTGGAATGCAAGGATGCAAAAATGTGAGTTAGGGGTTAATAGGGAGCTTTTCTAAGGCATGAATTACTTAGGATCTCATCCTAAACTTCAAGGAACCAACTCTTAGAACCATTTTGAAGAGATCATTAGAATAAAGAGCTTGAAAATGACATGGAAATGGGAATAGTACAAGTTTTGAAAAATATGGCTATAAACATGAAAATAAAGTCAAGCACACAAAACATGAACAAGATAGTCATATGCAAAGAGGGTCATGACTTCATATAAGGCTAGAGGCTACACCACATAATCAAGTGGCTCCAAGGCTATACCATCTTAAAGTAGGCTAGTGAGAGATCCCCTTACATGATGGCTCTCACTAGCTTTCCTCTAGGCCTGAGCTAAGAGCTCTCTTGTCTCAAGCATGCAAGAATGGGGGGTAGAAGATAGGGATTAAAATAGAGAATAGTCTAAGTAGGTTAGGAGGGAGAAGAGAGGAGTGGGGGATGACTAAATATAAAAGGAAATACCACCTTTTGCCTTCAAACACTCTCAAACTTCATTAGATGCTTGGACTTGCTCTTGAATAGACTTGGAAGGGGCTGGAATAAGGTTTTCTATGGCATGGAGGGCCTTGTAGGTGAAGTGTATGGGTTAGAGTGAAGTGAACTATAACCTAACTATTTGGAAAGAGGAGTATATGGAGGGTTTCAGATTTCCGGAGTTGTTTGTGCACAGTTTCGCCATAATTTTCGATCCTCGAATATGCAAAAGGGGAGGCCAGTATTTATAGGTAAAATTTTGGACACAGGCGCATGTAGCGCCTGTCTAAAATTTACATAGGCGGTGTGCTACATACACCGATACTGTTCCACAGAATGAAGGCCACATGGCACTCCCTGTACTGGCTAATTCTTAGGGGGCAAGCAAAGTTTTATCAATCTTATCAAAATCTGGGTGCATATAGTATACGCTTTGTCACCGAGAATGTTCGTTTAAACTTTGCCTCAACAATTGTACCAACCGAGAAGGCTTCGAAAAAATCGGTTGCATCCACAGTGTTCTCCTAGGGTTTCTCGTGAACTTCTAAGTTTTTGAAAAGCCTGAACAGTGTTCGAAAGTGTGAGATATCATCTCAAAAAGTGTGCATGAAATTGTATTTTTGCAGAGCGTCTATGATACGCTCCGTGGGGGTTCAAAAGTAGTCGTATGTGTGCTGCATGATCGAGGCCTTCGGGAAGTGATCTCTCCGATCAGACTGTACTGATGGAAAGTACTCTGGAAATACTTTCGGCAATTCCCTAATTTATACATTTCTCAAGTCGTTTGACGGTGTGTTATAATCAGGGAAATAAAAAAAATGTCAATCTTAGCGGAGCGTCTATGAACGCTCCAAGAGTTGCTGAAAGTTGCAGTTTTCGAGCCATGCGACGAGGGGCTTCGGGAAGCGACCTCTCTGATCAAGCCATATCGATGGTAAGGCCTGTGAATGAGCTTTTAGAAATTTCCTAGTTTACGCATTTCTCAAGTCATTTGACAGTGCGTTATAACTAGGGAACTGGGAGAAGAGACAATCTCGGCGGAGCATCTATGAGACGCTCCAAGGAGACTTTCATTGGGTTGGGAGTGTTTAATGTCATGAGCTCCACCTTAGGTTAAACAGGGGTGTATTATGAGACCCGCCCTTTAATATTCTAGGATCGGTGTAGTTTCAGTGTGCGTTTGGGGGGCCAGAGGCAAAATGGTCATTTTGACCGGTCTTGGTTAAAAAGGTCAAGAATGGGTCGGAGCGTTGTGTTAAGTGTGCCGAGTCGTTCATGGATGATCTTGGAAGAGTTTTTCACTATTGAGCAAGATTTGTACTGTGCTAGGGCGTTTAAGGGCAAAACAGTCATTTTGATTGGAGTTAACTGGAACGAGACTAGAATTGGATAGGATGGCGTATTGAGTACGCCTAACTGTCTAGTAACACTTTGGAAGGGTGGACTTATTGTCTTGAGAGATTTTAAACTTTCTCAAGATGTGTCTGGAGGCCCAAGGGGCAGGTTTGTTCATTAGGCTTCTGTTGGGCCAACGAGCTCGAGGAGTAGTTGACTAATTGGATAGGGGTCTGAAAGTTTATTTAGGCTTGAATTTACCTACAAAGTTTTGAAAGGGGGTTTAGTCAAGCCGGAGATTGCCGAGTGGGCAAAAATGAGGTGCTTACTCATGTCATGTGATAGGTGTCAACGTTTAGGGAGTCTTTGGAGGAGGCACATGATGCCTCTAAACCCTATTATGGTTCTCAAGATATTTGATTGGTGGGATATTGATTTCATGGAACCCGTTTCTAGTTTGTTTGGTTACCTTTACATTCTTGTGGCCATAGACTATGTGTCTAAATAGGATGAGGCCATTGCCTCTCACACCAATGATCATCGTGTGGCGGTCCGGTTCTTAAAAGAGCATATCTTTTCACGCTTTGGTATACCACATGCTATCATTAGCGATGGTGGTTCCCATTTCTGTAATAGACCTTTTGGATTGTTAATGAGAAAGTATGGGGTTGTTCATAAGATTAGTACACCTTATCATCCCCAAACTAACGGCCAAGTTGAGTTAGCTAACCGGGAGACTAAGCAATTCCTTGAGAAAACTGTTAACCCTAACCGAAAGTTTGGTCTTTGAGGTTAGTGGATGCTTTATGGGCTTATCGAACTACTTATAAGACCATCTTAGATATACTTGTGTACGAGAAGGCTTGCCACCTTCCGGTTGAAATTGAACACAAGGCTTATTGGGCCATTCGCCACTTTAATAAGAACGTTCATAAGGTGAGTCAAAATAGAAACTTGCAACTCAACGAGTTAGAAGAGCTTCGTAATGATGCCTATGAGAATGCTAATATCTCTAAGGTGAAGATGAAATTTCTTCATGACCAACACATTTGTAAAAATCTTTTTCGATTGTTCAAAAGGTCTTGCTCTACAATTTTCGGTTACACTTGTTTCCGGGCAAACTTCAAAGTAGATGGTCGAGACCTCACATTGTTAAGGACATGTCACCATATGGGGTAATAGAAGTTGAAAATCTCAGTAATAGAAATGCTTTCAAAGTCAATGGGCATCGACTAAAGCCCTACCTTGAGAATTTTGTAAGTTTCATTGAAAGTATAGATCTCATGGATCCATTATTGCTTAAATAGAACCAAAACCCCGTGATTTGTACAATTATGATAGTTTAATATAATTTGGTAGATAGTTTCTCTTTGGTTGGGGGGACTACCTTATTTCCCTTTCGTGTTTGTTACTTTCCCCCCTTTTGTTCCCTTCTATGCCTCGAGACGTGGCACTTCTCTTTTTTTTTTTTTTTTTTTTTTTTTGGGGGGGGGGGGGGGGGGGGGGGGGGCCGGAACACTTTCGTTTTTTTTTAATTTATTTTGTGTTGTTATTTTCTATAGTTTTGTCTTTGTGACAAGCAGACATTAAAGAACTAGATAAAGTTATGTCTTCAACTAGCAATTATGTTGTGACTTCGCATATAGATGGTCGAGTGCTTACATTTGTATGTTGCATCTATCGAATATTTCCATTTGGTATCCGGGGTGAGATAGTTTGTCGTGCAAAAATGGTGAAGAGAATTAGGCTACAAGAGGAACAACCTCAATCTCTTACTGGTTGCAGTACTTTGGCCTATAAGAGAAGAGCAAATGTACTAAATATGTGTCACTGTTATGCTAGACACACGTGTGTAGATAAAAATTGCAAAGGGAATAACCGACTAATGTCAAGGAATCAAATGGTTTAACTAGATATTATTAAAGGCAAGTAGATGATGAGGCATTGAGACGCCTTGGAATCACCAGAACAGTAGACTATCTTGATTTTGATGTCAGAAGTTTGGCTTGACTTTGTAATAATTATTCCTCTTAGGGTGTGTTAGGTTGTGAGTGTTTATTTTCTGTGTTTATATTTATCTGTAAATATGACTAACAGTTATTTCATAGATTTTTTTTATTTAAAAAAAATAAACAAATAATAAGAAAATCATCATTTACAAGGCTGAGGTGCGTACACTTCGACCCTCTTAATGCATTTGTGATATATATATATATATATATAAAAAGTTTGCATATGTTTTATAATTTTGTACAGTTTAATGTGAAATGCAAAGGTAGATTTTGAAAACTTATCTGAAACATGTTTTTGATCACCTTAGCACAATTTTTGTTTTATCCTTTCTTTTTAATACAATTGCAAGATTTTATCTTAATACATAAAAAAATGATATTTTATATCACTGATTATCAATTCATGATAAGTTTAGTATTTTTACAGATTGTATAGTTTCATCCATACAAAAGTGGTGATTATTCACCAAGTGAGCTTTAAAGCCAATCACGTCTTTCGGAGTGTTTACATCTACTCTTGATGATTTTTTTCTACATCACTCATTCAATAGCTCCATTATACTTGTATTTGACTCAATTGTTTGAATTGCTTTGGTAATTGAATATGTTGAATTCTGAGAACTTTAAGTTGTTGTGCACTTTCAAAAATGAATTAAGGCAATCTTTGATCTTTTGAGTCTCAAATTTCTTTCTTGATATAATCCTCTTTGAACCATTTTTAAGCCTATTTCTTTGTCTCTTACTACATATATCATTGTTAAAGTTGCATCCCTAAAAAAAAAATACAAGTGTCTTCACTTGTGCAAGTTGAATTCAAAAATGGGGTGTTCTATTTGCAAAATGAAAGAAAAAGTAATTAGCAACGGAAGAAAGAAAAAAAATAAAACAAATGAAAAAGGGGAGTAGAAAGAAATAAGAGAAAAAAACAAAAAGGAAAAGGAAGTTGCCTATTGAAAAAAAAAATTAAATGAAATAGGGAAATTGAAGGTATGTATTCATTGATCAATTCATGCCTTGATCATACATATTTTTATCCTTTTATCCTTTCTTTCTCCCTACCTTAAATCTTATGGCCAAGTTACAACATGAATAAAGTTCTTATAGACTTGATGTGTACATTACTTATCAATTCCGTAGAGAATTGACTTATCAATTCCTTGTGTGATTTTAACAATAAGTATTCTTTGATGGAGCTATGCCAAGTCGTCTTACTTTATATATTCATGTCATTTCTTTATGGTTGTCTCTTTTGATTTTACATTACATTTACTCTTTCATAAGGGCAACCGGTGTGAGATGCTTATGTTCTTTCTTATTTCTGAGAGAATATCCAGTGAGGTTGAATCAAAACTTAAAGGATGTACTCGTGTTTTTATGTTGTAATAATTTTCTTATCATGTAATGATCACACACACACACAAAAGCCTCTCATATATTGTTCTAAGATATTATCTTGCTTGTGTATTAAAAAGTAGGATAGACAAAACATGTTTGTATTTTGATACATGTCATACTTTATCCTCATAATCCTCAGTTGCAGATCTATTTTGATATTTATGGGTACCATCACTAGAAACTCTCACGAGACACCACTCGTTCACTAGGGGTAAACTAGGGGTTTAAATGCTTGGTACATATGCTAAATGCACTCGTGATCCCTATGCAAGTGGAGCATATCTTTTTAAATATGTTTATTTGTTTTACTAGGGATTAACAAAAAGCAAGTTGAGGGGTGTGATTACATTATAAAAAAGAAATTACAAGTTCTTAATTTATGTTTGTTAGCATTAAAATAATTATAAATAGTTTTAATTAATTTACTTTTAATTTTAATAAATTTTGTTAAGCATTTTGTAGGCTTTTAAATAAAAGAGGAAGCACAGTCACATGGAAAGAAAAGAGTCTTCATTGATTGTAGCCCACCCACATGGGCAAACATCCATTTTCCAACAACTCCATTAAAATAAGTAAGACATGTTTTTGCTTTTAGATAAAAGAGAGAGCAAACTCACATGAAAATTCACATAAAAAGATGCAAATTGACATGGAAAGATGCCAATTGACATGGAAAAAAAAAAAAGGCAACTCATATGAAAATTGACATGAAAAAAAGACAAAAAAAAAAGAAATTAATAATTAAAAAAAGAACTGTGAGTCTACAAATAGCAACACCAAAAGAGGCAAGAGGGACAGCTTGAGAGGAAGCAAGAGAAACAGATATATATGTAGGAGCTTCCAATTATTTATGAAGTTATTTTTTTCAAGTCAAGTCTCTTCAATATTATGAGTAGCTAATTTTATTCTTGTAGCTAATTGCGAAGATCATCTAAGGATTTTGGGATATCAACAGAGGTAATTAGTATTTCTTGGTAATTAAATTCAGGACCTTTGTGAAAACTTAGATTCTTGACTATGTTTATGTAGGTACCCAGTCAGCGGGCACCACATGGCACCACACTTGCCCGCCTGGCAGACCACGTGAGCCCCCTTGGGTACCCCAAAGTCAACTATGGGTCAAACCATGCCTGGGCAAACTTGTGCGGCGCCCTCGCCCCCGCAGCAGGCTCAGCATCCCATTACCAAGCCTCGTTCAAACACCTCCAAGAGCTCCTCTTAAGCTAAGCCCCCGCGCCTGCACGGCTCAGGCCAAAACGAGTGCCTGTACAAGACAGACCCCACGCCTAGCACGATTCAAGGCCCTACGCCTCACTATCTAATAGGCCCAGGCCCCTAACTGTTTAACTTACCCTCACTCGGGATCCCTCTTCATGGGTAGTGGAACGGAGGTTAGATCCAAAGGGACCATTGAGCCACGCGCTTCATGAGCGTGCGGGGGACCAGTCCCATTAACTATCTAAGAGAGAGAGATCTACCTTCAGAACCACTCAAATACCATATTTTAAGCGTTAAATGCTGACCCGACGCACATTTAATATAATAGACACGTGGTGAGCCATGGCTGGATAAGTGCCTGACTCCATGGCAGTGTGCATCCAATTACCCGCCGCGCCCGCTGGCATGGCTTCACCAGGTCATGATGGCAGAACTCAGACCTGCCCAGTCACGGGGCACTATGTGTCCGCACAGTTCTAATCACTACTTACTATAAATACTCTCAACACATTTATGACATATATATACAACCTAATCATATTTATTACATAAGCCATCATAGGCTCATGAATCCCTCTCTCTTTCTTATCTGCCCTTTTGGTTCTCGCCCCTCCACAGCCAGAAGACTCAAGCGAGTTACTCTCAACGACTGCCAGGACTCCCAGACAGGCCCCACGTAAGTCAACCCTAGGCTTTCGGTCCACCCATACAAACAATACTCCACTAGGGATGACTGGCGCTCATGAGACGGCTGACTCCGGCCTGAAAACAGGCTACGTCACCAACACAGGGGCAAAACTCACCCCTGGGATCCACCCAGAGAACCAGGGCCTCCAGGTCCTTTCATTCATCCAATCCCTAGGCGAGAAGATCTGAACGCTCAACGACAGCGTGTCTGCTCTTCTAAAGTCGCAACAAACCCTGATGGACACCATGCAAGCCATGCAAAGTGGGTGAGCTACCCCCGCTCCCGTCCCCGCAACCACACTCGGCCTCTGTGGCACTGAAGCTGCTCAGCGCGTAACCAGGAGCTTAGAACCCTCTATTCCTAATCAAACACTCAACCCCAGTACCAATAACACATCTCCACACAGAACAACCAGATGAGCCCTGTTTCAACCTGATCTAGTCCTTGCCTCCACTCAGCTGCAAGACCAGATGCATGCGGTGATTAGAAAGGAAACCACAGCTCCACCTTTCAATGGCGAACTTGACTTTCGCCCACTATACGCTGAGTCTATCCAGAGACTACCATACCCAGACGGGTATGTTGCCCCTAAATTCACCAAGTTTGACGACAAAAGTGGAAAAGCCAAAAAGCATTTCATTCGGTTTGTAGACTCTCTAGACATCCACGCAGCCGATCTCAACCTCTAGCAAAAAGAGTTCTCTAAATCTCTCTCTGACCGAGCCTATTCTTGGTATGCCAACCTCCTACCCAATTCTGTCCTCTCCTGGGACGATATGGTGCAGAAATTCGTTGGCAAGTTCTTTTATGCCGATGAACCTCTCTCAGCGTTTGACCTCATTCACGAGTCCCAAGGAGAAACTGAAGGCCTACTGCCATTTCTAAAGCAATTCCGAGAAAAAACCCTCGAAGTCCAGGACCCAGTAACCAAGAAATAGCTAGTGAACATTTGCATCAAAGGAATGCAAAATCGATACAAAATACACATGATCAACCATAAATTCATGGATTTCGCTAGCCTAATCACCGCCGTGCGGAACATTACCACTGCCATGAGAGACTTCACGTGTAGCAACTTCCACTCCCAATCTTCTCGACAATCGGCTCCCTCATGGCGAACCCCCCCGCGCTAACCATCCACATATGCAGCAGCCCCGGTGATTCGCGGCAACCCCAATGGGAGGAAGCGCCCCTTCGGAAAAGGCCCCCCTCAATTGCCCGTGTCCACCAAAACAGTTGCAGTGCTATTACAAACCTGGGTCGTCGATAGCCAAATCGTCCTTACCGAAGTCAAGAAGCAACCCACCGAGCGAAATAGGCTCAACCCTAACTTCTGCATCTACCACCAGACCATCACACATTCTACCCAAGACTGTTACGCTCTCAGGCACATTTTCCTCAAGCGAAAGCAAGATGACACGTTACAGCTCCCTAAGACTGATGTACTCAATGCTCCCCTCCTTAAGCACCGGAATGATAATGATGCCGTTCTTATAATTTCCCTCCATGATGAGTCTAAAGACCTAGCCGTTTGCCACATCTTTGAGCCCGAGCCGTGGGACCTAAATTTTGACCATCACCGCACTACCGTTCTCTAAAACTCGACAAAGTTCAAACATTTCTTCGATCAGTTGGGCTTGTCATCCGCCACCAGGTACGAGGTTACCAGAGTTCTTTTATGAGCGGCCGACGCGAATGGCGAAGCTTGTATAAAGACCGACGGCTCGACCAAGCGCTTCTTTACAGAAAATCACCTCGTCATCACCTTCTCCGATGCAGACCGAATGTACCCATACCCCCATAACCGCCCCCTCTATCTGCCAATTTTCATCCAAGACATGGAATTTCAATAAGGATTCATGGACGGCGGAGCATCGATAAACATCATGCCCTACGCCACTTTCCAAGCAATGGGGCTACCAAAAGAATGTTTAGTCCGAGAGCCCCTCGATATTCGAGGTTTCGGCAGTCACTCCCACAGGTCCCTTAGATACACGAGGGTGGATCTTCGCGTGGGCCCCATCCATTCCTCCACCAAGTTCCACGTCATTGATACAGATACCAACTACCATGTGCTGCTCAGTCAAACCTGGCTCCACCGGTACGGAGCCATCCCCTCATTCCTGCATCCCTGCACCCGTTCCGAGCTGCGAAAGCTCACATGGCCGAAGCCACGCTTTACGACGAGTTGGATGAATCTAACGCCCCGCTCCTTTGTACAATACCTAGTTACCTCACTGGTCAGATATTGCCATCGAGCCCCAACAGCACCTCAGATTGCCTTAAAAATGAGGCCGTGTCACCTCGCCTGCTCGAAGCCATTCAAAAAGGGCCCAACCTTCACCTCTACACGAAACCACCCCGATTATCACCAAGTTCTGACTAGCTATTGGTAAGATGGTCTATCACTTATGACAGTGCACAGCGCCAACCCACACTCCTAATGCCCCACCTTTAACGTGTACCCTCACCAATAGAACTGCCCCTTACCCTCCATAGAGTGCTACATCTTATCCCCATTTTCCTTCACACCCAAAAAGCATTAGAAACCCAAGCGAGGAAGGTCTGCACCACGGGCAAAGCCCCTTGTCCTCGCTACAAATCCTAACTACCAACTCTAGAATGTCATCCTCGCCCTCGAGTACTTTTAAGACGAACCGCGTTCCTAAAAACAAGAACTCGAGGAAGTCAATCTCGCACTACCATCTAAGCCGACGTGCCCGATCTTCTTCTGTAAGGACCTTCCCGCACTACAGCGAATAGCCCTCCTCGACCTGATCAAGTGCCACCTCGACCTCTTCACGTGAAACTACAGCGAGATGCCGAGTCTCGACACTGTGATCACTATGCATCGCCTCAACATGCTGCCAGCAGCTCGCCTAATGAAGCAAAGCATCCGTTTTTGCAAACCCGAGGTCGAGCTCCAAATCAAAGACGAGGTAGATAAACTCCTTGATGCCGAATTTATCAAGCCCATTCAACATCCCACCTAACTCTCCAGCATAGTGCCATTCGTCAAAAAGAATGGCCAAATTCGAGTCTGCATTGATTTTTGCGATCTCAACAGAGCCTACCCTAAGGACGAATTTCCATTACCCAGCATCGACACCCTGATCGACGACATCGCAAGCCATCACATTTTCTCCTTCATGGATGGTTTCAGTGGATATAATCAGATCAAGACGACACCCGATGACACCCCAAAAATAGCTTTCTGAACCCGCATTGGCAACTTTTTCTACACAGTCATGCCGTTTGGCCTCAAGAACGCCAGAGCCACCTACCAGCATGTCATGACCGCGATCTTCCATGATATGTTCCACAAGGCAGTAGAATGCTATATCGATGACCTGGTAGTAAAATCCAAAGAAGAAGCATCCCACTTAAAGGATCTTTGGAGCATTTTCGAACGATGCCGCAAATATCACCTTCGCATTGTAAGCACCCCATTTTTGACCGCTCGACAGTCTACAGTTCGTCCAGACTTGTATTCAAGTTAATGTGGACATATTCCCAATTTAAATCAACTTTCCAAGTCTAATCCCGTCAATAAAACTGCTTCGTGGACCCGCCGAGCCCAAATAAAGGCAAAATGACCAAAATGCCCTTGGGGGTAATGTTCGGTCTAATTCTAACAGGCACATCTTTCCGAAGATGGTAAGTCCCCTTTCCAATTCCAATTCAGATTCTAATTTCAATTAAATCCGGCGCACCTTACGAGAAAGTTGATTCCTCAAGGTGGTAAGACCATCCAATCCAGCATGTTTCTGAGTGAACTCTTCGGAACGGTAAGTCCCTTCAAACCCGTCGACTAGGACAAGCCCTCAAGCCCCCGAGATGGTAGAACGGTCCACCTTTGGTGCCTACTAGCCTGCCAATGAAGAAATGTCCATTATTTGGCACGTCTTTTGAGAAAGTTGATTCCTCAGGCACTAAGTCCATTTAGCAGCTTCCCGAGATCAAACAGTCTGGGGAATGATCGCGAACCGTCAGAATAGCGGAAGTACTCGCAAACATCGCAACTGTCAGAGTAGCGGAAGTACTCACAAACAGGTCGATATAGGGAATTGCCAACAAACCCCTATATCACAGGACCGCCGTCAGAGTGGCAGAAACACTCAAAACCCAAGTCAACACCAATGCTTGCTAGCCCACTTCGATGAAAAATGACCAAACTGCTCCTATGGTCATTTTCGGCACGTTTCTCGAGAAAGTACCTAAGTCCTCAGAACGGCAAGTCCACCCTTCCAAGATTGTCTTAACGGCAATCCGGCATGATTAGGTGCCTTCTAGTTTGTTTCAGGCCAATTTCGAGACTTTTCGGTCAATATGACCATTTTGCCCCTAGACATCCGAATGCCCCTGGAACTATATCGGCTCTGGGTATCAAACCAATAACCTCCCGAGAATACTTCTTATAGTATTCTCAACCTTCCATTATCTTTCCGAATCATTCCAAGTCAATTCCAGTAAACCCGGTGCAAAATGACCATTTTGCCCCAGGTGGGCAGGTCCTTTTCCGACCACACCGGCTCTGGGTATCAAACCGGTAACCTCCTAGGACATTCTAAATAATGTTCCCAAACCTCGAGTCTTCTTCTGGGACATTCTGGCTCCATCCCGATAGTTTTCCGATCCAGTTGACCGTTTTGCCCTTAATGGACCGGCCAACCCTTCCAACAAACCCTGACATTCTTTTTCAAGTCCATTACCCCTGGGACCCTATTATAAGGGTTCCTGCCCTTTTCCGGCCTTCTGGGCCATTCTCGGTCCCTTAAATCCTTCCCGGACCTTCCGTTGCCACTCCTAGTGAAGCTAGGCTAAAAATTGCATGGTAGTCACTAGTACAAGCGCCCAAATCTTCTGAAGATACATTTCTTGCCGACTTTAAAACTTTCCTAAGTGGTTGGTGCCACTAGTAGTGGTGCTATGCCAAATATTGGCCTGGCACCACTCCTAGTGGCACCAGAAGGTTTTTTAGCCTGGTGCCACTGCAACAGGCGCCAGGTCATTCTTCTCTCTATAAATATAGAGCCTCCTCCAACATGAAAGAGATTCGCAAAATCAATTTAAAAACACTACTTTTCAATACACAAAGCTCGTAGTCTCCTAAAACCCTAGTCTCCTTTAGGTTTTCCAAACCCTAGCCTCCATACACAATCCCTAGACTCCTATACACTCATACACACTCTCATATACTCATACACTAGCCTCCAAAGCCTCCATTGAAGACTTAAAGTGCTGCAAATTGAAGCTCTCGAAGATCAAGAAAAAGGCTGAAGCGAAGACCGAAGCAAAGTAAGAAAAACGAAGCGCGCAAAGCAAAGCAAAGTAAAGAAGATACAAGGTAGGCTCTCTACTTAAGTTTACGCATCTCCCCCTCTCTCTTCTCTCTCTGAACCCACTTGGGTTTTCTTCTATTTTAATCCCCCATCTTCTTCCCCCCTTTTCTTGCATGCTTGAAACAAGGGACTTCCCGGTCCATGTATAGGATTAGGCTATTAGAGGGTCACTGTGTCGGGGGCTTTCTTTTAGTCTAACCGGAGACCACGTGGGTTCGGCCCCCTTGATTATGTGGCGAAACCTTTAATCTTGTATGTTCATGACCCCAACTTGCATTGTGCATATCATGATCTTGCATTCTTCGAAAATTCGTTTTTGAACTCGTTTTCAAAAACTTGTATCAAAATCTTCTTTTTCAAAAAAAATTTTCAAAATCACAATCCTAGGGTGATTCTAGGCTTTTTATCTCTAATAAAGCTATCATCTGAGTTGTCATCCTATAGGATGTTAGGAAGTTCTTCTGCCCACAAGCCCTTGGCTTTCTCCAACTTGGTCTTGATAATCTTCAAGAGGGACCTGTTCATGACTTCTACCTAATTGTTGGCCTGAGGATGCTCAGGGGAAGAAGCGTAATGACTAATCCCTAGGTCACTGCATAACTGGTTGAATTGTCTCCCTTCGAACTACTTCTCGTTTTCCGTGATGACGATCTTGGGAATTCCAAACATGCAAACAATATTTTATCACAAAAACTTCTTTATTTTCTCCTTGGCAATTGTTGGAAGTGCTTCTGCCTCTGCCCAGTTGGTGAAGTAATCGATAGCCACCACCGTAAATTTCTTCTATCCCTTGCCAGTAGGAAATGGGCCCATAATGTCGATTCCCCACTAGGTGAAGGGCCATGGGCTCTGGATCGGAGTCAGCTCCTGGGAGGGCAGTCTTGGGATATTCAGGAATTGTTGACACTTGTTGCACTTTCTAACGAATTCTTAGCCATCTTTCTCCATGGTGGACCAATAATAAGTTGTTCGCAGGATCTTCTTAGCAAGGGATCGGCCACCCAAGTGGTTTTCACAGACACCCTCGTGGACTTCTCTTATCATATACTGTGCCTCTTCTTCTGTGGCACAATGAAGTAACGACAGGGTGGGCCTTCTCTTGTAGAGGACCCTGTTCTGTATTAGGTACCTACTGGAACGATACTGTATTTTGAATCTCAAGAATTTCTAAAACTCAAACTTTGAATCTTTCTTAAATTCTAAACTTTCCTAAACTTCAAATCTTTCCAAAATCTAAAACTTTCTTACTTTCAAAACTTCCTTATTTCAAAACATTCTAAATTAAAAACTTTCCAATTTCAATACTTTCTTAAAATGAAACCTTTCCTATTTCAAAACCTTTCTTAAAATGAAATTTTCCTAAACCAAAACTTTTATAATTCAAAAACTTTCCTAATTTGAAAACTTTCCTAAATTGAAATTTTCCTAATTCAAACTTTTCCTAATTCGAACCCTTCCTAAATCCAATCTTTCCTAATCTTCCAAGTCCAATATTCAAGTCAAGTCTTTCTTAATCTCAAGTCCTTTCTGAATCCCATCTTTCATAAGTCTAGGTTTCCTAAACCTCAATCTTTCCAAAACAAGTCCAAATCCTTCTTCCAAGTTCTATGCTTCTAAATCAAAGTCTAATCTTTTCAATTCTAAATTCCAATCTTCTATTCTAAATTCAAATTAAATCTAAATTCCAATTCAATTTCTTCTTCCATATCAAATCTTCTATTTTCTATCGGACTCTTGTCCGAACTACGACTGACCTAATTCCTCAAAAAGGATACATAGGCAACCCTCATGGGTGCAGTCACAACCTTTTTTAAATCTCCAATTCCATAATCTACTTCAAGTTTCCAATTCCAAAAATCTATTTTCAAATCTCTATTTCCAATTTCTACACCTTTTCAATTTCAAATCTATCTTTTCAAATTTCTTTTTAAATCAAATCAATTTCTTTCCAAATCTATTTTCCAACTTTCTTTTCTTGCACTTGCATATCATGCATCATGTCTTTTCAAAAATTCTTTTCTAAAGTGGATAGGATTGAACATTTGTTAGTTAAAGACTCCCATTGCTGAATCTAGGGTAAATAGACATGTAAGTACCGCAAGGGCGGGATAGGGTGATGGCTTAGTGCTTCTTCCCTACACGTACCCAACCTTCGAATCTAGGATCACTGTTTTCAAAGACCAAAATGGTGTTTATTTTCAAAAAAGGAGCTTAAATGTTTTCTAAAGGTTGCTAAATAACCTGTTTTCCTAAAAGCCCTCTCTTGAGGAAGTATTTTCAAAATCATTTTCTGAAAACCCTAAGTGTAGTCTTCGGATTGTGCGTAGTTTTTGAGTAACCTAACTCACCTTAATCAAGTTAGGTGGCGACTCCAAACTTTTTCTAAAAGTCCTTTATTTAAATCAATTTTCAATTCAAACCTAGTCGCTCTCATTTTTCTAGGAGGATAAGTTCTAACGAGAGAGTACAGCATTTTTCTCGACTGTGTGTGTATTCCTCAAGTGCGAAAAATCTGGGCGCAACAGCTGGCGACTCCACTGGGGATACTTAGAGGATTTGGCCATAGTCATGTCTCTTCACCCTTCACTCATGTAGAGTCTTCAATTAATTTGTCCAATTCTATCCGCTTTTAATTTTCAAAATCTAATTTTCAAAGTTATTTCCAAAAACATGCATTTAATTCCATTCATACCATCTTGTGTTAAGTTTGTCATCCACATACTAACTCCTGCATCTTTGTTTTGTAGGTGTGCTTTTTGTTTACATTATTGTCTTAATTAACTGTTATGCATGAATGTGATGAACAAGATGGATGGGAGTTGTTGGGTTTTTTTCTCCGCTTTCAAAAATCACACACACACTGCATGTGCACTTGCATTCTACATACTTGCATTTTTACCCTGATATGACAGTTCTAGTTAGAAAGGGGGAACGGTATATTGGTTGTGGGCAAAATGCTGTGTCAGTTTCTTTGCCTACAGCCTCTTGATAGTTCCCCCGCTCAGATCACCAACCGATCATGGCACCACCTTGGGGAGTGAGCCTAGGTTTGAAGATTCGGGGACCGAGCCCTTTTAGGACGCATTAGTCAACCCTCAACCTCATACTCATATAGACACCTTGCATAGCCAAACCTCTACTCGGATTTAAGACACGCACACCGTTTTCAAAACCATGAAGGAAAGGGTGACTGCTATTACTTTCATTTATACCTGTTTATTCATATTGTTATAATGACTGTATTCTTACTATTATAATGCCAGTCTAACTGCTCATACATGCAATATGTACTTCAACTGTATTCTCTCTCCTTATACTCTATGCTTCCATTTTCATGCATTTCATATTCCATGTCAAGGCGAGAGTTCCAAGTAACTCAAGTCACTGCATTCTCATGCATATGATCAACCCACTGAAAGTGACACCAAGGTCACTCTCCCTTGCATTAAACCTACCCAAACCCTAAGGGTTCCCACGTGACCCTAAGGACTCATGGCATGCACCTCAATTCATTCCATAAGAGGGGCCCTAATCCCTCTAGGCTCACGGAGATAGGGTTGCCAAGAAGACAAGGGGCAACAAATCAATAAGGTTTCTCAACGACTTCATCAACACCAAATCCAAAGAAGGCGAATCTGAAGACTCAAGAGTAGTTTAGGATTCCTTTTGTAAAATTAGATAGGTAGAAGTCCAAAAGAAAACTGTTCCCCCTCCCCCTGTTAAAATGTACTTTGTCTCAGAAGTTCAATGTACCCTTTTTCCGCAAATGAATAAATGTAAGGATGAGAATAGCTTGCCGGATCGATGGTAAAATGTCTGCATACAGGGGCAGAAACCCCTATCTCTAAAAGTGAACCAATACATCATGATTAGTTTCGCTCTTAAATAGGGACACCCTAGGACATGCATTGCATAAAGCTCTCTAAAAACCAGAAACTGACTTGCGATATGTGTTTTTGTCTTTTTCTCTCTTCCTTTTTATTTACAGAGATCACCCTGCACTGAGTCAACATTGCTCCCAAGAAAGGACAACATCCACCTAGGGATCTCATTATCACCCGACAAAGAACATCTCTAATGGCTGCTAACCCTAAAAAATCATCTCAAGTTTCTCAAGAAGAGGTCAATGAAATGAGGACCAAGATGGATGAGATGCTCAAACTCATCCAAATTATGGCTATGAAGGATACTGCTACAATCCCATCATCATCCATGACTTCGTCAAAGGACCCTGAACCCGTTAATCCAAGGATCGTGCTTCAGTCTAACAATGCTGGGAGGAATAAGGAAGATGCCAAAGGGATTAGCGCTGAAGAGGAGGAGACCATATTACTTTCACCTGTCGTAAGGAAGGCCCCCTAGACCCTCTCAGTCTAAAAATTCAAGGGTTAGAGGATTCACTGCGAAGTCTCCATGGCCATAACGCCTACGGTTTCACTGCCTATGACGAGTTACGTTTCTTTCCTGACCACCTAAGACCCGCTAGGTTCAAAATGCCTGACTTCCAGAAGTATGACGGCACTAATAACCCCATTGCTCATCTTCGTCTCTATGCCAGAGTGCTAAGCAGTCATAGCAATGATCCGAAACTCCTCATGCGGTTATTCCAACACAACCTCACTAGGTCTGCTCTACAATGGTTCGCTCGTCTGGACCTGAGGAAGATCACAACTTGGATCGAGTTGGTTAATGCGTTCAAAGCCCACTACCATCACAACATTGATGGTCCCTAGTGACAATGAGTAAAGGTGAGAAGGAAAGTTTTAAAGGATATGCCCTAACATGGAAGGAGGCCGCTGCACAAGTCAATCCCCCGCTGGAAGAAAAGGAGTACGTGCAACTGTTTGTGCACACTTTTTAAGGTATATATTATGAGAAGCTCTGCACAAGGGTAAGGAAAAGCTTCTCTGAGCTCATCATGCAAGGGGAGATGATAGAAAATGGTCTCAAGACAGGGAGGATTACGGACCCCTATGCCAAGACTGGAGAGTATACTGCCAACATAGCCAAAAAGGTGGCTACCACAAAGGGCACAATCAAGAAAGAAAGTGAGGTGTCTGCCATCCTGCCTAGCCAATCCCCCCATATACTGTCTTGCCTGGCCAGTTACCCCAATACCGACCGCCACCACAATCACCTCCTATCCTGCCCTTACCCACTTCAACCATGCCTACTCCAACCCCTAACTACGGCCCTACTGGGGCACGAGCCAACTTTAATAGGCTTACCCAACGCACCCATATTTTTGATACCTTAGCTTGCACCCAAACCAAGGCTTACCACAACCTACTAAAGAACAACATTCTGAAGCCCATACCTGCTCGTCCATTGCCAAGCCCTCTACCCCCAACCTTTAATGCCGCCCTTACTTGTACATACCATTCGAGTGGCTAAGGGCATGACTCTGAAAGCTTCTTCTCTCTGAAGCACAAAATTCAGGACCTGATAGACAACAAAACTATTGATCTGTAGCTGATAAAGCCCGCTCCTACTCCCAATGTGACCACCAATCCTCTATCGGATCATACTGTCAACATGATGCTACTAGAAATGGAAGGCGAGGGAGAGTTCGATGAGTTTAAGGCCGAAGGTTATGAGTATGATTGGGAGACCGATGAAGAAGATAACTGGGAGGAGATTCTCCCATTGTGCCCGATTTATCTCTATAACCCTGATGAGGTGCCTGATGCTTCTGACTGGCCCATTGAGGAGCCAATGTCCCCGAAGGAAGAGCATATCGAAAGCATAACTGCTGATGGATGGGGTGCTGAGTTTCTACACCCGAAGTATGCAGCAGCTGAACGTCACTTGTTGTAAAACCCTTGGCCCGCGATTGAGTACAACTATGAAGACATGGGCTGGGGACTAGACGAGTCAAGAGAACAGACAGAGCCATTCGAGTTAGAAGGAGGTGAACTAGCCATCCTATTTACAGAAGGACCTGTTGCAAAGAACAAGAAAGAGATTAATAAAGCTACCGACTACACCATCACTGCCGACATGTCCGAAGCTCTAGCAAAAGCCTTTCCCTGTCTTGCCCTAGCCATGGACCCGAATCGCGAATGGAGTATTAAAGATGTGGGCATCGTCCCGAGGCCTTACTGAAATGGGTTTCCTTCAAAAGCGTACAAGAGAGGGGTGTTTTTACCCACTTTCTTTCTATTCCTTTTATTTCCCGTCTTTAAATTGATGTTTACACTTTCTTACTAGAACTCTATGTTTTTCATAAAAAAAAATAATAATAGTAATAATAATCAAATGATAGTCCTCTTGTTTACTGCTGCTATCTTATATGTCTCTTGTGGATGGTGGTTATTTCTACGCAAGGGGGCATGGTTTATCTTATAGAACGGTTGAACTTGGAGGGATGATAGCATGAATTAACCACTTACCAAATGGTCAGCTTTCCGAAGAAAAAGAATATGAGGATGAGTGAGGAGATTACTCAAAGGCAACACTTACAAGTCCCCGAAGCTAAGCGATGTGTGGCCGGATTATCAAAATGAAGAGGAGCTATCTTTCATGTTCCCATAGAAATTCCCTCTGTTTAACCCCTAGAGCCTCGCAACAAACGAAGTTTTCCTTGTCAACCCCGATCTAAGACTGTCTTCCCCACACTGAGGCAGACAATATTTAAGCACTCTAGAAATGGTATCCACCCCCACTTTGCTAACGCAGCACTAAAGGCTCTATAGATCAAGCAATCTAGTTCAAAGTGAAAAAAAGGCCCTCATTTCATTTCCCATACAGTCAGAAGCAACACCTTGCCAAACCTGTTAAGCCATTTATCTTTCCCGAGAAAACCCCAACCTAGGGATCACTGCCCATATTGGGTTAGGTTGGATTGCTAAGGAAAAGGTCTAAAGAAAAAAATGATGGTAGAATTACTCGTTCCATAAAAAGAAAAAAGATAAAAAGGACAAAGCGAAAGAAAAAAGTTGCCAAGGGGCAAGAGGTCGGAAAAAAAATCTAAGGAAAGACCTGAAGAAAACCATGATTGAGTCATCTTCAAAAGCATAATAAGAAGATCGAAATAGAAGAGAGTCAGGTTTATCTCAAAAAGCATATAGAAAGGGTGAAAGAAAAGAGTCATTTTCACCCTGAGAAGTATATAGTAAAAGCAAGAAGGAAATTTAAAGGTGATCCTAGGTTACGAAGAAAGCCAGTAGAAATGATAAGTTCGAGCCTTTACCCTTTCTTACAAAACCCCAAAATCATGGCCTGTTGGCCCAAGTAGGCAACCCAAGAGGGGGGGTGAATTGGGTTTTATAGAATTTATACCAAACAATGCAACTAAAAATTGATTGAGTAATATAACAATGACTAATCAAAGTATAACTCAAACAAACAGACAATAGAATGCAATACAAGCAGTGAGCAGTCAAACTAGCAAACAAATACTAAGATGTAATGCAAGGAAGTAATATGTGCAAAGAGATGAAGAACACCAGATTTATAGAGGTTCGGCCAAACCTTGCCTACGTCCTCTCTTCCTCGATCCTCTCGAAGGTATTCCACTATGTAAACTTTCCTTACACAGCTGCTAGTTTTTCTCCAAGTGCCTAGCTCACTTTTACAAGAGCTCTTCCCCAAGCTCTCAAAACCCAAGAGATTTTGTCCAAGCTTCTCTCAAACTTACGAGTGATTTTGTCCAAGCTTCACTCAAACTTTACAAGTGTTTTTCCCAAGCTACACCCAAACTCACAAGTGTTTTTCTCAAGAACACTCAAACTCACAAGTTTACAAACCAACCCAATAATAGATGAAGGTTGTACAATGAATAACACTCTCTCAAAGAGTAGATAAACAAATTTTTAGCTCACTCAAGAACCCCCCCAATGAATAAAAACAGAGTATAAGATGTGGAAGATGAAATATCACTTTGTAGCACTTAATCTTGAGTTCTTCTCATGTTCTTCTTGTTCTTCATCATCATATATGTGTTGGGGATCTTGTATATATAGCCTTGAGTTGATTATAGCCGTTGGAGATGGATGGGAGACCATTTGATACGAAAACGGCGGAGTATAACGTTCAAAAAACTAGCCGTTACCTTAAATGAGTCGACTCTTTTACTGCAGGGGTCGACTCTTTTTGTGTTGCAGCAGATTTTTGAAGGTTCTGCCCAAATGAGTCGACTCTTTTGGTCCAGGGGTCGACTCTTTTGGTCTAAAACTGCACAATCAACTCTCTGTTGGAATGAGTCGACTCTTTTATGCGAGGGGTCGACTCTTTTGATGTTCCACCAGAATTTTCAGCCTCTGTTTGAATGAGTCGACTCTTTTTCTTGAGGGGTCGACTCTTTTTAAGAAAATCCTTAACTTTTGCAATACTTCTTCAATCTTCTTCAATATCTTCAAGCTCTTTAAGGATCATCCAAATAAGGTTTCTAAGGCTTGAAAAGACTTCTTCAAGGCATGTTGACTTCAAGAACATCTTCAACTCTTCAAGATAAAATCAATACACTTTTGATTATATTTAGAGTTCTTCAATCAACATTACTTCTTCCATTGATCTAAGTCTTCTTCAAAATCTTCAAGAGAGCTTCTAAGACTTGAGATCTCTTTTCTTCAATTGATCTTTCATGCTTATTGAACATCTTAAATCTCTTTACTTGATCTTCATCAAATTGATTTCTTCTAGGATTCTTCAATTAATATAACTTCTTCCATCAATTCAAGACTTCAACATAATCTTCAATGAAGCTTCCAACTCTTGTGATTTCTTATCAAACCTTTCAAGATATCTTCAAAACTTCTAAGAAAGCTTCCGTATCTTTAAGTGAGTCTCTTCTTCTTCCATTCTTGCAAGACATCTTCAAATCTTCAAGGTGAGCTTCCATGTCTTGTAAGAGTCATCTAAATGAGGTTGCAACTATGAGATTGCTGAATGTATCAACTCATCATACTTCTTGTCTTCATTGTTTCATGACAAGCTTATCACCACAAGTTCTTCAATATCTTCAATGTGACAAGTTCTCCACTGTTACTTGACAAGCTTCAACTTGTTGCTCCCCCCTTCTTTTATGCTTTATGCCTCAATGCATTTTCCAGATTTAGAGTAGAAAAATCAACCAATTTAGAAGTTCATAGCATGCATGATGATATAGTGGACTTGATATGACCATGAGGATCGAGGGTCTTCATAGTGAAGTGTAAACCATATTTGTATGGTGCCAGCTCTTCGGTCTTCAATTCTACTTGAAATCCTTTGTTGTATTTGCACTTCAATTTGTACTTTAGTCTTCAAGAATTAATTCCATGTCAACTTGAATACTCTTCAAATAATCTTGCTTGAGTGCTTTGCTTCTTTGAATAATTTCTTGAATCATCATAAGATATTCAGTCACTTGCATCCTTCTTTTGAATACTTGTTGAACTCCTTGAGCATCTTCAATCTCTTCAAGAATAAGATTACCTAAGTAATCTTCTTGTTGGATACTCAAACGATCAACTCAATTATTTTCTCGTTATCAAATGATTACAGTCTAATCTGCACACTCAAGTGAAATCATTAGATAACAACCACATGGTTTTGTTATCATCAAAATCAACATGGGGATCAACCTTGAGTCAACATGGCCTACATTACAACCCTACTAAAGTCCACTCTGATTGAAAACGAATTGCTTGATCTAAATGAGCTGAACACGTTGCCTAAGCTAAGAACGGATGCTAACCCTACTGGAAGAAAAATAGTCAAGGATGGTATGGATCTAAACCCTGTTGAAAACAACATTGAATTTGAGCCTACACATCCCATCACTTCGAAAACCCCATAACCTAGCCTACATTACGGTCCTAAAGTAAAGTCTTCTCAGATTGAAGGACTGACCACCTATCACTCTGCTAAAGGTTACGTAAGTTGTTGTTAAAACCCCGAGAGCTGTGAGTTTCAGCCCAAGAACCCTATACACTAACCCTAAAACAGAGAATCGGAGGTGGTTGAAAGGTTGAGAAATGTACGAAATGCTATCATCCAGTCAATGTAAGGTCAAGCCAAAGAAGAGGCTAAGCCCCCCCCCCCCCCCGGGCCGAAAAGGAAAGAGTTATCATCCCAAACATAACAAGTTTGACAGCACCCCTCGTCATTCTGTTAGCTAATATATTCTACAAAAAAAAAAATCGCATGAGCTTCGCATACATAGGATATAACTCTTTATAAAAAACAGAAGTCACCAACATCAACAAACGTAATAGATTCACAATATCATCACATGCATCTAATCCTAGCTATAAAGTTCATAAATGTCTCTGTCTATCCGTGCATCTAAATATCATAAATATCCATCAAAATAAAACTGTCTAACAAAAAAACTATCTTTCTACTGATATGCTTCTTTCTTTTTTTTTTTCCTTCCCTTTCTTGTTGCCTTGGACAAGAAGAACATTTCTACAACTTCTTTCTCTCAAATCCTTTCCTTAACATTTTCATTTAACCGATTGTGGACGGTGATCCCTAGGTTGGGGTGTGTTTTGGAAGAGAGAGATAACCGGCTCAATAGGTTCGACAAGGGTTGCTTTTAACTGTATGGGAAGTGAAATGAGGGCCTCTCTTCATTTTGAACAAGATTGCTTAATCCATAGAGCCTTCACATTACTTCAGCTTGATGGTCGATGATATTATCTGCCAGATCTTCTGCTACATGTCTGCCCCAGTATGGGGGGATGGTTTCGGATCGAGATTGACAAAGAATCTTCCGCTTTCTACGAGGCACTAGTGGGTTAAGCAAAGGGGATATTTTTGTGTATGGTAGAAGAAATGAGGGCCTTTCATCACTTCAAATTAAATTGCTTAGTCCATAAAGCCTTTATACAAAATTTAGACAATGTTTCTAAAAAATGGTGTGTTTTTGCCAAATCAACTACTCTGTGCTTACCCCAATGTGGGGGATGGTTATTGGTTTGGGGACACCTGAATAAAAATCAGTTACGGCTCTAGTGGGCTGAGCAAGGGGTAGCGTTTATTTAGGATAAATAGAATAAGGGCTTCTCATCATTTTGAGTACTCGGCTGCCCATCGCTTGGCCAGGATATCATACAAGTGTCACCTCTTCAATAGATGAGACAAAGGGGATAAACTGAGAACTACCTATTTTCATTTTAAAAACATAATTACAAGGAATGCAATGTTTATTTAAAGAAGATATGCGAGAAATAGAAAGACGAAAAGAAAATAAATGAATTTTATGGAAATCTCCCTTTTCTTGTGGATCTCTTGGTGAGAAACCCCTGACAGGGTTTTGAAACTACTAGCTTCTTTGGCATTTCATTCTTTAGGTTTATCACCAAACGACAGAGGGTAGATTGACAGATTTCTTGCGGTGTTTGGCATGCATTCGAAAGTTAGGAGATTCTTTTGTAGTAATGCACACGTCTGACAGAACTTTGCAAACGATGAAGCTTTTTTCTGCATGGACAGTGATTGTCGTGGCATGGTGGGGAGGTAACGTCTTGCAGATGGATGGTTAGTTCTTCTTTCTCCTTAATGTAGGTTTGGCCTCTTCTAACAACTAGGCTCATTCTTCTGTGAGTTTGAACTTGGTGGGGTACTAGAGGGATTCCATGAATTTAGTCGTGCTCTCTGACCTACAAAAAGAAAAAGAAAAACAGAATGCAGTTAGTATGTGAAGTTGGAGGTTCTATGCGATGCATGTCCTATGGAGGTCCCTTTTTTGAGGGAATCTAGGCATGATGACAAGTCCATTTGGGAGGTGGGGTTTTGCCCCTATTATGCAATACAATACCTCTTCGGTGTGGGCCGGTTGATGTTTCTTTATTTGGGCAATTCTACCTCCATGGACTGAGACAGATTTGGGCCTCTCTCGAGATATGGTTCTATGCATGCCACAAATTCTTAGGGTTTAAGAACCCGTAGGAATTTTGGTAGGTTCGATTAACATGAGATCGGATTGCTCCTTTCTCTCTACGGTTGATTAGATGCATGAGAACGAAATGACTCGAGTTTCTTGGAACTCTTGTCTTGCAATGGATATGGGTGCATGAGCATGAAAGAAGTGAATGTGCGAGCAATATGATAACAATGAATAAATGGTTTGGAAAACCCCCCTTCTTGTCTTGCTTCTGCCTTCTGTTCTCTTGGTGTTTGGAGATGAGGAGGGGGAGGATAGAGGACAAAAACAAAAAAGAAGTCAGTGCCTTGATTTGAAAATTTTTATGTAATGCATATCCTAAGGATGCCCCTACTTAGAGGGGAGACTATACATGATGCATTGACTCACTTTTGGAGAAAGGGGATTTGCCCCTGTATGCAGATACCTTACCGTCAAGTAGGAACCTTCAGCCATCCATACATTCATTCTCAAAAATAAAAACAATACATTGAATTTTGGGTTTAAGAAACAAAAGAATTGAAATACATTTTAATAGGGGGAGGGGGAACATTTTCCTTTGGACTTCCACCTATCTACTTTTACAAAGGGAGACCCTAAACTACTCTTGAGTCTTCAGATTCGCCTTCCTTGGATTTGATGTCGAGGAGGTCGCTGAAAGACCTTGCTGATTGGTTGCCCCTTGTCTTCTTGGCAACCCTATCTCCGTGAGCATAGAGGGATTGGGGCCCCTCTTATGGAATGAATTTAGATGCATGCAATTAGTCCTTAGGGTTACGTGGGAACCCTTAGGGTTTAGGTGGGCTTAATGCAAAGGAGAGTAACCTTGGTGTCACTCTCAACGGGTTGATCATATGCATGAAAATGTAGTGACTTGAGTTACTTGGAACTCTTGTCTTGTCATGGGATATTGAATGCATGAACATGAATATGCAAAAAGTATAAGGAGAGAAGGTACAATTGAAGCATGAACAGTTAGACAGGCATTATAACAGTATAAATACAGTCAGTATAACAGCAGGAATAGACAAGTATGAATGAAAGTAAGAGCAGTCACCCTTTCCTCCGTGATTTTGAAAACAGTGCTCGTGTCTTAAATCCGGCAGAGGTTCGGCTATGCATGGTGTCTATATGAGTATAAGGTTGAGGGTTGACTAATGCATCCTAAAAAGGCTCGGTCCCCGAATCTTCAAACCTAGGCCCACTCCCCGAGGTGGTGCCATGATCTGTTGGTGATCCGAGCAGGGGAACCATCAAGAGGCCGTAGGCGAACAAACTAACACAGCATCTTGCCCACAACCAATATACCGTTCCCTCTTTCTAACTAGAAATGACATATCAGGGTATGCAAGTATGCAAAATGCAAGTGCACATGCAGTGTGTGTGTGATTTTTAAAAGTGAAGGAAAGAGCCCAACAACTCCCATTCATCCTGTACATCACATTCATGCAAAGCAGTTAATAAAATTTAAGCAAAAAGCGCACCTACAAAACAAAGATGCAAGTGTTAGTATGTGGATGACAAACAGAATACAAGATAATATGAGTAAATGCATGTTTTTTGAAAATAATTTTGAAATTTTGGTTTTGAAGATTTAAAGTGAATAGGATTGAACCAAGTTAATTGAAGACTCTACATGGGTGAAGGGTAAAGAGACATGACTACGGCCTAACCCTCTAAGTCTCCCCAGAGGAGTCGCCAGCTTGTCGCGCCCAGATTTTTCGCACTCGATGAATACTCACACAAGTGGGAAAAATGTTGTACTCTCTCGTTAGTACTCACCCTCCTAGAAGAATGAGTGCGACTAGGTTTAAATTGAAAATAGATTTGAATAAAGGGGCTCTTGAAAAAGATTTGGAGTCGCCACCTAACTTGATTAAGGTGAGTTAGGTCACCTAAAAACTAAGAATAATCCGAAGACTACACTTAGGGTTTTTGAAAAAACGATTTTTGAAAATATCTCCTCAAGAGAGGGTTTTTAAGAAAAACAAGTTGTTTGGCAACCTTTGGAAAACATTTAGCCCTTTTTGAAAAATAACTCATTTTTGGTCTTTGAAATCAGTGATCCTAGGTTCGGAGGTTGGTTACGTGTAGGGAAGACGCACTAAGCTATCACCCCACCCCGCCCTTTCGGTACCTACATGTCAATCTACCCTAGGTTCACCTATGAGAGTCTTTAACTAACTGTAGTTCAATCCTATTCACTTTATAGAAACAATATTTGAAAAGATGCATGATATGCAAGTGCAAATTAAGAGAATTGAAAAATAGATTTGGAAATAAATTTGAAAAGAATTTGATTTGAAAATAGATTTGAAAAGATGGAATTGAAATTGGAAAGTTTGAAAATTTGGAAATAGAAATTTAAAAATTGAAATTTTGGAATTGAAATTTTAAAAATAGATTGAAATCTGAGATTTGGAAAGATTTTGGAAACCGCACCCATGAGGGTGGAATTGAAAGTTTGAAAAGTATTGTGACCGCACCTATGAAGGTTGCCTACGTATCCCTTTGGGGAAATCAGGTCAGTCGTAGTTCGGACCGGAGTCCGATTAAAAAGAGATTGACTTGAAGAGAGAGATTGGATTGGAAGAAAGAGATTGAATTGAAAATTGGATTTGATTTGAGATTAGAAGATGAGATTGGAAATTGAAATTGAGAAGATTGGACTTTGATTTGAAAAGATGGATTTGGACTTGTTTTGGAAAGAGAAGGTTTAAGAAACCTAGACTTAAGAAAGATGAGACTTAGGAAAAGTTCGAATTAGGAAAGGTTCGATTTAGGAAAGTTCCGAATTAGGAAAGTTTCATTTTTGGAAAGTTTGAAATTAAGAAGGTTTTGAATTAGGAAAGTTTTAGGTTTAGGAAAGTTTTGAAATAGGAAAGTATTGAATTTAAAAATGTTTTGAATTAGGAAAAGTTTAGTTTGAGAAAGGTTTAGAATTTGGAAAGTTTCAAGTTAAGAAAGTTTTGAATTTTGGAATATTTTGAAAAAGGAAAGTTTTGAATTTGGAAAGTTTTGAAAACAAGGAAGTTTTGAAAATAAGAAAGTTTCGTTTTAGGAAAGGTTTGAAAAAGGAATGTTTTCAGTTTAGGAAATGTTTGAATTAAGAAAGTTTCAACTTAAGAAAGTCTTGAATTAAGAAAGTTTTGAAATTTAGAAAGTTTAAGATTTAAAAATTTTTAGAGTTTTAGAAAATCTTGAAATTAGGAAAGGTTTGAGTTTAAGAAAGGTTTGAAAGCTTAGATTTGAAAGTTGAAATTTGGAAAGGGGTAGAATTAGGAAAGATTTAGGTTTTGAATTTTAAGGAAAGATTTAAAATTTAGGTTTAGGAAACTTATGGTTTGGGAAAGAATTGAATTAAGAAAGGTTTGGATTAGGAAGGGATTGGATTTGATTTCTAAAAAAAAAGATTTGATTTTGTTTCCAAAAACGGAGGATGGGATCTAGTTTCCTAAACAGGGAGATTTGATTTGGTTTCCTAAAGGGAAGATAGAATTCGGCATGGATTTGGAAAGAGAGATTCTAGAAACCCTAGATTTGAAAAATAATAGTTTCGACGTAGAAAATAGGTTTTGAAAATATGTATAGTTTTGATGTAGAAAACAAGAGATTTTGGAAACCTAGGTTTGGGGCAAAGTTTGAAAATCATGTTTTTGGGAAGAAAATTAGGGTTTCCTAATTGTGGGTTCTAGGGCTTGACTTGGGCTCTAAGGAAAGAGTTTCTAGAAAGTGCGTTTTTGGAAACGAAGATTTTCTAGAAGGGAAATCCTAGGGAGGAGTTTTTGGAAAGTGAATTTGGAAAGAGAGTTTTTGGAAAGATTTTTGGAGAGAGTCTTTCTAGGAAGGTTTTTGGTTGAAGATTGTTGAAGAGAGTTTTTGAAAAGATTTTTGGGGAACGATTTTAGAAAGTGGATTTTGGAGAGAGGATTTTGGAAAGGATTTGAAAAAGGGAGCTTTGAAAAATAGATTTTAGGAGGGAGTTTTTGAAAACAATTTTGGAGAGGAAAGTTTTAGAAAAGTATGTTGAAAAAAAGATTTTTAGAAAGCAGGATTTTTTGAAAAGAGAGTTTTTAGAAGGTATAAAAACATCTCATTTTCCTAAAGCAATTCTAACCATAAGAGGGCTAGAACCACTTTAGGAAAGCGGTTTTGGAAAACAATAAGATTTGAAAATATGGACCATATTAGTCACTTTTAATGTAACACTTTCCTAAAACAACCCTAGCCATGGAAAGGCTAGAATCACCCTAGAATTGTGGTTTTGAAAACAAGTTTTTGAAAAGGAGATTTTGATGCAATTTTGAAAACAAGTTTGAAAACGATTTGAAAAACAACTTTGAAAAGGGTTTTTGGAAGATGCAAGAACATGATATGCACAATGCAATTTGGGGTCCTGAACATACAAGGCTAAGGCTTCACCACATAATCAAGGGGGCCGGACCCACGTGGTCTTTGATTAGACTAGAAGAAAGCCCCCGACACGGTGACTCTCCAATAGCCCAATCCTACACATGGACCGGGAATCCCCTTGTTTCAAGCATGCAAAGAAAGGGGGGGAAAGAGATGGGGGATTAAAATAGAGAAAACTCAAGTGGGTTAGGAGAGAGAAGAGAGAGGGGGGAAGTGCAGAAATTTAAATAAGGAGCATACCGTATGTCTTGTTTATTTTGCGCGCCGTGTTGTCTTCGGTCTTCGGTCTTCGTCTTAATCTTCACCTTCAGTCTTCAAGAGTTGTCTTCAAGATTTGGATTGCAGCTCCTCAAGTCTTCAAAGGATGGTTGAAAGCTAGTGTATGAGTGTATGGGGGTGTATAGGAGTGTATAGGAGGCTAGGGTTTAGTGTATGGTGGCTAGGGTTTGGAAAACCTAGGGAGGCTAGGGTTTAGGAGGTGCTCGAGCTCTGTATATAAAATTATATGTTTTTCAGGTTGATTTTGCGGATCCTTTAAACGCTGGAAGAGGCTCTGTATTTATAGAGGTTGGACAACACTGGCGCCTGTTGCAATGGCGCCAGGCCAAATTTTACATTGGCGCCACTAGGAGTGGCGCCAGGCCAATTTTTGGCTTGGCGCCACTACTAATGGCGCCAGCCATTTAGGAAATATTTAAGGTCGGCAAGCAACGTATCTTTGACTAGATTTGGGCGCCTGTACTAGTGACTACCATGCAATTTTTAGCCTGGCTTCACTAGGAGTGACTCCGGAAAGTCCGGGAATGATTTGAAAGAGCCGGGAATGACCCGGAAGGCCGGAAAGGAGCAGGAACACTTAAAATAGTGTCCTGGAGGTATTTGACTTAAAAAGTGAGGATAGAATATGTCGGAAGGGTTAACCGGGCCTTTACGGGCAAAACGGTCAATCAGACCGGGAAACTACCGAAACAGACTCGGATTGTCCCGAAAGAAGACTTGGGATTTGGAAACATTATTCAGAATGTTCCCAGAGGTTGTTGGTTTGATTCCAAGAGCCGGCGTGTTTGGAAAAGGAAACCGACCCACTAGGAGCAAAACGGTCATTTTGTACCAAGTTTGCCGGAACTAACTCGGAATGATCCAAAAAGGTAAAGGAAGGTTGAGAACACTATAAAAAGTAGTCTCAGGAGGTTACCGATTTGATACCCAGAGCCAGTGTGGTTGGAAAAGGAGACCGGCCCTCCAGGGGCAAAACGGTCATTTTGTACCGGGTTGACCGGAACTGACTTGAAATGGTCCGAAAAGGTAGAGGAGGATTGAGAATACTATAAGAAGTATTCTCAGGAGATTACCGGTTTGATACCCAGAGCCGGTGTGGTTCCCGGGGCATTCGGATGCCTAGGGGCAAAACGGTCATTTAGCTTCAAGTGGGCCCTACGAGCCTGAGAAGCGACTGGTGGACTAAATTCAAGTTAAAAAGGCGGGCTTAGAGTCTAAGCATGTGATGTGTGAAAGTGAGCTTGGTCAGCTCGGAGATTGCCGAGCGGTCAAAAATGGAGTGCTTACACTAAGCTACCCGATCACGAGCCCACCTCAAAGCGCGAGGATAAAGATCATCCTCAACAACCGCGGGGCGACGAACAGGTAGGTGCTCATAGCTCCACCAGACAAGAAAGGGCCAGAAACTAGTCATACTGCCCCAACGGGAAGAAGTCCGAACCCGCATCGATTAAAGGAAGCAGCCAAAGGAAAAGGACCCCCAATCCAGCTCAGATAAAGCCCCCAGATCAGCTACTATGCTCACCAACAGAAAAGGCACAAGCGACTTGTTGTTGCAGAAGCAGCTAAAAATGATATACAAAACAAGTTGCTGCCTCATGATGTCGCGCTAAGCAGTGGAGGGCTCAACAACAAAGGTACGGTCATCCCGGCTGGGCTAGGAAACTAGGAAAGTAGAACGCTTGGGAGGGGGCAAGTCCAGCAGAATGCAGGCCTCGTCTCTACTGACTGACTGTAAAGTGAACCGCTGGCCGACCAAGGAAAGCCCTATGATGATCGCCCAATCCAAAGGGGTGGGACCCAACTTAAACCAACAAAATGGAAGGGGGTCTCTCTAAACCACCGCTCAACCAATGCCAACACGAGATGTCTGTTCAGGCGGTTAGCCTATAATCCCATGAAAGCTCCAAACCCGATCTCAGCCAAGAAAGCACGATATGATGGGGCAGCCCGCTGCATGGTCACGAAGACCTGATGAACAGCCCCTCTAAAAGCTGTGTGTACCCGCAGAGGGGGCAAATGCTGTCTAGAATATACGTCGGGGTGATAAGCCAAATCCCCGAGCGGTGGGATGTCTACTACTTCCAGGTCACCCAAATCAACATCCGTCTACCTATGTCTGGAGGAGGCTCTCCCATAACTAGTCACCTGGTCACCAAGACCCGATACCTCCTCCTCAGCACCAATATCCTTCGCAAGGGCCTGCTCAACCGGAGGAAAGGGGTCAACAGGTGGTCTACTCCCCCATCCGCTCTAACTGGAAGAGGCCCGTCTAGTAGATCGATGACTACCCCTAAAACGACTGGAGCCGCTCATAGAATATGTCCTAGCCGCCTTTCCGGAGCGGCGTCTCCTCTCAAAACCATCATCGCCCGCATCTACCATCTTGGAAAGGTAAGCCAAGGTAAGAGGTGTTAATATACGATACATACAATTAAAAACAATAAATAAATAAAATAAATAAATAACCAAAAAATATATATAATAATAATAATAAGAGGCAAGAAGGAAAAAAAAAAAAAAAGATATCAAGTGATAAGTCAAAATGAATTTCCTACACATTTTGATTTTAAATCCAATTCTAAGTCAAAATGAATTTCCTACACACTTTGATTTTAAAAATCCAAATCTAAATCAAAATGAATTTCCTACACATTTTAATTTTAAAATTCCATTTCCAAGTCAAAATGAATTTCCTACACATTTTGATTTAAAAGGTCAAGTTTCGAGTCAAAATGAATTTCCTATACATTTTGATTTGTCAACTTCAAGTCAAAACAAGTTTTCTAAAATTTCTAGGGTTTTCTGTCTTTTTCCTTCAAAAAGATTTTATTCAAAACCTTTTCTAACTCTTTTCCAAATTCTAAAAATTTTGGCAGAGTTTCGTTTAAAAATGATCCCTACAACACACACCACATTAACACAAAACACAAGCCATAAACTCTACAAACACCACCATCACATACCACCAACACCCGCACACACTTTTAAAAATTTTCAAACTTCCTAAAAGACTCGTTTCATTTTTTAATAAATCAATGGTTTTCAAAGTTATCCTAAAATTCCTCAAAACCATTTCAAATGTTTTCTAAAATATTCCAATATTTTTCTAAATTTTAAACACCCTTAATTTCATCACTTTCTCAATTTTCTCCATTTTTCCTATTTTTCTAAGTCTTTTTTCTATTTTTCAAAAAATCAAAAATTCAAAAGTTTTTGAAAAATCACGACACTTTATATGGTTATTAAACACATTTTTCTAAGGCACACAATATAAAAATCTAGCCAAAAAACTCAATACCCAAGCCTGTAGGAATAAACCCCTAATTTCTACAGAAACTCCCTTCACATAATCACGCAAAATCACTCAAATTCAATCAAACAAGTACTAAAATGCAAAAATAACTTCACCATGGTGTTCAAAATATATCAAAACATCAATTTTCACTATTCACACAACTCAAATGGAATTCTACACCTCGAGATCAACAGAAAATTGAAAACTCACCTCTTGGAGTTCTTCCGGTGACTTTTCCGGCTACGGCGTCTACTTTCAGCAATCCCCCATGGTCCACAATAGATGCTCCTTCAATTTCTAGGTCAGTTTCCTCACAATGCCTCTCGATTTTTCACAAACTCTTCACATTCCTGTAAGTGTTCAAACCAGAAAGTTTTCTAGTTTTGATGCTAAGCCTAGCACTACTAGCAGTGGCGCCAAGCCTTTTCTTCCAAAGGCGCCACTAATAGTGGTGCCAGTTGTCAATTCTAGGAAGCTTTGCCCTTTTTCCCGCCAAAACTTGATTTCAAAGGCCTTTTGGGCCCAATATTCATTTGATTAATGGCGCCAGTTGTCAATTCTGGGCAGCTTTGTCCTTTTTCCCGCCAAAACTTGATTTCAATGGCCTTTTGGGCCCAATATTTGTTTCTATAATCCCGTCTTCCAAAATTTCCAAAGTCCGTCCCTCCGACTACCTCACGGTCAACATGGGACTCTTACTTTATCATTTTCTGTCTTCGACAACCAAAGACAAAAAAAGAGGGGCAGCTGTAAGCACCCCATTTTTTACCGCTCGGTAGTCTACAGTCTGTCCAGACTTGTATTCAAGTCAATGTGGACATATTCCTAATCTAAATCACCTTTCCAAGTCTAATCCTGCCAATCAAACTGCTTCGCGGGCCCGTCGGGCTCAAATAGAGGCAAAATGACCAAAATGCCTTTGGGGGTAACGTTCGGTCCAATTCCAACAGGCACGTCTTTCCGAAGATGGTAAGTCCCCTTTCTAATTCTAATTCCAATTAAATTTGGCACACCTTTCGAGAAAGTTGATTCCTCAAGGTGGTAAGACCATCCAATCCGACACGTTTCTGAGTGAACTCTTCGGAATGATAAGTCCTTTCAAACTCGTCGACCGGGACAAAGCCCCAAGTCCCCGAGATGGTAGAACAGTCCACCTTTAGTACCTGCTAGCCCGCCAATGAAGAAATGTCTATTATTTGGCTCGTCTTTTGAGAAAGTTGATTCCTCAGGTGCTAAGTCCATTTAGCAGCTTCCCGAGATCAGGCAATCTCAGGAATGATCGCGAATCGTCAGAGTAGCGGAAGTACTTGCAAACATCATAACCGTCAGGAGGATGAGTTCTAACAAGAGAGTACAGCATTTTTTATGCTTTTGTGTGTATTCCTCGAGTGCGAAAAATCTAGGCGCGACACGCATGAACCCTCTCAAATGCGCCTTTAAAGTCACCGCAGGAAAATTCCTTGGTTACGTTGTCCACCGACACGGCATCGACCCCGATCCCACTAAACTCACAGAAGTTCGTGATATGTCGCACCCCACTAACTAGGACGATCTACGAACCTTTATTGGCCAAGCGTCTTACCTCCGGTGTTTCAACCTTGACATGGCCGAGATCACCCAACCCTTCAATGCCCTTTTGAAAAAGGACACCCCCTTTGTATGGCTACCAGTGCATCAGACTGCCTTCCAGGCCCTCAAGGACACTTTACTCTTCCTACTTACCATGACTCCTTCCTAATAGGGTAAACCTCTGTTATTGTACCTCACCTCAACCCCTAGGTCCATAGGAGCTTTGTTGGCCCAAGAAGTGGAGGGAATCGAACGACCCGTGTATTGCATTAGCCGCGTGATCCAAGGAGCCGAAACACGATACGCCCTGATCGAGCGCCATTGTTTAGCCCTGGTCTTTATAGCTAAAAAGCTACGTCATTACCTCTTGGCCTTCCCTATCCATCTCATTACCAAGTGTGACCCCATCAGATTCCTACTCTCGCACCCCGCGCTCGCAGGCCGAGCATCCCATTGGCTTCTGTCCTTGGCCGAATATGATATCACTTGTAAAACCCCTACTTCAGTAAAGAGCCTGGCCCTGGCTAATCTGTTGGCTCACTTCCCGAGTGGTGCATACGAACCCCCTTCCGAAGAACTCCCCGGCGATGACTTCCAAGCTGCTGCGACCACCATTGAGGAAGAACGGACCCTCACATTCGATGGTTCCTCCGCCTTCGGAAACGGGGGAGCAAGCATCGTCCTTTGGTCTCCACAGGGCGCTGCAATCAACCTTTCTTACAAGTTGGCTTTCTCGTGCTCGAATAATGAGGCCGAATACAAAGCCTTGATCCTAGGCCTCCTAGTGGCCTCCAGCCTCGCAGTGACTCACCTCTACATTCGTGGAGATTCTAACATTGTCATCAAACAAACCACGGGTGAATTCACCATCAAGGAGCTAGCCTTGGCCTCCTACCGAACCATCTACCAGCGCCTTATGGGCAGATTCGTAGCCATTCGCCTGGAGCACGCCCCACGGTCTCACAACCGCCACCCTGACGCGCTAGCCACCTTGGGCTCCAAAGTTGAGGTGGGCGACACCCCCACAAAGATCAAAGTTTTTAAGCGCTCACTCCCATGCTCGATCACCGAACTCTTGCTAGAAGAACTGCAGGCAGGTGATTGGCGCACCCTCATTTGGACTACGCTTGTTGAGAAACAACGGTCTCTCCTACTGCAAGATCTAAAGCACTTTATTATCTTCCAGGGCACCCTCTATTACCGTGCCCCTAGTGGTTGCCTTGCTCGATGCATTGACCCCCACGAGGCCAAACTCTGGCTCTATCAAATCCACGAACGCTGTTGCGGAACCACCGTCATCAGCCTCCATCGCCGGCTCTAGCGGCAGGGATACTATTAGCCCACCATGGTTCAAGAGGCCACATCCCTCCAAAGCTAGTGCATCAAATGTCAAGTTTTCCTTTCCCGTGCTAAATGCCATTTCGTAGACACCCCCACAGACTGGTGCCAACCTTATATCGATTTCCTCCATGAAGGATCCTTACCCACCCACCGCATGGATGCCTCACTCATCCAAAAATGGGCCAATCGTTTCTTTCTTCAACAAGGACAATTGTTCAGACATGGATACGCAGGTTCCCCCCTCTGATGCATCCCCAGTGCAGAAATACCCCAACTCCTTCACCTTGCCCTCAAAGACAAGCACCAGGGCAGTCATAAGCTCTTCCAGCATTTGAAACACCTCGGATACTCTGGCCCACTATAGAAGTGGATGCCATCACTCGCGCCTGCCGCTGCCAAAATTGTCAATGCCACAGCAACCGCATCCACGTGCCAGCAGTCGACCTCCGCGCCTTAAGCACTCCATGGCCTTTCCACACTTGGGCGATGGACCTCATTGGCCCCATTAACCCACCTTCCCGTGGCCACATCTGGATTCTCACTGCCACGGTGCTCTACACCAAGTGGGTCAAAGTTGTTCCCCTTAAGTGCGCCATAGGACCCACGGTTGCTAACTTCATCCATGAGTACATCATGTGCTGCTTCGGGCTTCCCAAGGTTATTCTTTCGGATAACGGGACCCCCTTCGTCAACCGTAATATGGGGTAACTCCTAGCCTCAAATGACATCATTCATCACAAGTCATCACCCTACTACCCAAAAGGAAATGGTCAAGCCAAAGCAACAAACAAGAACCTCATCCAAATCCTCAGTCGAACGTTGGAAGACCACCAAACCCAATGGGCTCATGTCCTACCAAACATGCCCTAGGTGTACAGAACCTCCAAGCAGCGCTCCACCCTAATGACACCCTTTTACTTGGTTTACGGTGCCGAGGCCACCCTCCCAGTCTAGATTACCACTCCATCAGCTCGAATTGCCCTTACTAGCGGGGTACTCCACTATCATCGACCGCAGTAGCTCGAGTCCCTGGACGAACATCGCGATAAGGCGCAGGCCAACCGCTGCACCTACCAACAACGCATCATGCAAGCCCATGACACACTCGAATGACCACGACAGTTCCAGCAAGGAGATCTGGTCTTGCGAGCCACCCCCCAAATCATGAGAGGAACCTCCGTAACCAAATTCGCACCAAAGTGGGAAGGCCCTTTTGAAATCCAAGAAGCTAACGCCAGGGGGTACTATAGGATCGTCAGACCTAGCTCCACCCTAGCCCTGTCGCCCATCAATGCCAAGTGGCTTAAAGCCTATTATCCTTAACACCTAGTGTTGGCAGTATCGTTTTGTCATTATCATTGTAATTACCATTCTGTGTAGTGAGCTTGGCCTTTATGGGGCAACAATTACGTTTTCTACATGTTACTAAGAAAGAATAGCAAGAATTTTTGGCACCTCAATCATCAGCTTTTATTACAAAATATTACTTTAAATTACATCACTATTACAACTTAGCTCTCTCGAGCTCGTTACAAATCGTAAAAAGCCCTACACTACGAGTCTTCAAACTCAGCGGGCCTCCATGCCAAGGCCTCCTTAGGCAGATAGACAAGTCTCGCCACAAGTAGCTTGGGATCGCGCATGTGGACTTTAAGCGGTTTCCCATTCCCAATGCCTCTCATTCCAAATATCTTAGGAGGGGAAGAAGCACATACGCCCCAAAGGTCAGATAAACAACTTGAGGGCAGCCTTGTCCCCGGGCGCACTGCCTACGTCGCTCGCTTCCCCACCCGGCTCCTGCTACACACGTACATGGCTAGGCTAGACCCACAAGCACCGCGTACAGCTGAATCACTGTCAGAGCTGGGCGTGCCCCATGCATAGATTTCTCCAAAGATGCCTCAGTAGCTCTCCAAGCAGAGGCTCCCCGACTTGTGCCTCCCCCGGGCCGGGTCTGTGCACGCAGTTCGCAAAAGGAACCTTCACCCTAATAGTCTCTAATTATCCAAGTGCCACCCCCTCCTAAGTTACCCAACATCCCCTTCAAGCACAAGGATCAAAAGACACTAGAAAGGAGAAAGTTGCAGCCCCACAAGATCTTATCTCCCCCCTTACAGGGTAGATTTCAATACAAAAAATTTTCCTGGACCACTCACTCCCACCGAGCATCCCCCGAACACCCTCACCATCGGTGACTCTCATTGAGGCCTATGGAAGTTTATTCTCCCCTTTAACCTCTATTTATAGCCTGCTGGACTCACACCCCAAGGCACCCGTCACCGCCCCTGCCCTCTTTTCAGAGATTCCTGACATCTACTGCCAACAATTAGCCACTGAGATTTGACCACCTGAGCATGCCGACAAGACTACCGATACTTCCAAAAAAAAAAAAAAAGAAGCACACTTGAGATCCTTATCCAAAATATAGAAACTTGCATTTTCATTAACCTTTCCTTACTAATTACAAGGGCCTGCCTAATTTGTGACAGCCAACACTCAGAAAACAAAAAAAAAAAATTGAACCCTCCATTTACAAACTCCCGAAGAGGCTCATGCTGCCTAGCCCTTCCACCAGTTTCCCCCATTGGCACTCCAACTCGGCCTTATCAATCGTCGTGGCTTCCCTATCCTGCTCCAGCCTCTCGAGTCGTGCTTGCTGTCTCTGGACCTCGTCCTTCTGCTCCGCTATAATTTGGTCCTGCTCCGCCATGTGGCTCGTCAAACTTACCACCCTCCCACCAGCCACAATCATCTCACTAGCACGCTCCAGCCACTCCTCCAGCCACGTCATGTCAAACTTCATTTGCTGCATCTCCTCCACACTAGTGCCCACGGTGCCCCAGTCCCCCGCATCCAAGCTCGTCATGGGCTGGCTATCCAATTGCTCTAAGAATGAGCTAAACATCTCCATAACCCTATGCCTCATGAACGGGCCCCACTTGTGATGACTAGCGAAGGTCTCGAGAGCCTCCGTGAAAACCTTATGCAAACTGGGTAGATAGGCCTCCTTGACTCTAGCAAAGAGAGTGGCTGGATCAAGCACCACCTCATCTTCTTCAGCAGTCAAGGCCATAATCCTAACAACCCTACCGGCCTCCCTCACCAGTTGCAGCCCACCCACACCGGATGTCTCACCACTTGGGTTTTTTATGGCCTCAGGGACTTCCCTCCTAGACTTAGCCTCACCCTACTCTGCCTCCCCCTCATCCTCCCCCTCTCCGAAGGCTTTAGATCCTCTAGAGCTGCCCTCCTTCTCATCCACCTCTGTGATCCTCAAGCTGCCAAACCCGGGCTTGAGCACGCCCTTTCTCGAACTAGATTTTGGGGTCTCCGCTACTGTCTCCCGTCCAACCCGTGGGGGGGTTACCTCCCTATCCCTTAGTTCATCTGCTATTGCATCAGCAGGTGTTGGAGTCTCTTCATGCCATCCTAACAGTAGCACGGGCGCAAGACTGATGGCCTCAGCAGCTGGTTCATTTCTCATAGGCTCGGGTTTCGCTCCCTCGGCCTCGTGGCTGCCATGTTCCTGCCCCATTAGCTCGTCTCCGCACCCTTCACCTGGCTCTCCTACCAAATCTATCAGTACTTGGGCAATATTCACCCCATATTCGTCTACCAACCCTACGCACAGTTCAGCCTCCTGAGAAGTTGGTAAGCTAGCTTCACCCTCAGCCACTGGGGGGACCTTAGGCTCAGTGTCGGCAGTTGGAGACGCCGCCTCTTCCTCCTCATCCCTCAATGACATCAACCCCTCCGCTGGTACAGTATGCCCCGCGGATCTCTTGCGAGCCTCTTGGACTCCTGGCCCCTTCCACTAGGGCCCACAGCCACTTTGGACCCTGGCTTATTGCCCCTGCCAACAAGTGCGTTTCTCAACCGTCTCAAGCTTTTTCCACCCCAAGCAGGTGCGGCAGGCAACCCCTCAGCACCAAGCCCGGCACTTATCGCCGCCCCGACACCAGCCTTGTCACTCAGCAAGTCCCCTAGATCCCCCAGCGAGTCTGTGGGAATGGGCAACCCCCTGTCGTCCATAGGTTCATCCCCTCGTGCCTTAGGCGCCTCGGAAGCCTACAACATAACAAATAAATTATCAAAACCCCATCCCTCGACACATTTTTTGGCTTTAGTTCAATAAGCTTACCCTCAATCTCTTCTCAGCCACAGCCTGCCCAAATCACCACTCCCAAGGCCTACGGATTTAAACACTTAGAATCATGGATACATGACTCCAATAATGAGATGCGACTATATCTTACCCCAACTTACCTTGCGCTTCTATCCAACCGTGAAAGAAGACGGTTCTAGGCCGCCACTACTCACAAGCCTTACTGTTTTCGCTCCTGCGGTGTGCAGGACTTTGGGGAGTATCACCACCCCGTCCACCACCTCCGGCTAGAACCGCTCGTCCCTGCAGTGTGGCTCCACTACTATGATTTTTAAGCGAGGAGCCCGCTCGCTAGGATCCCCGAATTAGCCAAGACGCGAGCTTTACGCAGCGCGCACAACCCATGTTCTTTTTGGACCACATCCTTCAACACCAAGGCAAAGGGCTCCACAAGCGTATACTTCTCAAATGCATCCAAGTTTTTCTTCCAATATGACCTCCAGGGGCGTGTCCCCTGCCTTCGCGCCCACGACCATATACTTTCATCCCGTTAAAAGGCCTCATCCCAGCCTTCACATCCACCATCACGAAGCTCACCATCGAGTCGCGCGCCAAGTTACGCAGCAACAAAATCTAGAGCGCCTTGATCGTACCCTAACTGGCGAGCTACGCGGTGCGGATTGTAAGATACGGTCTCAAAGGTCACAGCAGCTATTAGGGAGGGGAGGCCCCCAGGGATAGCCTAGAGCACGCTCTTAGCTATGGCCTCAGTAAATTTGTCATCCTCCCTTACCAGCACCTCCCAGTCATCATCTTGGTACGTATCAAAGTCGGCCACACCAGGTAGGGACTCCACATAAAGGTGCGCTTTAAACTCAGCCGGCTCATCAATCACCCCCTTCAGACTGGCGCGAGACACTACAGTGGCCCATCTCAGCATGCTACAGTACACGTCCTCGTCTGCCCCTTACCCAACCTTGTCAGTTTGAACCACGTGTGCAATTGGCGCTGCACTCTTAAACCTCTCAAAGAGGAACATCTGAAGGAAGTTGGTGCACACATAGCTACACACATAGCTGCACACATCGTAGTGTCCCATCGACCTCACCGCGTTCGCCTTCATCTGATCGAAGCACAAATAGATGGTCCCTAGGAACAAAGGCCCCAGGGCCAGATGCCTCCCACTTGCCAATGCGACTGCTATTAGGTAGAGGGAGTAATTCAACCCATCAAAAGGAGGCCCCTCAAAGGCGTGGCATGATAGCCACGCGGTCAGAAATGCAGCCAAATGAACCGGGCTGCGAAGCCCCACCCTTTCAACACTGCGCCGACATTCCTCCTTGGTATAATCTCCAGACTTGGCTGCTTCTTTAGACAGCCCCATCAGATCATGGTACCAATAGATGGTCCACCCCTTGAAAGTATTCTTCAGCGTTTTGCTCGAAGGAGCCTTGGCAAACTCGCTCACCACCCGTGTAGTCGCGGCTTGTCCTGCTTTCAAACCCTTCACTATTTCCTGTTTCTGGGAAGATAGCTGGAAAGTGCAAGGGTCAGTATCCCCCACAATGGAAAGCTTCATCAATGTGCTCACGTCCTCCAAAGTTAGACCAATCTCCCCTCAGACCGTCACGAGCGTATGGGTTTCCACACTCCACCGTGATAATAACACATCTAACCACGGCGTACCTCTCTTTACGTTCTGGCTGAATGTGCTCATTGCAGCCTCGTGGATACCGGCCTGCTGCAAAACCACGATAAACTCAGCGTTGTCAAGGACCTCTTCGGTCCAAACCTTTAAACCTTCACCAGAAGCGTAATAGCTATCCCACACGGGGAAGGCATAAGGACACACTCCCCCCATTCCACCATGAAGCGGACGCACGACTCAAGCATGATAAACGTCTCATGCCCAGGCTAAGCCACTTCGCGAGCAAGACACAGTGGAGTGCTAGCCACAGGCGTCTCTGCGGCAAAATAAGGGAGCTTCATCCACCACGCATCCTTGCCCCTCAGCTAAGGAGCTTGGCACCAGTACTCGGCGTTTGGGACACCCCGGCCTCTCTTCTTCAAGTTCTTTTTCTCGTTCGACCCCAAGCCTCGGGGGACATTCACCGCCGAAGTAGAAATCCGTGACATCTTCCGTGCTAACGAAAGACTAAAGCGCGACAAACTCACTCACAAACACTCAGAAAACCTCTTCACACAAAAGTTCGGAGAAACTTAAAGATTGATGCTTGAAAATAAGGAATCACGAGCGCTCCAGACAAAGGCCAAAAATTCAAAAGTGTGGAATTGAAACCAAGGACCCTCTTTATATCTCTCAACCGGCGCCTCGAAAATGAACAGTCGCCTGCAATGATGACTATCATCAATCGTCGCATCCCTTAACCGTCAAACGGTCGGTCCATCAGCTCGTAACAGTCAGAAATCATAAATGGCCGTCGTCCGCATTAAATGTCGGACATGACATGGTGGACACGTGGCAGCTCAGGGATGACCTCGAACGGCCAGACATTTTAGCCATCACTTCCAACAATCACACCGGTCCCTAACCAGGGGCTCGTACCCAACCGCTACAAACAACAGTCGCATCTCTTCCCCAGCTACGTGATATGCAAGCGCGCGCCCATTGGCCCAAATGGCCACACACATACAAGGGGGCTAATGCGGGTACCCAGTCAGCTGGCGCCATGTGGCACCCCACTTACCTGCCTAACAGACCACGTGGGCCCCCTTGGGTACCCCAAAGTCAACTATAGGTCAAACCATGCTTGAACAAACCTGCGCAGTGCCCTCGCCCCCGTGACAAGCTCAGCGTCCCATTACCAAACCTTATTCAAATAGCACCAAGAGCTCCTCTTAAGCCAAGCCCCCGTGCTTACACGGCTCCAGCCAAAACGAGCGCCTGTGCAAGACAGGCCCCGCGTCTAGCACAATTGGAGGCCCTACGCCTCACTATCTAATAGGCCCAGACCCCTAACTGTTTAACTTACCCTCACTCGGGATCCCTCTCCTTGGGCAGTGGAACGGAGGCTAGAACCAAAGGGACCGTTGAGCCACGCGCTTCATGAGCGCGTGGGGGACCAATCCCGTTAACCAGCTAAGAAAGAGAGATCTACCCTCAAAACCACTTGAATACTGTATCTTAAGCATTAAATGTTGACCCGACGCACATTTAATGTAATAGACACGTAGCGAGCCATGGCTAGACAAGTGCCTGACTCTATGGCAGTACACATCCAATAGCCCACCGCGCTTGCTAACATGGCTTCACCAGGTCATGATGGCGAAACTCAGGCCTGCCCAGTCACGGGGTGTCATGTGTCCGCACATTTCTAATCACTACTTACTATAAATACTCTTAACACATTTATTATAAGCACCCCATTTTCGCCCGTTAGGCAGTCTCCAGTCCATCCAGACTTGTATTCAAGTCGATATGGACGTGTTCCAATCTAAATCAACTTTCCAAGTCTAATCCCATCAATCAATCAATTAATTCGCGGGCCCTTTGGGCCCAAATAGAGGCAAAATGACCCAAACACCCTTTGAGGCGTTGTTCGGTCCAATTCTAATAGGCACGTCTTTCCGAAGACGGTAAGTCCCCTTTCCAATTCCATTTTCAATTCCAATTCCAATTAAATCTAGCACACATTTTGAGAAAGTTGATTCCTCAAGGTGGTAAGACCCTCCAATCTGGCATGTTTCTGAGTGAAATTTTCAAAACGGTAAGTCCCTTCAAACCCATCGACCAGGACGAGACTGCGCCTACTAGCCCGCCAATGCAAAAATGTCTGTTTTGGCACGCCTTTTAAAAAAGTTGATTCCTCAGGCACTAATTCCATTTAGCAGCTTCCCGAGATCAGGCAATCTTGGGAATAATCACGAACCATCAGAGTAGCGAAAGTACTCATAAACAATGCAACCGTCAGAGTGGCAGAAACACTCGTAAACAAGTCGATATAGGAAATTGCCAACAAACCACTGTATCACGGGATCGCCATCAGAGTGGCAGAAAGACTCAAAACACAGGTCAATGCCGGTGCCTGCTAGCCCACTTCGGTGAAAAATGACCAAACTGCCCCTAGGGCCATTTTCGGCACATTTCTCAAGAAAGTACGTAAGTCCTCAGAACGGTAAGTCCACCTTTCCAAGATTGTCTTAAAGGTAATCCGGCATGATTAGGTGCCTTCTAGCTAGTTTCGAGCCAATTCTGAGACTTTTCGGTCGAGATGACCATTTTGCCCCTAGGCATATGAACGCCTCGGGAACCACACCGGCTCTAGGTATCAAGTCGGTAACCTCCCGAGAATGCTTCTTATAGTATTCTCGACCTTCCATTATCTTTTCGCATCATTCTGAGTCAATTCCGGCAAACCCGGTGCAAAATGACCATTTTGCCCTGGTGGGCCGGTCGCCTCTTCTAGCCACACCGGCTCTGGATATTAAACCTGTAACCTTTGGGAACATTCTAAATAATGTTTCCAAACCTCGAGTCTTCTTCCGGGCTATTCTGAGTCCATCCCGGTAGTTTTTTGACCCGATTGACCGTTTTGCCCCTAATGGCCCGGTCAACCCTTCCAACACATCTTGTCATCATTTTTCAAGTCTACTACCTCAGGGACACTGTTCTAAGTGTTCCTATCCCTTTTCGGCCTTCCGGGTCATTCCCAGGCCTTTCAAATCATTCCCGAACTTTTCGGAGTCACTCTTAGTGAAGCAAGGCTAAAAATCACATGGTAGTCACTAGTACAGGCGCCCAAATCTTTTGAAGATATGTTGTTTGCCGACTTAAAAACTTTCCTAAGTGGCTGGTGCCACTAATTTGGCCTGGCGCCACTCCTAGTGGCACTAGAAGGATTTTTGGCCTAGCGCCACTACAACAAGCACTAAGTCATTCTTCTCTCTATAAATACAGAGCCTCTTCCAACGTGAAAGAGGTCCGCAAACTTAGTCTAAAAATCCTACTCTTCGATATACAGAGCACGTAGCCTCCCTAAAACCTAGTTTTCTTTAGGTTTTCCAAACCCTAGCCCTCATACACAAACCCTAACTCTCATATACTCTCATACACTCATACACTAGCCTCCAAAGCCTCCGTTAAAGACTTAAAGTGCTGCAACTCGAAGCTCTCGAAGATCAAGACAAGTTCTCGAAGATTAAGACGAAGACTGAAGCGAAGACTGAAGCAAAGCAAGAAAAACAAAGTGCCAAAGTAAAACAAAATAAAGAAGACACAAGGTAGGCTTTCTATTTAAGTTTACGCATCTTCCCCCTCTCTTTTCTCCTTCCAAACCTACTTGGGTTTTCTTCTATTTTAATCGCCCATCTTCTTCCCCCCCCCCCCCCCCCCCTTTCTTGCATGCTTAAAATAAGGGACTTCTCGGTCCATGTGTAGTATTGGGCTATTAGGAGGTCACCGTGTCGAGGGCTTTCTTTTAGTCTAACCAGAGACCACGTGCATTTGGTCCCCTTAATCATGTGGTAAAACCTTAACCTTGTATGTTCACGACCCTCTTTGCATTGTGCATATCATGATCATGCATTCCTCCAAAATTCGTTTTTAAACTTGTTTTTCAAAACTTGCATTAAAACCGTTTTCAAACTTGTATCAAAATCTTCTCTTTCCAAAACTTGTTTTCAAAATCACAATCCTAAGGTGATTCTTGCCTTTTCATGGCTAAGGTTGCTTTAGAAAAGTGTTACATTTAACGTGACTAATATGGTCCATATTTTCAAAATCCTAGTTGTTTTCAAAACCACTATCCTAAAGTGGTTCTAGCCTTCTTATGGTTAGAATTGCTTTAGGAAAGTGAGATATTTTTATGGACTTTCCAAAAACTTTCTTCTCAAAAATCGCTCTTTCTAAAAAAACTTCTTTTCCAACGTACTTTCTAAAAACTCTCTCCAATCTCCTTCTCAAAATTTCTTTCCAAAATTGTTTTCAAAAACTCCCTTCAAAAATCTATTTTCCAAAACTCTTTTCGAAACTCCTTTCCAAAAACTCTCTTTTCAAAATTCTCTTTCCAAAAACTCCTTTTTAAGATCTCCTTCCAAAACCTCTCTTTCCAAAAACTCTCTCAAAGTTTTACTTTCCAAAATCCCTTACGAAAAACTTTCTTTTCAAAATTTACTTTCCAAAAACTCTTCTCCAAGATTGCCTTCCAAAAATCTCCCTTTCTAAAAGCTCACTTTCCAAAATCTCTTTTCTTAGAGTCCAAGTTAAACCCTAGAGCCAACGATTAGAAAACCCTAACTTCTTTTCTTAAAACATGATTTTCAATCTTGCCTCAAAACCTAGGTTTCCAAAATCTCCTTTTACATCTAAAATCATAAGTTTCCAAAACCTATTTTCTACATCAAAACTATAATTTTCCAAATCTAGGGTTTCTAAAACATCATCCTTCCAAATCCATGCCAAATCCAATCTCCCTTTAGGAAACCAAATACAATCTTCTCTTTAGGAAACCAAGTCCAATCTCCCATTTAGGAAACTAGATCCAATCCTCTATTTTTGAAAACAAAATCAAAACACCTCTTTTAGAAATAAAATTCAATCCCTTGTTTTAGGAATTAGGAATCTTAATCCTTCCAACTCCAAATCTTTCCTAATTCAAATCCTTCCTAATCTCATACTTTTCTAAACCTTAAGTTTCCAAAACTTAAACATTTAAATCTTTCCTTAAACTTTAAACTTCCAAATCCTTCTTAGTCTAAGCCTTTCCTAATTCCATACCTTCTCAAATTTCAACGTATGTGTGTTAGATTTCAAGATAATCCTAAATAATCACACTTTATGGCTATTAACATATGTAATCCTTTTGTTTGATATGATCTTGATAACTTATCATGTGTTTGAATACTATTTGCATTGATCATGTTCATGCATTCCATGATTTTGGCAACTTGAGTGTCAACACTATGTTAAAGACTGTGCAAACACTTGTTTTACAAAAGCTGATTCCTAACAAAGAAATGTTGACCATATCCTCTTGTGTCAACAATATTTTTTTGGAAATTATTTTGTTTTATATAATAGTGTCGACCATATGTTCAAGTGTCGACACTTTGTTACTTGAAAAATCTGATTTGCTCTCTAGAAGCAAAGTTTCAACCGAATTGTTTTATACTGTTGACAATTCAGAAAGAGATTTAAAACTGTTTGAAAAATGCAAAAATAGTGTCAACAGCTTTGACAAATATTGTTGACACATTGGCATGTACATATATTATACATAGATTTCAATCCTTATTGTCAACCAATCTTCATCAATTGCATTCCTAAATATAATAATCGACTTTTTCCTCTCATTCTACCTAGTCAAATCTCCTACATTAACCATTAAAAGCCCTTATCTTCCTTCCCATTCTTCATTACAATTTTCAATGGCTCCGAAATTAGTGGGAAAGAGGAAAAAATCAAAGGATTCTACACCAAAGAAGACAAAGTCTGATTCTTCTACACCAAAGAAAGGAAGAAAGAGGAAAGAGAAGGTTGAATCCTCTCAAGCTTTCAAGAAGAGGAAAAAAAAGAATGTTGTTAAAGAGAGAGTGATTGGCTGGAAAATGATCCCTATTTTGAGAAGAAATCTGCAAAGGAAAGATATGAACTTGAATAGTCCTCTAGAAAAGTTATCAAAGGAAGATGGATCAAAATTGAATATAATCGGTGTTGAACTATTCCTTATGTGGGCTTGACTGATTGAGACCAGGTCACTTTGGTGACATACATGTTGATGCCTATGGCAGAAACTAAGAAAAAACTCCCTTACTTGCCTCATGGAATGTTCTTAACCAAAGTCTTTAAATTCTTTAAAGTAGATTTGAAAGAGGAAGTAAAAGAGAAGGTGATGCCAAATACTGATGAGTATAATCAGTCTACTCTGAAGAGAAAGAGAAATCAATTGAATAGCAGAGTATGGTATCTGAAGCATGCGAGAACAAGAACTGGTATCATTCTGAGGGGGAGGATACTCCTATCATGGGATAAACTTCTTAAGTAAGAATAAAGCCTTCAAGTGTTGCAAGGCAAATTTTTCCCATGATGACAACTTCTGAAAATAGATAAGTGGATGTCCTAAATATGATGAAGGAGATGAAGAACTACCAAGAGAAAACGTTCACTCAACTAAACTCTAGACTACACTCCAACAAAAAGGGATTGAAGCAATAGTTCCTCTGAAGAAAAAGACAACACTTCATCCTGTAATAGTGAGAATGTTACACTTGATGAGTCACCTACTAAGATCCAACCTACCATTCCCACTCAAACCTCTACAGCCTCTACTCCCAAAACATCCTAAGAACCTTCACCAAGGCAATACTCTCTTAGGCCAAGAAACACAACTTCCAAATTCTCTAACACTGCTGAAGATCCAGTTATCATGACAAAATCCCCATTTGCATGATTTGCATTAGCATTACATTTTTACATTTAAAATTGTTGATTACATGGGTTATAATCTTAAGAAAATATTTAACTTGTAGTATTTTGTGAATGTTAGATATTTGTCACTTATGTTAGGCATGCTAATATATATTTGGATCTTTATCATTCTTTTTTATTTTGATGGATTAATGACTTAAGTGTTTGATGTGATTGAGTTATTAATTTTGATTCTTAAAAATAATTCTATCAATGTATTAATTTGTACCTATGTTTTAAAAGTTATATATCACAGTTTAAATATCTTAATTACATACTTTTTGATGGATTGACAAAAAGGGGGAGAAATATTTGAGCTAATGTATTAAAAATATTTGAGATATGATATGTATTTCACAAAAAAGAAAAAGGGAGAATAATTTGAGATATTATATGTATTTCACAAAAAAGGGGAGAATTATTTGAGATATGATATGTGAGAAATATGATGAATTAACAACTGGTGGGGAACTTTTCTATGAAAAGGAATGTCTCATTTTGATTTAGTAAGGGAGCCTTATGAGAATATTGGTGCTATAATTTTTAATTTTATGAATCCTAGTGTTATATGCATATATTTTTAAATTTTTGTCATCATAAAAAATAGGAATTTTTTTACTCAAGGTTGATCTCCAGGTTGATTTTGATGATAATAAAATCATGTGATTGTTACCTAATGATTTTAATTAAGGGTGCAGATTATATATATTGAGTCATTGATAAAATGGTTGAGATGTTGATGGCTTATCATTACAAATGATAAAAATGGTTAAAGTCCATCTCAAAGAGATTGAAGGTCTCATAAGAATTCAAGAACTTAATCAATGCCTTAAGCATTCATAGAAGATCATTTGAAGGGTTTCAAGATCACTTGGAACCAATCTTTGAAGACTTAAGTGCAAACCGGAGTGTTGACAACAACAAGAGAAATTCAAGCAAAATTGAAGGCATAAGTGTCGACACCTTACAATGTGGTTGGCAGATTAATAATTCTTGTTGAAGATTTTAGAAGCAGTAGAAGCTTTTGTCGACACATTCTAATATGGTTGACACCTTGCTGAAGACCCTCGATTCTCAAAAGAAGAAATTCAAAGCTATTGTCGACACCTTACTCAAGGCTCAACATTTTCAAATCATGCTCAGAGTTCTTGTCAACACATTTCTATATGGTTGACACATTGAACAAGTTCTATCTTTGCAGACCATAGTCATGCTCTTGTCAACATATGAAAGTTTGGTTGACACATTGGTACAATTATTTGTGAAAAAGTTAAACAACAAAACTGTTGACACTAAAGCAAGTTATTGTTAACACAATTGAAGTAGTGCTCAAATAAAGAAATCAAGTCTCTCGAAGGGTTAACACATTTTAATATGGTTGACACCTTAAAGAACGATTTGCAAGTCTTGAAGGAAGTATTGACACCTGCATCGACACTTGTATCGACACCTTTAAGATAATGTGCAAATGAATAAATATAGACTGTGAAATTGTTAACACATTACGATATAGTTAACACCTTTGAAAGTAAGAATTAGAAGTTTTGAAGGAAATGCTAACACCTGCATTGACACCTACCTCAACACCTTCAAAACGGTGCTGAACCAAAATTAATAGTGTTGAAGCCTACATCGGCACTTACCTTGACACCTTTCTATAATGGTAATAAATTTGAATGTTCTAACAAGCTAATTTCGTATTAGATGCTATCACAACTATCTCCAATAGCTAGATTTGGAGGAGGGCTATCTATAGAAGATCTCTAACACATTTATGTGAGAAAAGAACATAAAATCAAGTGCTGAAAGTGAAGATTCGTTGATTATATCTTATACTCTATTTTTATTCATTGGGGGTTTTCTTGTGTGAGCTGAAATTTACTTTACCCACTCTTTGGAAAGTTCACCCATTGTATCAAATCCTTATATTACACTTTGGGAAGGTTGTAAACCTTGTGAGTTTGAATGTAGCTTGGTAAAAATACGTATGAGTTTTGAGTGTAGCTTGGGAAAAACAATTGTAAGATTGAGTGATTATGGAGAAAATCACTTAGGCTTGAGAAGTGAGCTGGGTATTTAAGCAACTACCAAGCTATGTAAGAGACTTTACATGGTGGAGAATACCTTCAAGAGAATCGAGGAAGAGAGAACGTAAGCCATGCATTTTTGTAAAATTATATATATCTTACTGCTATGCTTGGTGGTGTATAGTGACGCTAGGCCACATTTTGGCCTAGCGCCACTAAGAGGCACCGCCTCCTCTGATTTTTGCCTATAAATATAGTGCACCCCCAACATATTCTAAGTCTGAAAAATCGCAAAGAAGCTGTGCCGCTCTCGAGACAGCCCCCAAAAAAACCCCCAAAACTCTAATTCCTTCAAGGTTCATAGCCTCCTGAGCTTCTTAAGTCTCCTCCAAGTTCAAGTGAAGGCCTCCATTGAAGTTTTAAGAAGGTTTTGATGACAAGGTAGGGTTCCTATTTACATATTGTAATCCCCCTCTCCTTCTCTTCTCCCTCCCAGTCCACTTAAATTATTCTCTATTTTAATCCCCATCTTCTACCTTCTGTTCTTGCTTGCTTGAAACAAGAGGACCTTGGGTCTATGCCTAGGGAAAGCCTTGAGGAGGTCATTGGTTGGGGGCCTTCCCATAGTCTACCTTGTGATGGTGTGGTCTCGAGCCCTCTTGATTATGTGATTAAACCTTAAACCTCATATGTTCACAACCCTTTGCATTATAATTGCCATGATAGTGCATTGTTTGCAATTGCTTTGCTTTGCTTTTAAACTTCCAATTGTAGGGTAATTTTAACATTTCCATGGGTAGGGTTTCCCTAGGAAAGTGGCATATTCAAAATGGCCTCCAATATCTATATTAGGGTTTCAAGCCCTAACTTGCTTTCAAAACCACAACCCTAAAGTAATTCTATCATATTCATGATTAGGGTTACTTTAGGAAAGTGGTATACTCAAAGAGGCCCCCAAAGGCCATATTAGGGTTTAGAACTCTAAACACCTCTTTCAAAATCAAGCTATTTTAAACCTCTTTAAATTTCACATTCAAATGTTTTTTCAAAAATTGGTCTAAGATTTGTTTTCTTAAAGCTTAGGTGAAAATCCTAATTTTTTGTGCCTTAAGAAGCCCCCTAAACCTCTTAAACTCCATCTTGTATCCATTACATTTCAAATTGCATCAAAATAGTTTTCAAAGTCCTTGTTGCATTATGTTTTCGAAAAGTGCATAACTCTCTTGAGTTGTTTTCAAAAAGTGTCACATAAAATCATAAGCTTTTCATGCAAAATATTTCACATAAAATCATGGAAGATTTGAGCATAAAATCATAGATTTCTCAAACCTTTCCATTTTCAAAACTAAATCAAATCTTCTATTTTTGGAAACAAAATCAAATCTTTCCCTTTTTAATTTCAAATCAAATCTTTCTTTTTTCAATATAAAATCATATCTTTCCTCACATAAAATAATAGATTTCCCAAATTTCCCTTTTCAAGTGTACGCATAAAACCACTTACCTAAACCATCTCCAAACCTTAACCATAAGCCAAATCCTAGGTCAATCTAAACCCTAGTTGGTCAACCAGACCCTAGGTGGTCAATCTAAACCCTAGTTGGTCAACCAGACCCAAGGTGGTCAATCTAAACCCTAGTTGGTCAACCAAACCCTAGGTCCACCTAACTTTAGTTGGTCCAGCCCTAGGTCAACGTAACCCTAGGTTACTTTAACTCTAGTTTGCCCAACTAAGATTAGGTGGCTTTAGATTGTAACTCTGGGACCCTTTTTCCAACCTCAACTCAAATCCAAAATGATATTCATAGTATGTTTCCAAAAACAACCCTCTACTCTTTTAAGTTTACAAACCAATTCAAAGCCTTTTCAAATGTTAGCATACCCCTTTTTTAAATGCTTTCAAAAGCTCTCTACAAGTTTTTCTTAAACCTCAAATGGCTAGACACTTACTACTTTCAAAATGATTTTAAAAACTCATAACCCTAAAGGGATCTTAGCCCTTCCATGGTTAAGGTTCCCAAACGAAGTTACATATCAAGTGTGACCTTCCTAGGTCCATGATAGAGTTCTATAAACCCAAACATTTTCAAAGTCTTTTTCAATACTCACAACCCTAAGGTGATCCTAACCCTCTTCATGGTTAGGGTTGCCTAAGGAAAGTGATACATTAAATGAAACCTACATAGTTCATTTTAGGGTACTTAAACCTTAAACATTTTTCAAAAACCTTTTTCAAAACCAACTTACAAACATCACATGCTTGAAGTATTTGGGTTGTCCAAAATTAAGTGAAATATTCAAGCAAGAGAAGTTTCCTGCCCCTTTGGGTTGTGAAATATTCAAACAAGAGAACTGGATTACTTACAAACAACACATTCGAGCCCAAACCGGCTCTTTCAAACTCCCGTCTAGTCAACTAGTCGCTTCCCAAGCCCACAAGGCCCAATTGAAGTTAAAAAGACCATATTGTCCTTAGGTGCTCCAGGCAGCTTTTCGAGACTTAGCGATCTCGAGAACCAATGCCATCCAGTTGGCTTCTCGAGATCAGGTAATCTCGGATACCAACACCTTATCAAACTCCAGACGGTTCACTTCTAGCGTCCTCTAGCTCGCCAATGTAGAATGTCCGTTATTCAGTAGCTTTTCAAGACCAGGTGATCTAAGGGACCAACACCACCATACAGATAGCTTTCTAAGACCAGGTGATCTTAGGAACCAACACCACCCTACAAGTAGCTCTCCGAGACCAGGCAGTCTCAGGGACTAACACTGCACAGGTAGCTTTTCGAGACTAGGCGGTCTCAGGAACCAACATCTAAGTCAACACCGGTGCTTGCTAACCCGACTTGATGAAAAATGACAAAACTTGCCCCTTGAGCCTCCAGGCACATCTTTAAGAAAGTTTAAAACCCCTCAATATGGTAAGTCCACCCTTCAAAAATGCCTTTAAGCAATTAGGCATACTCGATATGCTATCCTGACCAATTATGGTCCTATTATGGTCAACTGCGGTCAAAATAACCGTTTTACCCTTAAGCACACCAGCACAACACAAATCCCTCTAGACAGTAAGTACACCATCCAGCAATGTCCCCAAATAGTCCGACATGCTTAATATGCCACTCCAATCCATCCTCACTCTTTCTGACCAATTACTATCAAAATGTCCATTTTACCCCTTATGACCCGAGTTCTCTCCTAAACCACACCAGCTCTGGGTACCAAACCGGCATACCCTATTCTACGTAGATGCCCTATCCAAGGTGAATCTCGTGACTCCAAACACTTCCAAGTCAAAGAAAGTCCCCTCAAGCGTCTCGCAGACTGTAATACCCTGAACCCATTAACTTTTCTTAATTTATGTAATTTAAGGCATTTATGTTGTTTAATGTTAGATGTTATCCCTTTTGGGTCAAAGTGACCAATTGGGAGTTAAATTATAACTTAAGTTCCTGGGGTGAGACACATAGGATTATTTCCCGTGTGTATCATCTTATATACCCATGTATATACACTACACACACGCACACACCCATTTTTAGAGAGAGAGAAAGAGGGAAAGAGATGAAGGAAGGAGATTGAAGGGAGAAGATCAAGAAGAAGAGGAGGAAGCAACAAGAGCTCAACCAAGCTTGAAAACCTATTGTGGAGTTCGAAAAGCTAGAGAGAGAAAGGTGTGAACAAAAACCTTGAATGTATAATCATATATATGCATCTATATGGATTGGAGTGTTTAGGTTTGTCTTAGGGGACTCCTTGAATCCCAATTACTTTGAATTTTAGAGCTTATAGCTCAAAATTGGAGAATTGGAAAGTTGGGGGTTGAGACACCCAAATATATGGAAGGTTAGGGTTTTGAATCTTTTCCTTAGATGCCTTTAATTTAATCGTTCTTTCCCTCCCATTTTGAGTTATTGTCATCTTTGTGAACCAATCTTTGAGCCCTCAGAGTATTTGGAAGGTTTGGTTGTGTTTGGAGGGGTTTGGAAGAGTTTTGGGTCGAAAATTATAGCTACGCATGTGGGGGTGTTCGAATGCTCGACAGGCCGTTCAAACTGCCCGAGAGCAGAAATTTTCACTTTGACTGGCATTTGAATGGCCCTTCCGGGCATTTGAACGGCCCGAGAGGGTGTTTTTCCAATTTTTTTGGGCGTTCGAACAGCGAATTTAGGCATTCGAATGGCTTGGTCATTTTGGCCTGGCGTTCAAACGGCCCGGTGGGGCGTTCGAACGCCCTACCAACTTCGACATTATTTAGTAAAACGGGCATAACTTTCTCCAGAAACTCAAATTGATGCACCGTTTTAAGTATTAGAAAGTAGACTCATAGATCTTTGTACCCATATAAATTTTACACTCTAATTCCTTATATATTTAGAGATATGGAAGTTTAAATCGGATTTAAAATCTATGCTAACAACATTACTTTCTAGAATTTTCATCCACTTTCCGTGAGGCATAACTTCTTCACTTGAAATGTGTTTTTGGCCCATGACCAACCAAATTAAAGGCCTTTAAGTCTATTTTCAACTGGAACTAACCTAGAATATGAACTCATCCTTGAGGGGTGGTTGGGATGTGATGAAGGAGTCGACGCTCCGGCCTTCATGTTCAAACCTCAACCTTATATTCTTGTTTTACATTGAGACCTTGCCATAAAGTTGAGCCTCATTCTCCCATTGTGAGAATGAGGTGTTTTTGAGTCGGGGTTTAGAGACTTATGTGTTTAGTCTTGGGTTACGTGTTATTGCTTTACTTTAGAGTCTTGTATTGATATTTCTATACTTCCATGTGCATTTTATGTCGGAACACCTTGTTTAGCACCCGTTCTATTGGAAAGAGGTGAGTAACGATATGCCATGATTAAGACCTATTACTCTCCAAATGCTTTCAAGTTCAATTATGTTTCATGTATTTCTTTTCATTTATTTCAATGCATCAATGATTACGTTCAAATATAAATGTCATGCTTTAAATTGCATACGAACCTTACCTATGATATGAATTACAATCTACAGACTAGAACGTTCACATAAAGTAGGTGTAAGATTTCTAACGTACGACTCTAACTCAGGGTCTTTTCATGGCGAGACTTTAATCTAACCCGATAGTCCTAGGATGGGGGACGTGAAATAAACTATCGACATATAAGGTCTTTCGTGGCAATACCCTAAACTTGCAACGATGATCCTATAGTAGAGGACATGAAATAATCTATCGCCATGTTAGGAGATGTCCCTTGGTTTAAAAGTCTAGATGTGACATTTATGGTTACTATAACTGAGCATAGCTCTTATGATTGACTTAAAAGCATGTGTGTGACCTTTACGGATACTATAACTGAGCCTAGCTCTTATAATTGGCCTAAAGCACTCTATGTGCTAATGGCTTAGCGTAGCTCTTAATGACTAAGCCTAGTCTCACGATTGAGCCCTACTCTCATGATTGGCTTAAAGCACTCTATGTTGCTAATGACTGAGCGTAACTCTTAATAACTAAGCCTAACTCTCATGGTTAGCTTAAAGAGCCTATGCATGACCTTCATGGTTACTATGTTGGCCTGAAGAGTCTATGCGTGACCTTCATGGTTACTATGTTGGCCTAAAGAGCCTATATATTACCTTCATAGTTACAATATTGGCCTAAAGAGCCTTATGTGTGACCCTTGTGGTTACTATGATGCCCAATACCAGAAAGACCTCTTAAGTTGTGTGAAGTCAGGGATATGTTGGCCTAATGTAAAGAGATGACACACTTATGTTCTAGAATGAGATATATGACTTGTTGAATGCTTCATAACAAGTCACATATGTTCCCACAAGTATTAATGTCACATTGTGTTGTTTCCTTTTAAGACACTATGTTATACCTTACAATATCATGCCATGGTATGGTTATGACAGCTGTATTATGCTTTACAAAGTCTTGTTATGTGTTATGTCTCACTCCTACAATACTATAAGCACCCCATTTTTGACCGCTCGGCAGTCTACACTCCGTCCAGACTTGTTTTCAAGTCCGTGGGGGCATATTCCAATCGACACCAATTCTCTAGGTCCAAATTCCGTCTTTCCATCGCTTCGCGAGCCTGTCAGGCCCAAATAGAGGCAAAATGACCAAAATACCCTTAGCGGCATTGTCCTTTCCTTTCCAATCCCACTCTCGAGACAGTTTATTCCTCGAGACGGTTCCAATCTAGGCGCGTCTCCTCGGAGACGGTAAGACCCCTTTCCAATCCCTCTCTCGAGACAGTTTATTCCTCGAGACGGTTCCACTCCAGGCACGTCTCTTCAATGACGATAAGTCCCCTTTCCAATCCCACTCTTGAGATAGTTTATTCCTCCAGACGGTTTCAATCCAGGCACGTCTCCTCGGAGACGATAAGACCCCTTTCCAATCCCTCTCTCGAGACAGTTTATTCCTCGAGACGGTTCCAATCTAGGCACGTCTCTTCGGAGACGGTAAGACCCATTTCCAATCCCTCTCTCGAGACAGTTTATTCCTCGAGACGGTTCCAATCCAGGCACGTCTCCTCGGAGACGGTAAGACCCCTTTCCAATCCCGCTCTCGAGACAGTTTATTCCTCGAGACGGTCCGAGTAGCGAAACTACTCACAAAACAGTTAGAGTAGCGGAAATACTCACAAATAGGTCGATATAGGGAATTGGCAACAAACCCCTGTGTCACGACGACCGCCGTTAGAGTGGCAGAAACACTCAAAACCCAGGTCAACACCAGTGTCTGTTAGCCCACTTTGGTGAAAAATGACCGAACTGTCCTTTGGACCTTTTCCGAGACTTTTCGGTCAAGATGACCATTTTGCCCCTAGGCATTTGAATGCCCTGGGGACCACACCGGCTCTGGGTATCAAACCGGTAACCTTCTAAGATTGCTTTTTATAGTATTCTCAACCTTTCCTTATCTTTCCGGATCATTCCGAGTCAGTTCCGGCCAACCCGGTACAAAATGATTGTTTTGCTCCTGGTGGGCCGGTCTCCTTTTCCGACCACACCGGCTCTGGGTATCAAACCGGTAACCTCCTAAGACTACTTCTTATTGTATTCTCAACCCCCCTTTACCTTTCCGGATCATTCCGAGTCAGTTCCGGTAAACCCGGTGCGAAATGACCGTTTTGCCCCTGGTGGGCCGGTTTCCTTTTCCGACCACGCCGGCTCTGGGAATCAAACCGAAAACCTCTGGGAACATTTTGAGTAATGTTTCCAGATCCCAAGTCTTCTTCCAGGACAGTCCAAGCCCGTCCCGGCAGTTTCTCGGTCTGATTGACTGTTTTGCCCCTAAAGGCCAGGTCAACCCTTCTGACACATCCTATCCTCACTTTTCAAATCAAATACCTCCAAGACACTATTTTAAGTGTTCCTGCTCCTTTCCAGCCTTCCGGGTAATTCCCGGCTCCTCCAAATCATTCCCAGACTTTCCGGAGTCACTCCTAGTGAAGCCAGGCTAAAAATTACATGGTAGTCACTAGTACAGGCGCCCAAATCTAGTTAAAGATACGTTACTTGCCAACTTATAAAGTTTCCTAACTGGCTGGCGCCACTACTAGTGGCGCCAAGCCAAGAATTGGCCTGGCGCCACTCCTAGTGGCGCCAAAAGAAAGTTTGCCCTGGCGCCACTGCAACAGGCGCCAGGTTTGTCCAACCTCTATAAATACAGAGCCTCATTCAACGTGAAAGGGATCCGCAAACTCAACCTAAAAATCATATATTTCGATATACAGAGCTCGAGCACCTCAAAAACCCTAGCCTCCTTAGGTTTCTCCAAACCCTAGCCACCCTACACAAACCCTAGTCTCATATACACTCATACACTAGCCTTCAACCATTCTTTGAAGACTTGAAGAGCTGAAATCCAAAGCTTGAAGACAACTCTTGAAGACTGAAGATGAAGACGAAGACCGAAGACTGAAGACAGCAAGGCACGCAATATAACAAGACATATGGTAGGCTCCCTATTTAAATTTCCGCACTTCCCCCTCTCTCTTCTCTCTCCTAACCCACTTGGGTTTTCTTTATTTTAATCCCCCATCTCTTTTCCCCCTTTCTTTGCATGCTTGAAACAAGGGGATTCCCGGTCCATGTGTAGGATTGGGCTATTGGAGAGTCACCGTGTCGGGGGCTTTCTTCTAGTCTAACCAGAGACCACGTGGGTCCGGCCCCCCTTGATTATGTGGTGAAGCCTTAGCCTTGTATGTTTACAACCCCAAATTGCATTGTGCATATCATAGTCTTGCATCTTCCAAAATTTGTTTTCAAACTCGTTTTCAAAACCGTTTTCAAACTTGTTTTCAAAATTGCATCAAAATCTCTTTTTCAAAAGCTTGTTTTCAAAATCACAATTCTAGGGTGATTCTAGCATTTCCATGGCTAGGGTTGCTTTAGGAAAGTGTTACATTAAAAGTGACCAATATGGTCCATATTTTCAAATCTTATTGTTTTCCAAAAACGCTTTCCTAAAGTGGTTTTAGCCCTCTTATGGCTAGAATCGCTTTAGGAAAGTGAGACGTTTTCATACTTTCCAAAAAGCTCTCTTTTCAAAAATTCCTTCCTAAAAATCTATTTTTCAACATACTTCCCGAAAATTCCTCTTTCCAAAATTGTTTTCAAAAGCTCTTTCCAAAAATCTATTTTTCAAAACTCTCTTTTTCAACTCCTCTCCAAAATCTTCTCCTCAAAATTCACTTTCTGAAAACACTCCTTAAATTCACTTTCCTAAAAAAAAACTCTCTCCAACAATCTCCTTCCAAAAATCTTTTTAAAAAACTCTCTTTCCAAAATCTTCTTTCTAGAAACTTCCACTCTAGGATTTCCTTCCAAAACCTTCGTTTCCAAAAACACACTTTCCAAAAACTTCTTTTCTTTAAAAATCTCTTTCCAAAACTATCCTTTCCAAAATTCTTCTCTCTAGAAACTCCTCTTTAGGTTTTCCTTCCAAAATCTTTGTTTCCAAAAACGTACTTTCCAAAAATCCTCTTTCCTTAGAGCCCAAATCAAGCCCTAGAGCTAACCATTAGGAAACCCTAATTTTCTTTTCAAAAAACATGGTTTTCAAATTTTGCCCCAAACCTAGGTTTCCAAAACCTCTTGTTTTCCACATCAAAACTACACATGTTTATAAAACCTATTTTCTACGTCAAAACTACAATTTTTCAAATCTAGGGTTTCTAGAATCTCCCTTTTCAAATCCTTGCCAAATCAAATATTCCCGTTTAGGAAACCAAATTCAATCCTCCGTTTTTGGAAATAAAATCAAACATTTGCTTTTAGAAACCAAGTCTAATCCTTTCCTAATCTAACGTTTTCCTAATTCAAATCCATCCTAAACTTCCACTTTCCTAAACCTTAAGTTTCCAAAAACTTGAACATAAAAATATTTCCTAATTCAACCCTTTCCTAATTTCAAGATTTTCTAAAACTCTAAAACTTTCTAAATTTCGAATCTTTCCAAATTCAAAGTTTCCTAAATTCAAAACTTTCTTAAGTTCGATCTTTCTAAACTTCCAAACTTTCTAAATTCTAAACTTTCCAAAACTTCAACATCTTTCCAAATCTAAGACTTTTCTAAACTCAAAACTTTCTTAATTCAAACATTTCCTAAACTAAAAACTTTCCTTTTTCAAACCTTTCCCAAAACGAAACTTTCTTATTTTCAAAACTTCCTTGTTTTCAAAACTTTCCAAATTCAAACATTCCCTTTTTCAAACATTCCAAAATTCAAAACTTTCTTTGAAACTTTCCAAATTCTAAACCTTTCTCAAACTAAACTTTTCTTAATTCAAAACATTTCTAAATTCAATACTTTCCCATTTCAAAACTTTCCTAAAGTTGAAAACTTTCTTAAACCTAAAACTTTCCAAATTCAAAACTTTCCAAAAATGAAACTTTCCTAATTCAAAACTTTCTTAAATCGGACTTTTCCAAATTCGAACATCTCCTAAAATCTAATCTTTCCAAATCTTCCAAACTAAGTCAAATCTTTCTTAAGTCTCTTCTCTTTCCTAAGTCTAGGTTTTCTTAAATCTTCTCTTTTTCAAAACAAGTCCAAATCTATCTTTTCAAAGCAAATCCAATCTTCTCAATTTCAATTTCCAATCTCCTCTTCTAATCTCAAATCAAATCCAATTTTCAATTCAATCTCTTTCTTCCAATCCAATCTTTCTCTTCAAATCAATCTCTTTTCAATCGAACTTCGGTCCGAACTACGACTGACCTGATTCCTCCAAAGGGATACGTAGGCAACCTTCATAGGTGCGGTCACAATACTTTTCAAACTTTCAATTCTACCCTCATGGGTGCTGTTTTCAAATTCTTTTCAAATCTCAAATTCCCATCTACTTCCAATTTTTCTATTTTCAAATTCCTATTTCCAAATTTTCAAACTTTCCGATTTCAATTCCATCTCTTCAAATCTATTTTCAAATTAAATTAATTTCAAATCAATCTCTTTCCAAATCTATTTTTCAATTCTCTTCTATTGCACTTGCATATCACGCATTATGTTAGTTTTCAAACATTATTTTTCAAAGTGGATAGGGTTGGACATGGGTTGATTAAAGACTCTCATAGGTGAATCTAGGGTAGATTGACATGTAGGTACCGAAAGGGCGGGGTAGGGTGATAACTTAGTGCGTCTTCCCCACACGTAACCAACCTCTGAACCTAGATCACTGATTTCAAAGACCAAAAAGGAGTTATTTTTTCTAAAAAAGGGCTAAATGTTTTCCAAAGGTTGCCAAACAACCTGTTTTTCTTAAAAACCCTCTCTTGAGGAGATATTTTCAAAAATCGTTTTCCAAAACCCTAAGCGTAGTCTTTGGATTATTCTTGGTTTTTAGGTGACCTAACTCACCTTAATCAAGTTAGGTGGCAACTCCGAATTTTTTTTCAAAAGCCCTTTATTCAAACCAATTTTTCAATTCAAACCTAGTCGCACTCATTCTTCTAGGAGGGTGAGTTCTAACGAGAGAGTACAGCATTTTTTCCACTTGTGTGAGTATTCCTCGAGTGCGAAAAATCTGGGCGCGACAGATACTATGTTTGAAATGTTATAGTATTCCAACATAATACTTATGCTACCCACGTTTCTAGGGCTATGCTTTATAAGTTACTAAGAATAGTAATATTTGATGTGTCCTATATTATACGGCGAGTTAAGATGTACGCTTACAAGATATGGTATGTTATGCTCATGACAAGTTATATCACGCTCTCATAATTCATGTTACAACACGCCTGCCTCTCTTCTCCAACATTGTGTTTTGAAAATGATGAAATGTTTTAATACAAAAGCCTATGCTTCATGTCTTTTTAAAATTATACTTATACGTTTCTAAGTTCATGCCACATACGCATAAATGTACCTCAATTGTCATGTACATCAAATATAAATATTAGTCTATGGTATTTTATGCTTATGCATTATTGTTATTCACTAAGCATTAGCTTACGTTTTCTAAAAATGTTTTCAAGTGACCAAACTGGGAGGCCCATTACGTGAATATTTGGACTGCGGCTCACGGGCCTTATGTTATGTACTGATATAGGGGTTGGACCCTAATGTTTTGTAATATTATAATGTTATAACTGTAGTGGCCTTTAACAGGCCCATCTTGTGGAATGTTTATGTTTTGGAGATTAGGCATCGTTCTACTATGTATGACACACATTTTACTTTACGTTTATTAAGTTTTAATTCCACAATTATGTATCTTTTAAAGATAAATGCACGGGTGTTCAACCGGGTTATGTAATGCGGCCTTGGGTAGCCAAGCTATTGGTTGGTCATGCCTCCTAAATCCTTGTAGGCCGGATCAAGGGCGTGACAGCGTGGTATCAGAGCTATAGTGACACCATAAGATTAAGTTGTGTCTAGATAGAATTCTAGGTTTGACTTGATTATGTGCTATGTTTACATATATGTAATATATGTACATAATGACATGTCATGTGTATTTCGTGTAGTAATACTATGTTTCATGCTTGACCATTGATGCATTTGAATGAATAGTATGCCACCAAAAGGAAGGGGTCGTAGAGGAGCCAGAGGGCTCAAGGACTGAGTAGATCGTATTAAGAGGATCTTTGACGAACTCGTTTAAGTGGTCTAAGTTACTCTTAGCAACACAACCAACACGCATGAGCCGTCAGTAGCACAGGTGCCAAGAGCAGAAGAAGTGGCTCGAACCCCCATCGAACAAATCCAGCAACTGAGGCCCCAGACATTTTCGGGGACTTTTGAATGAGCAATTAATGAGTCAACGCAATACTAAGAGGAGCACAAGAAGAGGACCGAGAGTGACCCATGTAGGGGACAAAGCTCTAAGCGACATAATTCGGGATCCTCAAGTGGGAACTCGTCTTCCTCACGAGGAAACACTAGAGACCGAGGGGATTGTACGATGCAAACACATCGTTTAAACTAAATGTGAATCGTACCTCCTTGTGTAACAATGTTGACACACAATTTCCACCCTCCTTGAAAAATTTCAATGTCATCTGGGAGTTCCCAATGTCTCACTTGATAAGCTACCTAGGCTCTTAATGGCTCGAGAGATTGGGATTCAAGAAGTGTTATCCCTTTTTGTTTGAAGGATAGCTTGTGTTAAGTTTGGGGACTAAACTTATTTAAGGGGGGAAGGATGTAATACCCTGAACCCATTAATTTTTCTTCATTTACGTAAATTAAGGCATTTGTGTTGTTTAATGTTAGATGTTATTCCTTTTGGGTCAAAGTGACCAATTGGGAATTAAATCGTAACTTAAGTTCTTGGGATGAGACATATAGGATTATTTCTTATGTGTATCATCTTATTTACCCATGTATATACACTATACACACACACACACACACACATTTGTAGAGAGAGAGAGAGAGAGAGAGAGAGAGAGGAAAGAGATGGAGGAAGGAGATTGAAGGAAGAAAATCAAGAAGAAGAGGAGGAAGCAAGAAGAGCTCAACCAAGCTTGGAAACCCATTGTGGAGTTGGAAAAGCTAGAGAGAGAAAGGTGTGAACTAAAACCTTGAATGTATAATCATATATATGCATCTATATGGATTGGGGTGTTTGGGTTTGTCTTAGGAGACTCTTTGAGTCCAACTTACTTTGAATTTGAGAGCTTATAGCTCAATATTAGAGAATTGAAGAGTTAGGGGTTGAGACCCCCAAATATATGGAATGTTAAGGTTTTGAATATTTTCCTTAGATCCCTTTGATTTAATTGTTCTTTCTCCTCTATTTTGAGTTATTGTCATCCTTGTGGGCTAATCTTTGAGCCCTAAGAGTATTGGGAATGTTTGGTTGTGTTTGGAGGGATTTTGGGAGAGTTTTGATCGAAAATTATTGCTGCGCAGGTGGGGGCATTCGAACGCACGACATGGCTGTTCGAACCGCCCGAGAGCAGAGATTTTCACTTTGCCTGGAATTTGAACAGTATGAGAGGGTGTTTTTCCATTTTTTCCCGGCATTCAAACGGCCAATTTGGGCGTTCAAATGGCTTGGTCATTTTGGCCTGGTGTTCGAACGGCCTACCAGCTTCAGCACTATTTAGTAAAACGAGCATAACTTTCTCTAAAAAAACTTGGATTGATGCACCGTTTAAAGTATTAGAAAGTTGACTCATAGACCTTTTTACCCATATAAAGTATGCACTCTAATTCCTTATAGATTGAAAAATATAAAATTTTAAAGCGGACCCAAAATCTATGCCAACATCATTGCTTTCCAGAATTTTAGTCCACTTTCCCTAAGGCATAACTTCTTCACCCAAAATGTCTTTTTAGCCCATGACCCACCAAATTAAAGGTCTTTAAGCCTATTTTCAAATGAAACTAACCTAGAATGTGAACTCATCCTTAAAGGGTGGTTGGGACGCGATGAAGGAGTTAATGCTCCGGCCTTCATGTTCAAACCTCAACTTTATATTTTTTTTTACATTGAGGCCTTGCCATAGAGTTGAGCCTCGTTCTCCCATTGCGAGAATGAGGTGTTGTTAAGTCGGGGTTGAGGGACTCATGTGTTTAGTCTCGGGTTATGTGTTATTGCTTTACCTTAGAGTCTTTGTAAGCACCCCATTTTTAATCGCTCGACAGTCTACACTCCGTCCAGACTTGTACTCAAGTCATTGTGGGCATATTCCAATCGAAACCGATTTTCTAAGTCCAAAATCCCGTCTGTCCATCGCTTCGCGGGCCCGCCAAGCCCAAATAGAGGAAAAATGACCAAAATGCCCTTAGGGGCATTGTTCTTTCCAATTCCAATTCCAACCCCTCTCTCGAGATAGTTGATTTCTCGAGACAGTAAATCTATTCCAACTCAAGCACGTCTTTTCGAAGACAGTAAGTCCCCTTTCCAATCCCACTCTCGAGACAGTTTATTCCTCAAGACGGTTCCAACTCAGGCACGTCTTTTCGAAGACGATAAGGCCCCTTTCCAATCCCTTTCTCGAGACAGTTTATTCCTCGAGACGGTTCCAACTCAGGCACGTCTTTTCGGAGACGGTAAGTCCCCTTTCCAATCCTACTCTTGAGACAGTTTATTCCTCGAGACGATTCCAACTCAGGCACGTCTTTTCGAAGACGATAAGACCCCTTTCCAATCCCTTTCTCGAGACAGTTTATTCCTCGAGACGGTTCCAACTCAGGCACGTCTTTTCGAAAATGGTAAGTCCCCTTTCCAATCCCACTATCGAGACAGTTTATTCCTCGAGACGGTTCCAACTCAGGCACGTCTTTTCGAAGACGATAAGTCCCATTTCCAATCCCTCTCTCGAGACAGTTTATTCCTTAAGACGATTCCAAATCAGGCACATCTTTTTGAAGATGGTAAGTCCCCTTTCCAAACCCTCTCTCGAGACAGTTTATTCCTCGAGACAGTTCCAACTCAGGCACGTCTTCTCGGAGACGATAAACCACCTTTCCAATCCCACTCTCGAGACAATTTATTCCTCGAGACAGTTCCAACCAGGCACGTCTTTTCGAAAACGATAAGACCCCTTTCCAAACCCTCTCTCGAGACAGTTTATTCCTCGAGACGGTCCGAGTAGCGAAAACACTCGTAAATATCACAACCGTTAGAGTAGCGGAAATACTCACAAATAGGTCGATATAGGGAATTGTCAACAAACCCCTATATCACGACAATCGCCGTCAGAGTAGCGGAAACACTCAAAACCCAGGTCAACACCAGTGTCTGTTAGGCCACTTCGGTAAAAAATGACTAAACTACCACTTGGACCTTTTCCGTGACTTTCCAGTCAAGATGACCATTTGGCCCCTAGGCATCTGAACGCCCCGGGAACCACACCGGCTCTGGGTATCAAACTGGTAACCTCCCAAGAATGCTTCTTATAGTATTCTCAACCTTTTCTTATCTTTCCAGATCATTCCGAGTCAGTTCCGGCCAACCCGGTACGAAATGACCATTTTGCCCCTGGAGGGCCAGTCTCCTTTTCCGACCACACCGGCTATGGGTATCAAACCGGTAACCTCCCAAGAATGCTTCTTATAGTATTCTCAACGTTCCTCTATCCTTCCAGATCATTCCGAGTCAGTTCCGGCAAACCCGATGCGAAATGACCGTTTTGCCTCTGGTGGGCCGGTCACCTTTTCCGACCACACCGACTCTGGGTATCAAACCGACAACTTTTGGGAACATTCTGAATAATGTTTCCAAATCCCAAGTCTTCTTCTGGGACAGTCCAAGTCTGTCCCGGCAACTTCTTGATCTGATTGACCGTTTTGCTCCTAAAGGCCCGGTCCACCCTTCCGGCACATCTTATCCTCATTTTTCAACTCAAATACCTCCGAGACACTATTTTAAGTGTTCCTACTCTTTTTCGGTGCTCCGGGTCATTCCCGGTCTCTTCAAACCATTCTCGAACTTTCCGGAGTCACTGCTAGTGAAGCCAGGCTAAAAATTGCATGGTAGTCACTAGTACAGGCACCCAAATCTAGTCAAATATATGTTACTTGTTGATCTTAAATATTTCCTAAATGGCTGGTGCCACTAGTAGTGGCGCCAAGCCAAAAAAATGGCCTGGCGCCACTCCTAGTAGCGCCAGTGTCAATTTTGACCTAGCGCCACTGCAACAGGCGCTAGTGTTGTCCAACCTCTATAAATACAGAGCCTCTTCCAGCGTGAAGAGGATGCATAAACTCAGTCTAAAAATCATATAATTTGATATACAGAGCTCGAACAATCCCTAAACCCTAGCCTCCCTAGGTTTTCCAAACCCTAACCACCATAAACTAAACCCTAGCCTCCCATACACTCATACACTAGCCTTCAACCCTCCTTTGAAGACTTGAAGAGCTGCCATCTGAAGTTTGAAGATTGAAGACAACTCTTGAAGATTGAAGACGAAGATCAAGACGAAGACCGAAGACAAGCAAGGCGCGCAAAATAAACAAGATACAAGGTAGGTTCTCCATTTAAATTTCCGCACTTCTCTCTTCTCTCTCCTAACCCACTTGGGTTCTCTTCTATTTTAATCCCCCATTTCTTTCCCCCCCCCCCCCTTTCTTTGCATGCTTGAAACAAGGGAACTCCCGGTCCATGTGTAGGATTAGACTATCAGAGGGTCACCATATCGGGAGCTTTCCTTTAGGCTAACCAGAGACCATGTGGGTCCGGCCCCCTTGATTATGTGGTGAAGCCTTAGCCTTGTATGTTCACGACTCCAAAATTGCATTGTGCATATCATGATCATGCATCTTCCAAAAATCGTTTTCAAACTCGTTTTCAAAATCGTTTTCAAACTTGTTTTCAAAATTGCATCAAAATCTTTTTTTTCAAAAACTTATTTTCAAAACCACAATCCTAGGGTGATTCTAGCCTTTCCATGGCTAAGGTTGCTTTAGGAAAGTATTACATTAAAAGTCACTTTTATGGTCTATATTTTCAACCTTTGTTGTTTTCAAAACCACTTTCTTAAAGTGGTTCTAGCCTTCCTATGGCTAGAATCGCTTTAGGAAAATGAGATGTTTTTATACCTTCTAAAAACTTTCTTTCCAAATCCCCCCTCCTAAAAATCTCTTTTCCAACATGTTTTCCAAAAAGCTCCTCTTTCCAAAATTGTTTTCTAAAAACTCTTTCCCAAAAATCCATTTTTCAAAACTCCCGTTTTTCAACTCCTCTCCAAAATACTCTCCCCGAAATCCACTTTTTAAAAACGCTCCCTAAAAATCTTTCCAAAAACTCTCTCCAACTATTTTCTACCAAAAATCTTTCTAAAAGCTCTTGTCCCAAAATCTTCCTTCTAGAAATCACCCTCTAGGATTTCCCTTCCAAAAAAACTTGTTTCCAAAAATGCACTTTCCAAAAACTCCTCTCTACGATTCCCTTCTAAAAATTTCCGTTCCCAAAAAAACACTTTCTAAAAAACTGTTTCCTTAGAGCCCAAGTCAAGCCCTAGAACCCACAATTAGGAAACCCTAATTTTCTTCCCAAAAACATGGTTTTCGAACTTTGCCCCAATCCTAGGTTTCCAAAGCCTCTGGTTTTCTACGTCAAAACTATACATGTTTCCAAAACCTATTTTCTACGTCAAAACTATAGTTTTCCAAATCTAGGGTTTCCAAAACCTCCCTTTCCAAATCTTTGTTAAATCCAATCTTCCCTTTAGGAAACCAAATCTAACCTTCCTTTTAGGAAATCAAATCCAATCTATCCATTTAGGAAACTAGATCCAATCCTCCGTTTTTTGAAACAAATCCAAACTTTTCCTAATTCAACTCCTTCCTAATTTCCTACATTCCTAAACCTTAAGTTTCCTAAACCTAAACTTCAAATCTCTCCTTAAGTTTCAAAATCCAAATCTTTCCTAAATTCAAATCCTTCCTAATCCTTCATTTTCCTAAATCTTAAGTTTCCAAAATTTGAACATAAAAATCTTTCTTAAATTTTAAAACTCAACTTTCAAATCTTTCCTAATTCAACCCTTTCCTAACTCTAAAACCTTAACTTTCCAAATCTAAGTTTTCAAATCTTTCTTAAACTCAAACATTTCCTAATCTCAAGATTTTTTAAAACTCTAAAACTTTCTAAATTTTAAATCTTTCCAAATCCAAAGCTTTCTAAACTCAAAACTTTCTTATTTCAAAACTTCCTTGTTTTCTAAGCTTTTCCACTTTTAAAACTTCCCTATTTCAAAATATTCCAAATTCAAAACTTTCTTAACTTGAAACTTTCTAAATTCTAAACCTTTCTTAAACTAAACTTTTCCTAAGTCAAAACATTTCTAAATTCAATACTTTCCTATTTCAAAATCTTTCCTGAAATTTTCCAAAAAACTTTCCTAAAATCAAAATTTTCCTAATTTCTAAAACTTTTCTAATTTCGAAACTTTTCAAAAATGAAACCTTCCTAACTCGAAACTTTTCTAAATCCTTTCCTAATTCAAACATTTCCTAAAATCTTAAATCTTGAGTTTTTCCTAAAGGTTTCCTAAAACCGAGTTTTCCAAAATCAAGTCTTTTTGAATCTTTCAATCAAAATTCAATCTCTTCAATTCCAAAATTCTAAATTCCAAATCTTTATTCAAATTCAATCTCTCCTTCTAATCCAATTCCAATTCAATCTCTTTTTTCCAATCAACTCTTCTATTTTCCTTATCCGAACTATGACTGACCTATTCCTCCAAAAGGATACGTAGGCAACCCTCATGGGTGCGGTCACAAAATTTCAAAATCTCCAATTCTACAATCTTTTCAAATTCCATATCTATTTTAAAAAAATCTTCTATTTCCAATTTCTCCAATTTTCCAATTTCAATTATATCTTTTCAAATTCTTCTGAAATCAAATCAAATTCCTTTTTCTAAATCTAACTCTCTTCTATTACACTTGCATATCATGCATCATGATAGTTTTCAAACGTTGTTTTTCAAAGTGAATAGAGTTGAACATACGTTAGTTAAAGACTCTCATAGGCGACTCTAGGGTAGATTGACATGTAGGTACCAAAAGGGTCTTAAACGTAACCAACCTTAAAAAGGGCTAAATGTTTTCCAAAGGTTGTTAAACAACCTGTTTTTTTTAAAAACCCTCACTTGAGGTGGTATTTCGAAATCATTTTCCAAAACCCTAAGTGTAGTTTTCGGATTATGCTTAGTTTTTAGGTGACCTAACTCACCTTAATCAAGTTAGGTGGCGACTCCAAATCTTTTTCTAAAAGCCCTTTATTTAAATCTATTTTCAATTCAAATCTAGTCGCACTCATTCTTCTAGGAGGGTGAGTTCTAACGAGAGAGTACAGCATTTTTCCCGCTTCTGTGTGTATTCCTCGAGTGCGAAAAATCTGGGCGCGACAATCTTGTATTGATATTTCTATACTTCCCCTTGTTTAGCACCTATTCTATCGGAGAGAGGTGAGTAACGATATGCCATGATTAAGACCTATTACTCTCCAAATGCTTTCAAGTTAAATTACGTTTCATGTATTTCTTTCCATTTATTTCAATGCATCAATGATTACGTTCAAGTATAAATGTCATGCTTTAAATTGCATACGAACCTTACCTATGATATGAATTACAACCTACGAACTAGAACATTCACATAAAGTAGGTGTAAGATTTCTAATGTACGACTCTAACTCAAGGTCTTTTCGTGGCAAGACTTTAATCTAGCCCGATAGTTCTAGGATGGGGGACGTGAAATAAACTATTGACATGTAAGGTCTTTCGTGACAAGACTCTAAACTTGCAACGATGGTCCTACAATAGAGGACATGAAATGATCTATTGCCATGTTAGGAGACGTCCCTTGGCTTAAAAGTCTAGATGTGACGTTTATGGTTACTATAACTGAGCATTACTCTTATGATTGACTTAAAAAGCCTATGTGTGACCTTTACGGTTACTATAACTGAGTCTAGCTCTTATGATTGGCCTGAAGCACTCTACGTGCTAATGATTGAGCGTAGCTCTTAATGACTAAGCCTAGTCTCATGATTAAGCCCTGCTCTCATGATTGGCTTAAAGCACTCTATGTTGCTAATGACTGAGAGTAGCTCCTAATGACTGAGCCTAGCTCTCATGGTTAGCTTAAACAGCCTATGCGTGAACTCCATGGTCACTATGTTGACCTAAAGAGCCTATGTGTGACATTCATGGTTACTATGTTGGCCTAAAGAGCTTATACGTGACCTTCATGGTTACTATGTTGGCCTAAAGAGTCTATATGTTACCTTCATAGTTACTATATTGGCCTAAAGAGCCTTATACATGACCCTTGTGGTTACTGTGATGCCCAATACCAAAAAGACCTCTTAAGTGGTGTGAAGTGAGGGATATGTTGGCTTAATGTAAAGAGATGACACGCTTATGTTCTAGAATGAGATATATGACTTGTAGAATGCTTCACAACAAGTCACGTATGTTCCCACAAGTATTAATGTGACGGTGTGTTGCTTCCTTTCAAGACACTATGTTAGGCCTTATAGTATCATGCCATGGTATGCTTATGACAGCTATGTCATGCCTTTCGAAGGCTTGTTATGTATTATGTCTCACTCCTATGATACTATGTTTGAAATGTTATAGTATTCCAACATGATACTTATGCTACCTATATTACCAAGGCTACGCTTTATAAGTTACTAAGAATAGTAATATTTGATGTGTCCTATATTACACGGCGAGCTAAGATGTACGCTTACAAGATATGGTATGTTATGCTCATGACAAGTTATGTCACTCTCTCATAGTTCATGCTATAACACGCATGCCTCTCTTCTCCAACATTGTGTTTTGGAAATGATGAAATGTTTTAATACAAAAGCCTATGCTTCATGTGTTTTTAAGATTATATTTATATGTTTCTAAGTTCATGCCACAGACGCATAATATACCTCAATTGTCATGTATATCAAATATAAATGTTAGTCGATGGTATTTTATGCTCATGCATTATTGTTATTCACTAAGCATTAGCTTACATTTTCTAAAAATGTTTTTAGGTGACCAAATTGGGAGGCCTTGAGGGAGGCCCATTACGTGGATATTTGGACTACAGCTCATGGGTCTGATGTTTTGTACTAATATAGGGGTTGGACCCTAATGTTTTGTAATATTATAATGTTATAACTTTGGTGGCCTTTGACAGACCCATCTTATGGAATGTTTATGTTTTGGAGATTAGGCATCATTTTACTATATATGACACACGTTTTACTTTATGTTTACAAAGTTTTAATTCTACAATTATGTATCTTTTAAAGATAAATGCATGGGTGTTCAACCGGGTTATCTAATGCAGTCTTAGGTAGCCAAGCTACTGGCCGGTCATGCACCCTAAATCCGTATAGGCTAGATCGGGGGCGTGATACAAACTATCTGCTAGGGTTGTCTTTTCTCCGATTCCCTAATTATAACACACCGTCAAACAATTTGAGAAATACGTAAATCAGGAAATTCCTAGAAGCCCGTCTATAGGTCTTTCCATCGATATGGCTCGATTGAATATATCACTTCCCATAGCCCCGGATCGCTCACGCAGGTCAGAAGTTGCAAGTTTCAGAAACCCATAAAGCGTCTCACAGACGCTTCGCTAGGATTGTCTTTTCCTCTGATTCCCTTATTCTAACACACCATCAAATGACTTAAGAAATGCATAAATTAGGGAATTCCTGAAAGTATTTCCACAGCACTTTCTATCGGTATGGTCCAATTGGAGAGATCATCCCCCGAAGGCTTTGATCACGCGGCCCACAAACCGCTACTTTTGAACATCCACGTTGCATATCACAAATGCTCCAAAAAAGTGTATTTTCATACATGCTTCCCAGGACAATATTTCACTCTTCCGAACACCTTTGAAGCTCCTTCAAAGCTCTCGGTTCTTAAGAAATAATAAGAGAACATCATGAATGTAACTAATTTCCCTAAATCTTTCCTAGATTGCACAATTATCGAGGTGAAGTTAACATAAAAGTTCCCAGCGGCGGAGGTATGCTACATGCACCCAAATTGTGATCAGATCAATCAAAACTTTGCTTGCCCGCCCAAGTTGAGTCAATATAGAGGGTGCCACGTGGCATCCAACCACTGGAATAGTACTAGCGCGTGTGCTACATATAACAAGGTAAAAATTGCCTAGACGAATGTAATACATGTGCCAGCTCCCAGTAAGTTGCCTATAAATACCAAGCCACCCCCTGCATATTGTAGAGCTAAAAAAACAATGGCGAAGCTGTAAGCACCCCATTTTTGACCGCTCAGCAGTCTACAGTTCGTCCAAACTTGTATTCAAGTCAATGTGGACATATTCTGAGTCAAATCAACCTTCCAAGTCTAATCCCGTTAATCAATCACTTCGCAAGCCCGCTGGGCCCAAGTAGAGGCAAAATGTCCAAAATGCCCTTGTGGGCATTGATCAGTCCAATTCCAGTAGGCACGTCTTTCCGAAGATAATAAGTCCCCTTTCCAATTCCATTTTCAATTCCAATTCCAATTCTAATTCTAATTAAATTCGGCACACCTTTCGAGAAAGTTGATTCCTCAAGGTGGTAAGACCCTCCAATCCAGCACATTTCTGAGCAAACTCTTTCGAAGCGGTAAGTCCCTTCAAACCTGTCGACCGGGACGAGACTCCAAGTCCCTGAGATGGTAGAACGGTTCACCTTTAGCGCCTGCTAGCCCGCTAATGCAAAAATATCTGTTTCGGCACACCTTTTGAGAAAGTTGATTCCTAAGGCACTAAGTCCATTTAGCAGCTTTCCGAGATCAGGCAGTTTCGGGAATGATCGCGAACTATTAGAGTAGCGAAAATACTCGTAAACATCGCAACCGTCAGAGTAGCGGAAGTACTCATAAACAGGTCAATATAGGGAATTGCCAACAAACCTCTGTATCATGGGATCGCTGTCAGAGTGGTGGAAACACTCAAAACCTAGGTCAACACCGGTGCCCACTAGCCCACTTCGGTGAAAAATGACCAAACTGCCTCTAGGGCCATTTTGGCACGTTTCTCGAGAAAGTACCTAAGTCCTCAGAACGATAAGTCCACCTTTTCAAGATTGTCTTAAAAGCAATTCGGCATGATTAGGTGCCGTTTAGCCAGTTTCGGGCCAATTCCGAGACTTTCCGATCAAGATGACCATTTTGTCCATAGGCATCCGAACGCCCCGGGGACCACACCGGCTCTGGGTATCAAACCGGTAACCTCCTGAGAATGCTTCTTATATTATTCCCGACCTTTTATTAATTTTTCAGACCATTCCTAGTCAGTCCTGATAAACTCAGTGTGAAACGACCGTTTTGCTCCTAATGGGTCGGTCGCCGTTTCCAATCACACTGGCTCTGGGTATCAAACCGGTAACCTCCTGCGATATTCTAAATAATATTCTCAAACCTCGAGTCTTCTTCCGGGACATTTCTAGTCCATCCCGGTAGTTTTCCGATCCAATTGACCGTTTTGCCCCTAATGGCCCGGTCAACCCTTCCAACACATCTTGTCATTATTTTTCAAATCCATTACCTCCGGGACCCTATTCTAAGGGTTCCTACCCTTTTCTGACCTTTCGGGCCATTCCCGGTCCCTTAAATCCTTCTCGAACTTTCTGGAGTCACTCCTAGTAAAGGCAGGCTAAAAATTGTATGTTAGTCACTAGTACAGATGCTCAAATCTTCTGAAGATACGTTGCTTGCTGACTTTAAAACTTTCCTAAGTGGCTGGCACACTGCAACAGGCGCCAAGTCATTCTTCTCTCTATAAATACAGAGCCTCCTCTAACGTGAAAGGGGTCTGCAAACTCAGTCTAAAAACCCTACTCTCTAATATACAGAGCTCGTAGCCTCCCAAAACCCTAGTCCCCTTTAGGTTTTCCAAACCCTAGCCTCCATACACAAACCCTAACCTCCTATACACTCATACACACTCTCATATACTTATACACTAGCCTCCAAAGCCTCCATTGAATACTTAAAATGCTGCAAACCGAAGCTCTCAAAGATCAAGACAATGGCTGAAGCAAAAGACTGAAGCAAAGCGTGCAAAGCAAAGCAAAATAAAGAAGATACAAGGTAGGCTCTCTATTTAAGTTTACGTATCTTTCCCCTTTTTCTTCTCTCTCTGAACACTTAGATTTTCTTCTATTTTAATCCCCCATCTTCTTTCCCCCCACCCCCTTTCTTGCATGCTTGAAATAAGAGATTTCCCGGTCCATGTGTAGGATTAGGCAATTGGAGGGTCACCGTGTCGGGGGCTTTCTTTTAGTCTAACCGAAGACTACATGGGTTCGGCCCCCTTAATTATGTGGTGAAGCCTTTAACCTTGTATGTTCACAACCCCAACTTGCATTGTGCATATCATGATCTTGCATTCTTCCAAAATTCGTTTTTGAACTCGTTTTCAAAAACTTGCATCAAAACCTTCTTTTTCAAAACTTGTTTTCAAAATCACAATTTTAGGGTGATTCTAGCATTTTCATGACTAGGGTTGCTTTAGGAAAGTGTTACATTTAAAGTGACCAATATAGTCCATATTTTTAAAATCTTCATTTTCAAAACCACTATCCTAAAGTGGTTCTAACCTTCTTATGGTTAGAATCATTTTAGGAAAGTGAGATATTTTATATACTTTCTAAAAACTCTCTCCAATCTTCTTTTTCAAAATTGCTTTCTAAAAACTCCCTCCAAAAATCTATTTTTCAAAACTCCTTTTCGAACTGCTTTCCAAAAAAGCTCTCTTCAAAATTCCTTTTCTAAAAACACTCCTCAAATTTCATTCCCACCAACTCTTTCCAAGAACTCTCTCAAAGTGTTGCTTTCCAAAAATCTTTCCAAAAACTCTCCCTTTCCAAAAATCTCTTTTCTTAGAGTCCAAAGTTAAACCTTAGAGCCAACGATTAGGAAACCCTAACTTCTTTTCTTAAAACATGTTTTCCAATCTTGCCTTAAAACCTAGGTTTCCAAAATCTATTTTCTATGTCAAAACTATAGTCTTCCAAATCTAGGGTTTCTAAAACTTCCCCTTCCAAATCCATATCAAATCCAATCCTCCCTTTAGGAAACCAAATCCAATCTCCCATTTAGAAAACTAGATCCTATCTTCCATTTTTGAAAACAAAATCAAAACACCTCTTTTAGAAACAAAATCCAATCCCTGGTTTTAGGAAATAGGAATCTCAATCCTTCCGACTCCAAAACTTTCCTAATTCAAATCCTTCTTAATCTTATACCTTCCTAAACCATAGGTTTCCAAAACTTAAACATTTAAATCTTTCCTTAAACTTTAAACTTCCAAATCCTTCTTAGTCTAAAACTTTCCTAGTTCCATACGTTTCCAAATTTCGACTTTCCAAATCTAAGTTTTCAAATCTTTCTTAAACTCAAACATTTCCTAAATCTCAAGAATTTCTAAAACTCAAACTTTGAATCCTTCTAAAATTCTAAGCCTTCCTAAACTTCAAATCTTTCCAAATTCAAAACTTCCTTAAGTCAAAACTTCCTAGAAATGAAACCTTCCTTAAGTTAAAACTTTCCAAATCCAAAACTTTCTTAAATCTCAAACCTTTCCAAATCCAAAACTTTCCTAGGTTAAAACTTTATAAATCCTAAACTTTCTAAATTCCAAATCTTTCTTACTTTATACCTTTTCTAATTCAAAACTTTTCAATTTCAAAACCTTTCCTATCTTAAACTTTCCTAATTTGAAATCTTTCCTAAAATGACACTTTCTTAATTTGAAACATTCATAATTCGAACCTTTCCTAAATTCCAACTTTCCTAATCTTCCAAGTCCAACATTCGAGTCAAGTCTTTCTTAATCTCAAGTCCTTTCTAAATCCTATCTTCCTACGTCTAGGATCTCTATTTTTCCAAATCAAAGTCCAATCTTTTTAATTCCAAATTCCAATTTCCGATCTTCTATTCTAAATTCAAATCAAATTCAAAATTCAATTCAACTCAACTCCTTTTTCAAATAAAATCTTCTATTTTCTATCGGACTCTTGTCCGAACTACGACTGACCTGATTCCTCAAAAAATGATACATAGGCAACCCTTGCGGTCACAACTTGTTTCTAATCTCCAATTCCATAATCTATTTTTAAATTTCCAATTCCAAATTTCTATTTCCAAATCTCAATTTCAATTTCTAAACTTTCTTTCCAATTTCAAACTTCAATTCTTCTTTTCCAAATCTATTTTTCAACTCTCTTTTTCCTGTATTTACACTTCATGCATCATTCTTTTAAAAATTCTTTTCTAAAGTGGATAGGATTGGACATTTGTTAGTTGAAGACTCTCAGAGGTGAATCTAGGGTGAATAGACATGTAGGTACCGCAAGGGTGGGGTAGGGTGATGGCTTAGTGCGTCTTCCCTACACATAACCAACCTCCGAACTTAGATCATTGTTTTCAAAGACCAAAATGGAGTTTATTTTCAAAAAAGGGCTTAAATGTTTTCTAAAGGTTGCCAAACAACCTGTTTTCTTAAAAACCCTCTCTTGAGGTAGTATTTTCAAAATCGTTTTCAAAAACCCTAAGTGTATTCTTCAGATTATGTTTAGTTTTTAGGTGACCTAACTCACCTTAATCAAGTTAGGTGGCGACTCCAAATGTTTTTCAAAAGCCCTTTATTCAAACCTATTTCCAATTCAAACCTAGTCGCACTCATTCTTCTAGGAGGATGTGTTCTAACAATAGAGTACAGTGTTTTTCCCGCTTGTGTGTGTATTCCTCAAGTGCGAAAAATCTAGGCGCGACAGAAGCCCTGGTGAAACACTCCTAGAATCTCAAAAAATCCTAAATACTCCACATCTTTCAACCTTCCAAGCATCTAAGCTAGATTTCACTCACCTTAAACCTATATACCTCATCCCTAAAGCCTCCAAGCAACCTTGAAGGCCATTTCCAGCCCACTTTAAGGCCATTGAAGACCCTTCAAATCTCAAGCAAACCTCTCCATTAAAGCTTGAAGAAGTTGTGAAGATAATGTAATATTTTTATTTACATTTTGCTACTTCCCACTCTTCTCTTCTTCCTCCTAGCCTACTTAGGCTATTCTCTATTTTCAACCCCCATCTTCTATCTCTCCTTTCTTGCATGCTTTGAACAAGAGAGCTCTTAGGTCATGCGTAGAGGAAAGCTTGTGGGAGCCACCGTATAAGGGGATCTCTCACAAGTCTACTTTGAGATGGTATAGCCTTAGAGCATCTTGCAATGTGGTGTGGCCTTTTAGTCTTGTATGATTTCATAACTCCCTTGCATATAGGTGCTATGCTCATGTATTACATGCTTGCCTCTATTTTTCATGTTCAAACCCCTTAACATTTCTAATCTCTACACATTTTTCAAAATTCATATTCAAGTGTTTTTCTAAAAATGGCCCTAAGAGTTGGTTTCTTGGAGCCTAGTTTAAAGCTTTAGATTTCTATGTCCTAAGGAGCCTTCCTTAAACCCCTTGACTTCATTTTGCATCATTGCATTTTACCATCTTCAAGTTGTATCAAAATCGTTTTTAAACCTTATGTTTCACTTTGATTTTTAAAGTTTTACTCTCTTGAGTTTTATAGTTGAAATGGTCCTCATGGAAGCCTCTCTTGAGTGGTCTTCTCATTTATTAACCATAGGAACCCTAGCTCACTAGAGTGGTTTTTTACACTCCAAAAGTGGTTTTCAAAACAATCCTCTCCAAGAGAGTTTTCAAGAATTCATTCTCTTTATTTTGCATAAAAAAAACAATTTTCTAAAACCACCATTACATGTTGATTTTCAAAAGTTTGGCTCTCTTTAAGTTAGTGATTATAATGGTCCCAATGAAACCCTCCTTGGAGTGGTTTCCAAATATCAACCATATAAACCCTACACTTGATTAAAGCCCATTTTCATGCAATGATCTTTTTTTTAAAATTCATGTTACTCTTTAGAGTTGCTTTCCAAGTCCTTTACAAAACATTATGGTTTCCAAAACCCCTTTTCAAAATTCATGCATAAAACCATTTTCCCAAAACCAGTATGCCAAAACCCTAGTCCAAAACCATTTTTCAAAATTACCTTCCAAAACCCTAAGTTAACTCAATCCTAGTTGGCTAACCTTAGGACACCTCCAAACCTTAGGTTAACCTAACCTAAGTTAGTTAACCCTAGTCAATCAAACCCTAGGTTAACCTAACCCAAGCTAGTTAACCTTAGTTGTCCAAACCCTAGGTTAATCTAACCCAAGTTAGTTAACTCGAGTTATCCAAACTGTAGGTTAACCTAACCCTAGTTCGTTAACCCTAGATTAACCTAACTTTAGTTAGTTAACCCTAGTTACCTTAACCAGGGTTAGTTGAACTTCAAAGATCTCCAACTTCAAGGCTCCAACTCAAAGGCCCTTTTTAAGCTCACATTCAATTACAAAAATCATTTGCATGGCATGCATTTAAAAAGATCCTACTCTCATGAGTTTTCAAAAATCAATTTAAAAGTCCTTTCTAATTCTTCCATACTATATTCCAAAAATGTTTTCAAGAATTCTCTTAAACTTGTCTTGACAAAAGTGGCTAGACACTTACCATTTCCACAAGCTAATTCAAAAGTAATTTTAAAACTCACAACTCTAAGGTAATCTTAACCCTCTCATAGTTTCCTAAGATAAAGTGGCACATCAAGTGTGACCTTCTAAGGTCCATATAGGGTGTCGAACCCTAAATGTTTTTCAAAAATCTTTTTTAAATATCATACTCTTGAAACAACCTTAATCTTTCTATGGTTAGGGTTGTTCAAATGTAAATGAAATATTCAAGAGGAGTTCTATAACCCTAAAGTTCTAAAAATCAAAGGGAAGTCTCTAGTCCCTTTTCTAAACATATTTTCAAAACTCATAGCCCTAAAGGAGTTTATTTCTTTAATAACTAATCTCTTAAAGGCGATAAAACATTAAACATACCTTTTATAAGGTATTCAAGAACTGCTTTCAAAAGATTTTCTAAGACAAGTTCACAAGAACATTTCAAATCCAAACTCTACCTCCAAAGTTTTCAAAACAAGACTTCAAAGCATTTTCAAAACTCCCTTGAATTGTTTCAAAACATTTTCAAAACTCCCTTGAGTTGTTTCAAAGCACTTTCAAAATTCCCTTGAGTTGTTTCAAAAAAAAAACATTTCAAAACTCCCTTGAGTTAATTTCAAAAACATTTAAAATCATCTTCAAATCCGATTTCAAAAACACTTCAAACATCGCAAGTCCTATTTCAAAGGTATTTTTTTAAACTCTCAAGTTCTCTTTTTTAAAGACCTCAAAGTATCTTCAAACTTTTCAAAAAACCTCAATGCATCTTCAAAGTTTTCAAAGGCCCTGATGTGCCTATTTTTGAAAACTCTACCCCAATGCATCTTTCTAAATTAAGACCCCAATGTATCTTCCAATGGCCTCAATGTGCCTATTTTCTATTAAGCCCTGGCCCAAACTATGAATAACATGATTCTTGCCAAATGAGATACATAGGCAACCTTCAAATAGGTGTAGTCATAACTCTATTTTAAGTCAAATCCCTTTTTCAAAAATGTTATCAAGTCTAAATTATTTTCAAAAATCTTTTTCAAATTCAATCCTTTTAAGTCTTTCAAAACTTGCATCATTACATCATCTCATCCCAAAAGTAATGACCAAACTATTTTTCAAAATTCTAAAGTGGATATTAAGTGAATATTAGTAACCGGTTATTCAAGTGAGTAAACCAATGGTGATTAGATATGTAGGTATCGAAAGGGTGCGATAAGGTGATGATCTTAGGATGTCTTCCCTACACGTAATCATTCTACGAACCTAAAATCATTGTTTTCATAAGACCAAAATGGAGTTATTTTCAAAAAGGGCTTAAATTCTTTCAAAGGTTGCTAAACAACCCATTTTCTTAAAACCCCTCTCAAGAGGAGGTTTTTCAATATTTTTCAAAAGCCTAAGTTTAGTCTTTGAAAACACTTGGCTTTTAGGTGACCTAGCACATCTTCAATCATGTTAGGTGGTGACTCCAAATTTTTTTCAAAAGCCCTTGTTCAAATCAATTTCAAGTTCAAACCTAGTCGCACTCGTCCTTCTAGAAAGATGAGTTCTAACGAGAGAGTACTATGTGCATTTTTTCCACTATTCTCGAGTACGAAAAACCGGGGCACGACAAGCATTATGCATCATTCATCCAAAAAGTAATGACCAAATCCTGTTTTGAAAATTTTTCTAAATGGATAAAAGTGGATATTAGTAACCGGAGATTCAAGTGAGTGAATCTAGAGTGAATAGACATGTAGGTACCGAAAGGGTAGATAGGATGATGATCTTAGGATATCTTCCCTACACGTAACCAACCCCCAAACAATCCCATTTTTCAAAACACCTCTCAAGAGAACGTTTTCAAATCATTTTCAAAAATCTAAGTTTAACTTTGGATTACGTTTAGTTTTAGGTGACTTAACACATCTTTAACTATATTAGGTGGCGACTCCAAAACTTTTTCAAAAATCCCTTAATTAAATCAAGTTTTTAAGTTCAAACCCCCATTACACTTGTCCTTTTAAGAGGGTAAGTTCTAACAGTGAGAGTATTGTACTTCTCCCAAGCTAAGAGGGCTTGGGCAAAAGTCAAAGCGCAACAGCTAGCGACTCCACTGAGGAGGACTCTCATTGCTTAGTGAAACACATGCCCAAGTGCCAATGCTTACTAATCATTCATACCCACCAAGTCCCTTGAAATAAATTTCCAATTCCGCACCTAATATCGTATTAATAACTACAAAATTATTAGGAAGTGCTCTCTTCTCCACCTAGGTAAGCTATACACAATATCCACAAGTACAATGAACAATAGCAAACAATTACAAAATGGAAATATCAAAAACAAGAAATCAAGAGAGCAAGAACACCAAACATTTACGAGCAAACCCTCAAAAAAGGGAGAAAACCACAAGGCACCACCGGAATCCACTAATCAATGAAATGGGAGTAGAAGAGTTCTACCACAACAAGATATTACACCAAGAACATAAGAACACCACTACAAGAAATACATGAAGAAACTTCTAACTTACAAAGCTAGTAGAACCCACTCACCAAGAGACAAACCCCAACTTTGTTGAAGGAACAAACACCCTTGAAGATAAAGAAGAACAAACCCTTGTGTCTTAAACTCCAACTCAAGAAATCCTTGTGTTGAGAAACCCTTGATATGTATGTAGGAAATTTCTAGACAACCTCTATCACTCTCTTCATTTTTGTCTCTACACCTTGTTAGCCACTACATAACCAATATGTATATTGCAAAATAAGGCTCATGCCCAACAACTATTAAAATAATGTGGGTCATTCTCATGGGACTAGCCTAACACATGTAGTAGGCCCAACAATCTCCCCCTCTAGACCCATGAGGAGGACTCCCATTGCTTAGTGAATCCCATGTGCAAGTGTAAATGCTCAACAATCATCCATACCCACCAAGTCCCTACAAAGTTGGGAAATCAAGTTTCTCGAAGGGTCAACACATTTCAATATGGTTGACACCTTAAAGAAATATTTGCAAGTCTTGAAGGAAGTGCTAACATCTGCATCATCACTTATATCGACACCTTCAAGACAATGTGAAAATGAAGAAATATAGCCAGTGAAATTATCAGCACATTACGATATGGTTGACACCTTTGAAAGTCAGAATTGAAAGTTTTGAAGGAAGTGTTGACACCTGCATCGATACCTTCAAAACACTACTGAACCAGAATTAATAGTGCTGAAACCTACATCGGCACTTACCTTGACACCTTCCTGCAATGGTAATAAATTTGAACGTTCTGACCGGCCGATTTCGCATTAGATGCTATCACAACCATCTCCAACGGCTAGATTTGCAGGAGGGCTATATATAGAAGATCCCCAACACATTTATGTGAGAGAAAAACACAAGATCAAGTGCTGAAACTGAAGATTCATTTATTACATCTTGTACTCTATTTTTATTCTTTTTTTGGGGGGGGGGGGGGGGGGGGATTATTGTGCAAGCTAAAATTTGTTGTATCCACTCTTTAGAGAGTTCACCCATTGTATCAAATTCTTGTATTACACTTGGGGAAGGTTGTAAACCTTGTAAGTTTTAGTGTAGCTCGGTAAAAACACTTGTGAGTTTTAAGTGTAGCTTGAAAAAAATACTTGTAAGTTTGAGTGATCCTAGGCTTGAGAGCTCTGGAAGAACTCTGGTAAAGAAGTGAGCTGGGTAATTGAGTAACTAACAAGTTGTGTAAGAGACTTTACATAGTGGAGAATACCTTCGAGAGGATCGAGAAAGAGAGGACGTAGGCTATGCATTTCTGTAAAATTATATGTCTCTTATTGTTATGCTCTAATTTTTATTCACTGCATCATCATAATCTATTTGGATATATCTTACATTGTGTTATTGTTCCATTGGTTTATTCTTTATTAATTTGTGATTATTGCTTTAAAGTTTAAAATCCCAATTCACCCCCCCCCCCTTCTAGTTGCTATTTTGGGCTGACAAGCATTAAATCTCATTCTTTAACTCATTCAAATGAGTTGAGTCACTATCTTTTAATGTTTTTTGAGCCATGTGAGATAGCGAGGCCCTGCAGGTGACCGACCACTGACCCATCTTTTTTTTCCTACCTTCCTAGGCACTCCTCGTGTGCTCTTTTTTTGCATTTTGTTATTATCTTTTGTAGAAGTTAGGGGGGTAACTATTTTTATTACTTGTTTATATCATTATGGCCAGTAGGGGAGGTAAAGATGGTCGTGGTGGCAGAGACAGCTGAGGTGGCTGAGCTGGTAGAGCTGACTAAGGACAGATTGAGCCACCTCCAGCCTATAATGTAGAGAGATTCATTAGTGAGGATGTGTCTGATGCATTCAATGAGACATGGAGTGTGAGGTGCTTTACACTAGAGAGATGTTTCTCTCTTTATGACTTTAGTGGGGGCATTTATAGATGGCAACAAGAGTTTTCTAACAGACATTGGACTCAATTGGCCGAGCATCAGGGTACATACATTTTTACATTGATCTCTGAGTTCATAGCGAACATTCAAAGAGTTATGTTCACACTAGGGCATGAGGTTACAGAGTCTTGGGTTAAGGGGCATAGACTCATGGTCACTCCCAATATCACTGCGGAGTTCTTTTAGATCCCCCGAGTCCCAGATGTTCATTTTGGTTTTCTAGCTGAGGGGGCACCCGAGTTTGATTTTGTAGTAGCTAAGGTGTGTCTTTCGGGGTTAGAGTGGCAACAGCATCGGCAAGTGCCTAAGAAGGCACTTGCCCAATGTTAGAGACCCTTGTTTATGTTTACCTATCATTTTATATTTCATATCACTCGTACCACTGATGTGATCCGTCTGAGGGCACAGTTACTATGGGCCATAAGTATGGTAATAACATAGATTTATCGAGATATATGTTCATGGTCCTACACACAGACTATAGGCATTATACACATCAAGGGAGCATCCCTTTTGAATGTCTCCTAACATGACTCATAGAGTTGTCTAGAGTTGTTGCCCTACCAGACATGGTTCACTTCGACACTCAGCAAGCCATAGAGAGGTCTACTATATGGTGGTCAAAGGGTCATTTGCATGATGAGCAGCCATAGTAGCAGCTACTAGCTCAGCAACCAGCTCAACTACAGCAGCAGCCACCTGCACAATAGCTAGAGCAAATTGCGCAGCAGGCATTGCCATGGCAGTTGATATTACAAAGACTCGAGCAATAGTCTCAAGTGTTTGCTCAGCAGTCTTGGATACTAGAGTAGCAGTCATAGGCCTTTATTCAGTAGGGACAAGCGATTGCCCGATTAGAGGAGCAAGTGCAGCTATGGGAAGAGGCACAGGAGGCATATACTTATCACTTGATTATGCTTGAGGGTCGTCGGACTCGTCAGTCGACAGTGCTTGATGAGACGATGACTCTCATCTGATGACAGCAGCAGCTATCCTCAGATACTGATGAGGATTTTGATGACTAGTTAGAGTTTAGATACCATGTCATGTTGCATGTCCATACCATTTTGTGTATTTAAAACTCTATTGATCATTAGTGGAAGTATCTTTTGGTTATTGTCTCTCATGTTTATATCTATCTTAGTTTTTTATACTTCAAACCTTGTCATGTTTTATGTATTAGTCTCAGGTTTTGTTTCACACTGACTATCTTTTAGCCACTTGAGTTCTTCGGTACAAGTTTGGGTATCATGGTTTGTATCCGTAGCACATTTTTTTTCATGTTTTCATTAATTATATGTTGTTGAGGATGGATGTGTTGAGGACAATTTTGTTAGAGCCATAACAATATTCATGTTAATGCAATCTCATATTTAGGAATAGTTAGAGCCATGCATTGAACTAAACTTGAGCTTAATTATTGATTTACGCTTTTTATCATGATGAATTGTAAGATTTTGTCATAAAAGCATAATAAGAGAGGGATCACATTATTGTGCACTATCATACTATATAACATCTTATCTTAATACTTTGAGCTTTTATATCCTTGAAATAGTAGAGATTTTACCTTGTGAGTTTTAAAGCCAATTTTTCACTTTTCAAAGTGGATATACATTTATTTAAGGACATTTTTTTCATCTTTCATTCTTTCAATAACTTCATTATACTTGGTATTAATTCATATGTTAGGATAATAATTAGAGATATTGACATTTATACTCTCTTAAATTTCAAACTTGATATACTGCAGATATATTTTAAGTCATTCTATTCTTCTTTGAGCCATAACTTTGTCAAATTCTTTCTCTTGTACTTTATGTATATGGTCATTGAAAAAGTAGAATCAGTGTTGAAATACCTCCCATGATAGAGATACGAGTATTCTTGCTAGTGAGAGCTTGAAAAGAAATAGATGATATTTTTCTAATGAAAGAAAGAAAAGAAAAGAGAAAAGAGAGTATATTGTTGAGATGCAATAGAAAAGTTAAGAAAAAAGAGGAAAAGAAAATAGCATTATTATGTGAATTGGAAAGTGGAAGTGTATACTTATTGATCATCAAATGCCTTACGTGTATGTTTGAGTCTTTTACTCTTTGTATCTCCATACCCTTTCTTCTCCATTCAAAAGTCTTAGTTAATCCGAAAGTACACATAAGTTGAGAATTCTTTTGAGTATAAATCAATGGGTCAATTCTTTGATTAGCACTTGAATTGTGGATATTCTTCCATGAAACTATACTAAGTCATATACACTTAAATTTTTGTGATTTTTGTTATTGAATTGCTCTTGTTGCATTTTATATACATTTACTCTTATAATGAGCTTTTTATTATGGGACTCATGAGTTCACTTTCTTGTGAGTCTATGATCGGTAAGGTTTGGGTCGAAGCATAAAAGATATAATTGCAAGAGTATGAGACATTCGGGTTTTAGTGCATTGGTAGTACATTCTTATGTGAATCTTTCTTATATGTTTTATGCCTTAACCTTACATGATTCAGGATATAGTGTAAATTGAGAATTTTCTTGAGACAGTTTTTATATGCTTCAATTACTCTCATTATCATTTATTGCATGATATGAATTGATATTTGTAGATATCATCACTGGAAGCCCTCACGAGACATCATTCGTCCACTAGGGGTAACCTATGGGTTTAAAGGCTTGGTGCATAGGCTAGATGCATCCATGACTCCTACAAAAATGAATATTATTATTACTTTTATTTTAGTATTTTGCTAGGGACTAGCAAAAGTTAGTTGGAGGGTGTAATTGGACTCTAAAAGTGCAAATACTACGCCCTAATTAGTTCGTTGTTAGACCTGTATTAGGAGTATTTATGTATTTTTATCTTTAATTCGTTACTAACTTAATTTGTTTTATTATAAATAGGATTCCCATGCAAAAGAGGAGAAATCGGACGAAAAATAATAAAGTCGTTCGAACAAGCTGTGAGGCCGATCGAACGGGATAAAAGGTGTTTGAACGCGCCATGAAGCTGTTTGAACTGGCCGACAAGGCATTCGAATTGGTCTACAGGCGTTTGATAATTCAAAGAGAATGAAGTCCCGTTTAAATCAGGTTCGATGGTCGTTTGAAGATTCTTTCTGCAGTTTTTTTGCCTATAAAACCTGGGATTGAGCCCTAGTTTAGGGTTGTTAGTTTTATGATTTTTAGGATTTCTTTGAGAGCTTTAGAGAGATATAGAGTAGTTTTTTCGTAAATTTTTATAGTTCTTCAATATTTTGTAATCGGTTTCATTAATTTCAATAGATTTTCAATATATATTTGCGTATCTATAATGGTGATGAGTAATTAAATTCTTTCTTAAAATCAATTGTGAAGATCGATTAAAGATCTCAAAAAAATAATGGAGGTAATTAGGGTTTCAACGTTTTCATCTTCTTCCTTTTAATTCTTGGTGATCAATCCCTAGATATTTATGAAAACTTAAATTTTTTACTAAGTTTTGTAATATCTATACATAAACCCTAGTTTGATATAAATATTGTACAAATCGATAGTATAAATCTATGACTTTAACTTGATCACATATCTAAGGTTGATTATTAAAAAGTTCATGTTTTTATTGCTAAATCTTCTGAGTCAAAGTCTCAATACGTAATCAATGATTTGATTTATTAAAACCTCTATTGGGATTTTGGGTGAAGCAATTGGTTGGAACAATTTGTTTCAAGATTTTCTTTTATTCAAGTAAATCGTTTTCAATAACTTTAATTTAGATAAATCAAACTCTTTCAAACAAATAATTTTTGGTTTCTTTTTAGAAGTGATTGAAAATTTTATATTCTATGAGAGGTGAGTGTTACTCTCAGCAATAATCTCAAATTTTCTTGTGAAGTCAACCCCGGACTCACCTAGTTATACTGTTTCACCATCCTACACTTAGAATTATTCCAAACACTATTTGGTGCAAGTCACTCATGAAAAATTAATGCAAAACCAAGCTACCCCTTGTCATAGAACCCAACCCATATTGGAGAGTCCCCTTCAATAAGCTCCTATTCGTAAAGTAATTACATTTTGGTTAAAAACATTTTTTTTATAAAAGGTAATAAGGGCAAGGAAAGCTGGCGCGATCAAACGCTCGCCAAATGGGCGGATCCAAAATGACTCGACCACCGGAGCAGACCGTTCGCTCTGGTTAAAAAATAGTTTAAAATCAATAAAGACCGGGTAATTTCATGCGTGCGAGTTCCTTTTAAGTTTTCGAACCCGTGAAGTTACGGTGGAGCTAAGTGGGTTAAAAGGGACATCAAAAGGGAAGGAAGAGACAAAGCTGTTTGTGCCTTGCTGCACCAGTGGTACCGCTGCTGTTGCCTCTCACTGAAGCTCTCGAAGTCCAACCCTAGTACTACTATCCATACATGCCTTTCATTTGCTGCTCTGCTCTGCTCTGCTCTGCTCTGCCATGCTATGCTTCGGTTTACTTACAACCTACATTCTATCCAATGACACCCAAATTGTTCATCCATAACTATGACTCGATTCATGCATGCATCACAACTTAATTACTGCATAGTAAAGGCCCACTATTAATTCTCTGTCTCTGTTTATTGTGTGATATATATGTAGTACTGTGCAAGTTAACTTACTCATAAGTTTCTGATGTGATCCAATAGATACTTCTCTTTATATATATATATATATATATATTTTGGATGGTTATGTTAAAATTTTATTTTGGTAACACCCCCACAATTTTAGAACCCTCTTTAAAGCTTTAATCCAATAAAATATCTAAATTGTGGTTCTTGCTCATTTTGTTACAATAAACAATTAATTTGTCTTCTTTTTCATATTTTGTTGATGTTCAATAGAAATTGGTTCTATTTTTATTTAAAAATTTGGTCTTTTAGTCTTGATATATTTATTATGCTTGAACTTAAAAATATGTTAAAAGAAAAGTTAAAATATATTTAATAATTTTATGTAAAAAATAATGTCGTACAAATAAAAATTTTATACAAAGTGACGTGACTATTTGTAATTTTTTTGTATCAAGTTTTGGCATCCAAAATAAAATCCCCCAGCCCATGTATCCGTCCCATGTATCCATCAGCAACTGTCATGAACTATTTCCATCCACTTATTTTGTTGTATTTTTGTTTATTTTTTTTAGTTTTAATCTTTCTCTTTTGACTGCATGTAGAGCTCTCTATTCTGCCAGTTCACAATCAGATCATCTACTTTTCTTGTCTCCTGTCTTCCTTTCTCTGTATATCTCTACATGTGTACAAACAGACCTACTCTTTTTTCCAGCGAGATCCTCTCTCTCTCTCTCTCTCTCTAGCTTTATTTATTCTATCAAGGCCTAACCTGTAAACACATCTTATTTTCATACATCCCCGTTCCTCCTTGATGTAGATCACAAGAACGCATCAACATCCCTTCATCTTTCAACCTCATTCATGAAACTATTGAATTGAGTAACTTTGCTTCTGCGAAAGGAAACTGAACAACCCAGACGATACCCACCACTAATTTCTCTCTCTCTCTCTCTCTCTCTCTCTCTCTCTCTCTATATATATATATATATATATATATATGTATATATATACAAATATATATACTTACTATTCTTTGTTTTAGGGTTTCCTTCCTCTGTGCAAGAAGAGTTGTATGATGTCCACAGAGAATATTCCGGCAGAGCCGGCCACAAAAGATGAAAGCCAGAGCTCCAGCAGCCGCAAAACAGCATCGATGAGGCCACCAGAACAAGCCGTAAAGTGTCCAAGATGTGATTCACCAAACACAAAATTCTGCTACTACAACAATTACAGTCTCACGCAGCCAAGGCATTTTTGCAAGACATGTAGAAGGTACTGGACAAATGGTGGAGCTTTGCGCAACGTCCCAATTGGCGGTGGCTGCCGTAAAAGCAAGAAGATAAAATCATCTTCGAGGTTTTCTTTTGATTCGAAGGAGGACTCCAGTGGATCTTCAGATATCGGCGGATTAAAGTTATTCCATGGTCTCTCTTCTCCTGCCATGGATTTTCAGCTTGGTGGTCTCTCTTTCCCTAGGCTTCACTCTTCAACAATTACAGATGGCTTCAACCAGTTTTCTTCATTTGGGGACATTTCAACAACTACTTCTACTTCAATCCCCTCCACTCCTAATTGTTTTGGTATCGATACACTGGGAAATTCCAGTTCCCTAATGGGGCTCAATTTTCCTTTATCTTCTGTACTAAAACAAGGAGATCAGGGTGGTGGGCTTGGTGGGGGAGTTCAAGACATAATGGGTTCAATAAATGTTCATGGTAGTCCTGTCCCGTCAATAGAGTCCTTGAGTTCTATCAACCAAGACCTGCACTGGAAATTACAACAACAAAGACTGGCCATGCTTTTTGGTGGAGAAAATAAAAAAGAGAGAAGTCTTTCTTCTGTTCCTCTGGAAAACCAGGCTCAAAAGCCCCAACCCATTATGTTTCAGAACCTGGAGATCTCAAAACCAGAGGTTTGTGCCGTGGGAAATCCAAGAAAAAACAGTGCTAGTGGAAATATAGCAACTGAGTGGTTCTTTGACAGCTCTTACGCACCTATAAATCCTACTCCAACCAACAGCACCGTAAACGGCAATGAAAGTACAAGCAACTGGAACGGAATTCAAGCATGGACTGACTTGAATCAATACAATGCATTGCCATAGTTGAGAAAGATCACCAGGCAGAGCTAAGGTTCTTACAAAAAAAAGGGAACTTGATATATGATAATATGAATATATGATAAGAGTCATCAGACCCATCTTTGTTTTCTCTTTTGGTAACTATCCAGATCCATCTGATATATATGAAATCCTGTCTTCTTGTTTTTTTGGGGGTGTAGATCAATATCGAAAAAAGTTTGGCAAAGACGGAAAGTAGTCTTTTTTTATTTTTTTTTTTTCTTGTTTTTGTTTGGTTTTATACTAGTAAAATGCTGATCAACAGCTTTAGTTATTGATGTTTGTTGTTATTATTGAGCTGGTGTTCTCTTCTCTATTTGTTTTGCATGTTCCTACAAAAATTGCAGGACTATTGCTGTTTATGGTAGGAAATAACAGGCTAGTTCTCTAGGAACTGAAAGCTCTCTTTCTTTGCGTATTTGTATTTCTCTACTTTGCGTATTTCTACATACATCATGGAGGCATGAGATGCTTATGATTAGGCAGAATACGATAGCTGGTAGTTGATCTCAACTCTCTATGAGTCCATGCTCTTTTGTCTTTCTCATTCTCAATCTTCTCTTCTGTCTTCTTGCTTCAATCTCTTTCGGATCTGTGATGGATATTGGACTGTAATTAAATGGAGTTTGATGCATATCTTTAATTTTGTTTTATGTTCTGTCAGTCTTCAGAACTCTCTCCCTCTCTCTCTCTCTCTCTCTCTCTCTCTCTCTCTCTCTCTCTCTCTCTACAGGTTAACTGAGTCTCAGGCTGGTCAGTACTGAACAATGTATGAAACATAACAGCAGCTGGGTAAGGTCTTCGCTTTGCCTAGTCTTGCAGACTTAACCCTATCCTGCTCTCTCTCTCCCTCTCTCTGCCTGGGGGTTTTGTCGTAATAATTAGATGCAGTATGGTGTGATTTGGTGTTGTCTGAAAAAGAGGTGGTTTGAAAGTGTATTGAATGAGAGGCTGTTAACATTTGAATGACCGAGGAGGAGAGCGAGATGGCATTGGCATCTAATGCTTAGGGTTCGTTCTTTTGTATCACAAACATGTTCTGATTAGCTTTTGGGGGTTCTTGGATAGTGAGCCCCTCAGTGCTAATTGCCGCTGAAACTCTCTCTGTACATTTGTTTGTGAGTTGTGACCACTGAGAAAGCTTTAGCTTTCCTAGATGCTTTTCCCATTTTCATTCTTCCCTTTAATTCATTAAAAATAAAAGGGGCCCCAAAAAATCAGATTTTAGTAGTACTAATCATCAACTTCGTTAATTTCTTCTCTTCATTTTATTTTGGGGTGCATCAAACACTGAAACCCTGTAAGTTCAATGAAAACCTCGAACACTTTCCCCTTTTAAGTTCAGTTAAAACCTCAAATTAAAATTTCAGGATAAATGAATGCGATGAATTATGTTAATGTTAAAGCTTTTTCATTGAATTTCACAGCGCATATATAAAAAATTTTCTTGTTATAACCTTTCCTTTTATGTCACTTGAGAAATACTATCATCAGGCATCCTTGTCCATCAGTAACACATTTGATGATAAACTTCCTTATGTCACATTGTCTACGAGAATGCTCAACTGGTGCAATTTTCCTCTTGGTTTCTCTTCACTTGTATTTTAGGTAGTCTCGCCATGTCCAAAATATAGAGCTCAATGCTTATGTAGTTCCGCAAAGCTATATTCATATATCATTTTTGTTTGCCCACATCACCGCAAAGCTAACAGCACTGAGAAGTAACATCTGCCAGCCTCTCTCTCTCTCTCTCTCTCTCTCTCTCTCTCTCTCTCTCTCATCCATTGTTACGTACGTCCCTCAGAAAATAAAGCGGGGTCAATGTACATTGTAACTTCTTGCTTCATAACATAGTCCTAACATTTTAACTTGCTTTTGTTCCTTCTTCATATATAGCATCTTCTCTCTGCCCCGTGTTTGTGTGTGTGAGATCGGATTCATCACAGATACCCATAGAACTGCCGCGTCTTTGTAATTTACTCCGGGTATTTTTACATGATGATTGGATCCTGGCAAAAGTGACATGGAATTAATTGTATGTATTAAATTTTATGGATAATTGAATAAAAAATAAATTTTTTATGAATATTTATTTATTTTATTCTTAATTTCCTAATCCAATAAAAAGAAATAAAAAAATTTTAGTTTATTTTACTTCATTTTTTTCCTATCTTTTCTTTTGATTTTATTTCCAATAACCATAGATACCATGTAAATAATTACAAAGTTGAAAGAAATAAAAAAAAAATTTAGTTTATTTTACTTCATTTTTTTTCCTATCTTTTCTTTTCATTTTATTTCCAAGAACCATGGATACCATGTAAATAATTACAAAGTTGAACACTCTCATTAGAGTCAGTTTTGATCATGGTTACCAGGAATCACTGTTTAGAGAGTGGAAACTCACTTCTTTAAAAACTAGCTTTCATAATGGAGACAACTTTCATAAAAATTTTAAAAAAAACTATGAGAAACGTTTCTGAAACTCTAACATAATTTAAATAAATTTGTCAAAATTTCTTTAAAATGTTGTGAAAACTCTCTAGAAACCCAATTCTCTTTATGCTCTCAAATCTTATTAATTTTAACAATAATGTATAATTATTTTAATAAAATGCCATAACTATTTTGTAGTATTAATATTTTACTTAATGAGAAACTGTTGGTGTTGCCACGTTAAATATTTTGTAGTATTACTATTTTATCACGTTTCACGTTTTCATTCTGTATTATTTTCCGTTTCCGTTCTTATTTTGACGACTATGGTTTTGATTAGAGCTTCTGTTAGAGAGAGAGAGAGGGCGGCTGAGGCTGAAGAGCATGAAGTAGCGTGATTAACGTGATAGACTCCCTGGAAGACAAACTTTTGTTACGATGCACTGTGTGTTCTATCAACTGTCAATTTACAACCTGCAAGAAGTTCATGACTCATCACCATGATGCATAGGTGGACCTAGGAATTTTCTTGAGAAATTTCGAGGATCAAGGAATTTTTTTTTTTTGAATTTTAGGGGATTAATATTCAAATTCTTATTCTAAAAATATGTAAAAATTTTGAGGTCTAAATACAATTTCAAAAATTCAAGAGGGCGCTGCCCCCTTGGTCTCCACATAGGTCCTCTACTGATGATGCATGATATGACACTGTCCTCTCTCATTCATCTGCAGAGCCCGTGGAAAGCCGCCACTTTAGGCTCTAATTTTTTAAGGTCTTCAATTTTTTAGAATCTCATATATTATAGTTAAAGTCCCGTACACTTTTAACATATTTTTTGACAGAAAAAAACCCCAATTTGAATACAAAAGAAGGTCCACAAGAAAAATAAATAAAAGACCTCAGTCTAAATGAGGAAGAGAAAAAAAGGCCCACAGGAAGCCCCAAGAAAAAAAAAATCCACAAGAGAAGAAGGCCTCATTAAATGAGAATAAAGGCTCACAAGAAAAATAAAATAAAAAGTCTCAGTCTAAATGAAAAAGAAAGACCCATAAGAAAGGGCCAAAAAAAAAAGCTTCAATCCAAATAAAAAGAAAGTACATAAGAAAAGAAAAAAAAAACAATTTTAGAAAATATTATTACATAGGCTATTAGAAACATAAGAAAGGTCAAAAGTCTAACTTATACAACTCTCTTTTAAAAGTCAAATCCTAATACTCTCTCTCTCTCTCTCTCTCTCTCTCTCTCTCTCACACACACACACACACATACAAAGCTTCAAACTAGAAAAATAAATTGGTGAAAATTTACTAATAGCATCATCACTCAAACGACTTATTGAGATAACATTTTTAAATTTTTTTATAGATTGATTTTTTTTTTTTTTTGGTTCAAAATCTATTATCTTTATAAGATCAAGTATGAGTCTATGTCACAAGAAAGATTAGCTATACCATCCATTGAAAATGATTTGTTAGCGAAATTTGAATATGAAGATTTAATTAAAAATTAAAAATCTCAAATTTTCAAACATTTCATGTTTTCCTAAAATTTTAGAAATATTTTTCAATTTATTCCTATAAAACTTCATAAAAGCCCCATAAATATTATTTTGTTGGGTCCCACGTCAGTGAAAATTAGGTGTGTGTATGTTTGTTATTTATAACCTCAACCTCCGTATCCCGGTTTAACACGGCTTGCAGGGGATAGGCTTTCTCAAAAAATATAAATATAGATATATATATTATATACATAAATTTGCAGATATTATATATATATATATATATATATATGAAAGTCAAGTATTTTATTTTTTATTTAAAAATTTTTAATTATGATTAATGATCTTCGGTGAATGAATTTTTTGACTCCACTATAGACCCAAGCAGGATTCAAGTATTTTTGGGAAGAAGTTTAACAATCATCTATCAAATTAACGACCACTTATAAAGCTGGTGTAAAATTACCTACCTACAAGCAACAGCACATCTTCAAATTCAATGTGTGTGTTTATAGATATATATATGATTCTGCTGTGGTAGTAAACGCATTAACTGAACGCATCATGATGTAGTCAAAGATTACATTTGGGTACCCATCCAGTACTTGCTAAAAGAGCATCTATAACAGTATCTTTCTTTCTTTAATTTGTTCAAACCTTTAAAATACACTTCCAACGGACTAGCTATCTTATTAGCTAAATAGCTAATACTATTTTAGCTCTTCAAATTTAAAAAATCGACATTCAACTCTATAAACTTAAAATATTAGTTTCTTTTTCAATCTCTTTCTTTTTCTCTCATTCATTTTCTCTCTTTTTCTCTCTTTTCTTGATGTGGGTATTAAAAAAATGAATAGCTTTAAGTGTGATTAGTTAAAATAGAGAGTATTGTTAGAAATTATATTGAAAAATGAATAACTAAGATAGAGATGATAATTTTTTAGTATATTTTGACTAATTAATTTAGCAAGTAGTGTTGAAGATGTTCTAAGCCAATGATTTAATGATCATCAAACAGCCAAAAATTTTGAAATCTGGCCGGTACGAATTTCGTGGAAGTGTAGTATATATAGTCGAAATTGTCTATGAACTAGTTAAGACTTTTACTCTATAACGTCAGAGAGAATATCAAAACTCATCACTAGAAGGATTTCATTTGAAATTAGTGCTGCAGAAATTAGCTCAAGTTTCTCAAGTTCACATGGATGACATTTTTTCAAAAGCAATTGGGAAAAATGTAGAATCGGATTCTTTACGCATCAAGCCAAATTAACATGATTTCACACACACACACACACTCTCTCTCTCTCTCTCTCTCTCTCTCTCTCTCCCAATTGAACTTCAAACTGATAAGAGAACATACTGTATGTATCAGATTGATGGCTGCATCTAACTCATGACCACAGATTGAGCAAATTAAGCAAGGAATCTCCCTCTCCCTCTCTATACATATCTATATAGATATATATATATATATATATTTGTGTCAATTTTACTAGAAATCAAACATGCCATCATCATATGTCTCTCAATCAACTTTTAGAGATAATGGTGTTTTTTTTGTTTTGTTCTGCATGTGATCACAAATTTAATTGTGTGTGTGAGAGAGAGGGGGAGAGAGAGAGAGAGAGATAGCCAGTCCAAGTTCTAACTCCCGAGAAAACAAGAAAAATGTTGTGACGATAGTCACCCTTTTTGGCTGCTTCTTGGTCTCTGTGCTGAAATAACACACCCCTAACACCTCCCATACCCCCACCACCACACCATCCACCAAGCCCCTCTCATCATTACATTTCTAGCCTCTAGTGCACATATTTATACATACAGTATATACACATATTTATGTATGCAGTTTCTATGATCCACAATTCACTTTCACAAACAGAACCAAACTTATTAAGGGAAAAGAAAAACAGAACCAAACTTGTCTACAAGCACTCTCGAAGTGCCAAGTGACCGTCCAATCTGTGGGTTTTTTCTCCAACACCCCGCTTGTTTTTTTCTTAACGCCAGTTTGGGGTACACATTTCAATCAAACGGTTGAGATTATTTGCTCATGACCGACTTTCACCAATGATGTATGTGTGTGTGTGTGTGTGTGATGGCATGAGTATCTGTTGACAATCACGTGCTCTTTTTCTCCTGGATTTGTATACAATTTTCTGTTAAGTAATGATGAGGTTGTAGGTAGTATCAACAATCGAAAACCTTGAAGATTTTCCGTTGGCACAAAAAACAAAAAAAAAAGGTTGGAAAACAGAAAAATAATAATAATAATAAATAAAGGAAGTTCCTAAACTCTGATGCATAAACATTTTTTTGGTACACTGGAACTGTGATCAAAGTTTATGCTGCCTATAGAACTTTTGATACATTTGATATTTTCAATACTCTGGAATTTACACTCATCATGTTCCAAAGATAAAACTACTTTAATCTCAAGAGGAGGTTCAGTGATCGGTTGGTACACATTAAGAATGAAGTTTCAAGTTTGATCTCTCTTGATGGCCTAATTCTCATAAATGATGACTTTACACAAGCTTAAGAGATGATAATAGTTAGTCGAAGGCGTAAACACCATACAACAACAACAAAAATTAAATAAAACCACTTCATTTTTATCCCTGCCCTCATTTACCTCTGTTTTCAGTTTACAAGCACCTGAAGTGACAATATATATGTTTCACTAGCAGTTTATTCCCTCTGCTGTATATAGTTGCTCCTCTCAGTGTTTTGAGTTATGAACAGAACAGCAATATCAAACCATGCGGTTCCAAGACTCTCTTCTATATCCTTTTATATACATCACAATTTCTTCCCCACAGATTAATATGGTTCAGAAATCTGTTGCAGAAAATAATCTGTGGAATATGCATTTGTAATATTAAAAAAAAAAATTAGGGCAGTTTAAACTTCCCAGATTATGAGACCACATTTCATTTTACCTAAAAAATAGTACAGAACTCTGTAAACGAAAAAAGGAGGAAAAAAAAAATAAGTATGACAAATTGGCTTTCTCCTATTTTCACTTCACTATCTGGACCAAATCCTTTTCTTATTATCTCTCTCCTTTATTCCTTGAATCTGATCTCTGCTGGTTCTGCTATGTGTGAAGGGCCTTTGAGAAGTTGATACAGCAGACTTGGTTGTTCTCGTAGGGACCCTAGCAAATGGTTTGGGGGGGTCTGATTGCCTGCCCCTGTTATCATTCAAGGAAATTGATATAATGTCATTGTTTTCCATTTCACTGTTTCTGGATAGTCGCTTGGTTCTCATGCCGCGAAGAGATTCGTTTCCTTTTAGCAATGTAGAACCCTGACTCCCTCTGCAGTTTATCAAGTTTGAACTCCTAAGAATATGGTCCTCAGACTTATTCACAGACTCATCTCTTACACACAGTTTTCCTTCCAATGGAGTGGCTCTTAATGCATCAATGTAGTCTAGACTTGGCTTGCAAGCAAACTGTTGCTCTTGCTCTCTCAACTTGTCTTCAAGTTCCTTAATCTGACATTACACATGGCACTGAAATTAACACTCCTAGCTACTTGCACTGAATTTGAAAAAAAACAACCAGTTCCAAAATCATACAATGGCAACAGAATTCAAAGAATTTTAACTCAAAAATTCAGGCAACCAATAATTTTGACAAAGTAACAAATTCGAATGGGCTGAAGGGTAAGAAACTAAGGAAGGATTGTTCAGAAAATGGTATAGAAAAAGTGAGGGATAGATATTTTCTTTTGAATGGGAGAAGCATAAGTAAAAGGCTTTTACAATATCCACAATTTATTATTATTATTTTTTTGCAATCGACTTGCATTATTTTATTCTTTTATTTATCATTACAGTATTATTACTAATGCAATCAAGGGCGGAACTGGAAAATTACTTCATGGAGGCAAGTGTAACAAGTGCTTATTTTATATATGTATATATGCACATATATATAAATGTATATAGAAATGTTTTTAAAAAGGAACGTTGAAAGAAAATGAAGTATTTAAAAAGTAATGTCGATATATAGAAAATGTTAATAGCTTTTATCAAAGGCTAAATACCTCTTATACAATCACCGGGATTAAATATTCATATCACCTTTGGAAAAGGATAAACCCTGGCAGCAGGAACCATTTGCAGCTCCCGCATGTGGCAACTCTTTAAACCCCTCTACAAGTTCAAATTGCACCTGCCCTTCAACTGACAAAACGCTCTCTTACTTGAGGCTTCCTTCCATTATTAGGGAATTTTATGTCATTGGAAGAGCAAGCGCAAAGTGAAAAGCCCTACGAAGCACGGACACGAGTGTCGTACACGCTAACATGGAAATTTTAAAAAATGCAAGACACGACAGGACAGGAACACGTCAAAAAAGTTTATTTTTATATATTTTTATTTGTCATTTATATAAATATTTTACAAAAAAAAAAAAAGGTAAAATACAAGATAACCCTAATTAAAATTAAAAAATAACATATTTCACTTTTTTAATTGGCAACAAATCATTCATAATTAGTCAAACACATTCCATAAAAAATGATAAAGTAAATAAACACATAAATAACAAAAAAAGTCATAAACATCATTATGTTTCATTAATACATAATGGCTATAAAGTCATAAACTACTGAAAAATTAAAACGTCATTATGTTTCATCAACTATCGATCATCATCTAATATAAAATTCATAAAGAACACATACAACAAATTAACCACAAACATCAGTAGCATAGTTGTTCTTCTTATTCTTCTTTTTCTTTGATCCAACAAGGGACACGTGTGCTCCTAAATGTCCAAAATGAGACACACGTATCCAAGCCATGTCCGTAAAGTGTCCAATTTGAAAATAAATAAATAAAAAATTAGACACAAAATAGAGTGTCCGACATGCGTCCGCGTGTGTCCCACGCATGTCGGTGTTTGACGCCTATCCAACACGGGTACGGCGTTTTCAACGGAGTGTCCATGCGTCCTAGGGAAGGCCTAAACTAGCCATGTACGGCCACACAACATGAGGTTTTGTTGTTAAGAAATACGAACAATAACACAAGGCATGATATGGACACACCAATAAGACAACTTTCAAATAATGCAGGACACAACAAGGCGTGACAGGACAAATATATATTTTACATATTTTTTATGCCATATATATAAATATTTTATTTAAAGATAATGAAAAATTGCAATATAGATAAATAAAATTAAAACTTTGTATTTCATATCATAAACGATAAATTACGTACAAAATCACATTATTTTTTATTTACAATTAGATCCCAAGTTATTTTCTTCAAACTTGAAATGTGTTCCATAATTGTGTGTTTAAGTAATGGACATACCCCCTCAAGTGTTCGAAGCGTATCCAGTTCTAAAAATATTTAGAACTGGAAATATTTAGAACTTGAAATGTGTTTCATAATTGTGTGTTTAAGCATGGACACCCCCTCAAGTGTTCGAAGCATCTCCAGTTCTAAAAACATTTAGAACTTATAAGAGAGGTTCAATCTACTTTAGTTGTCCTACAACATTTGAACTTCCTATGGGTATTCCTAGGTGATTGTGCTTGTTAGTGAGTATATACATATAGATATCCAGGTCAATTTGTAAAACCATCTAACCAAATAGTGACATGTCTTCATGTCGGTAAAAAACATTATGAGTATAGGACTTTAAAGCACCACTGCCACTACATATTTCCTTAATCTGCCATTACACAAGGAGCACAATAAATTAACACTCTAGCTACTTGCATGGAAGTTGAAAAATCAACCAGTTCCAAAATCCTACAATGGCAACAGAATTCAAACAATTTAAGCCAAAAATTCAGGCAGCCAATAATTTTGACAAAGTTATAAATTTGAAGGGGCTGAAGATAAGAAACTACGGATTCTTCAGAAAAATGAAGTATTGAAAATTTGTGGGCAAGATAATTTTTCTCAATTGTCAAAGAAGCATAAGTAAAGCTTTTTGCATATCTACCAAAAAAAAAAAAGCAATGGACTAAAACTATTTTATTTTGTAGTTATTAATACGATATTAAGTGTGGAACTGGAAATTTACTTCGAGGGTGCATCTCGTATATACACACTTATATAAACACACGTATGCATATATATGTATATAGAAATGTTTTTAAAAGTAATGTTGATATTCTTTTTGTTTTATAAATATAATGTTGATATTCTTTTATCAACATTATTTTTAATATCAATGGCTAAATACATGATATACAATTACCCCCTATTAATTATTCAAATAACCTTTGAAAAAATGAAGTTTAGCTGCAACCCCGGCAACCCAAAATTTGTATAGAGGGTGGACTACGGTAAAATTTCTTCAATTTTGTAGGACCAAGGTAAAATTTCTTCAATTTTAAGGGGTCGATACAATATATTTAATATCAAAAAATCTATAAGCATGAACACGAAATGTGAAGAGCAAGCTTTGTTTTGTTCAAATTGCACCCTTCATTTTGTTATTTGTGAATTTTATGTCTTGTGAAAAGCAAGCACAATATGGGAGGTTATGTTGTTAATAAGCATGAACATGACACAAAATGGACACGCTAACACGATAAATTTAAGAAAATGCAAGACATGACATGGTGGGACATGCAAAAATAGATATTTTTATATGTCATGTATATTTTACTTCAGAAAATGAAAATTTGCAAATATGCATAAATTTAAATTAAAACCATGTATTTCATATCTTAAACATCTAATAATGTATAAATTCACATTATTCTTATTTTATAATTGGATCCCTAATTATTTTCTTCAAACTTTGCAAAATATTTGGTGTGTGTTTAAGCGATGGACCACTCACAAGGACACAACAGGAAGTTCTATTGTTAAGAAGCATGGACACGACACCATATTATATCTACTTCTTAGACTTGTTTTGTGCTTCTTAATTATGTTGCCTTGTAAAGGTTCACGTGTATGCGACTTCAAGATGAGGGGAGTGTTCTGTCATTTTACATATTTTTATATTGGCCATATATGAATATTTTACTTAAGATAATGGAAAATTTTGCAAAGATACGCTAATTAGAATTAAAATCATGTATTTCACATCTTAACCATCAAATAACGTATAAATTCCCACTATATTTATTTTACAACTGGATCCCTAGGCATTTTCTTCAAATTTTACAGCATATTTCATGGGTGTTTAAGCCATGGACACGTGTGTCCTTCAAATGTTCAAAGTATATTTTGTTCTAAACTTTTTAAAAAATAATAGGATGCATTTAGATGTATATCTGACATATGGTGGGAGTGTTTTGATAAGTATTATATCTACTTCTTAGAAGTGTTTTGTGATTCTTACTTCTGTTGCCTTGTAAAGGTTCAAGTGTACATGACTTCCAGATGCAAGGAGTGTACTGTCATTTTACATATTTTTTAATGTGTTGTGGTCTTCTCCAGTGACGGATTAGGTTACTTCGTTCCAAACCCATCCATTATCTTCTCTCTCTATCTCAATGATTAAGCAATTTATAAAAATCTAATACCTATTATGTGAATTTTCTTTTACAAGTTTCTTGATTTTTCTTTGTTTGTTGTATTTGTTGGCAAAAGTTTCATAGGTTTTTCCTTCTGATACAAACTCGCAACAAGTTGAACATTTTTTTTTTATTTAGCTTAATCCAAACTCATGTACTATGGAATACGACAAGCTTTTGTTTGATGAGGATTGAGATCGGAATTTTCTACGATGAGGATGAGCACATCAAAATTGAAATCGAAACCAAAACCGAAATCAAGAAGGAGAGGAAGGAGGCTGAACGAAAACAATAGGATGGCATCCCCTGTTGAAGGCTTTATTTATATTCCCACAAAATGCTAATGTGTTACTACCCGATTGGATGCCATAAACAAAGGTTATTCAGATCATCAATTCAAAACTTTTACGTTATGTTTGGAGCTTCGATTTGTGGAGGAAAAAGAAAAAAAAATGGTAAACATAGGAATTGAAAATGAAGTGAAAGAAGCTATTATTTTTTTCTTTTTTTTTTTAAGGTGGGTAGGAAATTGAGAAGAAGATAAATAGATATTTGTCAAAAAAGTACTTTTTTTTTTTGGTTACCCAAAGAAAATGAATATGAACAAGTAATTTTGTTTCCTTTCGTTTTTTTTGCCTTGACAAATCCAAAGCAGTGAGCTCTTAAATACCTCACTTTTTTATTTCTTTTTTCTCCAACTGCCAAGAATATTTTGAAGTTCTTTTCAGTTGGAACTGCAATGTAATTTCTTGAATGTGTATTAATATTAGGCAAGTTTTAGGAGACTATGGTTTTTGAAATTGTCTAAAAAGGCAACTAGGAATGTAAAACTCTAACTGCAAAACCCAATCATTTTCAATATTCCTAGAATAAGCACTTTTTCCATCCCCCTCTGTTGTCCTTAGCTGAACTAATAAATTGGAATTTTTGCCCAAGTTGGGGTTGCTATGGAATATACGCAAGTGAAAATTTCAAGCTCTAGGGGTCGTGGTCCCATTCACCTCAATCTGGGTTCACCTGTCAAACCACAATTTGAAAAACCTAAGCACCTCCCCCCCCCCTTTTCTTTTTTCTTCAATGGAAAATATTCAATGTAATGATGAAACAGTGATACCACATCATTAAGTTGACATGGTATCACAAGCAAATAAAACCCCTCCAAATATAAGGGTTTTTATCCTAGTCAGTGGAGTCATTTCTCCAAACCACCCCACTAATTGAGACATGACATTCCTCCTAATTAGGAAGTTACCTAATATTAAGCTGTTAGTGAGCTACCCACTAACTAAGATATGATAAGCAGTTACTACCCCACTAACTTAGATATGACATTCCTGCTAATTAGGACGTGTTCATTTGGCACGATTTTATTGGCTTGTGACACCACGTCAGCAAAATTATGTGGTATCACCGTTACTCTAACTATTTTCTCCGCCTTCAAGGAGGATTGGTGATGGGAAATGCCACACAACCAAAAAAAAGCCAGTGGCACAGTAAACACAACTATCACAAAAACTCAGGATGCTACAGCAGCCAACTGATTCACTTGCCATGTATATAACGACAGAGAGAGAGAGAGAGAGAGGACAAGACCTTTTGATGGAGTAAGGACTCCGAATTTTGTTCCTGCTTCTCTTTCAGTTTCCTCTCCAAATTCTCAATCTGCAACTGAGAAGTATATAAACTGTTACTTTCAACTTCTCCTTTTCATAAAATGTAGAAGGAAACCCCCACTACTTCACTCATAAGTCTAGAGAACCTTATGTTGAAAGGTGACAGAGTAAGACTCCGTGTCTCTCACTTGCTCTTTCAGTTTGTTTTCGAGATCTTTGACCTGCTTGACAAGTTAAAAAGCGGCTAGTTTCTGCTTATCTTATATCTTCGATTGAATAAAAAGAAGTTAAGCAATCTTTGGTACACCCAAGAAAAGGCCACTATATGTTGACTATCTACCTTAATCAACACTAGTTACCCATAAATTTCATGATAGACAAAGGCAACACATCTTGAGCAAATAATATTTCAAAGAAAATATCAAGGGTTCATCACAAAAACCTGTTGGTAAGTTGTAGACTCTGATTGTTCTTGCTCTCTAAGCTTGTTCTCTAGCTCTTTTACCTTCAGCAGATGCAATAGATTAGATTCAAACACTTTTTAACTAGTTATGGGGACAAACGAGCATCAATTAATTTACTTGAGTTGAAAGGCACCTTTTGTTGAAGACAAGTGTAAGTTTCATTCTTTCTCTTCAGTCTCCCCAAAAGATGTAAGACTTGCTTCTCTGAATGGCTGTGTAATGCTGCCTTCAACTCAAGCTGGCCTTCAAGTTCTTTTATCTTTTCCTGTTGGTTTCTGTAAAACTGATCCTTGCCTCTGGCCTTACTTTCCCAGTTGTGTAAACTCTCCTCTAGCTTCCTTAGAGATTCATCTTTGGATTTGGATTCCTGCCTTGCTTTATCAAGCTTCAGCGAAATCCATGAAAAGAACAGTCAAATGAGGTGCTACTATAATGGAAAAGGTATCTGAAGATAGAAATTGTACGTTTACACATGAGGGAAAAAAAATTCCAACGGAACATCACCAAACATACCACCATTTTCATTTTCTGAAGCTCACTCGTTTCCATTTGCTTTTTGGCAGGACCCAACTCAACCACTCGAACCCGGGTGGCAAAATTTAATGAACTCAGAGTTTCGCTCAAGTCCTTCTCCGAAGGGCTGATTTGCACAAACATTAAAGTTTTGGAGTCACCCCCTGCAACAAATAGCATATTTAATATTGAATAAAAACAGAGGAGTCTTACAAGGATTATGTCTCAAGTGTGTCAAGGGAAACATGGCCTTTCTATAATCTATTTCCCATCCAAAGTAACATCGTAGCAAACTAAAGAACTGCCATACCTAATGAATCCTGCAGTAGATGTGTCGGCGTAGAGTTCCTGAAAATAGAAGACAAAAAGAAATCAGATGCCAGTGCAGTTACAATCTAGGGAGAGCAGGCAACATTTATGATAAAATGGACCTGTATGGAATGTGACTACTTTCAGTTGCTAAAGCTGATATCACATCTCCAAGAACTGAAAGTGATCTATTAATATTTTGAGCTTCCTTGAGGCGATCCCCTTGCACATCAGTTTTTGCAAGCCTCTCACTGCCTGCCAAATCCACAAGCCAAAGCTTGCTCTTGGTGCATTCACCATTCATCAAGTTTTCTGCTGTTACCATTATACAAAGCATGCTGCAGAAAAGGGAAAAAAGCTTTCATTAAATAAATTGGAATAAGGAAAATGAAGCGAAGCAAAACAAAAACAATTAGTTGACTCGAGCACCATAGCAAAAAAAACAAAAACAAAAAAAAAGCACTATGGAGCTCATTACCAATGCGAATGGCTGCTATGCTCATTCACATTATTGGATCCAACAGCCCTGGCACTGCTTCCGCCCTGCAGTACATTCCAGACTTCCCTTATGTTCTCTACTTTGGCTTCTACTATTCCAGGAACATGATGAAACCCTTCAGAAGCTTGTTTTATCTCCAACTTATATGCCTCAAGAATAATAGAATTCAATTCAAGAGGTTGTCTTATAATTTTATCTCAATCAAACTTGGTTGTCTTTGAGCAAAGTACAAAAAATGATCAAACTCTAGAATGCCTAAAAGGTTTACTAGCTCGGTTGAGTTATTCTATGTGCATGCATGCGGAAAAAAGATAAATTTTACTTCTTTGATGTTGGCGATGCAGCCAGCAGGTCCCTGATCTGCTCATTGTAGACTTCAAGCACGCTAACAGATATACTGCAAGTGAAAGTTTCACTCCTTTCCTTGGTAATTTTAAACAGTTCCTCAAGAGTCCTATAATTGACTCCTCGGTTGTGCTCAGTACCCTCCATTGTGAACGTTTTACCTGTTCCTGTTTGTCCATAAGCAAAGATGCAGACATTGTAGCCATCCAGCACAGAGATCACCATTGGTGAAACATCCGCAAACACATCAACTGTCAAGGGAAGCAAAATGACCATGCAAGTAAATTTGAAAAGGCATTAGTGTATTTCACCACATAGTAGTGCATAAAATACCTTGATCATCTTTTGGGGTATAAACTCGGTCAAATTTGAAGGTCTTTCTGGTAGGACCACCACTCAAGATTCCAAGTTCCCCATCCTTGGCAGCATCAAAGTCCACAACTGTTGCATGGCCAGCTGCAACCTCTGCCTTCCTTAAAGGACGGCATCTACAAAACACCCTTATATTACCTGATGTTCAACAACTATAATTAGTACCTTTAAGTAGGATTCTCATTATAAATGTAACAGAGATGTTACTGAACTGAATAGAATAAACTGAGTACATGCCTTTTGCCTCCTGAACTTGGTTATGTAGCTTCCTTCTCTTTGCTTGTTCTTCATTGTACTTGACTTTAAGATCCTCACACTCTGCAACTGTGAAGTGATTCCACGCAGATTTGTAATGCATACTTCTCAAGCGCCAAGCCACAAGTATTTTACTCAAACTTACCCAAGGACTGAACTGCAAAAACCAGTTTATTCAACTCGGGAATTGAATCAGCACATTCATGTGCTTCTCGAGAGAGCTGAGAATGCTCCTCTTTCATCACCTATGCAACAGATATAAACAACATGTATCAGAACTTAGTACACGACACAAACCAAAACAAAACAAAAACCAGTTGAGAATCTGAAGGTGATATGTAACTGTTCCATAAGGTGATTGCATTAATTACCTTTATCTTTTCCTCTAAATTATTGACTGCCATGGCCCAAACCTTCTTTTCACACTCATACCTGCTAGAAATATTCCTGAGCTCTTCAGATTGTTTCTCCATAGTTTGATCTAGAAAAAGAGAAGGAAAAAAAAATCAGAAGGGTTCAATTGACATGGGGAAAAAAACCTGCCAATGAAAACCCTTGTGAGGCCTTTATGCATGGCCCACTATGAGTTAGAATAATCCTGGACAGACCTGCCTAGAAAATGCTGTTATGTTATAACAACCAGCAAATGTACTTTCTGATATCTGATTTTCACTACTCTTGAAATGGTTAACTCACCCATAGATTTTTTTTCCTTTTATTGGCATGGTTAACTTTCTGATTATCACTACTATGTTATAACAACCAGCATAGGAAAACAGCTACTAAGAAGACCAAGCTATACGCCAACTTATTGCAGGATGCATATAATGGCGCGCAAACTGACAGAGAAAATTGTCCTTCCAATATATTTTTCAGATACCAAACAAATTGACTTGAAATAAAGACAACCTCATCAAGCCCATTTTATTCTCATCTTACCAAGAGAGTATATCTGGAACAACTTATTGTCAAGTTCCATCCGAACCTTCTCTAGCTGCTCATTTGCAGAAGTTAAGGACATCCAGGCTTGATAACATTCATCAGTCTTGCGTTGGCATTGGGTACTCAGCTCTTCTATCTTCTTCTCATACTTGGCTGTTGATTTCTTTCGCATGAATTTCTTCTGCAAATCCAAAACAATTCAACTATGAACTTAGCATATCCCAAAGCATTAAATTCATAATTCTCCATCTTGAACTTCATCATTCCAGAGCTGAAGGAATTTCAACCTCTGCAGCACAGTTGCTGCATATAAGATACTCATATTTCACCTGTGGAGCTGTAAGCAAGTCAACAAATAGGCAATGTTAGAACTTGAAAGTGAAAGAAATATACCTTGACTATACCAAAAGTTAAGAATTTAAAAGAACATGAAACAACCTGATAACTTTGGTGCTCTCCGTATGCAGATCCCACTAACCAGAGGACTTCCATTGACCCCTTCAAACCTTATAACAATCAGGCCATCATCGTTGATAGCAACCCTTGAATCAACCAGCTGCAATGGCTTGTTAGCTCCAACAATTGAGAAGATATCAAAGTCTGAGAGAATCTGCAGTATTTACGGATAAAGCAAATTCTAGGTGTTAATGTATTTTTAAGTACACACAGTGATCAAAACAAAGTTATTAGCTTAATTGACTTGCCTTCTCATCCTGCATGAATACATTGAAGACCCTCATTCCTTTAGGCCCATAAGTGTTTATGAACTCTATAAAGTGAAGATCAACATAATATTCTCCAGACGGAAGATTTGTGAACTGATAGCAGAAGTTTCCTAGTCGTGCTGACTGGTATATAAATGCATAATCACCAGCCTCAGTTATGTGCTCGTCGGTTTGGAATATATCTCCTCCTTGGAAAAAGGTATCAGCCATAAAACTCATAGTGGAATCTGCTTCAATTGAAGCCTCACCTCCCGCATTTACAAACATCACAACTTCCTCTGATTCAACAAACCAATTACCAATGTAAATTCTTCAATCCCCATTTACAACCCAAAAAGAAGAAAGAAAAATAACACAAAAAAAGGTTAAAACTCTGGCCTTCATTTGGTTCTTGAAAAGAATAAGATGGGAAGAAAATTGATTGCCAATGGATATTAAGCCAATTCAAGTAATTTTTCTTAGTTAACCCTCATCATTTATGAGAACAGAACGGAGCCTTAGCCTGTGGTTGGTTGCCTAGAACAGTGAAGTAAAACTGCAATGAATTCCCAATTTTGGTTCTGTCATAATTCCGTCAATAATGCCAACTAATTGTATGAACAGGTTCGTAAGCGCTTTTTCCTTCTAAGGTTCCTAACTTTTCTGGGTAACCAACCAATACATAATTTGTGGAAGGAAAAATTACTAAGTTAAACCCTAATTGGCTGAGCTTTTCAATACGTTTCCTGAGAACATTAGAACATTCATTTCAAAATACAACCCCCATTTCAACAAAGTTAAAGAACTGAAACAGCACGACTAGGAAATCAAACATTGAATAGAATGTAAACACAAATCAGACATGAACGAACGCAAAAGATCAAACTGCAACATAGCCCTCATCTAAATTATGTAAAACAAAAGGAGAAACACATTATATACAAACCTGTACAATTCGGCCTAATAAACCCATTTGGAATCAGCCTCGAACCCGAATCACCAACCATACGGTCCACCGAAGTTTCACCGTCCTCGTCCATGGGAGAAGCTTTGCTTTCTTGGGTCACGGGTTTGTCCCAGTCAAGAAACCCAGAAATAGAGGGGACTGCATTTAGGGTTTCTGTTTCTTGGCCAAGAGTGTTGAATAGAATGTCTTCCATGGGGTCGAGAGTTTGGGGCGTTTGGGAACTGAGAAAATGTTGAACAAAAGAGACCTATTACTCCCACCCCGCCCGACACGGGGGGTAGGTTGACACGACGTTTTTTTCTTTCGCCCAATTTTGCCCTCAATCCTTTATCAGTGCGAAATAATAGTGTAATGTTTTTTTATGGTTGAACATGTATTAATTATTTTATTTTTATTTTATTTTGATTAATTTAATTTTTTTTAAATAAAAAAATAAAAAAATAGGGATCACATCAGGTAAATATTTTTTATTTTTTTTTTTTTATTTGTTGTTTTATTTTTATTTTATTTTGATTAATTTGAATTGTTTTAAAAAAAGAAAAAGAACAAAAAAAATGAGTCACATCAACAAGTGAAATTATCAGAGATATGAGATCAGAGATTCTCTGTTCGGATAAGATTTTTTGATAAGACTTTTTGCTTGGATAAAATTTTCTATTCAGATAAGATTTTTTATTTGGATAACATTTTCTGTTCGAATAAGATTTTCTGTTTGGATATATCCCCCTCTATTTATATGAAAAACATTTCTCCAGATTTTCTCATCTTCTTTACTCCTTCACTTCCTCTACTATCACTCCTTCAATTTATATCAAGATAGAGCACAATGGCTGACTCAATTTCAGATAGTTGGGCAGCTGAGAGTGAACTTTCAAGTGCAGAAAGTGTCTCCCACAGAGGTCGTGACTATACACCTGAATTTACTACTGATCAGTCAAGCGTTTGTTATTTTTTATTTCATCAGACTATTGTTGTTTCATCATACTATCAATTCATTAAAAGTAGACCCAATAACGTTGTACTTATGCATATTTGTTATTTTTTATTGACAGATTTTTTAAAGTAGAGACGAAATGTTAGATTGGGTGCAGAGGGTTGGTCGACAAAATGGCATTGTGATTGTTATCAAAAGGTATGCTAATTTAAAAGGCGACAAACTCCCGAAGTGCATTATTGGTTGTGAAAGAGGAGGAAAGTACGAACCGCCACGACATCTTTCTGAAGGGCAATCCTTACAAAAAAATACTGGAACAAGAAAATGCGATTGTCCATTTGAGCTGCGAGGTTTACCAATACCTCCAGATGGTGTTATGTGGGGTTTACTGGTTAAATGCGGTTTTCATAACCATGAAACTGCAGAATATCTTGATGGTCACGAGTACCCGTTCAGGCTCAAACCAGTGGAAAAGCAATTTGTGCTCGAGATGGCTGACAGTACCAAACCTCGTGAAATTCTCAGTGTTTTGAAAGAAAGAGACTCTTCAAACACCACGGGAATTCAGAGCGTTTACAACACCATCTATAAACATAAAGAAGTCAAACGTGGCGGTCTAAATCCTATCCAGCATGTTTTAGATCAATTAATTAGCAAAAGATACCTTCATACTTTTATGACAAATCCAAAGACGAACGAAATTACAGATATTCTTTGGGTTCATCCTAAAAGCCTGGAGCTATATATCAACTTTCCCACCGTGCTGATCATTGATGCAATATACAAGACTAATGAGTATCGTATACCATTGTTGGAGGTTGTAGGTATTACATCCACACTGCAAACATACTCACTTATGTTCGCATATCTTGCTAATGAAAAGTTAGATCGGTTGACATGGGCCTTAGGTACCTTGAAGAATTTGATGCTTGAAAAGGGAGCAGTGATGCCATCGGTGTTCGTTTCAGATCGGGATTTGGCGCTTATGAAGGTCATTGGTACATGTTTCTCCACAGCACGTCACATCCTCTACATCTAGCACATAAACCAGAACATGGTGAAGTACTGCAGCCCTATTCTTGGTTCGGAGATGAAACGATTTCTTATGTCATGGCACTAGCTAATTATGTCATCGACACTAGAGTCTTACCAACAGAAATGGCACACCCTTCTCGGATAGTTTAAATCCTACCTGCGTGCAACAAAATACCTCTGGGAGACATGGTTAAGGCCATACAAAAAACGGTTTGTAGCGGCATAGATAAATACTTTCATGCACCTTGGAAGCAATTCAAGTCAAAGGTATCATAATTTCATTGCAAATTACTTTTTGTAACTTTTTGATTTAAACACAGTGCACTTTTCTATTACAGGGCAGAGTCTGCCCATGCCAGGCTAAAGCTATATCTAGGGAATACCATGTCATCGTTAAATACATCATTTGTGAAAATTCATAAGATGCTGAGAATTCAATTTGGCGACATTCAGAAGTCGTTCGAGAGATCTCTCAACATTCCACGTCACAAACAAATGGGTGACTACATTTTCAATGACATAATATGTCGAATTTCATTAGAGGCATTGGAGTTGATCGATGAACAGCTACAATATGCTGATACCGCCTCCCTATTCATAGTCGGCTATTGCGATTGTATAATCAAAGTAACGCATGGAGTGCCGTGCTTGCTTGACCTTTCTAATTACCGTTCGCTTTGTATTCCAATTCCGCTGACAAATATTAATGCTCATTGGACTAGGTTATGTATGCATGCAGACCGCTCTAATGATGATGGACCACGATCTGATAGAACATCTGAGGTTCTTGAACTGTTACAGGGGATGGATCCCGGTACGTGAGAGAATATGACAAACAAGATTATCGATATGACAGATCCATCTCATAGTACAGTTTAAGCCCTAGTGTACAACACGGAACACAAAGGTCGACCTGCAGGTAGAAATGAGCAAAATAGACGCCGCATAAAGAGTATTCTAGAAGTATCTACTTCAGGATCTAGGGGGGCATCTAATTCAACTCTAAATGCACTGGTCACTCAACCGATTGCAACCTCGAGAATTTGCAACACTCAAACTCTAGCTCCACCCGTCTTGGATCCCTTCATTCAACAATTACCTGAGACTTATCAGGATTTTATTAGTTACACTGTTGACGTCCGAGCTGATGGTCATTGTAGATTCAAGGCGATAGCTGCGCAAGTTGGGTATGACGAAGATGATTAGGCACGGGTACGAATGGACCTGGTTGAAGAGATTTAGCAAAACATGAACTTATACGATGTGCTTTATCCAGAGCATAATTATGCAAACACTCTTCTACATTCACTTATTTGGTTCCAGCCTACAGTGTCAGAGGCATATTGGATGGACTCTATGGCTTTGGGAGTTGCCATTGCATCAAGGTACAACCTTGTACTGCACACGTTTGATACATATCATTCGGGTTGTTTTACTCACTTGCCATTGAGATCTCCCCCAGTTCTGGTTCACGAGCATCGGGAAATAGCTATTGCTTGTGTTGACGGTAATCACTTCATTCAAGTTTTCTTACACCCTCATTACCCAATACCACCCACTCCAATGTGGTGGCAACAACATGTATCAATCGAAACTAGGGGATGAGTTAATAGTTATATAGTACGAATGAATTTGTGGTCAGAAATAATGGGTGGTGGACCGGGTGCCCTCGGAGAAGAGTTCGGTGGAGACATTGATTAGAAATTCTGTTTTATGTATTGTTGAATTTACCAATGTATTGATATGTTAAAAGTTATTATTTTTTGTATGTGTTTTAATGATAAATCAAACTAGTAAAAAATGCATTATTAATTCCCAAGGATAGTCTCAAGAAACAAATCTAAATTATTTTACTTAAGTGTTTTCAAAAAAAAAAATATGTTAATTAGTTTTGCATTAAATTTTATAAATAGAGAGAAAATTAAAAAAATTTGATCAAAATTTCTTTGTTTTATAAAAATCGGGAGGTGGGAGTAAAAGAAATTATAAAATTTAATTACAAAAATTTTATTTATATAAGAATCCAGGAGGTGAGAGTAAAAAGAAATTAAAAAATTTTGATCAAATTTTTTTTTTAATAAAAAACTGGGAGGTAGGAGTAAAAGAAATTATAAAATTTGATCATAAAAATTTTATTTATATAAAAATCCATGAAGTGAGAGTAAAAAGAAATTAAAAAATTTTGATCAAATTTTTTTAATTAAAAATAGAAGGTGGGAGTAAAAGAAAAAAAATTATCAAAAAAATTGAACTAGATGGCAATATTGAAATAATAGAATGAGACTATGGGCAAAATAGGAAAACCAAAAAATTTTAATTGTCAAATCAAGGGGGTGTGTTCTCATGAGGGGTGGGAGTAGAGATTTTCCACGGAAAAGAATGCTATCTTGCAGCGGAATAGTGCGTAGAGTTTGGGAAAGATGAGATTCTGAGTGTCTCGGCCCTTTTGCTTGTCCAGTGAGTTGATAATGTTCAAATTTTAATTTTTCTCGACCGTTGTAAGAAATCACCGACTCACCGTTGCACCTTTAACCTACGAAGTATAAAGTCAAGGGCGTGTAGAGTATATTCTACTTATCCCCAAAAAAATAAAATAAATAAAAGGTAAATTACACTGATCACCCCTAAAGTTTAACAAAATTTAAAATAGTACAAGCCCGCATTCTAACAATTACACTGCTCATTTCATACCAGACATAATGGACTTATATGTACCATTTTGAGAGAAAAAAATGGAACAGAAGTTTCGTCCCAACAATTTTTTGGGCTTTTTTTTGCTATTTTCTAGCATTTTTTATCGTCTCGTTTTATTCCAATAATGTACAAATGTATCAACTTTTGTTATAATCATATGCCAATGTTTCTTTATTGATTGAGTTTTTTACATGATGGAATAAGCTTTTCTACTTTTGTTTACGAACTAAAAATTTTTAGTAATGTTTGGAAACTCAAATCGTTGAGTGAACTGAAAAAAAGATCAGATCACAGATCACTGGTTCAACCGTTCATTCAACCGAAATTGAACCGTGATGTCATATAACATTATAAATATATTTAAAATTATAAATGAATAAAAAAATTATTCATTAAAATTACAACAAATTATCTTAAAACTTAAGTTTCCATGGATATTTCTAATTTTTTTTTATGTTTCATAGTATTTCTACTATTTTTTTTCTTTCTAAAGTAAACGTGCAAAATTATAGCTTCAAATATATATATATATATATATATAATAGTTTTGATGGGGAAAGATAATTACAGCCATTGTAATTAAATGCAATCGGTATTTTACAGAGAAAAAGATTGGCGATTTTAGAGTTAGTTGTTAAGCGTGTTAATTAGTTGTTACTAAAATATTTTGGGAAGCTTTCTCCACGAATACAAAGGCAAACAAAGTAATACGTGATAAAAGTGAATAAGAACTCTCTCTCACATATCATGGATTCACGGGTTGATGGCAAGTAAAAACTCTCTCTCTCTCTCTCTCTCTCTCTCTCTCTCTCCGTGATAAAAACACAGCTAGAAAGAAGAAACTTCTTGTAACAAAGAAATGAACTTGTATTAATTTTCAATGAATCCGATTACACAGAGTTATTCTCTTTATATGTTGTTTCTGAAAATTACAATAGAGTTATTGCTTAACCGACCTAAAAAACTAACCGCTGAAAAAACGAACTCAACCAACTGAAACCAATATTCTATTTTGAGCGTTCTAAAACAAAGTCGAGCAAAGCACTTCTTGAAAACTAATTTCTAACTCCTTATTCCAGAATGGACCAATAACGAAAAGCCAAATCATCACTTTAATATGATTCGCCCACTTAATTCCAGCTCAGCCATATGACCGTTACTCTAACATATTTGAATTTCTTTTTCTCCAAATCTTTCTCAGGCTGCAGATTGCATCATTCGCTCCCTCTCGAAGATAAGCCGTGACCTCATGGCATAAAGTGAGGAAAACGTTCATGGAGCTTGGCCCAGTCCTCCCATATGGCGTCCTCTAGAAATGAATTAGTCCACTATACCAAAACCTGGGTAATGGGTTGATTTCGGCGCTTGACCATTTTGCGATCTAAAATAATGACTGGCTCTGGCCTGAGTTGGTCGTCCAAATCGGTAGAAGGTAAGGTAGGTTGAGTGACCACCCATTGTCCGACATGCTTCTTAAGACAAGAAACATGGAATACAGGGTGAATCCTACAATCCTGGGGCAGCTGCAACTTATACGCAACTGTGCCGATTTTCTTCAAGGCACGGAATGGACCATAATACCTATGAGCTAGCTTCTTGTCCCTCCTCATTGTGGCAGTAAGCTGCTTGTATGGCTGTAACCTAAGGTACACCCAATCATCATCTTGGAAATGTCTTTCTGACCTGTGTCTATCTACAACCTTCTTCATTCGGTTTTGAGTAGCTTGCAGATGCTCCTTAAGGATTTGCAGACCGTGATCTCTTTCTCTCAAGGTGGAATTAACTGCAGCCACTGACGACTCTTATGTAAAGAATTTGTTGTGATGAAGGGGTGCTTTTCCATAGACCACCTCGTAAGGAGTCGTACCTGCTGTAGAATGGTAAGTTGTGTTATACCACCATTCTGCTAAAGGCAACCACCTATTCCAATCTTTAGGTCTGTCTCCTGTAACGTATCTTAAGTAGTTTTCCAAGCATCTATTCAACACCTTTGTCTGCCCATCCGTTTGTGGGTGATAAGCTGAGCTCAACCTCAGTTCTACCCCTTGCAACCTGAATAGCTCCTTCCAAAATAAACTTGTAAATATGGGGTCTTTATCAGTAACGATTAAGGTAGGCATCCCATGTAGTTTAAAAATGTTGTCAAGAAAAATTTGGGCCACACCTTGAGCTGTGTAAGGATGTGTTAATGCGACAAAATGTCCATACTTGCTCAACCAATCCACTATGACCATGATAGTATCCTTTCCTCTAGAGTTGGGTAAGCCATCTATGAAGTCCATAGACATGTTAGCCCAGATTTGAGTTGGGATTGGTAATGGCTGTAATAAACTAGGAATTCGTACATTTTCACTCTTGCTCCTTTGGCACGTCTCACATTTTGATACAAATTTCTTCACTGCCCTTTTCATACCCTTCTAGTAGAAGCTACCTTTGATTCTTTTAATGATTCTATCGATGCCAGAATGTCCCCCAGTAGCAGAGCTATGAAATTCCTTAAGTATTTTTTCCTGGAATGGTGGTGAGGCTCTAATGACCAACTTGCCTTTGTGCTTTAATAGGACTTGATGCCATTCAAAACCAGGATGTGCCTTTGTCTTTAATTCCAACTCTTGAATCAGGGTCTGAAGGTTCGAGTCTGTTTCCCAGCTGTCTTTGACTTCCTGTACTCAATTTTCTGTCACTACAGAGATGGCTGAGATGTTGCCCTCTTCCTCAAAGGTTCTAGACATGGCATTCGCTGCCTTGTTATCCACCCCAGCCTTATACCTAATCTCATAGTCAAATCCCAATAGTTTGGTGATCCATTTTTGTTGTAAGGTGGTTGTAATCTTCTGTTCCAACAGGTACTTCAGACTTTGGTGATTCGTTTTAATAACAAAATGCCTACGAAGGAGGTAATGCCTACCAAGGAGGTAATGCCTCCATTTATTGACTGTTACCACTATTGCCATTAGTTCCTTCTCATATGTGGACAGTCCCTAATTCTTGGGAGCTAATGCCTTACTCAGATAAGCAATAAGCTGCCCCTTTTGCATGAGCACAACTCCAATGCCCTTCCCTGAAGCATCACATTTGATTTCAAATTCCTGTGAATAATCTGGCATAGCCAAGACTAGGGTATTAGCCATTGCTTTTTTCACTTTTTCAAAGGCTAATTCAGATTCCTCACCCCATTGAAATGCATCCTTTTTTTAGTAAAGCAACAAGTGGGGCACTAATCTGACCTTACCCTCGTACAAATCTCCTATAATAACCAGTAAGTCCCAAGAAACCCTTAGGGCTTTCAAATTAGCAAGCCTAGGCCACCTTTTCATGCATTCAATCTTCCCCTCATTAGCTGAAACTCCCTTGTCACTGATAATGTGCCCAAGGTATTCTACCTTCTTTTGCCCAAACTCACATTTACTTCTCTTTAGCAGTAATTTATGCTTCTTCAGTATTTCCAAAGTAATTTTTACATGTTGCAGGTGATCTTTCCCATGTCTTGCTGTAGATCAAGATATCGTCAAAAAACACCAAAATGAATTTTTTGAGGTGACACTTAAAGATTTCATTCATGAGACCCTGAAAGATTGCTAGGGCATTTGTAAGACCAAATGACATTACAAGAAATTCATAGTGTCCTTGATGTGTCCTAAATGCCGTTTTCGGCACATCTTCTAGATGGACTCTAATCTGATGGTAGCCAGCTCTCAAATCCAACTTAGAAAAAAAAAACTGATCCATGGAGTTCATCAATTACAAGTATAGGAAATTTATCTTTAATTGTAATTCTATTCAAGGCTCTGTAATCAATGCATAATCTCCAAGTATTATCATTCTTTTTGATTAACAAAACAGGAGAGGAGTAGAGGCTTACACTGTTCTGAATTGTTCCAGCTTCAAGCATCTCTTGCACAATCCTTTTTATCTCATTTTTCCGGAAGTGTGGGTATCTATAAAGCCTAACATTGGTGGGGGAACTCCCTTTCTGCAAGTTTATTCTGTGATTTTGAGGTCTGCTGGGTGGTAATGCTGTTGGTTCAGAGAACAACCCTTGGTAATCTTCAACAATTGCTCCAATTTTGGGTTATTGTTGGGCTCTTCTTCCTTGGTCTATAGCAAAGACAGTTGAGCTATCATACCAGGCTCTCCCTTTTCAATCAACTTTCCCATTTGCTAACTTTCAATGATCTATATTTCCCCACTTTTGCATCCTCTTAGTACATGTCTCTTAACCTGGTGCTTGAACTCCATCCTTAAATTTTTAAAGTCCCATGTAATAGGACCTAAGGTTGCAAGCCACTGCACCCCTAAGACCATATCACAACCACCTAGAGGAAGAATCCTCATTTCAGTAGAAAAATGGGTCCCTTGCATCTCCCATTAGCATTCTTTGCAAATGGAATTGCTGCTAACTTTGGTTCCATCGGCCACCGATACCGTTAAAGGAGTGGTAGGTTGGATATTGTGCATGTTCTTTTGGCCACATTGGGGTCTAAGAAATTGTGGGTGCTACCAGAATCAATCAAGATAATAACCAGCCTTTTCTTAATATTGCCTTTCACCTTCATGGTGTTAAAGGAGGTAGAACCTGACAATGCATAGGTTGATATTTTGGATTTTTCTTCCACTTCCTTTTCCTCAGAATTTGTTTCCATTGCTTCTAGTTCTTCCTCTGAACCTTCCTCATCTTCACCCTCTAAAACAAATAACTACTTCCGTTGGCATCTATGACCTCTTACAAACTTTTCGTCACAATTATAATACAATCCTTTCTCTCTTCTAGCCTCCATCTCCTTCCCAGTTAGCCACTTGATGGGTATAGTTGATGTACCTGAATTAAGTTGTAAATTGGCAGGATTATTCACAGAAGTTTTGTTGTTGTTGAACCGGGAGGAACTTCTTGGAATGAACTTGGATCTTCTGGTGATGGCCTCAATACTTTCCTCTTGAAGCCTGGCCAATCCTATAGCTTGCACAATGCTAGAAGGTCGAAACATATGTACACCAGCCTTGATGTCTTCCCTCAAACCACTCGTGAAACAGCTCACAAAAAAACCTTCCGATAACCCCTTTGTTCTATTTGCTAACTCCTCGAACTTTTCTTGATAATCTCTGACTGTCGAAACCTGTTTCAACTTGGTCAATTCCCCAACAGCGTCTTCGTAGGCAGTGACGCTAAACCTAGCACTAATTGCCTATACAAATTCGTCCCATATGAGCCTATCTTGAGTGCTTTCAAACCATTGGAACCATCTCAATGCCTTGTCATCCAAATGCATTGCTGCTAGTTTAACTTTTTGATTTTCTTCAATTCTGTTGAACTCAAAGAACCTGGCACATTTATATGCCCAACCCGTTGGATCTTCCCCAGAGAACCTAGGAAAATCTATATTGGTATATCTAGTTTGAGCATTACCCCAAGAATTTGAGGCATTGACAGATTGGAATGTTTCACCTTGATCTACTGGTGGTGGGTTGATCTTCGAGGCCAACTGATCGTATTTGACGTTCATGGAAGCCATCATCTGCTTTAGCTCCTAGATTGCATCAGCTTGTTCTTGCCGCAGTGCCCTCAGAACTTCGGCTTGCCTTTCTGAGTTGTCCTTCAAAACTTGGATATCCTTAGCTCTAGTCCCATCTACCATGTCTTCCACTGATACTTTTGCAGGCCGGAGAACCGACTGGCTCTGATACCAAAATTAATACAAGTTCATTTATTTGTTACAAGAAGTTTCTTCTTGTAACAAATAAATGAACTTGTATTAATTTTCAATAAATTTGATTACACAGAGCTATTCTCTTTATATTCTGTTTCTGAAAATTAGAGCTATTGCTTAGCCGACCTAACAAACTAACTGCTGAAAAAATGAACTCAACCAACTAAAACCAACATTCTATTTTTAGCGTTCTAAAACAAAGTCGAGCAGAGCACTTCTTGAAAACTAATTTCTAACTCCTTATTCCATAATGGACCAATAACAAAAAGCCACGTCATCACTTTAATATGATTCGCCCACTTAATTCCAGCTCAGCCATATGACCGTTACTCTAACATATTTGAATTTCTCCTTCTCCAAATCTTTTTCAGGCTACAGATTGCATTACTCTCTCCCTCCCTCTCACATATCAGGGATACAAATGTAAGCGAAAAGTCCTCTCTCTCTCTCTCTCTCTATTGCTTCAAAATTGTTCTTTCCCACATATTTGTGTTTTCATTTTTATCTGACACTGCAAAATTTGTTGAAATATAAATAAAGTTGCATTCTAAGTGAGCATGTATAATATTTCAAACAAAAAGAAGAAAATAAAAAAATCAAATCCACTAATCTATGAAGTAGATCTAAAGAAAAAGATTTATTTTTTTAAAATTACTTATCAGATGCATCTCCAAATTACAATAACTTAGAATATCTCTTAATTAATTATCTTGACAAAATAAAAATTTATTAAACATTAATTTCCTCTATGATTTCTAATGATAAAAAAAATCTTATGGTTATTTAATTTTTTAGTATAAAATAAAATATGCATTGAAATGATACTCTTTAAGGAAATAAACAAGATTCTCAAAAACAAAATATCTTATATCAAATTTTGCTTATGTGGAAACTTCTTATCCCTTTCTTTGTTACAAGTAAATTAATATTCTAAGTAATTCCTATATAATATACTAGAAGGTTGGCACATGCGATACATGTGCAATTTATTGCTGAAGATGTAGTCGTTGTGATCATTGAATTACCGAAGATGATGATTTTATCAATGTCGGCAAGTGAATAGAATAATACATAGTTCATAATTTATAAATAATTGAATCAATTATCAGAATAACTACGTGGGTAGTTTAGATATTTTGTCTTACTTATTTGCCCTTACAATTATTGAGAAGCAAACTTGTTCAATGAGTAATAAAATAAATCTGATTGACTCATTTGGAAAAGGAAAAAAGTCACGCTGCGTTATCCAATTTCAAATACATCAATGAGATTCTCCTTTTATATATTAGAATAGATATGCATGCTAATTTTTTACTTTAGTAATTAATACTAGCGAATAGGCACACGAGATGCGTGTGCAAAACTTCCCTTCACTTAACTATGAATCTGAAAAAGGACATTATTTTTTTTGTATAAAAATAGATATGCAAATATGTTACTCCACATATCCGTTAGGAAGTATTGAACCACATAGTTATTTACGGAAGATTTTACCGCACCTACGTCAGGGCCAAAGTTTAGATCCCACCACGTACTCTGGGTGCTAAGAATAATTTTTAGTCTGTCAAGTGGCTATGGAGACTTGAACTCAAGCATTAAGCGAGGAAATTCAAGTTCTTATCTACTGAACCAATCATTCAGTGATAAAAAAAAAATAAAAAATAGAAAAAGGACATTATGAATAACCCTATGGGGCATGTTCTGCTACTGGGTCGTGGCCTTTGGACTTCAACACAAAAAAAAAAAAAACACACACACACACACACTTAGAAAAGGAACAAGAAGGAATACATGATTGAAAAAATAATAAAACTAACAAAACACCCAAAAATAAATAGATAACATCCCCATTAATTTGTCCTTATGTACCTTTTTTTTGGTTTTTGTTTTTTGTTCCCTCAACATCCTTCTCTTTGTAGCACAATATCTCTTTCAGTACAGCCGCGCACGCTTGCAACCCTCCCATCAAATCACAAATAATAATCTACACATCTATCGTTACATTATTTCTCGAGCTTGGAGGAGGGAAGAAAAAAAGAGAAATTTTTTTCCTTTAATTGATTCTATCTGCAAGAGAAAAGGAAGGAAAAAAATGGAGAAAAAAACACATTCTCACTTTCTCTCTCTTTTTTTTATTTATTTGTTTTTTACTTTGTTTACAAAATTAAATAGAAAAGGAAAATAAATCTTTTTTTTTCTTTTTCTTCCCTCTCTCAAGGTCCAAACAGACTCTTAATGGTCTAACTGGATGTGAATTGATGAAAGAAAGAGATGGAGATCAAAATATTTGAGAATTTCTCTTGAAAGTGACAGAGAAAGAAAAAACATATACAGTAGAGAGAGTTTGAAAGGAAAATCCTTTAGTGGTCTTGGTAGTAACACTTAAGAGAATAGGTTTTAATAGGGATGCAAATCCCAATATTTATTTGGAAGCGTTATTTCTCTAGCGATCTAAACTATATTTTTCATATGACAATGACGATTACTTAGCGACCTTGACGCCACACTGCAAGAAGAAAAATCAAGTAGAAGTCAAAATTTTTATTAAAATAAATCTTCACATCCTCTTAAATTAGGAAAAAAAAAAACAATTTAAAAAAGAACAATACTAAGAGCAAAGAAAAATAATCAAATTTAAGGAAAAGAATTAAGCAAGAATGGTGGAGGATAACTACGAAGAGTGGTTGTATTGGTAACTGGTAGGAATGTGAAAGTGAAAAATTAAAGCAGTTGTAGAATTATTTAAAATTCAAAGTTTACATATTTGCCCTTAGCAATATTAAAACAATTTTTGTTAAACAGCGAATAACTGATCGACATGGGGCAATTCAGGAAAAAGAGATTTTTCAAATGTATCAAAATGGAAGTAATTGATTTATTAATTATATTCATAGGTAGACAGTGTTAATTACTTATAGGATATTTCTTGTAGCGATTTACAAATAGATAAATATTTGGGAGGAGATACGAGATATAGCAGCCTAACATTGAATGGAATAGCAATAAACTACGAGGAGTTCTGTGATTAGAGAAAAGAAAGAAGAAAAGGAAGAGAAATGCAATGTGCAAATACATATTGGGCATCAAATGGTCAACTGCCCCTAATTAGAGCATCAAATTCACTGGCTAAGCTTTCAGCAACTGAAACCAGAACTCAAGCTCTGAGGAACCCTAATGGTTACAGCGATAATGGTGACAATAGTGGGAGTTCAGTTGTGGCAATTTCTTTACCTTCTCACGTGAAGTCCATCACAAGCACGTCGAATCCATTTGTGAAGCACTGCCTCAAGCTTCGCCTCTGCTCTTCTTACCGCCGCTCTCAAGGTTCGGTTCTTCTTGTCGGCACAACCCCTATAAGGTATGATTCTATCCCACCTTCTCCATTTGAATTCGACTTTATTTTTTTTCCTTATACACTACGTCAAATTGGAGTCGGTCTATGTTATTCATTTCCCTTGCTCTTGAGTTTTTACAACTTATATTGTTGGAGATTGTATTCTAAAATTTTCTAGAATATAGTTATGTTGGGTGGCATATTATCTCTTAGAGAAGTGTATGGGCGTATTGGAATATGAAATGTTATCTAAGCGTGTGAGAGATACACTCGCTAGAAATTTCTTGTAGCCCTATATAAAGGACAGTACGTAGTGAGTGTAAGCAAGTGAAAAATATATAATAGAATAAATATACTATATTGAAGAAAGACATGGTGATCAAGAAAGAGATGGAGATCAAGAGATTTGGATTTTTGTGTCTTTTTGCATAATTTCTTAATCCTAGGAGGTTTATTAGACCGTACAGAAATAACATAGACAAACGTATATTTTGTGTGTGGTTTTGTAGTTTTTGCGTTTTGGTGAAAATTGATTGTGGGTCTTGTAAACTTTGGCAAATTTGATTGTTTCAGATAAATATTAGAAGGGCCTTTGGGTTTAGTGACATAGTTATGTTGTTCTCATTGGTCATAATAATGAACTGCTGGTAAAGCTTTGGTGCATGTGGTTGTCTACGGCTTCATTGTGATTCTTTTCATTATTATGAAACTCCTAAATAAACTATACTTAGAAGTTAGAACCTTCAACAGGACAAGAGTTTTTCTTTTTGGTATTATGGAGATTTGATAGATCACCAACTGTTTCAAAAGCTTAAGGTGTTATTAAATGGGCCTAACAATGTAGATCAAGCTATCCAACACTCCCCGTCATGTGCAAACCTTTCTCGCAGTTGGAGATGTGAGCAAACTGAAGTAAACTAGGTGCAAAAACACAAATAGAACACAACGCATAATAACAAATATAACTGGAGAATAAATAGATACAATGAGACTTGAACCCAAGACCTCTTGAAACCTAGCCCTGGTACAACCTTTTTAGGAACAACTCCCCGAAAAACATATAGAGAATTACGTGGTTCAGCATAAATTGGCCTACATCCATAGGTGAGAGAGAAAAAAATTTCACTATGCCAGTGAAAGAGTAAAAATTAAAAACTCTACTAAAGCTCACAGACTTACTGAGAAATGGGTGAGTTGAGAGCTTCTCTCTAGATTTTTCAAGTTTAACCTGTTCTTCATTGGAAAAGAGATAAAGGATTAGGGGTCGTTCAGCAAGGAAATATTCAGTAAAGTAGTTTTTAGCACAATTAGGGCAAAATCTGACTGAATCTATAGCTTTGAGTCAAAGCTCATCTCTTCAAAATGGGGTAGTAGTGGTGTAAATCCGTAGCGCTCTGCAGAGGAAATCCTTGAACTCCTTGAAACCCAAATCAAAGAGCTGGGTACTTTTTGGGAAGGGGTGGTGTCATGGGGAACGAGCAACAAAAATTGTGGAGAAGTGTCTAATTTAGGTGTTCTGGTGGGGGTGCAAAGATCTGGCCTCCACTATTAATGACAAACTAGCATGCAGGAATGAAGAGCAGTGGAGTTCACAAGAGTTCCAATGTGCATTAGACTGAGGTCTCCAAATACGTGGAGAGAATGCTAAGTGTTCAATTAGGAGGCCACCAGATGAAGCCATTTGTCCCAAGTGTTGCTGAGGGCAGGAAAAATGGTGTCCAAATGTGGTGTGATCTAGGGCATTCACGTGGAGTGAAAGCAAGCTATCACGGAGGAATGTTCAGGTGTTCCTAAGCCTGCAGTGGGCCCACTAGGGAGTCAGGGAATAGTTCAGATGAAAAAACAGTGTCAAGTGTGGGTGCTGCAGTAGAGGCCGGTAAACTGACTGCCCTACTTTCTTGGAATTCTTTTGTCAAAAGTGAGCAAAAAAATGTTTTAAGAGCTAAATATAAAATAAAAGCTCATAATATCGGAGATTTAGAGAATGGGATGTACAATATACCTGGTGAAATTTCTGGAAAAGGTTTTGCACAGTGGGAACATGCACTTGTTGGGTATTTTTGTTGGTACAAGATCATCTTCCTATCATGTTAAATTATGGGCTAAGATTTGGGGAAATGCTTTCGTGGATGTTGTCTATGTGAATTTTTACCCCCCCAAAGTTAGAGATGAAGATGCTATGTAATACATTCTCCAAATGGGCCTTATCATTTGGGTAGCAAATTGATTGGTCATTGTACCGGGTCTAAATATTTCAAAGTGTGATTTTTCAATTGTGCCATTGTGGATCAAATTCTTTAATGTTCCTTTCAAATTGTGGACCAAAGATGGTCTTGGGTATTTAGCTAGCACTGTTGGAAACCCTTTATACATGGATGAGCCTACTTTCTTGAAGAGTAGACATACTTCTGGTTGGGTATGTATTGAAGTATTCAGCAAATAGTGATTACCCAAATCTTTCAAGATTAACTTGGGCTATGGTGAGTTGTTTGAGATTGGAGGTCAAGTACAATGTGTTGCTAAAAAATGTGCTGATTGTAAAATATTTGGAAATTCTCCTTCTTCATGCCCCCGAAAGCCTAACCTCAAGATCCTAATCTTTCAAGCATGAATGGAAAGTTAAGGAAAATGACAAGGACTCAAATGAATGGGAGGAAGTCAATAAGAGAAAAAGAAAGGGGTTGCTCAAGTGCCTCAAATTGATAAGAAAGTGGATTCTAAGCCATCAATCTCTAAGCCGTCACCATAAATGCTTGGAACTCTCCAATCTTGCTTGGCCAAGGAGGATTCCATTCATGAATTAGAGAAGGTGAGGAGATCGTTAAGGCTAGACCAAACCTAGCCAATGTGGATTGTGATGTCATAGGGGAGACACTTTAGGCATATTCTTCTGGAGAGCCATTTGAAGCCCTCTCTAGTGGAAGCATTAATACTCCATCTAGGGATGCAAACAAGAAGAAATTAATAAAGAAAATAAAAAAAACTCAAAAGGAGCTAGAGAAAAGGGATGTAATCTGATTAGCATTCCGAGGAGGTTTCTTTTTAGCCTAATCTCTCAACCTTAAATGACTAGACTAGATTTTGTTTTTTCCTTGGTTGCCTCTTGAGTGTTTCTTTGTAAGAGTTGCTTTTAGGCTTGGGTTACCATTTCTTGTATGTTTCTTTTGTGCCTAGCCATTTGTGGTGTAAGAGGATCTGTTTAGGATAGCTTAGATTGGTGCCCCGGTGTGTCCTCTCTATAAGAATGTGTGCCTTCAGGGTTGTGTCTTGAGCTTCTGTGTAATATCCTATTTTTTTTGGAAATAAAACGCATGGTTACCAAAAAAAAATGTACAAACCCTACTCCCTTCTCTCTACAAGCCACTCCTCACTCTTTATTCTTCCTCTAAATCCTATAATTCTCACAAGTCTCCTATTTATAGGGAAATCCTAGAAATCCTAAGCCCCATACAATTAGAAAACCCTACATGTGGTGACCCTTGATTGACTTGACGCAAACACTTGTACAAGCCCAATACCTATATGGGCTTCCAGAATACAGGACAAACACCCTATAAGATTCTGTCTGTTTTAATCTTGAATTAAGCTTACAACAATCTCTGATCCTACACTCTCGAATTCAAATAGCATGTGCTTTACCAAAAGTGCTGCTGGAAACTTGGAACAAACAAAGTCATTATTCCTGGTGTTATTTGTATTTTTATTTAGATGTAAAATAAAGCATCTACTTCTTGTTGTATTATAACTTCGCCTGAAAATTAGTAATAAAAATAGAAGGACCTACTATTAAAATGACTTAGAATCGTGTAATGATAAACACACTAACTTACATGTTATGAGAAATTAGGTGTCTCGTTTTGAAAGCTTACGGGTGTCTGACTTCATTTGAGTTATCGAAATATCATTTGGAAAGCTACTGGCTTGAGCAGTTTCTGTTCTTGTCATTGGTTTAGTGACCATGGCCTTACACTTGTCAAGATGTGCAAACAGTGGTTCGTGGTTACTATCCTCTGAAGTGTATATCTTAGGTTTGTCATTCAGATGGCCAGAACTCCATTTCAGTTTCAAATTTCTAAAGATTTGTATTTTATTTATATTCATGTGTCTTGCCACGTTTGTTCAGTAGACTTCTTCTACTTCTTATTTTCCTCCTGCTTTGGTGGCCAGAATTCTATATAGGAAATTTCTTATAAATGTCATCAACCACAATATAAACCATTTTACCTGCGGGTAAAGAAACTTATATCCAAAATTAAGATACATAGTACTTCTGCTGTGTGATGATGACTAATTTATTAGAAAGCACCATTCTTGGTATTTGCAAATTATTGAAAAATTTCAGCCATTATGTAATACTGAATCCCTGCCTCACTCCTTGGTTTTGTAGAAGTAAAATTGTTGAAGCGTCCTTTTCTCGAATCATTGGTATAGAGAATGAAATGGACTCGTAATTTTAGAACCTAAATTACTACGGAATGTTTACAGCCCTTTGGTCTGGGGTTGCATTTATCCAACTGAACAATTAACTGAGTGTTTCTGTTATGTCCTTATTTCATTCTTTTTATAGCTCACTCTTTTCTTAGCTTTATATGCCGTCCCTGCAAAGTTGGACAAAAGTATAATGTAACCCAACCCATTCAAGGATTTTTGCTATCATTGACCTTAAGTATCATTTTATGCTTAGAGTTGGTGATCAACATATGTTCTGCTTATTCTTGTCTAAGGTTAAAGATCTTTTTATTATTCTTATAATATTTTCGAACATGGAAAACGTCTGGTACTGGAAATTTTGTTTCTGTCCATTGATTTTTGAGTAATTTTCATTTTATTTGTCATCAGGATATAACAGTTAGTAGTTTTATTGGTATCTGTCATTTTATGTTGCATTTTTGTGCTGTGGGCCAACATTGCAAGACAATACTAACTCATTGCATTAGTTTTCTGTCCTCCTAACAGGTTGATTTTTTCCAGAATTTCTCTAGTGAAAATTACCATATTCACAAAAATAAATGATAATCAAGTGAGTTCCTGAAATATATATGCCTTTTGCACATGGCTTGTTCACAGGGAAATATACAAGTTTCAAGAATCAATGCAAGAGAGAACTGCTACAATAGATTGTCTACTTGTACTTGATAAAGCTGAGATACCTGAAGGGTTAAATGATCTCCCCATTCGTACTGTTCATGTTAGCTCAATGGTGATGAAGAAGCTTTCTGGACTGCAGTCCACTGAATCTATTGAAACAATAGCCCTAATGAAATTTCCTTCAACTTTCCTTGATTTAGACGACAACAGGCAGGAGGCAGACTGTCATAGATGGTTTCCATCTCCACATCGAATTCTAGTCCTTGATGGGATCCAGGTTATTGTTGTACTTATCCCTTAATAGCTGTTTGCAATCTAGATGCACCTGTTGGTTTCTTGGTTCATGTCACTTTGAGTTAAGAAGAATAGGCCGTGGTTCCTCAGAACTACTGAAAAATGGCACTGTATGGTTCTACTTCTTCTTGCAGAGGCCTAGAGAATATTTCATCTATCCTTCCAAAGTAAACAAATCAAAAAGTCAAGAAGATGGCATTGGTGGTACTTCTGCTAAGGGATCTTACCTGGGTGCTTTATGGCATGGAGCCAAACAGTCTGCCAATGTCACTTCACTAACTGAAAATTTTTATCCTGCCCCAGTTATGCAGATTTTAGTATGTATATTGCTCTGTGTTATTTCTCTTATGTTATGAGGGTATTTTTGTATTTTGTGCTACATTAGTACAAATGCATAGGGATAAGGTAGAGAACCTAGTTTTCTGCAATTTCTCTCATTAACTATATAACATATTCTCTTTCTCTACTCTCGTCTCTTTTCTTCTTTTCTTGTTCTTCTTCTCTTACTGTAAATTTAACTATATTTTTCTCTTCAACCCATGACAATTAAAAAAAAAAGGGGAATATGATAGAAAACATGGAAATTCTTTGTTAGAGAAAGCTAATGCAAATAAAAGTTGGAATCAATTAGATGTCAACCTGTGCAATGTATGGGAAAGTAAGGTTTATTCAAATCCACAATAAAAATGTTAAAATTGATAATCTTAATTTGTTTTATGGTAATAAAATGTTATGAAAAACTAAAAGAAGTGTTGCACATGTATCATCTTCACATTCTTTTTCCATACTCTAGATGAAAATAAAAAATCAAAACATGAATATGCTTATAGCAAACTATTAGGTGATGTTATGACTAATAGAAAGCGTGGGGCAATGCTTTCAAAAGCTACTTTCTATTGTTTTTTTCCACTCTTGTTTCAAGAAGCAAAAATCAATTTAATCTCAAAAGTTTTCAAATAATATATATACATATATTCCATTGTTTAATAATATATTACGATATTCATTCTGAAGTAACAAAGAAAATAATATATTATTGTATATGTTATACTATGGAGTAGTTAAATAAAACTCAAACACTTGTAGGCTGTAATACAATCCCGCGGCTTCTGCCTTCTCTTCAAAATGTTGAAGTAGATATATATGTGGGTATTTTATTTAATTATAATGACCTTTTTTTTTTAACAGAGAATTATAATCAGCTGATTAAGTTTGTTTATTGTTGAACTTAAATAACAAATATGAAGTTGGCATTGCACAAGTTAGAAAACTTCTAGAGAAATGCAAACGACTGCCAGGTAGTATTGCATTAAGTAGATATATATATTGTATTTTATTATTTATGTATATATATATCTTACAACACTAATAGAGTGGGCTGAATAGTTATCTGTAAGTATAAGTATCCAACTCTCCTCTGTACAAGGACACTTAGATGATTCATCACTTCTCCATACTGCCCCTTCTTTTTACACGCTTGGCTCTGCGTTACAGCCCACCGAGGCGACGCATGCACCAAGTTAGCTTACTTACCAAAGATAGAGCTAAGAGCGCTTCCTCCGAGTTAAGACGCCGAGAGGTTCTCTTCTATAGGTGACCTCAGGATATCTCCTCTGCGGCATTTACCTATGGCTGTGCGCTCGGCATCTCCTAGCACGGCCATAGAACTTTTCCTCTGAGCGCACCTCCATACAGGCATGCCTCCATAACTTAAATTTGGAGTAGGACCTAGGGACTTTTGCACAGGACCATAAGGAGAACAATTGGATTATAGGCTAGAGTTGAGGATTCGTCGAGGGGTCTCGCCCCTCCAGCTTGTCTTAGAGAGCGAGATATCCACCAAGTCAAGTAAGCAACAAGCGCATTTAATGTATGAACTCTAAGCCGCCTAAATCACTGTCACCCACAGAGGCACAGAGTTAGACATTCAGAATGTCGATCTTCGAGAAGTCCTCAAATTTGAGAAGCCAATCACCAAGGGGTCTTCGTCACAGGTTTGAGGAGTCACTCACTAAAGACTGCGATGGTTGAAGAACTAATCGTGGACGGCCTCCCATACCTATATAAAAAGAACCCGCCTCCTCCGTCAACAAAGCATTCATTCCACATTGAATGCTCACCACTAACCCTTTCAAAGTCTCTCTAATTTTCTTGGGACACTGCCACACTCTCTCTTCCTGGCATTGCCTCGACTCTCTCTCTCCTCTACCTTTGGTGGTTCTTCTTTAGATAGCGCTTGCCGTAACTTTCCAGAGGGTCTCCCTCTACCAGGTTTGACCACTCACCCCTTACACCACATTTCACACAATACTCTGTTGGGGAAGAGCGGTACTTACTATTTATGACATCGAAGAAGAATATACAAGTGTCCTCCTAAAATGCCCAAGGGGTTGAGGATTCATCCTAGCATGACCTTGACCCTCCTCCACTTCCCGAAGAGCAACTTGATGATTCAACTCACCTAGTCATCCCCACCGGCGTTAACCGACTTAAAGCCTTCACCGAAATCATGGCCTCGATGCATTGAGCTCAACAGCTCATGCTTGAGACCTTGCTGTCAATACAAAGGGGGACTCCCCCCACCCCTTAACGACCCGTGATCCCCTTGGCACCTGTCAACTTGGCAGCCTCCTAAGTCAACGGGAAAGATCTGAGGTTAACCAGGACCTCCCCAATAGGAACCCTTTGGTTTCTCCTCTCCTGACGACAACCCTCGGTGTAACCTCTACTGCGGCTCCAATCATAGGGGTTGCCTCTGCGGCAGAGGCAGCCTTTGTGGCAGAGGCAACCCCTGCGCCAGCTCAGACACCTCAGCCTGAGCAACTCGTCACCATAGATTAAGTTAAAGCGTAGTTTCAAACTCTCTTCGGACAAGTGCACTCTAAGCCTGTTACTATGTCGGACCTCGACCTTCGACCTTCGTACTCTCTTGAAGCCGCCGAATCCCCATACTCTGTTAGGTATGTTGCCCCCAAGTTCACCCATTTTGACGAACAAAAGGGCAACGCTAGGGAGCACGTGATTCGCTTTACCAAGACTTTGGGACCCTACTATGGGCCGACAAAAACTTCCACCTCAAAGAATTCTCCAAATCCCTCACAAATCCCTCACGAATAGGGCATACTTTTGGTATGCCAACCTCCTCCTCGGTTCCATTTCTTCATGGGAGGACATGGTGCAGAAATTCTATGAAAAGTTCTCTGCCGAGGAGCACCTTCGTCGAGGAGTGCCTTACCTCGCTCCACCTCAAGCGAGTCGTCCAACGCTCTGGCGAGGACGTCCTCATATATGTCAAACAGTTCAGAGAGGGAGCCATTGAGATACAGGACTCTGTCACAGAAAAGCAGATAGCTGAGATTTGCATTGAAGGCACGCTCCCCAAGTACAAAATGCATGTAGTGAACCACAAGTTTGAAGATTTCTCCAGCCTTAGCCTCGCAATGCGAAACTTGAGCGAGACAGTCCGAGCGTCTTACCCTCCTTAAGCCTCCCCTCAACGAACAACAACCCCCTCGTGGAGACTGCCTTCGAGACAAGGCCACTCACCGACAACCTCTTCATAGAGGTCTCTCTCAAGGAGGAGCCATTTTGCCTACACCATTGAGAGATTTTCAAGATGCTCTGAGTACAATGGAAAACCAAAAGGCAGCGAAATACCATCATCTTTGCTCATGTCAGTAGAAGAAGCTACTGTACTGCTAGAAGCTTGGGTAGCTGATGGAGCAATTCGACTGCCTGAAATGAGATGCCTTCCCTCAATAAGGGACCAGGCCCAACGAAACTGTTGCTCCTATTACAAGACAATACGTCATCCCACCAAGAATTGTTGGGCCTTCAGACGCCTCATCCAGGCTCATATAAAAAATAATACCATTGACCTCCCCCAGAAGGACATCCATAAAGATCCTTTTCTGCGCCACAAAGACAACGTCATGATGCTGTCTCATTACGAAGAACTTGAGAAAGTCGTTGTTGAAATCCCTGAGCCCTCTCAACAAACTTGTCCAGATTTCGAGATCCGAAGGGCCACCATCCTCTAAAACTCCACTAAGTTCAAACATTTCGTTGATGACTTTGGTCTCTCAAATATCACCAGATTTGAAGCTACTAAAGCCATCATCTGCTTATTCGAGGACAACGGCAAAGAGTGCATGGCCGTTAGTGGATCTATTCGCTGAACCTTCAAAGGCAATGCCCTTGTCATCACTTTCACTGAAGTAGACCGCCAAGTGCCATTCTCCCACAACCGCCCTCTTTATGTCCCGGTCTTAATTAATGGAGTGGAATTTCAACAAGGCTTCATGGCTGGAGGGGCCTTGCTCAGTATAATCCCATATTCAACACTCTGAGAGGCCGAGATACCCGAGAAACAACTTGTGCGAGAACCCATCAACATTTCAAGCTTCGACAACCATCAACATAAAATGCTAGGGTATGTCAGAATTGATCTCATGGTAGGACCAATCCATTCGGCCGTCAAATTCTATGTTGTAGACGCGGACACCACCTACCACGCCCTCCTCGGGTGCACGTGGTTTTACCCATATGGGGCCATCCCATCTACCTACCATCAATGTGTTAAGGCCATGTGGAAGAACGAGGTTGTCATCATCAGGGGCTCAGACAAATCATTCCGCTCCGACGAATCTCACGTGGCTGACGCCGTTTTCTACGATCATCTAGAAGACGAACCTCAGCTTTCATCCCCTCGAGGAATCGCCATCCCCAAATAGAAAGACCTCTCTAAGGAAGAACAATCGCAACCCTCCGTATCCGGAAAATGCCCACAACAAGAAGACCTCTCTTGCCCAAAGCAAAAGGTTTCCTGACCCACTCGTTGTCATCGAGCTAATGGCAAGATCGTCTATCGCTTATGACAATGCGCGGGGGAAGCCTTGCTTAACACTGAGGTCAGACCCTAACAAGGAAGCTGCACCCTCATCAAAGAGCCTCTCCCAATTTTTGATCCAAGCTATCATGAATGTTTCGCCCTCTCAGAACTTGTCAAGAAGGCCACCCCGAGAAAATCTAGCTGAGGCCAGAAGAGGAAGTTCCCAAAAAAGAAGAAAAGAACTCTTCCCATACTCCAACCAACCCAAGCAACCCCCGAACTCCAAGAAGTAAAGCCAGCCCCTGAGTGCCTCCAAGACAGTCCTCGGTCCCAAAAACAAGAACTCGAGGAGCTTAACCTCGCCTTGGCAAATGAAGTTCCTCGACCAATTTTCATTTGTAAAGATCTTACTGTTGAACAAAGAGTGGCCCTCGTCGTGTTGATTCGTCAATACTTAGATGTGTTCGCATGGAACTACGATAAAATACCAGGATTGAATCCCTCGATCACAGTGCATCGCCTCAACGTCCTCCCTATGGCTCGGCCCGTAAAACAAGCAATTCGCTTTTATATGCCCGAGGTTGAACTTAAAATCAAAGAGACGTAGGGTTCATCAAGCCCATCCAACACCCCTCGTGGCTATCAAGCATCGTACTAGTTGTAAAGAGCAGCTAGATCTGAGTATGTGTTGACTTTCGAGATTTGTACAAGTCTTGTCTTAAAGACAAATTCCCATTGCCTACCATCGACACACTTGTTGACTCAACCACAGGACACCAAATGTTCTCATTTATAAATGGCTTTAGTGGCTACAATCAGATCAAGATGGCCTTGGAAGACTTTCTGAAAACAGCTTTTCGACTCTCATGGGCAATTTCTTTTATACAATAATGCCATTTGGCCTCAAGAATGCCGGAGCAACTTACCAGCGAGCCATGATGGCTATCTTCCACGACATGTTTCACAAGGTCCTTGAGTGCTATATTGATGACCTCATGGTTAAATCCAAAGACAAAACCAACCACCTCAAGGACCTCCCACGAGTCTTTGAAAGATGATGTTGCTATCACTTCAAGATGAATCCCCTCAAGTGTGCTTTTAGAATCACCGCATGAAAATTTCTCAGCTGCGTGGTGCATCGTCACGACATCGACCCCGACCCATCAAAACTGGCCGCCATCAAAGGGATGCCTCAACCAACAAACTCCGACGAGCTTTGAACCTCTCTCGGCCAAGCATCTTGCCTTCGAAGATTCATACCAATTATGGTAGAGATTACCCAACCCTTCAGCTCCCTCCTAAAAAGGGATCCTAAGTTTGATTGTAAAGAAGAACATCAATAAGCCTTTGAAAGAGTAAAAGTTACCTTGACCTCGTCTCTCACTATGACTCCACCTCAATAATGCAAACCCCTTCTCCTTTACATCACTTCCACACCTCGCTTCGTTAGAGCACTTTTGGCTCAAGAAGTAGACGGTGTCGAAAGACTTGTGTACTATATTAGCTGAGTCATCTAGGGAGCTGAGGCACACTACTCTCCGGTTGAACGTCAATGTCTCGCTCTCGTGTTTGCGGCCTAAATATTATGCCATTACCTGCTCGCCTACACCATGCACCTCATTACCAGATGTGATCCCATTTGCTTTTTACTTACTCGTCTAGCATTAGCAAGAAGGCTGGTAAGATGGCTCCTCTCTCTTGCCGAATACGACATCACTTGCAAAGCCCCTAAGGCAGTAAAGAGTCAAGCTTTAGCTGATCTCCTGACTCATTTCCCAAGCGAAGAGTATGAGCCCCCATCTGAAGAGCTTCCAGGAGATGACTTTCGAGCAGCAATGGCCTCATCTGAAGGAGTATAGGCACTAAGTATCGATGGATCCTCCACCTTTGAGGAAGGAAGCGCAGGAATTGTCTTAAATTCGTCAAATGGAACCGAGGTCAACCTCTCTTAAAAGCTCAAGTTCACATGCTCCAACAACGAAGCCGAATATGAAGCACTCGTATTAGGCCCCCTCCTCACCGCATTCAACATTGGAGCTACACATCTGTGTATCAAAGGCGACTCCAAGTTGGTGGTTAAACAGACCAATGAAGATTACGCTATTAAGGAGCCTACCTTCGCTTCGTATCTAACCATAACCCAGAGGTTAATGAACAAGTTTGATGCCATCCGAATTGAACGTGCACCAAGGTCTAATAATCGTGATTCTAAAACCCTTGCCAGCCTCGCCTCAAAGGTAGGGGTGGGCAAGGAACTCACAAAAATTGAAATACTCAAAAGAACCTTACCATGTTCGGTGGTCATGATACTTCCTGAACCCGACCCCCAAGATTGGTGAGCACCAATTATAGCAGAACTCCAGAGCCCTCAAGCAAAAATCCTTCTCAACGAGCTCAAACACTTCACCATATAAGGGGTGCTATACTACCGCGGACTGGAAGGACTGTTTGCCTGGTGTGTAGACCTTGAGAAAGTAAAAATCAAGCTCTATCTCGTGCACGAGAAGTCTTGCGGTACTGGAGATGTGAGTCTCTACCACCGCCTGCAGCGCCAAGGCTACCATTGGCCCTCCATGTCCAAAGATGCCACTGAGGTCCAAAGCCAATGCCTAGCGTGTCAACAATAGCAACCTTCCAAAGCTGAATGCAATTTCATCGAAGTCTTCACTGATTGGCGTCAACCATACATAGACTACCTTCAAGAAGGATCTCTCCCCGACAGCCAAGCTGACTTGGCCCAAGTTAAAAAGAGAGCCCCTCGCTTATTCATCCACGAGGGGTACCTCTTTCGCCGAGGTTTCACTAGAAAACCCCTTCGCTGCGTTAGCGAAAAAGAAATCCAAGCAACTTTGCAATGAACTCACGAGACTGAACATTAAGGAGGAACCAAGTTGTACCAATAGCTTGTTCACCTCGGTTACTATTAGCCAACAATGGAGGCTGACACCCTTGCTCATGCGAAACGATACTGAGCATGCCAAGTACATGGCCACCTCATCCACCCTCCGTCAGTTAATTTCCGAGCCTCGGCACACCATGACCATTCCACACTTGTACCATGAATCTCATAGGCCTCATCGTCTCAACTTTCTAAGGACACATATAGATAATCACTGCCACCAAACTCTATACCAAGTGGGTGGAAGCCATTCCTCTCAAAAGGGCTACAGGAGCAGCAGTTTTAAACTTCATTCGAGAAAGTATTATTTGTCGTTTCGGCATCCCTAAGGTCATTCTCTCCGACAATGACACTCTCGTTGTCAATCGGCATGTGGGATAACTCCTAGCCTCTTACGAGGTTAACCACCACAAGTTGACACCTTACTACCCCTAAGGAAATGGCCAGGCCAAGGCCACCAATAAAACCCTCATTAAAATTCTGAGTCACACACTGGAAGATTTTTGGAGAGATTGGGCCCATGCCCACCCCATGGCACTTTGGGCATACTGCACTTTCAAAAAAGACCTACCCAGATGACTTTGTTCTCGCTAGTCTATGGCACCGAGGCAGTCTTGCCAGTTGAAATAGTGATGCCCTCTGCTTGAATGGCCCTCAGAAGCGAGGTTTTTAATGACCTTAGACCAGCAGAGCTCAAGGCCTTGGACGAGCAGCGAGACCAAGCTCGAGCTAACCTTCAATCATATCAGACTTGCATGTCCAAAGCCTATGATGCCCTCGTGTGACCTCGACAGTTCCCGGAAGGAGATTTAGTCCTGCGAGCCGCCCAACATGTCATGAGAGGTACCTCGGCTCCTAAATTTTTTGAAGATCCTTTGTGGTCAAAGAGATAAATGAAAACGGGTGCTACAAAATTTCAAAGCTAGGCTTCAACGACCTTATGTGTCTTATCAACACCAAATGGCTTGAGAAGTACTACCCGTAACCTCGATGGATGTCTTATTTTGTGAAATCTCTAATGTATCTCCGGGTTTTCTTGTACCTCCAAAGATTTATTATGAGTAGTCCTCCTCCATTATCTCCAAATGAACTTCTCCAACAGTTAGTTACAATCTCCAAATATACTTTCTCCACAAAGGACTCTCCTATACTCTCGCCAATACATTCATTCCCATAGAAAGCGGCAATTTAAACATTTTTATTGAAGCTTTCAATTACAAATGTATACCTCAGCAATCCAAGACCAAAACTACAAAAGAAAGAGTCAACTATTACAACAAACTTGCCTAAACACAACTACTAGTGAGGGCTCGAGGAGCAACTGTCTCAACTATTACAAAAAACTTACCCCGCTATCCCTATGATATCAGGAATAATGAACAGTGACTCTTCTCCAAAGATACCTTCGCCAAAGGAAGATGAAGCCTTCCATCTTCTTGAAGGTCCACTGTTTGGAAAAATTAGGGGGCTTTCGTTATCCCCCTGGGATGAGGATGCTCCTTCTATCGACCGTTGCTCCAACGATGAACGACGGGCAGGTACCCTGCCCAAATGCAACCTTACCCCCAGGCCATCCCAAAGCACTTTCCAAGGACTACAAGCGCAAGGCAAGTGACAAGGATTCTGTTACCTCACCCACTAGCATGCCTCCAGAACAGCCTCAACATATCCCCGACACCTCTCATTCTAAGATAGCTCTCTAGAGCACCGCATTAAAGAGCCAAAGAACTATAACAAGGGCCGCCCCAGCCACTCCCTTGACCAATCTCTATCTTTTCCCTTTCACCACAAGAAAGGGGAGAGTTTGAGAGAAATTGATGGGAGCCTCCCCCCAGAAGGGCCCCATATGGAGAAAATTGAGGAGAGCCAGGACATAGCTGTCCCCTGGCTCACTTTCTATAGTCCTCTCCATGTCCCCGACGCCTCTCGTTTCAAGGAGGGAGGGAAGAAATGGCCGCAAAGGAGAAGGCTTCAACCCTGTGGACATCCTCCTCCCTCAAGAAAGAGGGAGACTCCGAGGCGCGACTATTTCCAACGCCTATCTTGAGAAGACTTATCAATGTAAAACTTTGACAAGATCATTCACATAGTCTGCAAAACTTTGACAACTTGACTTGAGAAGATTCATTAATGAACAGCTTTGACAAGACCATTCACACAGTTTGCAAAGCTTTAAAAAGATCTTTCATACATCCTGACATGGACAGAGCTCAGCCTCTAGACAAGCTCCTCCAATCAGGGCAACCCTCGAAGCAAGCTGAGGTATCCCTTGGCAATCTCCAAAGTCAATGTCTCAGCTACAATAAAGAATGAGTGTAAGAAAAGCAAAGCCTATCGATTAACCAACAACATTACATCGAGTCCCATGACTACAAAAGAACCACAAGACCACTGGCTACATAACCAACACCAAAAAAGTAGCACAATCCTAAGCCTAGAGAATCCCTTGGGCCACATGACCATTTACATCAAAAGCCCCCTCGAGCTTAGCACCCAACCTTGCTCGCCTCTTTCTTTTTCTTCTTGGGTTCAAGCTTCTCCACAGCAAGTTTCGCCTTAGTTAGCTTTCCCCTAATGACCCCCAGTTCTGAATCAAGGAAAACCTTCCTCAGCTGTCTCACCATAGCCTGAATGCACTCCTCCAACCAATCAAGCCTCAGTTGGGCCAACTTCAAATCCCTCACCATGTGAAGCAACTCTCCAAAACAAGACTTGGAAGCCTCGCTCAACTTCGTCTGCTCAAGGACACCAAGATAGTCCCCGAATCCTTCCATCACCCATCTCAAGAACCACGGACTCCTTTGTGCCACATCCATGAAAGTATCTGGCCTCACCTTAAGAACTTGAACCAAGCGCCCCCACGCATCGTCACCTATCCCAGCAAATAAAGTCCGGGCACAAGATTGACCTCCTCCCCACCCTGCCGCAACATAACCACCCCTCCATCACCTCGAACAACCTCAATGTCCTCGGGGATCCTGGCAATAGTTGTTACCTTCACGGCTGCACTTGGCCTCGTGGTAATAGACCTAATCGTCCCCCAAGTCTCGGAAGAGGGCGCCATGAACGGGCGAGGCACCGGTATCACCTTACTAACCATCATTGAAGTCACAAAAATAGAATCAATCACTACAGCAAGAGAAGAGGCATAGCTACTCCTAGAACTAGCCACCCCCGCCGAAAGTGCCATAGTCAAAGAAGGAGCATGGCTGCCTCCAGAACTAGCTACCCCGGCTGAAAGCATCATAGTCAAAGGAGGAGGGGCATGGCTGCCTCCAGAACTAGTCAACCTGGCCGAAGACGCTATATGCAGAGCAAGAGGAGAACATATAACTTCATTAGAATGCTGTACCTCGACAACAGATTCCACAACTCCAGTAGATACAGAAGTCGGCACCTCCTTCACACCCGAAGTAACTAACAAAAGCTTGCGTCTAGCCTCAATGTCCTTACCACCCTCAGATGTCCTATACTCATCATCATCCTCCCCACTCAGCATCTCCTTAAACTCGCCTGAACCACTCTCACCCAAGTCCCTCACACCCTCTGAATTCGAACCCTCATCAGCGGCAATAGGAAGGTCAGGAGGTATGCCAGAACCACCCCCAGAAACTGAGTCAGATACCCTTGGTCTCGACACTTCTAAAGCCTCCCCTACAAAGGCGACATTCCCTTTACCTCAGCCATGAGAAACACGAGGCAAAGTCAAGTCTCCAGGATCTACCCACTCACTACTCAAAGCCTCTCGCTCAGCCCCAACTTCGTCAATAAGGATGTCGCCCAGCCACTCCAAAAGATTAGGAGGCGTAGGCAAACCCCCGACATCGACACTATACGGTAACTCAAGAACAACTCCAGCGGTAACTCCCTTAGACTCAGTACACGAGCTCGACTCTTTAGTCTTTGATCCTCCAGATCCCTTGAATACAATCAAGTGTTAGCTATAAACAGGAAGGAAATGTGTCTAAGTACAAAGTAACAAAGTATCCACAATCATCTTCTTTCTTTTCACAACCGCCTCCTTTATCACCTCAAGGGTTATCGACCGCTTTTGACTCGATGCCCCCTGCCTTCGTTATAGGACCTTGGGAAACCTTCGAAGCACTGGCACCCTCGACATCCCCCTCCACCAACTTGGGATTTATTACTTTAGCATGTGAGGACTTCACCCCTCACCCAATAGCAGTCAGATCCTTCACCCTCGGTAAACACAATGAATAGTCCTCCTCATATGCCGCTGGGACACTCAACTTTGAAGGCGGCTTGAGGACATATTTACCAAACAAACCCAAATTATTCTTCTAATATCTCCGACACCCAGCACTAGTCCCCCCTTTTCGGCTCCAACAAGGGTCATCGCAGAGGCCCCTCGGAATGCCCTGGGCCCTGGAAAAGACAAAACGTTTGCATATTACTGACAGACTGAGCAGCCCCACCCACCGCGGGCTAACCAAATCAAAACCAAGCTGCTTTGCCACCCGATGAGAATTGTACACCTTCACACCATACATGTCAGTATCAAGCAGAGTTGGTAGATAGGATGGAATCATCATACCCAACAACGTAAGTTGGCTACCAGAGTACCCCCCAGGCCAATTAGCATCAACAACCTGATACTCCTCGAAGTATATCGGCAAACCATCCACTCCATCCAAAGCATCAACATAGGGCCTCTGCACAAATCGGTCCTCATCATCAATCACCTCAACCAAGGGCCTCCTCGGTAAATGGCCCGTCCACCTCCAAGCATGTGGCACGCTAACCTCAATTCCATTTGCATCAACACCCGTATACCGCTCGGGCATGGGAGCAACTGAGGGAAATCCCTCGTAAGAGAACATTAATAAAAATGGCACCAAAACATAGGTAGGAATGTCAAACTGCCCCAAAGATTTCTCAGCACAACTCTTCACCACATCCAATCGATGAAACAACGTCCCAAGAAACAAAGGGGCAAGCGCCACAGACCTCCCCGAAGTAAGAATCGCCGGAAGCGAAAACACTTGGACATTAATACCATCTTGCGACTGTCCCTCAAGCATGGGCCTCGCCAACCAGCAAGCAATAAAATCGGCAAGTTGGTGACGACTCTTCAAACACAGGCCATCAACCTCAGCATGAGGATCGCTAGCATTGCCTCCGTTCAAATCTTGGTACCAATATCGAATCCAGCCACCAAACAAACTCTTTGATGAATGCGAGCTCCTCGACTTTCTCCCAGCATCAACCTCGTTCTCGTGACTATCATAGCGAGATAAACTCCTACCCTCTTGCTCGGCTACCTTCAAGGCATTATAGGCATCCTCTAAATCTATCATCTCCAGGTTATCAATTGGAACCTCCCCAAACACCTTAAGGCACATCAAGCCATAAACATCCTCCAAAGTGGGACCTATCTCGCCCCAATGTGCCACAAAAGTGTGAGTGTTTGTGCTCCACCGAGATATCATAGTAGCAAGCCAGCCTTTGTCCCTCAAAATCGATAAACCCACCGAATTCCGAATGGCGACCAAAAGCTTGGCTCTATTCAACACCTCCACAAATGCCTCATTCTCAAGCACCTTGCATGCCCACACATCCATGCCATTGGAAGCATTAACGTGGCCTTCGTACTGAGGAAAGCAATAAGGGAAGTCACCTTGCTCGAGACAAAAACGGTGCACCGAGCTTGGAGTGATGAACTCCTCAGAACCTTCTTCGATAGCAGGGAGGAGCAGAATTGGGTTACCTAATGGAGGAGCATGCTTGCTGAATCTAGGATATAAGTCCCAAAATCTATCACCTTCCAAGTAGGGTGCTCGATACCAATGATCAACATCAGGAACAGATGGTGGAGCTACCCCCTTGCTCTGTTTCAAACTATGACCTTTCCCCATCTGAGGGGCAGCAACAACTCGCCAGGGTGGCCATTGTCTAGCTGTGACTCCCTCGAGATCAAATCTTGGCACCCCAACTATCACTAAAGATTAGAACTTTGAGATCAACCAAGTTTCAAGTGACCCAACGTTGTGACGCTTCGATCCCACACCAAACCTTAATTTCAGTATTGCCTTAATCGTGGAACCAGAAAACCCAGTTAAAGGATTTCACCTCGACACAAACCTCGGCAAAGCTCGGCACACAACGAACTTCAAAACCAAACCTCGGTGCCTCAAAGAAACGGAACCTAACCCGTAGCCTTGCCCAAGCGTGGCGATTCAATCGCGACCTCGGTCTAGACCTCGATAGAAACCCTAGGCTGAAACCTGGTAAAGCCCTTGACCTCGACAGGGCTTCCAAAAACTGACAGCTAATGCCCCCCCCCCCCCCCCCCCCCCCCCCCCCCCCCCCCCCCCCCCCCCACGGTGCTTTTGCCTTCCCTCGGTTGACCTTTCCTCGGTAGTTTTAACAAAGCCTCGGTAGTGCTAACTTTGGTAATTCCAACCAAAACCCCAAAACCCAGATCCTCTCACCTTGGTAACTTGAACCCAGACCCAAAGAAGCTTTCGCAACAACACACTCAACCTCCGTCACCAATCTCGGTGCATTAACCCACGGCGTCTCTCGACACCTTAGCAAATTGTGACCAAAAACCCCCAGTCCCTAGATCCAACTTCGACAAATCTCAACCAAGTTCAGCAGTGTCAATCCTTCACAAAACCAAGAACCAATGGCAAAACTGAAAGTGTATGGTCAACTTGGCAAAATGGGAACACCTCGGTGAGATCCAACCCTCTAGCATGACAACTTCCTTGGCAAAAACAACCCTCAGCCTCCTTAGCACAACACAAGCTTTGGCAAACCAAAACCCAAAGCCCCATGAAACTCTGCCTCGATCTTGCGCCGCACCCTCCTCGGCAATGTAAGACCTCAGTCAAACTTCAACCATGGAGAAACCCGACGTTCAAATCTCAAGGAACCTAGTTGTAGCCCTCGGTAAAGAACTCATAACCTAATTGCAGCACCCACGGTACCTTGATGAAAGCCTCAACTTTAGCAAAACTCAGCCAAAAAGCCCAGTTCGTGGCCTCGGTGAACTCAAACGCAAGATCCACCTTGGGTAGGTGTAAAGCTTGACCTCGGTGAAGCCCTAACCCAGCACCCCTCGGTGAACTTTGGCACCAAGCTTGACTCGGCAAAAAACCCAGCATTCCCCGACTAACCAACCCCGACACAAAGATCAACCTTTGGTAAAACCCTTCGCAGAAAAACCCTGGCCCCTGAAAAGCGTTAGCGGCAAACCCTCGACAGTATACCCTTGGCAACCTCGGCGGGGCACAAGTAGAATAGCCTAAAACCCATATCTCAAGCTCAGTACCTCAGGCAATCGATCTCGGTAAAACCCTCACCTCGGTCGTGTGCTAATTGCGGCAAAGAAACCCAGCCGAGTCTAAACGTCTACCTCGGTGGATTTACTACCAAGCCAAAACTCCAACAACTCCTCTCCTCTGCAGAAAGCCTTCAATCCCTTGGTTGTGGCACCTTACTTGGCAAAACAACCAAACGGCCAAATCCTTGGTGAAGGCCTAAAAGTTTTTTGGTCAACCCTTCCTCGGCAAACTAGCAACCTTGGTGAAGATTAGCTGCAGCAAGACTTGTGATAAAACTCGTCTCAGCGTAAAATAGCCTATGGACCTCCTGGCACGGCCATAGAACTTCTTTGCCGAGTGCACCTCTATACTTAGTATAATTCTCCACACAAGCATGTTTTCATAACCTTGGTTAGGAGCAGAACCTAGAGACCTCCGCACGGGACTTTAAGGAGAACAAGTGGATTGGATGCTAGAGTTAAGGGTTCATCAAGAGGTCTTGTCCCTCCGACCGGTCTTAGAGAGAGAGGGATCTCCACCAAGTCAAGTAAGCGACAAGCGCATTTAATGCATAAACTCTGAACTGCCTAAATCACTGTCACTCATAGAGGTGTAGAGTTGACATTTAGAATGTTAGTTTTTGAGAAGTTCTCAGACTTGAGGAGCCAATCACCAAGGGGTCTTCACCACAGGTCTGAGGAACCAATCACCAAACATCTCGATGATTGAAGAACCAATAGTGGAGGGCCTCCCTTACCTATATAAAGAGAACCCTCCTCCTCCATCAACAAGGCATTAATTTCACATTGAATGCTCACCACCAACCCTCTCAAAGTCTCTTTAATTTCCTTAGGACACTGCCACTCTCTCTCTTCCTAGGACCGTCTCAACTTTTTCTTCACCACTTTCGGTGGTCCTCCGCCTAGACAGCGCATGCCGTAGCTTCTCAGAGAATCTCTTTCTACCAGATTTAACCACTCACCTCTCACACCACACTTCACTCATTATCTAATCTATGTATCGCATTAAGTAGATATATCTTACAACACTAAGAGAGTGAGTTAAATAGTTGTCTAATCAATTGCCTCTGTGAGATGGCATTTAAAAAGTATCAGAGTATTGAGAGCGCCACATAAGAGAGAGGCAATTTATAAAGCCGAACACATCTTATATATATATACATGATTTGAATTTTTTACATCTGTCTTGCAACTTTTTCTATGTTATGGAATACCATAAAATCTTCCCATTGGAATAATTACTTTCTAACATTTGTGGCATATGTGGGAAGTAGAATTGGCAAGGAGTGAAGATGAGATGAGGGAAAGTGATATAGTTTGACTATGTGGAACGTAAATTACCCAATGCGCTGGTAAGGACAAGTAATTTTATCCTGGTAGAATGGGCCAAAAGGATTAGAGAAAGGCCATGAACGACATGGGATGAGGGAGTGAAAGAACATGATTGATTTAAATTTGACCATGGATATGGCTTTAAATAGCTTAAATCTGAGAAAATGGAGGGCTTGTTGAGTTGAGTTGATATATTTACTTGAGTTGTTCAGAAAGACCTCAATTTAATGATGTGGCTGTGATTGCATTCATAATTTTCACCAACATTTCAAACATTCATATTACTAATTCACAGAATTGTTCATTGCAGGACCCTGGTAACCTTGGCACATTACTTAGATCAGCGCTGGCCTTTAGATGGGTAAGAAATAAGTTGACAATTTCATTGTGTCTTTGATCCTTCCATTTATTTTATTTTTTTGTTTCCAAAAGAATTGTGTGCTATACTTACCAATAAATTAAAAATAAAAAATAAGAAAACAAAAATGGATAATGTGGTATGTTCATGTAAATGCCATTTGACACACTCATTTTTTAGCTTCTCTTCCCTTGTATCATAAGCTTCCGGGCAAAGTGATTAGCCCTTTCATATTCATCAAGACCTGTTGTTGGTTCTTTGTTGTTTGCAAATACAGTCATTTGTTTTATCTTTCTGAAAAGTGTTTTTAATCTTTTAAGTTATATGTTTCAAATTGTCTGTGTCAGATTTCCCTCAATTCATGGTCTGTACAATAAATGCACCATCCTAATCAGTTGCACGTTTGCAATCCCTATCTTTGTCCTCCAGTCTGATTTCCCATCTCTGTATTGATTGAACTGAGGTACCGCCGCCCTCCCTCCCTCCCTCCTTCCTCTCGCCATTGTGCAGGCCTTGTTTGCAAGTGACTATATGTTTTCATTTTCCTTTCCCTTTGGAAGATAAGTAAATAAACTGGAAATTGTACACCAATTGCCAACAGGGTGGTGTGTTTCTGCTTCCTGGATGTTGTGATCCATTCAATGAGAAAGCACTTCGAGCTAGCCGAGGAGCCTCCTTTCAGCTTCCTATAGTATCTGGCAGTTGGATTCATCTAGAAGCTCTCAGAAACAAACTCCATATGAAGATTTTGGCTGGCCATCCTGTGAATAGCGAGAACAGTAAACAACTGAAGCCAGTGTCTTGTCTTTCCCAAGGGCTTGCAGATTCTTTAGCAGATATGCCATTATGCTTGGTCCTGGGTAGTGAAGGGAATGGCCTTACAACAAAAACGAGGCAGTTATCCGAGCTTGTGAGCATTCGAATGGTGGGAGAATTCGAGTCTCTCAATGTTTCTGTTGCTGGTGGGATTTTCTTGTACATGCTACAGCCTGGGAACCATAGATCTGCCTGATTTTTTTCTATCAATCGTCGTGCTGGATCTAATTCTCTTGCTGTCTGAACTGACCCTGGGTGCAGATTGAGACAAGTAAAACTTGATTGAGTTTCAGTTGCCATGTAGAAGGGAAGATACACGCACACCCTGTATGTATATTCTTAATTAGATGCTTAATGCAAACGGCATTTGCCGAGTGTTTAGATGTTAAAGTGATATATCCTCTGTATTGTTTCTGATATGGGACGGTGCTGACAAATCCTCTTGGAAGCAATTCACTGAAAGCTACTGAATCAGACTTCACCAGTCCTTGATCACAATCTATCCTCTTCCTATGGAATGTTGAGTTACCATGGTGAGGTGGAAACTTACATGAGTTTCCATTTTGGTGTGTGAAGTGGGAAAAAAAAAATGAAGATACTTTTTATGTGGAAAGCTTTACTGGGAAAAGAGCCAAAGTCTAATATTTTCAGATGTATAGATCATGATTTTGAAATTAGATAAGAGGATATCAAGCCATCCAGCCATTAAATGAAAGCTATGAAATTGTTGGATTTGCTTTTTGTATGTGATATTGCAGGACTAGTTGGTTTTAACTCCTTGCTGTCTACAGGAGCGAACGAGTCATTCTTGGTCTTTTAGTTCATATGCATGGTTAAATTGGATTTTTTCTCCTCCATCTTTCAAAATTTTTACTGCTTTGTGGTGGGGTTGTGGTGGGGGGAGGGGAGGGGAGAGGGATGTTCTTGGAGCCTACTTCTCACCCAAAGAGACGGGTCCTCTTCTGCTGCACAGAAAATGCGCGAATGTGGCATCTACTCATTGTTTTGTCTTCATCTGAGTTTCATGTTGAACTCCTGCTGGAATATTAGTTGAGAATACAAGATCGATGTCCTCATTATTCTGTCTACATATAGAAAATCAACCTATACAATTTACCCCGTTATGTTCTACAGTGCCCAAAGCTTCCTTTTAATCTAATCACTTTCTCTTCTTATTCTTCTTCTTCTGAAGATCATGAAACAGTTCGCAAACCTTCCAATTACTGGCCTCTATGTTACAACAAAGACGAGATTTTGATATCCTGCAAAATAGGTGCCAATATGTTATGAGACTTTGAATTGATCGTGTGTTGCATTAAGACCATGAAGCTACCGATACAGCCCAAAGCAGTGGATGCAAATACCAACTTGCCATAGCCACCGGTTGATTCTGTGTCTCCAGTTGCTTCTTTTCATTCAATAGCACAAGTCTAGATGCCATTGTTTCATGGAGCTCAATTTCACTAGCATTTTGAGAATTCACTTTTGATCCATCAAGCAAAGGTTTCATGAGAGGGCTGCATAATTTGTTGGAAAAGCCTGTGTATCTTTGTTAACGTTGAGCCTTAAAATGTGGAACCCACACTTTTTTTTTTTTTTGTTAGTAGGTTCATAGTGCTATGAAATAATGCTCTGTGAGGAGATTGAGTTCATAGCTATTTGTTCAAATTTATGAAAGAGTGAATTAAATAGTTGGCTTCAAAGTACTCAACATGGCCATAGTGGTAGTTGGGTAAAATGCCCTCTCTCACATTGATTTCTTAAACAACTTTTAAGTGGTTTATATATATTTTTTCTTTGAACTTAGGTTTGCGAGGGGCACCCACATGGGCTCGATCACTTGCGTGAACCGAATTGGGATTAAGATCTCTATCAATAGAGTTCCAAACATGGCCTTATCATTAACTTGTTCTTTTTTCTTCCAGAATTTTTACATTATATTATCTAAATTCAGAGAGAGTATAACATTGTTTTTAGTTTGCTAGACGAACAAATTGTATTATCTTAGTTGAGAGAGAGTATAACACTGTTTTTGGTTCATTAGGCATACAAATTGCAATCGGACTTTTGCATGTAAGTTGATTATTGTATCATGAAAAGCAGATACTCATTCAATCATAAGTATCATTATGGGGGCATCTTTTCTAAAAGTTTACATTGTACAGATTCTAAAAGTCTTACATTTTGTAATTTGGTGTTCTAGAAAATTCTGCAAGGTTCTATTTTGATTTTCTGCAACTTAATATTCTGATTTGCTGCAACTTAGTATTTTGGTGTTTTGATTATAATAACACGTATGCACACAGTAAGATTACATAATTTACATACAAGAATTGAAATCTAAGCAAAAATTTGTGAAATACACGCGCTATCTATTTTCATTCCTATTGCACCTTTCATAAATCATTTTTTATTATTTAGTTTTTATAACAACTCAAAAATAACTCACAAAAAATTCAATTTTATAATCTTATTTTCTGTGAATAATTCATGAAGTCAGTTTTATTCATGCACTCCATATCGTGGGCCACATTTTCAACGATCCCCGAACTCTTGAGCGTGTGAGTACCTAATAGTCGGAGGCTTCTTCCCATACTTACCGGATTTCAAGTTTTTGTCTCCCTCCCCAAGGCTTCGACCTCAAATGTGTCAAAAAAAAAAAAAAAAAAAAGCTCTTGTAATAGTAATAAGTAAATTTTGAGAGAGATGATAATAAAAAGAGAACGTTTTATCTAAAAGTTCTCTTGAAATTAAGATTTTGTTTTGATTTTAAAATTTTGGCCCATGACCATTGCCAAAGCAATGGATGATGCTATGGTTAGGGCACTGCTTTGAATAGTTGAAAAAGTATCGTACATGTAATCAAAATTTTCACATGATGACTTGTCGAGTAATTAAGCCTGCGTTTGATATCAGTTTTTTTGATTTTTTTTAAGTTTATAAGGAAAAAAATTAAAAAAATTTATTTTATTTATTTATTTTTATTTAAACTAAAAAATAAAAAAAAAAAAATAAAAAAATTTGACTTTTTCATTAATAAACTTAAAAAAAAATTTGACTTTTAAACCCTAACACACTGAGTAAGAAGTCATTCTACGAGTAAATCCTTGTGAGAAACGGACTCCGGCTCCGGCTCCGGCTCCGGTTGTTCTCCCTTTTCTGGTGGACTTGTTCTATTGTGATGTAATGAACTGTCCGTGTTGTTCCCAACTTCAATCTACTCCAAGGTCCAAACCCTGGCCTTTTTTTTTTTGTTTTTTTTATTCCATACTAGCTGGCCGGAAAGCACCCCATCCGGTGAAGGTTTCCCTGCAATGACGGCGGCGAAGCCTGCCCAACCGCCACCCTCCTCCGCCATCTGCTCTCTACGAGGATCGCTCCTCACTCTCGCAATTCTAACTCTGATCTCCTTCACATACCTATCCCTTAAATGCCTCCACTTCCCTCTCCAATACGCCTCCTCAACTCCCCCTCACGCACTCCTTGCTTCTGCTACCGAGGTACTTCTCTTTCAATCTCGTTCACTCTCCCCGCTTTCCTTCTATTTTCCCGATAAATTCTCACTGATTTAGTAATTTTCTTTCCTCCTAATGTGCCATTAGGTGGTGGCAAGGAATGATTTGGTGCATTTGTCAGATTTATCGGATGTATATCATTCACCAGAGATGTTTAGGCTAAACTATGCGCAGATGGAGGAGAAATTCAAGGTGTATATATATCCTGACGGAGACCCCGATACTTTCTACCAGACGCCGAGGAAGCTCACCGGCAAGTACGCGAGCGAGGGTTACTTCTTCCAGAACATCAGAGAGTCCCAATTCTGTACGGAGGATCCAGATCAGGCTGACCTGTTCTTCATTCCCATCTCGTGCCACAAGATGAGAGGGAAGGTACATTGTTTCGTGCTCTATTTGCATCTTATGAAGGAATTGGTATATATTTACTTATCAAAAAAAATAAAAAAATGAAGGAATTGGTATATGTGATTAACGTGATGTTACGCTATGGTCTTTGCATGAATGTATTTCACTATAATGCTTGCAGAGAGTACTCTGTATATACGTCTGGTTTAAACTACCAGAAGAAAAGTGGTGTGGTTAAATATGACCTTGGTGTCACGAAATGCATGCTTAAAGTGTTTCTTAAGACCAGGATAGTGGCCTTGCCCTGTTGCAGTTGTTCAATTAATAAACTCTAATTAATCAATTGAAAACAATTAGTTGGTATGCCTAATTAATCAAAGCACTGGCTGCTCAATTTGATTTCTATAATTTGAGTGTGCACACATTTGCTGAATTTGCAGGCGGAACCTATGCTGGAATTATTATACGTCCCAATTGTTTGGGAAATGGTTAATTCACTCCACTGAAAATGATAAGAGGATTCTACACATCAAACTTGATACTAAATATAAGTGTTCTGGGTTTTCATCGATATACCTACCAAAGGGGCCCTTAGTATCTCATCAAGTGCTGTTTATACTCGTGTCAATTTGTGGTACTATTGGTCTGCTAGGAAGAATTTTTTGCCCAGCCTGAAGTTTGGAATTTTTAACGCTGTTGATATGGCTTATAGGAATGAGTGCTACTGTGATAATCAATGCCTACAACTATAGAAAGGGAGATTTAGTTTCATTGCCCACTTCATTGCAACTGCTTCTTACAACGCCAGGCACACGAGTATGATGGCTATACGTTATATGAATAATTATGCATAATAGTGGTAGCGGTGAGTTCATCAGTTGTATCTGAATTTGGGAAATGATTAGCCAGGAAGATTGAGCGAGGATTAATAAGTTTGCAGAATTTCTGTCTTTTTATTTTTTATTCTTTTATGTGATTGAGTTTTCTTTCAGTTGGTTTTGTTACATGTGGGGCTATCCTTTGGTTGACAAGAATCAGTATGCTTACTGCATTTGGTGGTACTGCAAATGCTCAACCTTAACTGAGTATAGATACCCGCGTGAAATCCATACGGGTTAATTCCATTAGTCAAGTATAACACTGTAGTTTGCATTTTAGCATGAGTTGTGCTACTTTTCCTTTCCTGTTTCAGGTAAGGATAGCATTTCAGGTAAGACATATTCCACCATGTGATATAGCACATAAAATTTTCTGATACATGAGACTTAGTTCATGTATTTTACATGAATGCCAATGTGTCTTGGCTAAAAATTTTCATACTTCCATCTTGATGCTGCATGTGATCATGTTTGACAAATATTGGCATCTGTGTTCAAATTCAGTGACCATATTTTTATTATTTAGTGGGATGATTTTGTAGGCATGTAAATAAGTTGCTACTATATTGGGTGGTGGTTATTTTTTTTTTCAATGAATCTTTTCCTACGTAGCATTTGGGCCTCTTATATATTGTTATATGATACTTGTATGATGGTATGCAGGGCACATCCTATGAAAACATGACCATAATTGTTCAAAATTATGTGGAGATCTTAATATCCAAGTATCCTTATTGGAATAGAACACTGGGTGCAGATCATTTTTTTGTCACTTGTCATGATGTTGGTGTAAGGGCAACTGAAGGAGTTCCGCTTCTTGTAAAGAACTCAATTCGAGCTGTGTGCTCCCCAAGCTATGATGTGGGATTTATTCCACACAAAGACTTCGCTCTCCCTCAAGTGCTGCAGCCGTTTGCTCTTCCAGCTGGAGGAAATGACGTAGAAAACAGGTGAAATTGTGGAATGTTTACTTAATCATGCCGATCTAAGCTAATGAATGGTTGATGCATCCTCTGTACCCTGGATTCAGTTTCCTTTTTTGTTTGTTTGTTCGTTTCTTCAACTACTTCTTAAATTTTTTTATTCTCATACACTACATCTAGGTTCTTCCTTGACAGCAGTTCAAGAACTCGATATTCCCAAAATAGCTTTTTGCTTCATCTTGAGATTGACAAATCAACTGGAAAATCTGACATTCCACTTTTTGTTCCTGTCCTGGCAATGAAAAAGAAACCTATTGACTGACACTGAAGGCTAAAGCATTGAATTATTGCTATTTCAAATCTTGGTGTCATGCTGCATTTCAAGAAGAAAAAAAATGGTAGTTCTGTGATTAGTTTCACTGTCCTCTTAGTTATGCCTTTAATGTGGCATTTCATGTTGGCAGAAATGGTTCACATCTATAGTGTATTTTTTTTTTTCCTAATGTGAAGAAGTTAACATAGGCTCTCTTGAGTTTGCAGTGATTCATGGTGAAAATGTGGCAAATGTAATTTTGAGCAATGTAGATCTTCACAAGATTATGTGATTTTTATACTTCGTTTTTTTTTTCTTTTACTAAGTAAGATGCATAAATAGAAAGCCATCAAAGGGGATGCCCATGTATAAAGGAAAAGCACTAGTAGAGGTGCAACCTTGTACAAATGAAGTCTACAAAAATTAACTTGAAACCTATAACAAAAACCTCCTATATGTTCAAGGGATGTACAATAAACATAATGGGTTAGTATGGCGTAGCTTCCTGCTATGTGAAATCCTTCAAACGGAAGGATTTTAGAGGAAGTAATTTTAAGGAAATGCATTTGGAAGATAAATGTAGTTTGGTGAGTACAAGTCAGATAAGCTTTTCTCCCTTCCTCCTCCTCCTCCTCTCCTATTTTTTTTCATTATATTTAATGTATGAAGCATGGACACTTCTAGAAAGGTGCCATGTACGTGTCAGACACCTTATCAGATGAGTGTCGGTCACGTGTCCAAATGTGTCATGTTATTTTTAAATTTTTTTAGAACCGGACACACTTCGGACACTTGACAGGCACATCTCTATCGAATAAACATATATGTAACACATTGAAAGTTCAAAAAAATAATTTAGGATCCAATTATGAATTAAAAGTATGGTAGATTTTTACCTAATTTGACATTTAAGTCATGAAATACATGGTATTTAACTATAACAAGTGTTATCTTACAATTTTTTTTATTATCTTTGAGTAAAATATTCACATATAAAACATGTAAATAATATATAATATATAGTTTTGCTATGTCCCAGCCATGTCATATCTTACACTTTTTGAAAATTACTGTTTTGGCTTGTTCGTGTCCTGTCGTGTGCGTATCCGTGTCATCGCTTCTTAGTATTTAATTATGATTTTATATAAATCATTTACACAACCTCAGTTTGTAAGTTTCTAGATAGAATATTAGGCCCTACTTTAGGATATTCATCATCATAGATTCTTAGCATACTAACCTATTGGTGGTTTCAATTTAATTATTTGATATGATTTTTTCCCTTGGTCTCTTAAAATTGAACTAAATGCTAGGGCATTTTCAATTTTGTCGTAAAGCCTCTATCCTTTGATTAAAAAGTCTATTGTCATGTTAAAAAAAATATGACAACTTTAATTACTAAAATTATCATTCAAACATCAATGCTTTGTGTAATTTTTATAAATGGAAATTTAAATGATAAGGAAAGTTGAGTAGCTTTGAACTTGAATTCAAGTTATAAATGGAGAGCGTATTGATTGTAATGAAACTTGAAATAAACAAATAAGAACTAATGTAAGAAAAGAGGAAAACAAAAATATACAAGAAAATCATTGAGCATTTAGTGTTAATGTCACACCAATTGAAGAAAAGATATTCTGAGCTGGAAACCATTCCATATGACCGAAACATCGCATGAGCTTGTAAATAGAAAAAAAAGTGTGAGGGTAATATGGTGACAAATTTTCATTTCATAGGGATAAAATAGGAGTTTCAAATTTATTTCTTAAATCAGACATTTATTACTTTGTGAGAAGTTGATATGGAAGCCTCTCCCTCTTGCTTCTTGGAATGGACTTCTGCTACAGTTGGCTTCCACCAAAGCCCATTGGAATGGACCCACCAAACATTTAAATGTTATGTGAAAGGACTTCCAGAGCCAAAAGCGTGAAACGTGTTTCCAAGAAGCTTCCCCAAATGCTACCAATATTTTTTGGGTTAGATTTTCATTTTTGTGTAATTTAATTGAATGAATTGTGTAATCCTCTATCTGTTTATATTTAAGTTAAATTGAATACTAGTCTACTCATTTGTTCCGTGTATTCCTATATAATTGGCTATAGTATAATTATCAAGTACATAAATCACATAAATAGAGTGATTAAAAAAGAGACATAATTTTTAACAGCACGCCTAAAGAAAGTAATGAAAGAGTAAGTTAATGTATCGTTGATCTTGATAGGAGTATAATTATTGTTTTATTATTTGTGTTGTTTATAATTAGTCATAACTCATGCATTCAAATTAACAATTGAAAACTAGATTAAGAAGATATTGAATTTGCTTTTTATTTGAATTTAGAAGATACAGTGTATAGTCACACGAATTTTATGTAGTTTTTATGAAAAATACATGCTCGAAGAGTATTATAGGTATTAAAAAGGACATGTAGTTAAGTTAATAGCCTAAGAAATTAAAAATAAAACTAATCAACTCTCAATTTTCGTGTGAGTTTAGATGCATTTCATTCCAAGTAATTTTTAAAGATTTATTTTTTTATTATTTACCATTTTGAGTTATTTATCATTTTGGATAGAAAACCATAAGACAAAGGGGAAAAAAACTAGAAGGAGAATAAGCCACGTGTTATAGCAGTAAATCTTCTTGGAAATCGAAGTATTACATACTCTTTGACCTATACAAACTCCATAAAAGACAAGAACCAAATAAATACAGGGAATTATGGTTCACGAAATAATAAAAAATTCAGTGAACAAAATAGATAGCTCAAACAATTACAGACCATTTTTTCTTTTTGAAAAGAAAATTTTTTAACGAGAACTTGGGAGCCACTCAAAGTGGACCACTTGTTGCAACTCCACGGCAACGGCCTCCTTTTATATATTATAGGTACAGATCATATAGATATGCACCACGTAAGACACAATGGAGTTTCCCAGGCCTTCCTCTTGCCTCCTGGACAACCCTTACACCAACATGCAAAGAGGTTATTAGCAGATTTTGGCCTAACCCAAGTAATGCTAAACATGGAGAAAACTCAGAAACTCAGACCTCAAAGCTCGGAAGCCACTGTACAACCCTTACACCATACAATCAGAGCTTCCGCTCTCTTTCACAAATTTATGGTTGGTTATTGCCAAGTAGTGAAGATCTAGGGGAAACCATGGATGAAAGGTTTGTATACATATATAATAGTGGTCATAGAGGCTAATTTTCTATATGAAGAGGTTGTTGAACTAGCCATGACATGGCTGGAATCTCATGTCGGCCTTTATGGCCTTGGCATGTCAATAATTCTACACAAGGATTTGGAAAATTTTCCAGCAAGTACAAGGATTTGGATTTGTACTCTGATTATGATAGTATTTATTCAATCCAAAGTACATGATTTTGTGGAAGTGTAAGATAATGTGAAATCTAAATCATTGAGTTTGCTCATGGTAGGCATCTCTTTGATTTAGATGTAGTGAGGTTTATCTATGTTCACATTCAGTGGTTATAAGAAGAGCTGTCCATATCTACGTGTGACGCCGTTGTGGTGGAGCTCAGTTCAAGCCATTGTCTGCAAACTAAACAATCTGAGTGCTGTGAAATATTCTTTACAGGCTACTTGTACCTATTCCACCCAAAAAAAAAATTGCAATTCGGATATCAGTAACAATCTTCTACCTTTAATAATCACCATATTGTTATCAGTTTGATACTTTCTATATGGATTTCTAGTTTTGTTACATATGTAGCTAGTCCAAAATTGGAAAATATTATCTAACGATTTCTTCTTCCTTTACAACCCTACAGTTAATAATCACTATTTTGTTATCACTTTTTGGTACTTTCTATTTGGCTTACTAGTTTGTTATATTTGTATTAGTCCAGAATTTTAGCATCATCACATGTTATGGAATTATCTGAACTTGCCGAGAATTTGAATTTTTGGCATGTTTATGTTCTTGTTGACACTTCAGTGTGCACTTCAACCTCAAGTGTACTCAGGCTTTGCTCTCCCCTTCTATTCAGTGCATCTGAACATTAAAGAAACAGAAATGAATGATTAAATGATCTGGACTAGATAACCTAAGAAGCATGGACATTTCTAAGAAGGTGCATCGGACACTTCCCGACACGTGTTAGACACGGATCCAAACGTGTCCTATTATTTTATTAATTTTGTTAGAACTGGACACGCTTCGGACACTTGGGGAACGCATGGTTGAAGAAAATAATTTGGGATCCAATTACAAAATAAAATAATGTGATTTTAAACCTAATTTAATATTTAAACCATGAAATACATGGTTTTTAATTTTATTTAGAGTTATCTTGTATTTTTTCATTATCTTTGAGGAAAATATTTCTATATATGGCATATATAATATAAATATATATATATATATATATAGTTTTGCCGTGTCTTGATTTTTTAAAAATTGTTGTGTTGGTGCTTCTTAGCTTGAAGGATATCTGCCATAATTTCTGGAACCTAAAAGATACATTACTACGTGGAAATGGGATCTATCTTTATTGCTTGCTTTTGTAATATAAAAGAAATGTGTATATGCCTATTATATAAAGTTAAACATTTACTATTGTGGATCGATTATATCTAGAAGCTATTTTAGCCATTTGCAGGAAAAGTTTGCCTTTCTTTATTTTTCTTTTTTTTTCTGTTTTTTTTCCTTTTCAAATTCTGGGTTAGGAAGTAAAAATTTCATTAGAAGGGGGTGAGAACGTGTGATAAGGAGGATGAGGCGTCCTCAAAATAATTGAAAAAGACTATATAAGTGCAAGTCCAGAGGAGGCAACCCAGTTTAACTCTCCCGTGCTCCCCACTTCGTCGAAGTTTATTCTTAGGGTAGGATGTGCAATTTGGGCGTGGAATTGTGGATTCTTAAAGATACAGAAGAAAGATTTATTATAATCATATGTACTCCCTTCTGTCCATCTATAAACTTGCACTTTAGGCCTGTTTGGTTAGGTTGGGAGTCCGGTTTGCAAGTAAGGACACCGTATTCGAGAAAAGATGGAACCATGACTTTTTCATGCAAAAAACACAGATTTTTTTGTTTTAACTTTCCCTTAAAAAAGTTATCTATTATTAGGGTCCCCACTTTATCCATTCTATCCAAATTCAATTTCTCTTAGATGGATATATGGATGAGGGCCATGAGGCTAATATAGACAAAACAAAATAAAATTCTTTAACTATTATGCAATTCAAATGATAAAATTACTTTCTTGTAATTTTCTGGAAGAACTTTTTATTCAACCAGATGCATATTGAAAAGTTACTTTTCTTTTTTACTTTACTATCTTGTACTTTCACTTCTTAGTACTGAGCCTTTTGGTCATTGATTTGGATTTAGTATTTTCTTAAAATTCCCTATTCAGGATTCTGAAGTTCTGAACAGACCTGAATTCGTCTTGTTTGTGGAGAGGGTTGATTTACCATATGAAAATTGATTGGTATCTTTTATGGATGGAACCTTACCTTTCAGGTCATTGCTTAAAACTTACAATAGTGATATTTTGCAGGACAACTCTGGGTTTTTGGGCAGGTCATAGGAACTCTAAAATTAGAGTTATATTAGCACAAGTATGGGAGAATGATACGGAACTTGATATTCTGAACAACAGAATAAGCAGGGCTACTGGACATCTGGTATATCAAAACAAATTTTACAGGACTAAGTTCTGCATATGCCCTGGTGGTTCACAGGTCAACAGTGCTCGAATAGCTGATTCGATCCATTATGGATGTATTCCTGGTATGACCTTCATTCTTCTTGGCAGTTGAATAAGGCATGACATGGTGTATAATTGTTTTCTGTCCCTCTTTCCTTACTATGGTACAGAATACAGATACGGTGTCGAAACAAATACCAGGCTAACTATTTACATACGCAAAGAACAATAGGCAAGCACAACAAGATAACTGTATTCAGCGTTTTCCTAGGTCACCAAGATAGTGAGAAGGTGTCCTGTTCTTGATAATAGGGTTGTTTCTATCTTCTCCTCATCTCGTCTGTCAACGAAAGAGTAAATAGATGTTTTACATAACCTTAGTACATCTTGCCCTTCCAATGAACATCGCTCAATCAACAGGTGATTATGAAGTGCCTGTGAGAGGAACCCATAGGTAATTCTGGAAACATATTAGTATATTACTGCCTTTAGCTGCGAGGGCATCTGTCCATAAACACCAGGGGATGCTGCCCCTAGTAAGTCTCGTACTTGTGAGCTGGTTAGCTATAGCTGCCAGCATATTTGCAGGCTGCACTTATTTGTCAATGCCTCTGTTACACCATGTAAACATAATGTAATCATTGATTGCATTCCATTTGCTTTTCAGCATTATTTAGAAGTAACAATGGTTAAGGAGATTCCAATATTGCTATATGCTTTGACTACCTTCTTGAAGTTTTCAGTTTGGTGTAAATGAGACTCCCTTTGTAGTTTTGTGGAAATAGTTGGAGCATCCTCATGTTCTGGCATTTATTCTTTGCCACTCTTTTAATAGAAACGACCTGTTATGTTTAAGTTACACAATAGTGAACCAGAAAAATATAGGGATTCAGTTACTAAACTCTGCAATGGTTTAAGTGAGGTCAGAAGCCTGCCAGTTTCTGAAGTTTATGCAATATTAGAAATGGTTTTTATGAAATTTTGCCTCACATTCTAGGATTAGATTACAATTTTTAGTGGTTTTATTTCTTCCCACTAATATCTCTTGATTTTAGTCTAATTAGTTTTTTGGTACTTTTCTTGCAGTAATACTGTCTAATTATTATGATCTGCCATTCAATGACATTCTTGATTGGCGAAAATTTTCGGTCATACTCAAGGAGAATGATGTGTATCGGCTGAAACAAATACTAAAGGACATACCCGACTCAGAATTTGTTGCTTTGCACAATAATCTCGTTAAGGTAGAAACCTTTCCATTACTGCTGGGAAAATTTTATATGTATTAGACTTATTATCACTGATAAAATATTAAAAAAGAAATTGTTAGGCTTCTTATTAGTTTTCATATTTAGATGTAAAAAGGCAAAGTTTAATTTCCATGTTTGTAAACCTATTGCCATCTAAGATTATATTCTTCATGTAGGAGGGATGTATTGGCTTTGTTACAATAAGTGCCTTTCTTTTCTGTCTTCTAATCCCCCGTGGTTCATTAAGATAAGGTTAAATCAAGGATTTGGTTTTACTGATGAGAATTTCTTCTTGTGCCAATGGTTGTTTTCAGGTCCAAAAGCACTTCCAGTGGAATTCACCTCCCGTCAAATACGACGCTTTCCATATGGTCATGTATGACCTCTGGTTGCGCCACCATGTGAACAAGTACTGATTGCCATTGCATATATAATCCTAGTTGACTCTTTATACACTATAAATGGTTGCTTGCTGGCAACCCCGAAGCTTGTAAATTACTGCCACTCAGTTCTTTTCTTTTTCCTCAGTATGACCCTTTTGAGTATAGGGTATTTAAGTTGGCCACTAATGGTTTGTTGTTTATGCCTCTGCTTTCATTTTTTTATTTTTTATTTTTGGGTCTGTTTCATACATAGACAAATGAGAAAAAAATAAGTCTTATTATTAAATGCTTCCTCTTATTTGCTCTTTACATTAGAATTTTTATGTGAACTGAAAATGATGAGACTTTTAAATAGCTTTGAAGGCGTATTCATTGTATACATATGCCAACCTTTCTTCAGGCACGAACTACATCTCAGGTTCTCTAGATGCCATCAGATCGCCCCTCTCGAATTCAGATGCAGAGGTTCGTTTCCCAACTATTGTAGCACACGTGTTGCGCTCCCATTTTTCCCAATGCATCTGCACGTTGGTTTCCTTCATGTAGGATGTGGCTAATGCTGCAACTGCATTTCTGTAACTGGAATGTTGCATCTTCGACTAGAGCTTTGTAGGGAAAATTTTGTCCTACACCATCCTTGTCAAGCCTCAGAGCATCATGGGAATCAGTCTATCTATCAAGTCTTGATCTCTTTCATGCCTTTGTGCAGTGTGATTGTGGTTCCTCTATAGATACCCCAAAGCTCTGCTTGTAAGCTCTTGCTTTCTTCAAGTCTTCCGATCAAGCCACTAATCCAGTTGCTCCTTGCATCTCTAAATACACCTCCAAGGCCAGCTTTCCCTGCAGGGTTACCCTTGGAGCTGCTAGTAGTGTTAAGAGTCTTACTTTACCTGCGCCAGCTGAACCAGTGATTTACATACAGTAACTGGGAAGCTGGTGAAAGGTATCTTAAAGAGTTAAGAATCTTACTGTTACAGAGATTTTATGGCGTCCCATTTTTCACTCACTGCTTGTAAACCTGATGAGAGCAAACACAATACAAATTGCAGTTCAAATTATCAGCTCATCCGAACCCACTAGCACATGCAATACAACAGTTACTTCTCTTTTCTCCAGCATAAATTAATTGTGTGCCTCACATTGTCCGCAAAATAAAGACAGAAAATAGAGTGACAAATTATAATTTATTAGATTAAATTCCATTTTGATCCCTATTGTAGTTTCAGTTGTTATAATCAGAACTTTGCAGTTTTGGTCAAAATTTCAATGTCTAACAATCCCGAATATGGATGGAATTAATCATGTGACTATTGAGTGACTAACCCCCTAGTTTGTTTGGTGAAATCTCAATGGCCAACGTGAAGTTCAGTGAAACTTGAAGGGTGAAAGTATATATTATCTAAATTAGATATGATATTTGTTCATTGGAGGCAGAATATTTAAAGGATCGGCTCCCCTCCAGTGGGAGAAAATATTAGGTAACACGGTGATGTGGTACAACGGACTAATAATACAAAGCTATATGATTATATAAATTTTAATCATCAAGACCGTTATGTTTAAATTTTAAAATTTTTTGTCTATATTATTGGCCCGTTAGATCACGTAGCAAGATGATGTGGTACCGATTGAATATTTTCTCCTCCAGTGGAGCCGAACCCAATATTTAAAGCGCTTGCACTTTGTATCTATCTGCATTATGATAAATCTCTTCTCTACCTTCTGATTTGGGCATATTGTCTGTCTCTATATAACACTATGATAGTTTCAGGACCCACCACGACTGCCAAGTTGGATCTTCTTTGCATAGCTCACTGAATGGACCATCATTTTGTTTTTATTTTTTATTTTTTATTTTTTATTTTGCTTCTCAAGGAACAAGTACGCCATGCATGGATTTGCTCCACCTATAAAAATAGGAATATCATACAGGTGTGGGACTTATTTTTTTTCGGTGGATAGAGATTTAAATAAAAAAGCTATACAACCTCTCAAAGCCAACTCACATCATATCTACTAGAAGCAGTTCTGCATTCCTCTGGGTGGCATTTGTAGAAACTGAACTTCTTCATTAGCACTAATGCCTTTGATTGGCTAAGAGATCCGCACAAGGAACCTATTGTCTAATATATCTGTGTCCTATTAATCGGACATATGCTCTTAAACTTATGAGATAATTTTCAACATTTTTCAAGGCTGAAGAGGCTTTCATCTATGACCTCCCTAACTAAAAAGAAAGAGGGGATCCAAAATAATTTAAACTTGTAAGGTAACGGTTAAAGTGAAAAACTTACCGCATTTACCTGCTCTCTACCTAAACTTAATCCACGTAGATCAAGTAGGACATTTAGTAATTGAAGGTGGAAGTTGTTCACATAGTGCTAAATTATATTATTTTTGGACAATTTGAGGAAGAGAAATATTAACACGCCTTTAGAAAGAGAAGACATATATTGGAAAATTATGTTCTTCTAGAAAATTTGTACAAAAAAAAATCATATGTGATCATATATTTATGTAATTAAAAGTCATCATAATAAGTGTTTTATTTTAAAATAATTGATTTTTATTCAATCATATTATTCTAGTAATAAATTTTATATAAATTTTTTATTGTGTATAGTATTATCCATACTTAGTAGTATAGTTGTCTGGGGGTCTCATGGGCGAACTTGCTAGAATGTTGGGTATATGATATTTGCCTAGTCAAGGGTAGAAATGTGGAGGAAAAGGGTAGTGGAGCAAAAGGAGACAAGCCTAGTCATGCTGGCATCTGGACATGGTGGCCGTCTTCTTGATGCTCCCTCCCGAGTAGAGTCATACGACACACTCTACGGATCCATACAGAATCTGCGAGTCATTAGGTCCAGCACTTTTGTGTGTTGCAATATGTTGACAAGAGCATCATTATCCATACGAAGATACTGCAAGACTAGCCGAACTATATATATATATATATATTATCCATTCCAATTGCCTGAAGTCTTATTACGTGTGCTCCTTACTGATGGACAAGTGAATTGATCCCATAGAAAAAAAGAAAAAAAAGAACCACCCGTGGCCAAAGAAACTGTCATAATTAACAAACTTGCATGATGTCTGTCCAAAAGATGGATTGTCTTGTGCATCAGTGCGTGTGACACCAAGCTCTTTCATTGCGAGGCTCTTCTTCACTAACGTACCAATAAGCCAATAAAGCAGGCATTAAATTGTATTACTATGATGTTAATATGTGCTTTTCAACATAGATCAGGTTGCGGCTACATCCAGCAATCTCCACAGAAGATTTCCAACTCTCTCTCTCTCTCTTCTGTTTGGAATAGATTCTCATCTCAGCGGCCTTGAAGGAGAGCATCAAACTAGTCAACCTCTTCCTTCTAACTGCCCTTATACGTACCTACCTTATCCCCAATATATCATGTATAAAGAATCCACTTTGGTTAGTTCTTGCTTTGTTTTTCTCGTTTGGCTAACAAAATGGGGCTACCTTTTCTTCTTATTTTTTCAATTTTTTTTAGAGCCTGTTGCAGTGTTCTCAGAATCGGACGGATCAGCCGATTGAACCAGTTCAACCGAAAACTGGCGGGTCCTCCGGTTCTATACACTAACAAGTACCGGATGCAAAATAAACCGGTTGAAAATCTGTTGACCCAAGGGTAACTTCCATTAAATGCTGGCAGGCACTAACAATCCTTCAAAAACTAAAGTTTTGAAGCTAGGAAGGCTGAACTTGTAACCTCAAGTGAAATTAAAAGACTTCCAAACAAATTCTTGTGAATATATTTTACAATATATAATATATAAGGTATTTTTACTGCGTAATGAATAAAATATATATAATATTATACCACCGGTTGAACTAATAAACCGTGAACTAATCTCTTTACCGGTTTGATGTTTGGTACGGTTATGATGACTATGCTTGGTTGTGCACAAAGCTCTTAACTATCTATTGTTTTCCAAACCAAGAAAGACAAAGTGAACATCAACTGCTGGTACTGTTTTAAGGCTAATCTAGGCTAAATATAACATAATATGTTAGTGTTAAATAGCTCGATATGTATTGTTGAACTTTTTTACTTTATAGATATCGAGCTTTTGAAGAATATGTATTTTAACATGGTACCATAGTTCTTGTTTTAATAGGTTTTAGATTCAAGTCTGTAGTATGCATTTGCTCTCCTGTCACATTTGTTATTTTGCATTTTGTTCTGTATACTACGTTCTATTTGAACTAGTTTGTTTGCCATAGTATGTGATTTTGCACCTTATTCTATCAGATTCTTTTGTTCGTCGTAATGTGCGTTTGTTCCCCATTACTTTACCTTAAATTTGTAATTTTGCGATATGTTCTTTGTGTTTGTCTACTCCATTCAATTTGATTTGTTCATTCAACATGGTATGTTCTTGTTCCTTCATTATATTTATTGTTCGGCACTCTATTGTGTGTGTTTGTGGCATACCTTATTCAATGCAATTTTGTTTGTTCATCCGTTTCTCCAAGTAAAATACTTTGATTTGTTTGTTCATACATGTGAGACATGACAGGACACAAAAATTATGTGTTATAGGATTGTTATACTCATTGTAATTTAAGTATTTGTAAATTTATGTATAACATCGCATCGTGTAACAATCACATAAAATAATTTCTCAATACGAAATGTCTAGCCCTTTTATGTTCAAAATTTATTTTTTTTGTCTACTTTTAACTTGAGCAATGATAACCATTCCACATGCCTCATGGAGCCAGCCATTCAAAAAGCTGTCTCTCATTCTAAATACTGCAATGGTACCCTGTCCTAAATTTGAAAAGAATGTCCCATAGCTCTGAGTAGCCTTAAATGAAAGGGGTAAAAAATTTAAAACTTTAGGTAGAGAATTAAATGGTTACCACGGTACTTCAACTGTTTGGAAATAAGATTATAAAAATAAATAATTAAACAAAGAAAAAGGGCCTAATAAGATATTCCCATCAAATTTTCACTAACCATACACGATTGAGAGCACCTTTAAAACAAAGAAAAAGGGCCTAATAGGACATGAGACTCACTGCGCCACAAATATCAAGAATTCCAAAATAAAGTTTTTTCTGTTTCTTTGCCTGAGCAATGAATACAATATACAAACTATTGCAAAGCATATGATGACTACAGGTAATCCAATGAATATTTTTTCCTGAAAAAAAATAATCCAACGGCAACTGAAGATGAAAGCTACCTGATGATGTCATGTCACTGCAGTTAGTGGCAGACCTATTTCTATGAATTTTGCAAAGGGAAGGCACTGAATGAGATGTTTTTTTTAATGGTACGGACATTTAGATTTAGACTTTTGTTGCGGAGGACTCATCGAATGTACAAAAGATAAAATTCAAAATAACGTAATATCTAAAAGTAAGAATGCTATTTTTACTAAATCTTTTTTACCTATTATACCACTATAAATATTATATTTTATTAAATATATAACAATTTTATTTTAAAAATACTTAATACCAGCTATATTCACTTTAATTGAATATAATAGTATTAGGCTGTTATAATGTAAAATGTTTGTTTCTCAATGAGATTCACACTACTGTTCCCAAAAAGATATAACAAATGTGGAGGGTAAAGAAATTGATAATTTTCTATCCGCATCATAAACAAAAAAGAAATTGATAAAGAAAATATAAAAGCATAGTAATGAAATATTTACCATTGTTTCCAAAAAGGTATTATCGAAAGAAATACTAATAAACATATGATTTACTAACACGTATAGTAGAGATAAGAAATCTGTAGGATTATAGATATTAAAGTCTGAAGAGAAGCCTTGCCGCCATAGGTGCCTGTAGATTGATGTCACCTATACACCAATACGTTGTTTGTCCAAGTAAAGCAATCCCTAAATCAATAAGTTGTAATTTTTTTTTTTATAAATAATTTGAGTGAGAGCTTGTCTAGCATCTGTCACAACTAAATGTTAGTTGCCGATTGATGGGAAACACTTCAGTGTGGGCAGACTAACAATTGATGAATCATAGCTATGTGACTAGTATCAGTTGGCGATTGATCTTTGAGTGATTGTATACGCTAATGTTTTGAAAGTCGGACTGTTGAGTAAACTGGTAAAGAAGTCGGGTTACCGATTATTTATTCAACTCGAATCAAACCATGATATCATAATTACATCAATAATATATTTAAATAAATAAGTAATATATATAATATGTATTAAAATTATTTACAAGGTGTCTTTCAAAACTCCTTGTATAATTAGAAACAAATCTTGAAAAAAATAGACAAGTTTAGTTGAGAAAATTTTTGAAAAAGTGTCACAGATGCATCTCCAAAAATAATAAAATCATTCATTTGAAGCACAAACCAGTTTTCATGAAAAGTTCAAAGAAACTTCACCATGGTAGAATCTGTTGATATATGCTAGAAGAATATTCTTCCAAAGAAAGTGCACATAAAATTAAAAACCCATCTTTTTTCTGCTACACTCTTCATACGAAGTCAACAATAGTGTAAACGCAGTAAAATAAAAGAAAAGAAAACCCATTGCAAACAGACCCAATATGTATTCTCCATTGAGATCAATCATTCAGTCCAACAAAATAGGTAAAAAGAAAAAACCAAAAACAAATACAGTAAGAAGCAGATCTGCTGTAGCCTTCAAAACAGAAAAAATTATCTTTTGCCGAGAGAGAGAGAGAGAGAGAGAGAGAGAGAGAGAGTCTCTTACTGGAGTGTGGATATGGATGTCATGGAGGATATTGCCAATGGCGATGGGGAGCTTACACGTGATTGTCAAAGCCAAAGGATTAGAGAGACGAAATCAAAGATGCAAGACCTGAATAAGTGAAGCACCAGAGCTGGTGTCGTTGGAAAGCCACAGTAGAAGCAGAGCAGCGATGATTGATGAGCGAAGTAGGAAAAAAAAGCCCTAATTTAATCCCGTACTTTTCAAAGTTTTAAGAACCGGGCGATTTGATTGAACTATTAACGGTTCGAACGGTTACCGGTTTAATAGTGGTTCATAATGGATTTGACCTGTTTTGGCCTAAATAGGTTGAAGGGGTTGAGCAGAGCGTTTTATGAGCCAGTCAATGGTTCAACTAGTTGAATCGGCCTTTCTGGTCCGGTTTCAAAATATTGGTATACACTATAGACAATAAATAAAGAAAAAGAAAGAGAGTGATCTTTTTCTCTCATTGATGTGAAAAATTTCGTGAGAAATTGGGTGTTGCTTGTAAATTAATGCTACTCCCATGCTAACTATAAACGGGTAATACTATACAGACAGAAAAATTTTTACAAAATTTTTATACAAAACGATGTGTATTTATGAGAGTCTTTTACTCTAAAACAAACACCCACTATAATGACTTTTAATTATAAAATTGTCACTATCATATCATTTGATATGCAAATTTTGTATAAATATTTTGTAAGAATAGTATTTTCCATTATAAATTGTCCCCACCCCCTATTTGTTTGTCTTTCAACATCTCATAGGCTAAAGGCCTTCCTCCTCTTCTCTTCAGTCTTCACTACTCTCACCAATGTACTTTGATCAGGCATGGCAGTCTCGGGTTTTGTCATTAGATTAAACCCATCAATATCTCTATGCCCGACGGCTCCAAGGCCAAGCCATGATGGTAGAAAGCAGGTTAGTACATATAAATTAATTTCAGTTTCAATCCACTATCTTTTTTTGGTGTTTCTGATTCAAAAAAAATATGATTATCCAATAGTACATTGTAACATATATTGTTGGCTAGATTGGGTTTCAATTCTACTTACGAGCTTCCGCTATCTCAGCCATTGGTTTAGGTGGTGAGGAAGGGAAGAATGATTTCTCCGAAGAAAAACCACCGACACCATTGCTGGATACAGTCAACTATCCAGTTCACATGAAAAATCTCTATCTGTAAGTATTATATATACTCATCCTTTTTTTTAGTTAATTTTTGTTGCGTGAATATATACATATATGTATATGTTGTTTCAGGATCTTGAACAACTAGCAGCAGAGCTTAGAGCATATATAGTACACACTGTATCAAAGACAGGCGGCCATATCAGCGCAAGCTTGGGAGTAGTGGACTTAGCTGTGACTCTGCACTATGTTTTCAATGCCCCTGAAGACAAAATCATATGGGATGTTGGTCATCAGGTGAGTAGCTAGCTCAACTTAATCTACAAATCACAATGATTAGAAAAATTAGATTATAACTATACAGATGAATAAATTTGTAGTATTTTTTTTTTACTTGTCTGTTATTTGCATTCTCTTTCAATGTTTTTAACGTGAGTTTTGAACAGAACAAACAAAATATGGCAGGCATAGCCACATAAACTTTTGACAGGGAAGAGGCCTAGGATGCTCACCATTAGGAAAACTTCAAGGCTAGCAGGGTTTCCTAAAAGGGATGAGGGAATTTATGATGTTTTTGGTGCATGCCATAGTTCTACAAGCATCTCTACTGCTCTTGGTAAGTGTTGAGTTCTTATGAAACCAACACAAAAAAAAAAAAAAAATACCCCCAAACATCCTTTCTTATTGGAGATAGAGCCATGAATGTAGGACAAGCATATGAGGCCATGAACAATGCAGGGTTCCTTGATGCTAACCTGATTGTCGTGTTAAATGATAATAAGCAAGTCTACTTATCCACTGCTACTCTTGATGACCCTACAACTCCTGTTGGAGCCCCTCAGCAGTGCTTTGTCCAAGCTCCAAGCAAGCCTCAAATTCCAACAACTTCGTGAAGCTGCTAAAGTATGACCTTTAAGCTTTCATGTCACCACCTTTTTGTTATGCTTTCTACAATAGAGATTTGATTTGGGTTTTTTTTTCCTCTTGAAAGAGTATCACAAAGCAAATAAGCACATGAAGTTGCAACAAAAGTAGACCAGTATGCAAGGGGTATGCTTAGTGCTTCTAGCTATGCTCTCTTTGAGGAGCTTGGGTTATATTACATTGGTCCAGTGGATGGGCACAATATAGAAGATTTGGTCATCATTTTTCAGAAAGTAAAAGAAATGCCTGCACTAGGTCCGGTTCTTGTACACATTGTAATAGAGAAATGGAAGGACTATCCTTTAGATGAGGCTATAGCTGACAAAATGCATGGTGAGAGACCAACTTCATGATCTAATTATGTCCTATCATTCCACAAGAAGATCCTTAATTATCCTTCAACTCTTTCAGGGGTTGTCAAGTTTGATCCGAAAACAGGACAGTAATTTAAGCCCAAATCCTCTACATTTTCGTACACTCAGTACTTTATTGAATCCTTGATAAAAGAAGCCGAGTTAGATAACAAGATTGTAGCCATCCACGCGGCCATGGGCTATGAGACTGGCCTCAATTATTTTCAGAATAAGTTTCCAGATCAATGTTTTGATGTGGGAATTACAGAGCAACACGCTGTTACACTTGCAGCTGGTTTAGCCATAGAGGGTCTCAAACCATTCTGTGCTATCTATTCATGATTCTTGCAGCGAGGTTATGATCAGATGAGCCAGAGGCATTTGATCGGTTATACATGTTTTATTTCTGATTTTAGTTCATTTTGAGCATCAAACTAATGATTTTCCATGAATATGAATGTGGTGTGTGATGTGGATATTCAGAAACTACCTGTCTGCTTTGCAATGGATTGAGCCGATTTGGTAGGGGCAGATGGACCCACTCACTGTGGAGCATTTGATATCACATACATGGCTTGTTTGCCCAACATGGTGGTCATGGCTCCATGCAATGAAACAAAACTGGTGCACATGGTTACCACAACAACAACTATTGATGATAGACCAAGCTGCTTCAGGTTCCCAAGGGGTAATGGAATTGGAGTAGTTCTTCTCGTTAACAAGAAGGGAACACCAATTGAGGTTAGCATTTGAAATAACCAACTAACTTCAAATTTCTCTAGGCAAAGAGTTGTAAATAAAAACTATTTTTTCATTTTTCTCATACATAATTGAATAGATTGGGAAGGGAAGAATACTGATGGAAGGCAATAGAGTTTCTATTTTGGGATATGGGTCAATAGTTGGACAATGTGTGGAAGTCAGCGGCTTGCTTAAATCCCAAAACACATCGGTGATAGTAGCCAACGCAAGATTCTACAAACCGTTAGATGCTGAACTTATCAAGAGATTGGCCAAGGAGCATGAAATCTTAATCACTGTGGAGGAAGGCCCCCTTGGAGGTTTCGGATCTCATGTGGCTCATTTCTTAAGCTTAAATAACAATTTGCATGGACCCCTAAAGGTGATTTGTCCTTTGACAGATGAACATTTTTATTGTTTCCCTTGGATTCTAATTCTTCTTAGACCTTTATGCAGTTGAGAGCAATGATATTTCCTGATAGATATATCGAACATGGATCACCCCAAGATCAACTTGAAGAATCAAGCTTTCTGCCAGACATATTTGTGCAACAGTGTTATCGGTTTTGGGGAAGCCCAAAATGTTGAGTCAAGGTTGATCCTTGTTGACTCAAGGTTAATTCCCATGTTAATTTTGATGATAACTAAACCTTGTGTTATTTTACTAATGAATCTACTTAGTGTGCAGATCAACAAAGTTCATAACTTAGACTTAAAGTTGAATCTTAAGTCTAATACATGTCAAAGAGAATGCACAACAAGTTCAAGATTAAGCAATGAATTCAAAGAGCTATGCAATGAACCAAACAGAGGATTGACACCTATCTCTACTTCAAACAAATGTTCTCCATTCGAAGAGATTGAAGGTGTTCAATTAAAGCTTCAATTCAAGTGTGCATAGATTCAAGGAAGATTAATTTGCACTAGACTGAAGACTTCATCTGAATATGCAAAGATCAGTTGAGGTGGTGCAATGCTCAGTTGAAGATGAATTGTTTGTTGAAGAGTTTGAAAAAGCTTAAGAGATGATCTCATCTAGAATGCAAAGATCAATTCAAGACAATGCGATTAAAGTTGCTGAGAAGATGGCTCACAATGATTTTTTAATCTCTACTTGGAATCCAAGTGAAGAATTCTTCTACAACATAAAGAATCAGTGAAGACTAGATGTATGAAGAGATTTCATCAAGTCTGCAATGGTCTCAGTGAAGTGAGTTTAATAAAGAATGAAGAATTGCTAGCAAAGAGAGGAAATCAGAAATCAAGCATTGTGAAGCTCTACACAATTAAGGAAGCTTGGCATTGAAGAAGATGTTCTACAATGATAGAAGAAGCTTTGCAAATGAAGAAGAAAAGATCAACATTGATCAAATGAAGCTTTGACAGTTTGAGATTTAAGAAGAAGATCAATATCTAATGATTGATTCAATCCAAATTGAATAAAAGTTAACTCTGATGAGTTAAGAAGATTTGATTGATCATCATACCCTAAAGACATACTCCTTGAAGATCTTATACCTATACTAAGATGATCTGAATCATTAGAAGATAGAATACAGAATTCTGGGCAATGAGGGGACTCATGAAAGTAAGGTGTCGCCTCTTGATCACAGAAGCAAAAAGGCCTGAAGACAAATTGGACAATGAGGGGACTCATAAAAGTAAAGTGTCGCCTCTTGCACATAGAAGCAAAAAGGCCTGAAGACAAATTGAACAATGAGGGGACTCATTAAAATGAGGAGTCGCCTCTTGATCTCAGAAGCAAATTGTCTGGAGACCAAATAGGTAAAGAGTGGACTCATTGAAACAAAGAGTCGCCTCATGGAGACAGACGCCAAGGCTTGAAGATGACATGATCAATGAGCGGACACATGAAGACGAAGAGTTGCCTTTTAGCAACAGAAGTAAAAGGCTTGAAGATTATATGATCAATGAGCGGACACCTGAAAATGAAGTGTCGCCTCATGACAGCAGAAACCAAAGATGTGAAGACAGAATGAATAAGGAGTCGCCTCATTAATATGAAGAGCGGACTCATGAAGTCAGTGAACAACGTCTGGTAAATGCAGAAGCAGAAAGTGTTGACTCCACAGGCCTGGAGCTGACTCCTCTGATATAACGGCTATTTTTCTTAACGTTACAACGAACTGGACGTGCATTAATGATACCTAACCACCTCTAACGGATGGAATCAATACAAGGGTATATATACATCCTTCCAGCTGCATTTATAGAAGTGATTGAAGACAAAAACGAGAACAAATCTATTGATTCACTGATATACTCTGAATATTCCTCATGTCTTCATCAGTGAGCTTTGAATGTAAAATTTACTCTTGCTAGAGAGTGTTAGTCACTTGTATAGTTTCATACACTTGTAATTAAGAGTTTGAGAGTTCTCTTGTGAAAACAAAACTCTTGTAAATTTGAGTGGAGCTTGGACAAAATCACTTGAAGATTGGAGAGCTCGGTGAGGAGTTCTTTATAAAGTTAGCTGAGCACTTTGTCAATAAGTGGCCCATCTTGTAATAAGTGATTACATAGTGGAAGAAGACTTCAAGGAGGTCTTGGGGTCAGGATGTAGACCACAGTTTGTGGTTGAATCTCGGTAAATCTGTCTCTCTTCTATTGCTTTGTTTTCTTTGCTTCTACTGATAACATTACATTACACATAGATTAATCACTGCTATATTGTTTAGATTAATTTTAATTAATCTTTGAAAAACCCAAGTCACCCCCTTCTTGGGTTGCCTTTTGGACCAACACAAAGAAGTTCTTATGTTCAAATGAGTCCACACATGGCATTAAATATTTCCTTTGTAGTTGAGAAAATCATTCACATGTTTAGATGTTTCGAGTTGGGCATTATGAGGAGAGGAAACTTAGAAAACCCAACTCAAAACCTTATCATTAGTTCCAGGAGGCTGAGATCCAAGACTCAAAATTCTCTTCCCAGGATCCTATTGAGACAAATATATATATATATATATCAGGGATTCGAAATGGTCAAATCAAGGCATAAATTGTGTATTCTGTATATTCATTTTTTTATACTTTTCTAACGTAAAACATATATGACATCATATAAATGACAATAAAGTTTAATTTAGTATCCAATGATAGAAAAGATCCTACTCTGTTGTATATTTCTATTTGTTTTAGAGAATTATTGTCAAACAACTTCTGTGCAATAGACGTAAACTAATTAACAATAATATCGTATTCTAGCGCTTCTATTATGGGGCCTCACCTATCTTATATTTTGAGAAACACACACACACACACACACACCTGGATCATCACTGGGCAATAACTCATGATACAAGTGTTGATCAGTCTATCAGTTATGAATAAACAAAATTTTGGTGGTGAACCCACCAAGCAGCATTATAGACCAATGAGTGTTTGTGCAGATTGACCAGAAGTTCTGCTAGTAAAGGGTTCTAGTAACATAAATGCACTTCACAAGATTATTCACCAAGAATCTCCACAGGAACATAACCCATCTCTGTGAAGTGATAGAATCTATTTGCATTTCTGGCAATTATATATCTCCAAACAACTATGGATATGAATTTGATCCATATATAATACTTTTATTTTAAAAATACTTAATACCAGCTATAGTCACTTTTGTTAGAGATTTATACTAAAAGACATGTTTTGTATAATAGTTTTAGTATTTGTTAATAAATGAGTTATTTCATTTTAATGAAAATCCGTGTGAGCAATGTTTGTATTGTGTTATTTATTTAGTGATTATGCGTGTGATTCTCTTTTTTTATATAGTAGATGATTTAGTGTGTAGAGTACAACTTACACACGGAAGATCAGATCATCGGTTCTTATGGAATATAAACTTATTGTTGACAGTCTTAGATGGAACTGGACACACCATCAGAAGGACTATAGCATAAGATTTTAATATATCTATCTTGACTATGGAGAACGGTATTGTTTCAATTTCTTGCATTAGTACACTTTGTGTGTATTGAACATGACCGTGTTGAATATTAACTATATAAAACAATTAATACCTCATGATTATCATGAGTGATTATGCTCTTAATCTTAATATAATAAATAAACACGTACATGTAGTGTTTATTATTTTGATTCATAGAAGAGTAGGATTCTTTGTGGGTCAATAAGCTTAGTGAGTTGAACATTAACATTACGTGTATGGTGAATATTAATTATTGATGAAATCTACATCTTGGTATATGGATTAATGATACCCCATTGATGAAGCGTATAAGTTTTGATTATGTCAAACATTGCAAGTGGATTACCGACATATCAAATAAGTTAAGTGGAAAGTCTCAAGGAATTAAATAAGTATTTTAAATTTAATTTTCTATAATTTAATTTAATAAATGGGTATCTATAATCTTAACATGGGGAGATAAATAAGCTTTTAATAATATAGAGCTTGAAATATAATTCCTAGTATGACAGAGTGCAATTATAATTTATTAGTGGTATAAATTATAATTTACGTAAATAGAGATTAATCCTGGTTGGATTAAGAATATTTATTTGTGTAAGAAGTCCTAATTATACTAATCCTACAGTCTTTACTGTAGTTTCTATATATACGCACTCTAAGAACAATTAGGGTGACACTTGCTCATAATTGAGAGATACACGTTTTTGTAAGGAAGAGAAACCCTAATAACTGTGAGCCCACTTTCTTTGGAGTAAGACATATACAAGGGATACAGCAGAAGTCCGGAAGTTGAGTTCGAGCAATTGATTCGTGTTTGTCGCTATTGCTCGCTGTTCGAAATCAAAGCAGAAGGATTTCGAAGTTTATACTTGCTGCTATTCGAGATCAAATCAGAGAGATCTCGAAAGTATAATTCTAATCACGCAGATTAGTCAATATTAATCAGATTAGATTTTTTGGTATTATACATATGCACTATAGCCAAATTGTAAAAAATTTCGCAGTTCTCGGTAACTTTAAATGTATATAATAGTATTAGACTGTTATAATATAAAATATTTGTTTCTCAATGAGATTCGTACTACTATTCCCTAAAAGATATAACAAATGTGGAGGGTAAAGAAATTGATAATTTTCTATTCGTAGTATAAAAAAAAAGAAATTGATAAAGAAAATATAAAAGCATAGTAATGAAATATTTACCATTGTTTCCAAAAAGATATTACCGAAAGAAATACTAATAAACATATGAAAATAGGTGGAAGGTAAAGAACAATGCAATCTAAAAGGGTTAAATTCAAATTAAAAAGAGTTGGATGATCAATGAAAAATATTGAAATGAGTGAAAAAATTCGAGGAACTTTTGAAAGGAGGATATGATAAAAATTATTTGTATTTTATTAGGGCTAACAAACTATTTTTTGTCATAAATACTAAAATATATCAAGGACCTAAGTAAAATTTTCTGAACTTCAAAAGGGCTGATGTATTATTTAAATTTTAAGGGCGCTGATGTGTTATTTCTCATCTTAAATACACAAAATGCATAATGTATTAATAAAATTTTTAAAATTTTAGGGGTTGGTCCGTGGCCTGCACCGCCACATGTCGGTCCGCCATTGACTGCAGTGGCATTGCAATCGTGTTCCATAGTTTGAAATTGATTCGAAGTTGGTGGATGATATTCGCACCAAAAAGTCTTATGGCAATCCATTCATGTGCGGAGAGTGGAGTACGAAACGTTTTTTTTTTCTTAACACCAATATCAGTTTCCCAAATTTCTATAATATTTACCCAGAAACTTTACATATCACAAGACGAGCAGAGTTGACCCAGAAAACGCAAAACCCTCCACCAATATCCTCAATTGTGAGTTCAAGTCACCGCACCTTTCCCAAAAAGGTTGTGATGTCTTGCAGCTTTATGTCTCCAACTTGTGACAGAAAAAAAGAAAAAAACAAAAAATCCACCACAAACTTCGTATCTTAGGGAACCACTGATATTTTTAGCTTCCATAGCAAAAGGTCGTGTGTTAAAAATATTCCTTAAAAAAAAAAAAACAAATTCAACATGTTAAAGGCAACTAAGAAATATACATATATGTATGTATATATGTATATTCATCGCAAAATATTAGGGGAATTGCTAAAGCAGCAATGGCTTTAGCTAAAGCAAGTAATGCTTTGATAAGTTGTATATGATGCACCAACTTCCGGCATATTATTTTGACTAAGTTTAAAACTGGTTTTTGCAAAATTCATGTCCTTAAAAAAGAAGAAAACCGAAATTTCTTTAACGGGACCTTCCAGAGTTGCGAGGGCTATAAATATTGATTTAACTCACGACCAACCTATTATCTTTTCGAGGAAAATATTAAACATTATTGTCTTTTTTATTTTATTTTCTTTATTGAATGTCTAGATCAATTTGTACGTATATCGACTAAATTAAAAATTTATATAATTCTCTCATCCTACACAAATTATTATTATTTTTTGATTTTTTATAACGCACCCACAACTAATTAGGCCCATCATATTTTCTAAATAGCCTTGTCGATCTATCTACAAAGTTGATACATAATAGAGTAATAGTTGCCTAATTCTTAGGTACCAGACAATAGGGTCTATATTAATAATTACACATAAAGACCCACTCACTTTTCTTCAAGCATAAAAAAATATTTAAAAAATAAAATTACATATAGCATTTTCTTACATGAAAGTATGACAAGATCAATAACGAAGTCAGAAATTTTTTTGAGAGGCCAAAAACAGTGACAAAAAGATAGGGGGAGGATGTGTAAGAAATTAAGATTCATACGAAGATTCCTTTCAAAGATCAGGAGTGGCTAGGCCCCATCTTGGTCCATAGTCGAGATACGGTTCCTTTCAGATCTTAATGTCTAGAATCTTGAAACCTTAATATCTTATCACGTCAAGTGTTAGTAAATCATATCCGACGGTTTTCATTATCTTACTTAAATTCACTACATCAATTAACGTTGAACAAAACTAACAGAATGAAATGGTAAATTTAAATCAGATAAACACCTTATTCAGTAGATATGATTTACTAACATGTATACTAGTGAGATAAGAAATTTAAAAGATAATAGATATTAAAGTCTGAAGAAAAGCCTTGCAGCCATAGGTGTCGGTAGATTGATGTCACCTACACACCAAAACGTTGTTTGTCCAAGTAAAGCAATCCCTAAATCAATAAGTTGTAATTTTTTTTTTTATAAATAATTTGAGTGAGAGCTTGTCTAGCATCCGTCACAACTAAATATTAGTCGCTGGTTGATGCAAAACACTGTAGTTTGGGCCAATTAACAATTGATGAATCATAGCTATATGACTAGTGTCAGCTGACAATTTATCTTTGAGTGATTATATACACCAATATTTTGAAACTCAGACCGTTGAGCAAACTAGTAAAGGAGTCTGGTGACCCGTCACTGGTTCAACCGGAATCAAACCAAGGTATTATAATTACATCAATAATATATTTAAATACATAAGTAATATATATAATATGTATTAAAATTATTTACAAGGTGTCTTTCAGAACTCCTTGTATCATTAGAAACAAATCTTGAAAAAAATAGACAAGTTTAGTTAAGAAAATTTTTGAAAAAGTGTCACAGATGCGTCTCTAAAATTAATAAAATCATTCATTTGAAGCACAAACCAGTTTTCATGAAAAGTTCAAAGAAACTTCACCATGGTAGAATCTGTTGATATATGTTAGAAGAATATTCTTCCAAAGAAAGTGCACATAAAATTAAAAACCCCTATTTTTTCTGCTACACTCTTCACACGAACTCAACAATAGTTTAAACGTAGTAAAATAAAAGAAAAGAAAACCCATTGCAAACAGACCCAATATGTATTCTCCATTGAGATCAATCAATTCAATCCAACAAAATAGGTAAAAAGAAAAAAACAAAAACAAATATAGTAAGAAGAAGATCTACTGTAGCTTTCAAACAGAAAAATTTATCTTTTGCCGAGAGAGAGGGAGAGAGAGAGAGAGAGAGAGAGAGAGAGAGAGGGCCTCTTACTGGAGTGTGGATATGGATGTCATGGAGGATATTGCCGATGGCAATGGAGAGCTTACACACGGTTGTCAAAGCCAAAGGATTAGAGAGACGAAATCAAAGATGCAAGACCTAAATAAGTGAACCACCAGAGCTAGTGTCGTTGGGAAGCCATCATAAAAGCAGAGCAACAATGATTGATGAGCGAAGTAGGAAAAAAAAGCCCTAATTTAATCTCCTACTTTTCAAAGTTTTAAGAACTGGGCAGTTTGAACAAACCGTTAACGGTTCAAACGGTTACCGGTTTAATAGTGGTTCATAATGGATTTGACTAGTTTTTGACCTAAAGAGGTTTAGAGGGTTGACCAGATCGTTTTATGAGCCGGTCAATAGTTCAACTGGTTGAACTGGCCTATCTGGTCCGGATTTCAAAACATTGGTATACACTATCGACAGATAAATAAAGAAAAAGAAAGAGAGTGATCTTTTTCTCTCATTGATGTTAAAAATCTCGTGAGAAATTGGGTGATGCTTGTAAATTAATACTGCTCCCATGCTAATTATAAATGGATAATGCTATACAAATAAAAAAATTTATATAAAATTTTTATACAAAATGATGTGTATTAATGAGAGCTTTTCACTCCAAAACAAATACTTATCATAATGACTTTTAATTATAAAAATGTCGCTACCATATCTTTTTGTATATAAATTTTGTATTAATGTTTTGTAAGAATAGTATTTTCCATTATAAATTGGTCCCCACCCCCTATTTGTTTGTCTCTCAACATCTCACAGGCTCAAGGCCTTCCTTCCTCTTCTTCTCTTCAGTCTTCACTACCCTCACCATTGTACTTTGATAGGGCACGGCAGTCTTAGGTTCTGTCATTAGATTACACCGATCAATATGTCCATGCCCGACAGCTCCAAGGCCAAGCCATGATGGCAAAAAGCAAGTCAGTACATAAAAATTAATTTTAGTTTCAATCCACTATCTTTTTTTGGTGTTTCTAATTCAAAAAAATATGACTATCCAATAGTATATTATAACATATATCGCTGGCTGGATTGGGTTTCAATTCTACTTGCGAGCTTCTACTATCTTGGCCTCTGGTTTAGGTGGTGAGGAAGGGAAGAAGGTGATAAGAAAAGTGAGGGTTGGAAGATTGATTTCTCTGAACAAAAACCACCGACACCATTACTATATTAGGAATTTGGTCATTCTAAATTCATCCCTGTTTTGGATCTACCTTTTATCGGAAATATCAAAATAAATAGAGAAAAAAAAAACACAAGGATTTACATGAAAATCTCTCAAAACAGGAGAAAAATCACTAGCTCCAGAGAAAAATATACCATGAAAAAATTGTTACAATCACACTATTTTTTCTCCTCACCCCAGAGACACGCACGAAACTTACCCACTAGCTAAACTTTAACTTTTAACTCTTTAAGAAGAATTTTATTAAAGTTAAAAATTACTAGCTAAGCTGTTGACTGGTGCACTTAACCAAGGAGACTTAACCTTCCTTATATTAGCATAACCCCTTGCCCCCCTTCCCACTTCTAATCGATGTGGGATTAGGCAAGAAGCAAAAAACCCAACAATCTCTACCTTTGCGACTTTGGCTGATCTTATAGTCATACTCTACCTTAATGAAGATCTTCATAGTTTCTGCTATCATGCTCCACAGCATATGCACTCAGAATAAACCAATTCCCAGCATTTCACTTTGGCCCATGTCAAAAAACAACCTTGCTGAAAAATTACGGTGTAACTCCCACATTTGGCTTTCTTGAAAGTTCATCAACCATCAACATAAATTTCCACCATACACCCTGCATCAACGCCAAACCAATGCTTGTGTGCAAACTTATGGAACTGCTCATGAAGCTTCCCTGTGAATACTCAGCATCTGTTGCATCCGTTTGCTAGCGCACTTGTACCTTTTTGACCATGTACTCCTGCGCTTGTTGCACTCGATTTGTCCACCTGCCCACTTGTACCTTTTGACTGTGTACTCCTGTGCCTGTTACGTCCATATGTTGAGTGTGCGACATAGTAACTTTTGCTCTATTTGTTCACCACTGATCTCCATTAGCAATATGACAAAAATAGTGCAAAACTGCACCCACTGTGACTCCGCAGCGCCTGCAAAACCTTAAGGACACTTCCCTCGATGAATTCCAGACAACGTTCGTCAAATCACGTTGCCCTCAAAATTCTTACGTTGAACTGGCTAATCACAATCCTTTACCAAAGATCGTGCCACACAGGATTATCTCCCAAAGGAAAGCAAATACAAACTAACATACGCCAACTTTACTTTGTCTCCTTTCTTTTAGTCTGGGCCTACCATTTTGAGATAGAGAGAAATTTTTTTTTTCTTTTGTCTGTTGCACACTTACTCTTTCACCTGTAATGATAATGGCCTTTATTGTGTTTTATTGCTTTAGCACGCTGTCCTCCATCAATCGAAATTTTTTATTCTCTCCCCTCTTTTCCTATGCATCACTTCGATGAATTTTACCGTAGAAATGAATAGTACTCACTAAGTAAGTGTAAGCACTCCATTTTTGCCCGCTCGGCAATCTCCGAGTAGACCGAGCTCACTTTCACACATTGCATGCATATTTAGACTCTAAGCCAGCCTTTTTAACTTGAATTTAGTCCACCAGTCACTTCTCGGGCCCGTGGGGCCCACTTGAAGCTAAATGACCGTATTGTCCCTAGGCATTCGAACGCCCCGGGAACCACACCGGTTTTGGGTATTAAACCGGTAACCTCCTGAGACTACTTTTTATAGTCTTCTCAACCTTCCTTTATCTTTCTGGATCATTCCGAGTCAGTTCTGGCAAACTCGGTACAAAATGACCGTTTTGCCCTTGGTGGGCCGGTCACCTTTTCCGACCACACTGGCTCTGGGAATCAAACCGGAAACCTTTGGGAACATTCTAAATAATGTTTCCAAATCCCAAGTCTTCTTCCGGGACAGTTCAAGTCTGTCCCGGCAGTTTCCCGGTCCGATTGACCATTTTGCCCCTAAAGGCCCAATCAACCTCTCCGACCCATCTTATCCTCATTTCTCAAGTCAAATACCTCTAGGTCACTAGTTTAAGTGTTCCTACTCTTTTTTGGCCTTTCGGGTCATTCCCGACTCCTTCAAATCATTCCCGGACTTTCCGGAGTCACTCCTAGTGAAGCCAGGCTAAAAATTGCATGGTAGTCACTAGTACAGGCGCCCAAATCTAGTTAAAGATACGTTGCTTGCCGACCTTAAACATTTCCTAATTGGCTGGCGCCAAGCCAAAAAATGGCCTGGCGCCACTCCTAGTAGAGCCAGTATAAAATTTGGCCTGGCGCCACTACAACAGGCGCTAGTGTTGTCCAACCTCTATAAATACAGAGCCTCATTCAACGTGAAAAGGGATCCGCAAACTTAACCTAAGAATCATATATTTCAACATATAGAGCTCGAGCACCTCCAAAACCCTAGTTTCCTTAGATTTTCCAAACCCTAGCCACCCTACACAAACCCTCACCTCTTATACACTTAAACACTCCCCCATACGCTCATACACTAGCCTTCAACCATCCTTTGAAGACTTGAAGAGCTGCCATCTAAAGCTTGAAGACGAAGATCAAGACGAAGACCGAAGACCGAAGACCGAAGACTGCACGGCGCGCAAAATAAACAAGAGACATACGGTAGGCTCCCTATTTAAATTTTCGCACTTTCCCCCTCTTTCTTCTCTCTCCTAACCCACTTGGGTTTTCTCTATTTTAATCCCCCATCTCTTTCCCCCCCTTTCTTTGCATGCTTGAAACAAGGGGATTCCCGGTCCATGTGTAAGATTGGGCTATTGGAGAGTCACCGTGTCGGGGGCTTTCTTCTAGTCTAATCAAAGACCACGTGGGTCCGGCCCCCTTGATTATGTGGTGAAGCCTTAGCTTTGTATGTTCATGACCCCAAAATTGCATTGCGCATATCATGATCTTGCATTTTCCAAAATTCATTTTCAAACTTGTTTTCAAAATCATTTTCAAACTTGTTTTCAAAATCATTTTCAAACTTGTTTTCAAAATTGCATCAAAATCTCTTTTTTAAAAACTTGTTTTCAAAACCACAATTCTAGAATGATTCTAGCCTTTCCATGGCTAGGGTTGCTTTAGGAAAGTGTTACATTAAAAGTGACATTTTTGGTCTATATTTTCAAATCTTATTGTTTTCCAAAGCCACTTTCTTAAAGTGGTTCTAGCCCTCTTATGGTTAGAATTGCTTTAGGAAAGTGAGACGTTTTCATACTTTCCAAAACTCTCTCTCTTCAAAAATCTCTTCCTAAAAATCTTTTTTTTAACATACTTTCCTAAAACTCTCCTCTTTAAAATTGTTTTTAAAAACTCCCTTCCAAAATCTATTTTTCAAAACTCTCTTTTTCAACTTCTCTCCAAAATCTTTTTCTCAAAATTCACTTTCTAAAAACACTCCCTAGATTCACCTTACTAAAAACTCTTTCCAAAAACCTTTCTAAAAAACTCTCTTTCTAAAATCTTCCTTCTAGAAATTTCTTTTCTAGGATTTTCCTTCTAAAATCTACGTTTCTAAAAACACACTTTCCAAAACTCCTTCTCTTTAAAATCTTTTTCCAAAAACTCCCTCTTTAAATTCACTTTCCAAAAACTCCTCCCTAGGATTCCCTTTTAGAAAATCTTCGTTTCCAAAAACGCACTTTCAAAAGTCCTCTTTCCTTAGAAGCCCAAGTCAAGCCCTAGAACTCGCAATTAGGAAACCCTAATTTTCTTTCCAAAAACATGGTTTTCAAACTTTGCCCCTAACCTAAGTTTCCAAAACCTCTTGTTTTCTACATCAAAACTGCACATGTTTCCAAAATCTATTTTCTACGTCAAAACTATAATTTTCCAAATCTAGGGTTTTTAGAATCTTCTTTTCTAAATCCTTGCCAAATCCTATCTTCCGTTTAGGAAACCAAATCCAATCCTCCGTTTTTGGAAACAAAATCAAACCTTTGCTTTTAGAAACCAAATCCAATCCCTTCTTAATCCAAACCTTTCTTAATTCAATTCCTTCCTAAACCATAAGTTTCCTAAATTTAAAATTTAAATCTTTCCTTAAATTTTAAAATCTAACTCTTTCCTAATTCAAATCCTTCCTAATCTTTCACTTTCCTAAACCTTAAGTTTCCAAACTTGAACATAAAAATCTTTCCTAAAATTCTAGAATTCAATCATTTCCTAATTTAACCCCTTTTCTAAATCTTAACTTTCCAAATTCAAGTTTTCAAAACCTTTTCTAAATTCAAGCCTTTCCTAATTTGAAGACTTTCTAAAATTCAAACTCTAAAACTTTCTAAATCCTAAACTTTCTAAATTTCAAATCTTTCTAAAATTCTAAGCTTCCTAGATTCAAAACTTTCTTAAGTTAAATCTTTCTAAACCCAAATCTTTCTAAATTCTAAACTTTCCTAAAACTTCAACTCTTTCCAATTTCAAAACTTCCTTGTTCCCAAAGCTTTCTTATTTTCAAAATTTCCTTGTTTTTCTAAACTTTCCCATTTTCAAAACTTCCCTTTTTTGAAACATTCCAAAATTCAAAACTTTCTTAACTTGAAACTTTCTAAATTCTAAGTCTTTCCTAAACTAAACTTTTCCTAATTTAAAACATTTCTAAATTCAATACTTTCCCATTTCAAAACTTTCCCAAAACGAAACTTTTCAAAAATAACACTTTCCTAATTCGAAACTTTCCTAACCCAAATCTTTTCAAATCTTCCAAATCCAACATTCCAATGCAATCTTTCTTAATCTCAAGTCTTTCCTAGGTCTCCTATCTTTCCTAAGTCTAGGTTTCCTAAACCTCCATCTTTCCACAACCAAGTCTTTCTAAAATCAATCTTTCCAAAGCAAGTCCAATATTCTCAGTTTCAATTTCCAATCTCCTCTTCTAATCTCAAATCAAATCCAATTTTCAATTCAATCTCTTTCTTCCAATCCAATCTCTCTCTTCAAGTCAATCTCTTTTCAATCGGACTCCGGTCCGAACTACGACTGACCTGATTCCCCCAAAGGGATACGTAGGCAACCTTCATAGGTGCGGTCACAATACTTTTCAAATTTTCAATTCTACCCTCATGGGTGTGGTCTTCACATTTTTCAAATCTCAAATTCCAATCTATTTTCAAAATTCCAATTTCAAAATTTCTATTTTCAAATTTCTACTTTCAAATTTCATACTTTTCAATTTTAATTCTATCTCTTCAAATCTCTTTTCAAATCTATTTTTCAATTCTCTTAACTTGCACTTGCATATCACGCATCATGTTAGTTTTCTAAACATTGTTTTTCTAAAATGGATAGGATTGAACATTAGTTAGTTAAAGACTCTCATAGGAGAATCTAGGGTAGATTGACATGTAGGTACCGAAAGGGCGAGGTAGGGTGATAGCTTAGTGCGTCTTTCCTACACGTAACCAACCTCCGAACCTAGATCACTGATTTCAAAGACCAAAAAGGAGTTATTTTTTTAAAAAAAAAGGGCTAAATGTTTTCCAAAGATTGCCAAACAACCTATTTTCCTTAAAAACCCTCTCTTGAGGAGATATTTTCAAAAATCATTTTTCAAAACCCTAAGCGTAGTTTTCGGATTATGATTAGTTTTTAGGTGACCTAACTCTCCTTAATCAAGTTAGGTGGCAACTCCGAATCTTTTTCAAAAGCCCTTTATTCAAACTAATTTTTCAATTCAAACCTAGTCGCACTCATTCTTTTAGGAGGGTGAGTTCTAACGAGAGAGTACAGTATTTTTCCCGCTTGAGTGAGTATTCCTAGGGCACGAAAAATCTGGGCGCGACAGTAAGTTCCCAGGAAAGACTTAAATCTTTCCTAGACAGAACTTTAAGATTCTCAGAAAAGATTGGAGGGGTCACACTAGTCGAGCTTAAAACCCAATCTCCTAGAGTAACCTCCATAGATTATACGTATCCACACTACCACACCAAAGCTCTACCCCACCAAAAGAAACCTTTAATAATTTCAAAAAAATCTTTTTTGATGTGAAAGATCAGTCAAAACTATACTAAGAATTTCAAGAAAAAATTACGACCAAAAAAGGCTCTGATAGCACTTGTTAGGAATTTCGTCCTTCCAAATTCACTCCCCTTTTGGATCTACCTTTTAACAAAAATATCAAAATAAATAGAGAAAAACAAAACACAAGGATTTACATAAAAAACTCTCAAAATAGGAGAAAAACCACTAGCTTCGGAGAAACATATACTATGTGAAAATTGTTACAATCACAAAATTTTTCCTCCTCACCCCAAAGACACCCAGTAAGCTTTCCCACTAGCTAAACTTCAACTTTAAACTCTTCAAGAAGAATTTTATTAAAGTGAAAAATTACTAGTTAAGCTATTAATTGGTGCACTTAATCAAGGAGACATAACCCTCCTTATATTAGTATAACCCCTTGCCCCCTTTCCCACCCCCAACGGTGTGGGATTGGGCAAAGAGCAAAAAACCCAACATGCTGGATACAGTCAATTATCCAGTTCATATGAAAAATCTCTATCTGTAGGTATTATATATACTCATCCCTTTTTCTTTACTTAATTTTTGTTACGTGAATATAATATATATATATATATATATACGTATATGTTGTTTCAGGATCTTGAACAACAGCAGCAGAGCTTAGAGCATATATAGTACACACTGTATCAAAGACAGGTGACCATATCAGCGCAAGCTTGGGAGTAGTGGACTTAGCTGTGGCTCTGCACTATGTTTTCAACGCCTCTGAAGACAAAATCATATGGGATGTTGGTCATCAGGTGAGTAGCTAGCTCAACTTAATCTGCAAAATCACAATGCTTAGAAAAATTGAATTATAACTATATGGATGAATAAATTTGCAGTAATTTTTTTTTCCTTGTCTGTTATTTGCATTCTCTTTCGATGTTTTCTACATAGGTTTTGAATAGAATAAACAAAATATGGCAGGCATATCCACATAAAATTTTGATAGGGGAGGAGGTCTAGCATGCTCACCATTAGGAAAACTTCAGGGCTAGCATGGTTTCTTAAAAGGGATGAGAGCATTTATGATGCTTTTGGTGCTTGCCATAGTTCTACAAGCATCTCTGCTGCTCTTGGTAGGTGTTGAGTTCTTATGCAACCAGCACAAAAAAAAAAAAAAAACCTAAACATCCTTTCTTATTGGAGATGGAACCATGACTGTAGGACAAGCATATGAGGCCATGAACAATGCAGGGTTCCTTGATGCTAACCTGATTATTGTGTTAAATGATAATAAGCAAGTCTCCTTACCCACTACTACTCTTGATGACCCTACAACTCCTCTTGGAGCTCTCAGCAATGCTCTGTCCAAGCTCCAAGCAAGCCCCAAGTTCCAGCAACTTCGTGAAGCTGCTAAAGTATGACCTTTAAGCTTTTCATGTCACTACCTTTTTGTTATGCTTCCTACAATAGAGATCTGATTTGGGTTTTCTTTTTTCTTTTTTTTTTTTTCTCTTGAAAGAGTATCACAAAGCAAATAAGCACATGAAGTTGCAGCAGAAGTAGACCAGTATGCAAGGGGTATGCTTAGTGCTTCTAGCTATGCTCTCTTTGAGGAGCTCGGGTTATATTACATTGGTCCAGTGGATGGGCACAATATAGAAGATTTGGTCATCATTTTTCAGAAAGTAAAAGAAATGCCTGCACTAGGTCCGATTCTTGTACACATTGTAATAGAGAAAGGGAAGGACTATCCTTTAGCTAAGGCTGTAGCTGACAAAATGCATGGTGAGAGACCAACTTCATGATCTAATTATGTCCTATCATTCCACAAGAAGATCCTTAATTATCCTTCAACTCTTTCAGGGGTTGTCAAGTTTGATCCGAAAACAGGACAGCAATTTAAGCCCAAATCCTCTACATTTTCGTACACTCAGTACTTTGCTGAATCCCTGATAAAAGAAACCGAGTTAGATAACAAGATTGTAGCCATCCACGCGGCCATGGGCTATGAGACTGGCCTCAATTATTTTCAGAATAAGTTTCCAGATCGATGTTTTGATGTGGGAATTGCAGAGCAACACGGTGTTACATTTGCAGCTGGTTTAGCCATAGAGGGTCTCAAGCCATTATGTGCTATCTATTCATCATTCCTGCAACGAGGCTATGATCAAGTGAGCCAGAGGCATTTGATCGATTAAACATGTTTTATTTCTGATTTTAGTTCATTTTGATCATCAAACTAATGATTTTCCATGAATATAAAGGTGGTGTGTGATGTGGATATTCAGAAACTACCTGTCAGCTTTGCAATGGATTGAGCCAGTTTGGTAGGGGCAGATGGACCCACTCACTGTGGGGCATTTGATATCACATACATGGCTTGTTTGCCTAACATGGTGGTCATGGCTCCATGCAATGAAACAAAACTGGTGCACATGGTTGCTACGACAACAATTATTGATGATAGACCAAGCTGCTTCAGGTTCCCAAGGGGTAATGGAATTGGAGTAGTTCTTCTCGCTAACAAGAAGGGAACACCAATTGAGGTTAGCATTTGAAATAACCAACTAACTTCAAATTTCTCTAGGCAAAGAGTTGTAAATAAAAACTATTTGTTTTGTTTTTCTCATACGTAATTGAATAGATTGGGAAGGGAAGAATACCGATGGAAGGCAATAGAGTTGCTATTTTGGGATATGGGTCAATAGTTTGACAATGTGTGGAAGTCAGAGGCTTGCTTAAATCCCAAAACACATCGGTGACAGTAGCCAACGCAAGATTCTGCAAACCATTAGATGCCGAACTTATTAAGAGATTGGCCAAGGAGCATGAAATCTTTATCACTGTGGAGGAAGGCTCCCTTGGAGGTTTCAGATCTCATGTGGCTCATTTCTTAAACTTAAATAGCAATCTGGATGGACCCCTAAAGGTAATTTGTCGTCTGACAGATGAACATTTTTATTGTTTCCCCTAGATTCTAATTCTTCTTAGAGCCTTTTGCAGTTGAGAGCAATGATACTTCTTGATAGATACATCGACCATGGATCACCCCAAGATCAGCTTGAAGAATCAGGCTCTCTGCCAGACATATTTGTGTAATAGTGTTATCAGTTTTGGGGAAGCCCAAAGAATCTCTTATGTTCAAATGAGTCCACACATGGCATCAAATATTTCCCTTATAGTTAAGAAAATCATTCACATGTTTAGATGTTTCGAGTTAGGCATTATGAGGAGAGGAAACTTAGAAAGCCCAACTCAAAACCTTATCATTAGTTCTAGGAGGCTGAGATCCAAGACTCAAAATTCTCTCCCCAGGATCCCATTGAGACAAATATATATATATATATATATATTTTAGGGATTTGAAATGGTCAAACCAAGGCTTAAATTGTGTATTCTGCATATTCATTTTTTTTATACCTTTCTAACGTAAAACATATATGACATCATATAAATGACGATAAAGTTTAATTTAGTATTCAATGATAGAAAAGATCCTACTCTGTTGCATATTTCTATTTGTTTTAAAGAATTATTGTCGAACAACTTCTATGCAATAGACGTAAACTAATTAACAATAATATTGTATTCTAGCGCTTCTATTATGGGCCCTCACCTATCTGAAATTCTGAGAAAGACACACACACACACACACACACACGTATTATCACTGGGCAGTAACTCATGATGCAGGTGTTGATCAGTCTATCATTTACAAATAAACAAAATTTTGGTGGTGAACCCACCAAGCAGCATTATAGACCAATGAGTGTTTGTGCAGATTGACCAGCAGTTCTGCTAGTAAAGGGTCCTAGTAACATAAATGCACTCCACAAGATTATTCACCAATAATCTCCACAAGAACACAACCCGTCTTAGTGAAGTGATAGAATCTATTTGCATTTCTAGCAATTATATCTCTCCAAACAACTATGGATATGAATTTGATCCAATTGTGACAATCCCCACAAACCCAAAGGTGTAGAATCCTAATCCTTAGTATTGTCATGACAATACAAAGACATCTTTCTATTTCTTCTCCTCATCCAAATCTTGAAATACACACATTGTATCTGGGACCCATCCCAAACCCTTAACATTCTCTATTAATTCCTCTAACATTCCATCTCTCTCTATATAACTACCTCTGGAAAGTTGGCTTGATTTGTTAACACTTCTGCCTCTCTTAAGTCTCCTTGCAGCATGTACTAACATGTCAAACATGCCAGCATAGTGACCTATTCTCAGTTTGATGTTATTATTGCTCCCAAAGGATGCAAATATTTTACAGCCTTCTTCAACCAATTCTTCATTACAACAAGCTGAGACTACACAAGGTCTTAAATCTTTGGTCATGTTATATAATGACAACGTCTCATGACCAAAACCATTCTAGGCAAAGCTATAGTCAACGAATTAGCAGGTGCCAAATTTAATTTGAAATTCCCACTACCACATTTCCCATGCGCTGCCCCTGTATATTTAGCTCTGCCTAAACCTAATTTTGTAACTATGGCATGGATTTATCTTCCCTGTTCAAGCATTGTAAGGTTCGAACATGCACAAATAACACTTGACAATGTGAAATAATTTGGATTTGTTGAACTATGCATCATTTGGCAAAAGAAAATTCTCTTCTCAACTGTTTCACAGAAGACCCACCACCAGAGATGTCCAAGCCACTCCATTTGGGTTAACAAAGTGCTTAAAAATTGATAGAGAATCATCAACTAAGCCACATTTAGAATACTTGGAAAGACCTAAAGTTTGTGAAGCAACAACATTATTCAAATCCGGATTTGATAATGAGACCATGAATCAACTTACCTTTACATGAATCCTCTCAATTGCCATAACAACTTAAGATGCTTACAAAAGCATACTCATAAGGCTTAATGCCCTATTTAATCATATTTCCAAAAAAATATCTATAGCTCACCACGATGGCAGTAACCAACAATTAAAGCTCTAACAGAACAACTTCTTTGTCCACAACTCAATCTGAAATAGACCAAACATCCCACACATTCCCAAACTTCCAAACATATCCACGAGTGCGCTACCAACAAACGCATTTGACACCTTCAAACCCAACACTGATGACAACCTATAGGCTTTCCATCATTCACTAACAAGACCCAAATCAGAAAATACCTTGAAAACCAATAGAAAGTGTAAATTCATATGGAAGAAGCAGAACTCCCCACAAAATGATCATCTCGTAAGGCCTTGTAGCTTCTTCACTTATTTTATGTCTAATGTAAGAAGCAAAAGGGACTGTTTATGTAGCATTTCATCCAACAATTTACGTGCGTCAACAATACATCCACGCTTTAGGTACTCATCAATGAGCTTATTACCTAAACTGAGGTGAGGAACCCAAGATTTCATCATGAAGATTTTAATCCTAGTTAAACGGTTGCTCTTTAGATCTTCCTGATTGGCTTAATAGAAATTTCTTTCAGCTACTAGGCTAGATAGGAGGATCTTGTAAAAGGGGTATGCCCCCTTCCTTGTTTTGTAGATACTGCACATTCTATTACTGAAATAAAGTATTACTCACCAAAAAAATTTGTTGTTTGGTCCGTACAGATTGGAGTAGGTCTCCACCTAGTAAGTGTCATCAAAAAGCCCGTGGTCTATGGCCCAGCCCAGCCCAGCCCAGCCCAGCCCAGTGGGCTTTGGCCCGGTGTAATATCCATAATTTTTATTCAGTAATTGATTGCGTAGATGAAAACCTACCCAAAGTGATTAGCGACTTTCCAATTCTCGTTTAGCAAATTACGAGAAATACTAAGAAATTAATCCACAAGTAACACGTACTAATTGAGCCAGTTTTCCTAGGAATAAATTAATAAACATTATACAATATCTTAGGGAAATTTTTAATTAGCCCAGCTAAGAGTTAATTAAAACAACTACACTCATTATTTTTCAAGAGTCCATTTTCCATTATGTCGTGAAAATGAGAAACATTAGAAAACTTCATGCAAAGTAAATTGGCATTCACCCATGCCCGGCCCCACCCACACATGCACTAGCTACTGACCTTTCACCCATTAATCCATTTTGATGATACCATGCAGTAGGATGAGATTAAGCCATGCAAGATATCTCACATGGCAATGGCCATATCATTAGCCACGGATCAATACTAGAACATAACCTTATCTTTTGCCAAGAGACATCCCATTTGAGGTGTCTCTCCATGCATCAACCGGCCAAAGAACACATTCTAGAAGGTAACCCCTCCAAAGGTCACCCCACACTTCTAGTAATGCACCGGCCAAGTGACACTTGATTTCTCACATGGCCATAACCTTTCATCCAGCCCCAAAGGAGTCACCCCCCCCCCGGCGGAGAGCATTTCGACCAGTTTTCCTCATGCCAAGACACATGATCCTCTCCCCACTCCAAACAATGACACATCACCTCCATCTCAAGCCAAGAACTTGTAGGAACTCTCTCCTTCAGTCCATTAGTCGTGCACCATGATTTTAGCAAAAGAAAAGAGAGAGAGGGGGTTGCCATGGTGCAGCCAAGAGAAAAAAAGAAAGAAACAGCGAGAAAGAGAGAGAGAGAGAGAGAGAGAGAGAGAGAGAACAAAAGAGAGGGAAAGGAAGAAATCTGAAAGGGTGAGAGAGTTGTATTTCAATCAACAAGGAAGGTAGAAAAGCTTCTCTTCTCACCTTTCACACCACCTGTTGCACCGACGGCAAGAAGAAGAGGCGCAGATAAGAAGGTATACACCCTCCCTCTACGTCTTTGTTTGCATGTCATCGCAGTAGCTTAACTAGGAAGAAGTTAAACAAGTGCATTTGGTCAGTTACAGTCTTGGTTTTGTCAGATTATGAAGAAAATGAAAGAAATAAGGTGTTGTAGGTCACTAGTTTTGGAAAACCCAGAAACTGTGACACTACAGAGCTATTTTGGAAGCCCAAATGACCTCTGTTGTTAATTCAGAGACTATAGGTGGAAGTACCTCAAAACATTACTTGATTTGGAATTAAATTTGGCATGATTCCATTGAGAAACAAAAGAGAAACACTATGTAAAGTTTGAAGAGTTTCTGATGCAAAATCTGCAGAAAACGGCCAATTTCGTGGGCTGTTTGGCCTACCTAAATATCTTCTTCTGCGATGAATTTTTGTACACTTAAACTTTGATATCTAAGGGAAATCTGGGTTTTGGTTTCAGCCAAAAATCTGCAGTATTCGAATTATGGTAATTTTTCAAAGTTAAGCTGCCACTGTAGAATTTTGAAGCTCTGCCTTGAAACCCCTGCTTTGACAACTGATTTGACCAAGTTAGAGTCTTCGAAAGATCATAAATTTTTACTGAGTTTTCTAGATATATGAGTTGGGGTGTGTACCAAATTTCAAGTCTATTGATGTTATTTTCCTAGGTTTCAAACCTCTCGAAGTTGGACACTCTACTGCTGAAATTTTATCTCAGCACTACCCTGTCTTGGAGCCTACCAAATAAATACCTAGATTTGTCCTAAAATCATTAAATTAGGTATGAATATTCCCTGAAAGGTCTATTTTCAGATCCAACAAGTTTTGAAATTTATTGATAAAAGCTTATGAAGTTATGTTCATCTTACCAGATCTAGCTCAGAATTGGCAGCTCAGAGGACTTAGGAGATGTTGGTGGTAAAGTCCTACAAGCTATTAGAGCTTGGGAGAATTGTTTTAGAACTTTATTCCCAACATAATAAACCTTCATTTTTGGAGAGTTTTATAAATAGCACACATGGTTGTCATTATTGAATTTATTTCTTAAAATTGGACTCAAGTCACACTAAGAAGTCTTTGTTTGAAAATGGTTCAATTTTTACTAATTCTTAGGTTATGGACTTAACAGAGTTAATGGGGATACTCTAGAAATCTTACCGAGAAAGTGAAACACAAAAGAGATTGGGCACGAAAATCGAGAATGCCACTAAGCTAGCCAAATAGTTTTTAGGTAGGAAATTGTGCATTCTCTATGATACATGCTCATTTCTTTTTTAACCAAAGCTTTGTTTAAATGCTAAATTTTATATCTTACTTTATTATATTGCATAAGTTACAAAAGTTGCATTTCATGCATGTTCACATCACTGAGGAGGAATAAGGGAGGCATAACCGAATAATGAAAGAACCCCGGGTTTATATCATGGGTGACTACTGATCAACTGGTATCGGGGATACCACGAATCAATATTCATTAACTTGATATAGGCTAGATAATCATGGGTGGGCCCCCACTAATCTTGAAGAGAAGGAGTGTCAAGGGTGGCCCTACTGGGCTTGATGATGCCCCAGGCATGACTTACTTGCAGGATCCTAGAAATGCTAAAAAGAAACGGGTACATATGCATGTCATAGCATTATTTTACTGCACTGCATTTTAAACCTGTGTTGTTGCGCCCCGGTTTTTGGGTGTTTAAGGTCCTTTCGGCTCGAAGACCCTAAAGCACGGAACTCTGTCACTAGAACTTATCCTTCTAGAAGGACAAGTGTGGCTAGATTTGAAAATTGGTTTGACTTAGGGCTTTTTAGAAAAATAAGAGTCGCCACCTTACTTGATTAAGGTGAGTTAGGGCACCTAAAACTAAGTGTTAGTCCGAAGATTAAATTTAGGAGTTTTTTTTTTTGGAAAAGGTTTTGAAAACTCCCTCAAGAGAGGGTTTTTGAGAAAATAGGTTGTTTGGCAACCTTTCGAAAGATTTAAGCCCTTTTGAAAAATAACTCTATTTTGGTCATTTGAAAACAGAAATCTATAGTTCGGGGGTTGGTTACTTGCAGGGAAGATATCCTAAGATCATCACCATACCCCGCCCTTTCGGTACTTACATGTCTAATCACCATTTGTTTGCTCACTAGAATAACCAGTTACCATTGTTCACTTAATATCCACTTTAGAATTTTAAAAACGGGGTTTAGTCATCATTTTTTGGATAGATGATGCATGATGCAAGTTTTTGGAAGAAGTTTGAAAATAATAAGGGTTTTGAAAGAGTTTGGAATAGGAACTTTGAATTGATTAGAATTTTTGAAAAAGGGATTGGAGTTGGAACAAAAGTTATGACCGCACCATTTTAGGTTACCTACGTATCTCATTTGGTGAGAATCAGGTCATTCGTAGTTCGGGCAAGAGCCCGATGAAAAATAGGCGCATTAGGGCCTTTGAAAGGTTTAAAGACACTTTGGAGTCTTTGGAAAGGTTTAAGACACTTTGGAGTCTTTGGAAGTTGAAGATTCTTTGTGGTCTTGGAAATTTTGACTTGAAATTGGATGGTGGAGTATTTTGAAAATGTTTTTGGATCAACTTAAGGGAGTTTTGGAAAAAGATGCTTTGGCATGACTCAAGAGAACTTGAAGTGTTTTTGAAGTCTTGTTTTGAAAACCTTGGTGGCATGATTTTGGAATGTTTTGATGAACTGGTTTTTGAAAGTGATTTTTGGAAATGGCTAGGGTTTTGAAGTCCTAATGTGGACAACCTTAGAGGTTGTTCTTGATTTATCACTTGTGCTTGGAATCCGTAACCATGAGGGGGCTAGGGATACCTTAAGTTTGTGACCTTTTGAAAGCATTTTTGGAAACGCCTTGAAGATGGAGTGTAAGAATATTTGAAGAGTTTATGAAGTTGGTTTTTTGAAATTATGAGAGTATGGGGTTTTAGAAAAATAATTTATGAGAATAGTTTGAAAATTGAATGACCATTTAGAAGAGGGTTGAAGAATTGGAATCTTGAAGTGTATTAACCTAAATAGGGTTAGCTTATGGTTAGGGGTAACCTAAGGTTAACTAACTTGGGTTAGATTAACCTAGGGTCAAGATGACCTATGGTTAACTAATCAAGGTTGGGTTAACCTAGGGTTAAGGTGACCTAGGGTTAAGTAACTAAGGTAGGGTTGACCTAAGGTTAGGATGACTTAGGGTTAGGTTAACCTAAGGTAGGTCCACCAGGGTCAAGTTAACCTAGGGTTAGTCAATTAGGGTCAAGTTAACCTAGGGTTAGATTGGAGAATGATTTTGAAAGTTGTTTTGATGCATTCTTTGAAAGAGTTTTGAAAAACAAAACATGATATGCAATGGATTTTGGTTGGCAATCTTTTTGAAGATCATTTCTATGAAAATTTTGACTTTAGCCAAGAGTATGGTTTGTATGGTTGGTGTTTGGAAACCATTCCAAGAAAGGTTTACTTATGGCCATTGTAACCATAATCTTGACAAGAGTGTAAAGGGTCCAAAAATCAACATGGTGATAGCAACTTTTTAAGGCACCATTTTTAATACAAAGATGGAGAGAATGCATTTTTGAAGATCATCTTTGGAGAAGGATTTTGAAAACCATTTTTCAAGTGAACCATTCCATCAAGAGAGGGTTCATATAGCCAAACAAAAGGGAGACCACTCAAGAGAGGGTTCCATGGGGCCATTCTAACCATTACACTTAAAAGAATGAAAATCTTGAAAATTAGAGAATTAGAAAGCAATTCTTGTGCAAATTAAAATGTCATGACACCAAAATGAGAGTTAGGGGGTTAGTAGGAGGTCTTTTAAGGCATAATTTCTAAAATCCCATCCTACACTTCAAGGGGTCAACTCTTGAAACAATTTTTGAAAGAAAAATAGAGTTTGGAGATGGCATGAAAATAAGAGCAATATAAGCATGGTAGGGCATGAAAATAAGTATAAAATGAAGCTAAGCATGCAAAACATGATCAAAATAGTAATATGCAAGGGGTCATGATCACATACAAGGCTTTTAGGCTACACCATATAAACAAAGGGCTTTTAGGCCATACCATCTTAAAGTAGGCAAGTGAGAGGTCCCCCTACACGGTGGCTCTCACTTGCTTTCGTCTAGGCATGATCTAAGAGCTCTCTTGGCTTAAGCATGCAAGAATGGGGGGTTGAAGATGGGGGTTAAAATAGAGAATAACCTAAGTAGGCTAGGAGGGATAAGAGAAGAGTGGGAGAAGACACAAATGTAAAAGAGATACCACCTTTTGCCTTCAACACACTTGTAGTCTTCAAGAGATGCTTTGATGGGAGCTTGAATGACTTCAAGAAGGCTTAGAGGGCTGGTAGGGAGTGTTTGATGGTGTATAAGGCTTTATATGTGAAGCATATAGGCTTGGGGATGATGGGACCTAAGCTAAGTGTTGGAGAGATGAAGTGTGTATAGAGATTCGCAGCTCTGGAGTGACTTCAGCAGGGCTTTGCATCAAAAATTGGAGTTGGAATATGCAAAGGGTGGTCTGGTATTTATAGGGATTCTGGAACAGGCTTGGCGCGTGTACTACATGCGCCTGGCCAAACTTTGGACCTGCGCAGGTACTGTTCCATTGCCAGAACGACACGTGACACCCTATGTGCTGGACAAATCTCGACTATTGATCGAAAGTTGGTCGATCTTATCAAAATTTGAGCGCATGTAGCATACGCTCCATCACCGGAAAAGTTCGTCCAAACTTTGCCTTGATAATTGAGTCAATCGAGAAGGTTTCGGGGGAATCGATTGCACTCGTGATGTTCTCCCAGGGCTTTCGGTAAATTTTCATGTTTTTGAAAAGTTTAAACTATGTTTGGAAGTGTGAGATATCGTATGGGGAAATGTTCATAAAAAGACAATTTTACGGAGAGTCTGTGATACACTCCATGGGTGTTCGAAAGTAGCCATTTTCGTATCGCATGATCAAGGCCTTCGGGAAGCAATCTTTTCGATTAGACCGTATCGATGGAAAGTATTCCAAAAATACTTTTGGGAATTCCCAGATTTACGCATTTCTCAAGTCATTTGACAGTGCGTTTTGATTAGGGAATTAGAGAAAAAGTCAACCTTGGTGGGGCGTCTGCGAGACGCTTCAGGGGTTGCTGAGAGTTATAGTTTTCGCACCGTACGATGGAGGGCTTCAGAAAGTGATCTATTCGATCGAACCGTATCGATGGAAAGATCTATGAATAAGCTTTCGAGAATTCTTTAATTTACGCATTTTTCAAGTCAGTTAATGGTGCGTTATAACCAGGGAATTGGAAGAAAAGACAATTTAGGCGGAGCGTCTGCGAGACACTCTAGGGAACTTTTATCGAGTCGTGAGTGTTTAGTGTCATAGGGTCCTTCTCGAGTTAAACAAGGGTGCATGGTGAAACCCTTTGCTCGAAATCCCAGGATCGGTGCTGTTTCGGGGTATGTTTGGATTGTCGGGGGCAATTCAGTCACTTTGACCCGGATTGGTCGGAAATGGTCAAGAATGGTTTGATGTGTTGTGTTAAGCATGTAGAGTTGTTCAGGGATGGTTTTGGGAGAGTCTTTTACCATTCGGCGGGGTTTGTGCAGTGTTGTGGTGTTTAGGGGCAAAATGGTCATTTTGACTAGAGTGGGCGGAATAGGATCAGATTTGGACCAAATGGCGTGCAGGGGACGCCTAATGGTTTTACAACACTTTGGAAGGATGAACTTATTGTTTTAAGGGATTTTGAACTTTCCTAACACGCGCTTGGTGGCCCAAGGGGCAGGTTTGGTCATTTTTCATCAAGTCGGGCTAGCAAGCGCCGGGTGTTGACCTAGGTGTTGGTTCCCGAGACCGCCCGGTCTCGAAAAACTACCTGTGCGGTGTTGGTCTCTAAGAATACCCGGTTCTTATAGAACTACCTGTAGGGGTGGTGTTAGTTCTTGAGAACGCCTAGTCCCACAAAGCTACTTGGAAGGGTGGTATTGGTCTCTGAGAATGCCCGGTCTCAGAGAACTGCCAAATGACGGACATTCTACGTTGGCGGGCTAGCAGGCGCCAAAAGTGAACCGTCTGGAATTTGATGTGGTGTTGGTCCCCGAGATCGCCTGATCCTGGGAAGCTACTTGGATGGCATTGGTTTCCGGGACCGCCCGGTCCAGAAAGCTGCCTGGAATAATGGTGCTTATGGCTCCAGCGGGTCCTTGTGGACCCGAGAAGCGACTAGTTGGTTGGATTGGAGATTGCAAGGCTCATCTTGAACCTGCATGTGTTGTGATGTTGGAAACCGAACTCGGTCAAGCCGGAGATTGCCGAGCGGGCAAAAATGGGATGCTTACATGTGTATTATAGAAGTCATAGAATTCCTACTGGGCTTCGCAACTCACTCCTATCTTATAGGACAACTTTTCAAGAATTGAGACATCAACTGGGTTCCGAGGAAATGAATACAGGGAATAAATTTCATAGCTCTTATAGAACTCTAGTTTTGTTTTCGTTTTTGGGTTGTAAACAAAATAAAGTGGTGGATTCAGCTGTAGTAATAATGTTCTTATGAGGTAATGCTCACTTTGGAACTATGTATATGATGAACTTCTAACTAATAACCCCTTGTCTCGATCTAGAGAGTGAAGTGGGTCATGACAAAAGTTGGTATTAGATTTACTTATTAATGATCCAAAAAATCCAGGTCGTTACTCCCGGCCCATGGCCTAGAGAGCCCAAGCCCGGGGTAGTATAGACTAGACTTGGGTCTACCTGTGGGCAGCCCATGGGCTAGCCCAAAAGCCCGACCCATGGCCCGACCCGTGTCCCTCCCGTCCGTCCATTGTTTGCTTTGACTTTAAGAATGAGAGCTTAAACAAGCAACTCAATTATGATCCTTTTTTTCTTTTTAACAACTCCTCTATTCTGCATGCTAGCTATTTGCTAGTCCAATAAGGCTGAATAAGTTGATCAATACACACACACACACACACACATATATATATATATATGAACATATGTATATGTATATGTATAGCAAAAAGTTGGTGTGTTATGAATGGGATCACATCAATGATCAATGAACTTAGTTCACCTAATAAAGAATAGTGACAAATAATTTTTTACTTTATGTATCACTTTATCAAACTTATGAAATTAGTAATTATTTTTTTTTAGGAGAGTTGTGCAAATGATTAATAGATGTGTATGTGTCAACCTAGTTGGGATATACTTATACTGTAGTGATGCAGTCCAACTCCCTAACTTTAATTGTTTACAATATTTACATGTAAAGAATCAAGATCTATAGATGATTTCATGTAAGTACGCATTAATTTTTATAAATAAATTTTTTTTCTTATTTTTTATACTTTTAGCCTTTTAATTTAGTATAAAAAAAAAGTGAAGGCTTATAAGCCCAGGCCTGGGTCTTATTTTTTGGCACATGGCCCGAACCAGGCCAGTCAAAGCCCAGCTGAGCCCAGTCTAGCCCTACCAAAAATAGGCCGGCCGGCCCGGCCTGACCCGGCCCATTGACGACCCTTACCACCTAGATCACACAGAGGGCGTGTAAGGGCATGAGCGGGTGCGGGAGCGTGAGAGTGTCAAAAATTTAAATTTATAAGGTTAAAACGCTTCGAGTGCGTCTATATTATGTTATTTTTTATTTTAATATATCTAAAATTTGCATTATTAAATATATTATAACATTTTTTATATTTTATTATATAATTTCTATACCAAAATTTTTGGTTTTTTTTACCAAACTAGAGTAAAAGTTAAAGTTTATTCCCCAAACCAAAAGTTTGGGAATCTTATTCTAAAAAAAACGTAAAACATTGTTGGAATTAACATTTTACCCTAAAGCTTTTTTTTGTAAAAACATTTTACCTTTGCCTGCTGCCAAATCTGCAAAAAGCACCTGCCAAACTTGTAAAAAGAATAAAAAAGCATTTTTATGAAAAACGCTTCACTATGAAGAGTTTTCATAAAATCGCTTTTATCCTCGTTAAATCCATCCCATGTGTCCCTTCTCTCCCTCACTCTCATTTCTTTTCTCCTCCCAGGTAGCCTTATTTCTTCCTCCCCTCTCTCCTCACCTACCTTGCTCCCTTCACTCCGGCAGCCACCTCTTTTGTCAGTAAGTACTAATTTACACATTATTATATAATTATATATTTTTTTGTTAACTATATAGGTATAATATAGTTCAAATACTACTCATATTGCTCCATTTGTTGCGGCAGCCATCTTCCTTGCTCCTCTCACTCTAGCAGACATCTCCAGCAGCTCCCTTCACTCTGGCAGCCACCTCTTTGGTTGGTAACCACTCATTTTTATTTTTATTTATCTTGTTTAGGTGTATAGTAGTATCACATATATATATATATATATATATATAAATATACACATTTTGTAATATAGTTATAATATAATATTTGATTGTTAGATATAAAGTGTTAGATACATTGTTGTTATATTATTGAAGTTGTTTAATAGATGTGATCTATTTATTTTATGTCATTTTATTTGTGTCATCATTTAGTGAATGGTTAATATAAATGTTTGTTTAATATAAATTTTTTTCATGAAGGCCTTCTCATGGCTAAAAGAATTAAATATTATGTGAGTGAGTAAATAGTTAGATTATAAATAATGTAAGTAAAGCTTAAACTTAACTCATAAATAGATCTTCAAAATTTTATTTAGTTTGTTTTTTGATATGACAAATAAATTTGGGAATTAGGATTAGGGCTATGGTTGCTTAGGGTTAGGGTTTGTGTTATATGGATGGGATAGGGTTGCTAGGGGGTTAGGGTTGCAACGGCTAAGTTTGGGGTTTTGAACTAGGGTTAGGGTTTGGGTTGCTAGGGGCTAGGGTTGCTTAGGGTTTAGGGCTAACTAGTTAGGGTTTTGAGTAAGGATGAACCATAAAAATGTTAGGGTTAGGCTTTAAGGCTAACGTCGCTAGGGTTAGGGTTTGCATTGGTTAGAGTTAGCATTAGGGTTAGGGTTAGTGCAAGGGTTGCTTAGGGTTAGGGTTTGTGTTATATGGATGGGTTAGGGTTGGTAGGGGGTTAGGGTTTGGGTTTGGGCTGCAGCAGTTAAGTTTGGGGTTTTAAACTAGGGTTAGGGTTTGGGTTGTTGAGGTTTAGGGTTTAGGGGGTTAGGATTTGGGTTAGGGTTTTGAACAAAAAAAAAAATTTTTTTTTTTATGTAAAACGTTGTTGGTAACAACGTTTTACATAAAACGTTTTATACAATTTTTTGCAAGCATGACAAGCGCAAAGGTAAAACGTTTTTACAAAAAATGCTTTAGGGTAAAACGTTAATTCCAACAATGTTTTACATTGTTTTGGGAATAAGTTTTCCAAACTTTTGGTTTTTTGGGGAATAAACTTTTAACTTTTACTCTGGTTTGGTAAAAAAAACAAATTTTTTTCATATTTAATATATAGTACACTAAAATCTAAATAAATTAGCAACTTGGCCCATGGATTATATGTTTTCAATTGAAAGTGAGCTTTCTTTAGTCATAGTTCAGTCTTAACATATATTTAAATACCATAATAATACACGTGGCAATCAATTCTTAGTTCAAACTTGAGTTCGAGGATTTGATTATTTGAGTTTGCAAATTTGATTATTTGAGTTAACCAATTTGATAGGATTTAGCTCCCAGTTCGCCAGTTTAAGGACTAGAGCGCAATTTATTTATCTAGTTAGAAGAATTGTGTGACTTAGGTCTCCACGTTGGCCAACCCATTTTCTACTCTTGGGGCTAGGCCGTGAAGGATTTATCTCTTGTGAATAATCTAATTTCGATGTAGATGTTTCACCTTTGATTAGAAATAGGAGAGAATTAGTCGAGATGTGTATAAGTTTGGCTCAGACATTCCTAGCTGCAATATCAAAAAGAAAAAGAGAATTATTGCCAAGTTTAGTCGAAAATATATTTTAGCTAGACCCAAATTCTTTCAAAAATAGATACTCGAACTTCTTAGGGTTTTGTGTATTCTACAGTTGGACACTCTAATATCAACTCCGTCAATATATTCCCGCTCCTTGACTAATTTGACTGTATGAATCAACAATTCTACCCCTCTTTGCGTTAAGAAAATGAGAAAAGGCATGCTACAATTTCTTATACCCATCTCTTTCCTCTCTACTTTTTTTTCTTCTTTCCTACTTCATCCCTCTTTTCTTCTTCTTCTTCTTCCCCTTTTCTAGCTCTCTCTTTCTCTCCCTCTCCTGTTATAGATAAATGCCATTTCCGATAGATGAATGACAATTTCTATTTAGGAATTTATGCATTAGTCCTTAATTCTAGGAAAAAAAATTTGCTGGAATTTTTTTGTTAAAACTAGTGGTGTGGTTGGGCACGTGAGATGCATGTGGAGGGTTTCTTTTGAAATTTTTAGTTAATAATTGGTCTCCTTAAATATGTAAAATTATTTTTTATGAAGTTATTGTATTTAAGGATTGGGTCTCCATGAGTATTTAATTTTTTTTTTTATTTTTTATGTAGCTTTACCATAAGGATTGGTCTTCGTGATTAATTGAAATGATATATGATACTTATTTTTTTCATTTGTACCAAATGAAAGGGAAACAAAATGAAATTTTGTAACTTCATTTATGTAGGTTAATCCTATAGGTAAATGAACAACTTTTGTATACAATTGATTACATTGGTTTTCAAGAATTTAGTGCAAGATTTGTTTTGTAGAGCTATCATCTTGAAAATAAAATGTTGGATGACCTTTTGAGAAGTTTCATTTGTGTAAACTCCTTAAATTAAAGAGCTTAACTCTTTGATCTTCATTTAAAGTCTGTACACAGTATGAATTAATTAAGCTCTAAAGGCTAAAGTCCCGTAGTGACGTAGGAGAATTAAGTACCTGGAAGACTCAATTACCAGCTACTAAATTCCATCAAGCTGCTTTAACTTCAAAAATCATTTTCTCAAGTTGGGGTTTAACTTGCGTGTGACATAATATTAGTTAATTTAAACCCACATGCATATGGAAAGTGGAAACTTCTTGAGTTAGTTTCGTACACATAAAAAATCAGAAAACAGGTAAATCATTCCTTTTTTATTTTTTGCTGTGTACTGAGCTGATTTCAGGGATTCTTGGAAGGCTTCCCTTTTCTCCTACTTTGTAGTTGTTGCTAACACACCCATACTGCTTAAAGAACTTCGGGGTTACCTATAAAGGTTGGAGCAGTCTTTGTTTCAAGACATTTTCTTTGTGGAAATGTAATATGACTAAGCCAGAGTGGCAACAATGGAATTATCTTTGGCGTAATGTGGGGGGTTGCATCATTCCCAATAGATCATGTAAACTAACTCCTAGATGGCAATGAAATTCTGTAGTGACAAATCCAGTTCGTGTGATTTTAAATCAATTAGATCATTTACCATAAACGAAAGTCTATTTACCAAAAAGAGTCACACGTGATCTAAGAAGCAGGAGATTAGAAATCAATAAGAGCCGCACATGATATGTATCGCACATGAAATACATGTAAAAGCTAAAGGTCCCTCGAAATTCAATAGTTAAAGCAAATGTAGACATAAAACAAAAATAAAAAGATACAAATAAAATACAAATACAATCACACAATACCTTTATCCAAGGCCAGCATAAAACTCACTCTAACCTCTCCTCTTCTATATGAAAGATAACTCAAAATGCTCCATGCAGTTTAAGCTTCAAGAAGAACTCCACAAAGGATTGAGTTTTATTTAGAAGCCACTTTCATAGATGAATTATCCATAGAATTTGGGGATAACCCTTCTTTAGTTCATGCTATGACCATTTGAAGGTAGCCACACCAACGGTGTCTACAGGTGCTTCTAATACCTTTTCATAAAGCGTGTCCCATAAAGCACAGTGACTTTTCTTTCAATAAAAGAAACTCCTCTTTGTACCACAAGGAGGTGAGCAGAGGTAGGCCACTGCAGGAGCTAAGTCCATGTTACTTACCATATAGACTTTGTAATCTACCCTTAGACTTCACCAATGTGAGAACAGCCTACTCATTGAAACATCCTCTGAAAGGTCATCGACACTTGACATTTCAGATTGGCAACTGAAACATTAGTATTAACATGAATAAAATTGCTGACTTGTGGAGAGAGCTCGCCTACAATAACATAAAGTTCAATATGCCAAGAGGAAGTCAAGTCACATAGGCCTCTAGCAGAATCACAGGCATTAAACTGTAGCATTGTCTCTGTATTTATTTATAACAATTTAGGGCCTAGAGTTAGCAACTCTCATGTTGGCCACAATATCATTCCAAATCTGTTAATTTTCTTTTCCTTTTTCTCTTCAGACTAAATTCCCTTGCACCCTTCGGTGAACAATCTGAAGTACAATGAAATAGCAACATGACTGCCATTCCTTACAAGAATGGAATATCATGTTTTTACTTTTACAATGAAATACCCATTATTGTTTGTTTGTTTGTTTTTTTTTTTTTCCTTCCACAATTGATTTTGAACTATTGTAGAACAAAAGTATGTATGATCCATTTTTGCTAAGGAAAATTAGAATATTTGTTATTCAGATATGGAGAGAAAACTGCTTTTCTAATGTAGCCTTGGTATAAGGTTTTGTACGATATGCAAATGAAAATGACTAAAGAATGTGAAGTCCACATGACAAAACATTTGCAAACAGGAAAAAGACAGCGACAATAGCACGGATATAAAATGACCAGTAGAGCGTGCAACTTCTCTCGATTATTTTCGTACACAGAGAATATGTCAAAGTAGCTTTTAAAGTTAGGCTAAAACCAAAAAGAAATAAATCTGTGTGCAATTATATTTGCTTGGAACTTTACAGAGCATGATAGAGTTAGATGCCCGAATTTACTTTTAACTTCAAAACACATTTTTCTATTCACAGATAAGAGAGCAAAAAATAATTAAAGCATATGTAGTGCAAACACCTCAATTTCTACATTGCTAACTCTTCGTTAGAAAGGTCAGATCATGCTATTAGTGCCCTCTGCAAATTCCAAATTGGAACCATAAATGATCAACATTAGACTGAGAACATAACTATGGCATTATAAACAGATACTACCTGAAGTTCTGGACTTTCAAGCCAGAAACGGTGACGAAAGAGGGTAGTTTCCAAGGAAAGAAGTCATTTTTTCATTTCCTCCTGAATGCACCCGAAATAAATTACAAATAAGTAATACTTTTGCAGACACACCCATACAAGAACTTCAGGAACAATAAGAAATTCAGGAAGAATAAAAACTTATGGTCTACATGACATAAGTCGCAGAACAAAATTGGGGAATGATGTCCTTGTTAATAACTTCAAATGCTTGTGGATGGGGCATACTTGCCATCCACAATTCTTTTCCCCAATAGTATCCAGTAATTCAAACACAAAAAACAACCCCAAGACTGAGACAAACCAATCCCAAGATAGACCAATCGATAAAAACGCTTGGGCAGAATTTGTGAGAGAAAGATGGTTAAACAAAGTTTTAAAAACCCTAGTAAGTCATATGTAACATTGCGTATTGTTCTCCAATTTTTTAGTGTGGAATTGATCACCACGAAACTTATAAAGCACTGAAAGATAGTGACTTTCTAAAGAGTTACCAAGGTGCAGACGTTTTAAGGAGAGTTCACTTTGAAACGGTGCTCTTCAAAGGGATGGGTAGTATTTGTCATTTCATTTTCTTTTTAGGGTCATTTGTGAACAAAAAAAGTGTGGGAAACACTTTGGTAGCTTCCGTCTTTTAAAATAGTAGAGATAAGGAGATGTTGTTAAGCCTATAGTCATACCTTTGAGTTAGTTAAACTAAATTTTGCAGGATGTTAGTGAAATGTCAGAAAAGAAATGCCTGTAAGTGCCCCTAACCAATTTTAAATGGAAAGGGGCATGTACGGTGTAGTATAAGCACTAATATGTCATTGCATTTGATGACATGGCCTAATAGGATGAATGGGGCAGAGAATAGGACACAAAGAGGGGTAGAGGATATGCTTTCATGTATAGATTTTGTGTCATGTTCTCTGCCCCATTCATCATATTGGGCCATGTCATCAAATGCAATGACTTTTAGTGCTTATTTTATTTCTATGTATTACATAAGATAATTATGCCAATTAACATCTATAATAGGTAACAAATCAATATAGGGACTATTTCTATATCATAATCCTTTCTCAATCAAAACTCTTCTCTCTCATTTCATGAAAATCTTACCAAAACCCTGCAGCAAGGAAAACAACCGGAAGCCTTTACACATATGGTAATCAAATTCCAAGTACCAAATATGATTTTATCATTTTAATTCTTTTGAAGGTGACATCAAAACAAAAAGCTGCTTGCTTTGATAGATTGATCTGTTACAAAAAAGAAATTTTTTTTATTTGATTTCCAAACCTGAGTTGACACTTCCAAGTTCTTAAGAACGACGTGTTTTCTGGATTAGAAAGATGACTTACTCCATTCATATTGGCAGAGGTTGTAACATTTAGATAGAATAATTCATTTATATATGCTTGTATATGGAAGATGTATACGAAAACTAGGGTTTGGAATCTTTTATATAGAGATAGTATTGGTTTAGGAGAGATTTCCAATATCCAATTTTCATTTTTATTTTTCTTACCTATTGTAAATTTTCTTTTTATAATTGCTAAATATAATAAATGACAAAATCTTAGCATTTATCTTTATCAAAATTGCTGACATGGCCCAATAGGATGAATGAGGTAGAGAAGGGGACACAAAGAGGGATAGACTATTTGCGTTCTATATATATATATATATATATATATAGGGTTGTGATTGTTTCATACAAAAACTTAAACTTCTTTCCTTTATAGGACTCTGGCAATTATGAAAGTTTTGGATGAAAATTTTGGAGATCGCTTCTACCTAATTGGATATAATATTGAAAAGTATTGTTGATAATAGTACTGCTCTGTATTTCAAGGGGAATATCTTAGAAGAGAATTTTCAGCTCTCTATGAGTTCATATCAACAAATTGAAGTAAAGTTTTATCTAGCTCCTATTTCTGAGTTTCTCTTGCATTTAAGACAACAGGATATGTTGTAGAAGATGATTTATTTGTTTAAATCTTCTTCGTTGAGGACAGATATAAAAAGAAGTCTGGTATACATTGAGTCAATTGGCATAAAATTTGGAGCTTTGGAATATACATTTTGTTAGTACACCACAATTGCAAAAACAATAAATAACTAATAACAATGGAGACTCTGAAAAGGGACAAATAAATACAGCTTGTAACTAAACAATTATTGTTCAAAGTGTGTTGAAACAAGGTACGATTGCCTTATTTTGGTTAGTTCTTTGAATGGAGATACGGTCACAACTGAATCTTTGCTTTCTTCTCTTAATAAGAAGCTGTATTCTATTTTTGAAATGTCCAAAATGCTCCCCAATTGTAAGAGTTGCAAATGGAGAGTGACTTAGGCGGTATAGGTGTCTATTTTTTAAAGGTAGTGGACCGAGTTGTTGATAAGGGTATAGGTAAAATTTAATAAAAAACTTAAATGAGTTTCAAAATGTGTTTAATTTTGATTTGTTTATATTTCAAATAAATCTCAAATGAGCTTCAAAGCCATTAATCGAGCTAAGTTTGAGTAGTTCACGTTTTATACAATCTTAGAGTGCATGTAAACTTGTCCAATTGACCTAAAAAAATTAATGATTTTCAAAAGTATTCAAGCTTGACTTGTCCACATTACAAGCCAATCTTGCATATAAATTTGTCTAATCGACCCAAAGAATTAATAAGTTTCAAAAGTATGCAAACTTGACTTGATCACATTACAAGCCGAACAAGTATGGAACAAGCTAAAATGAGTCCAACTTCTTGGCCTAAAATGTTGTAAAAACCATATCTTTATTCATTGCTAACATGGGAATTCATATAGAAAGAGTACAAATAATCTGGGGAGTTACCTCAATAAGTCAGCAAATAAGTTACATATGGTTGGAGTTATCCCAACTAAAGATTTCTGCAAGTTGGTTATGGGTTTGACTAGTATGGTTCGGATAACACATGGTTGGAGTTTTTCTTGAAGAACATGGTAATCTATCTCAGTATAAATATCAAGCTGAAACAGGGGCCAATTCTTCGAAGATGCCACAGGAAGTAACTAATGAACAGTCAATTTAGGAATAGGAGTAAATGCTTCGTGATAATCAGATTTCCCGTTCTGAGTGTAGCTTTTAGCTAGAAGGTGAGCTTTGTAACGTTCTATGCTTCCATCGACACGTTCCCAATTCCCACTTCCCAGTTCATTAATCAAATTTATGAACTTACGGTTCCAAGTTCAATGAGCTTAGGATGGTGGGAGGCTAATAAGTTTATAAACAATCATCAAAAGCTTTGCAAATAAATTCTAAGGGATTGGCATGTTGTTCAAGACATGGGCCTGGGTAAGCTCACTACTAAAATCGGGTGTTTTTGTGGCGGGAATAATTGTGACGGTTATTTTTTCGTCACAAATAGTGGTACTTGCAATGAGAAAATGGCCGGCACAGATGTCATTGCAAAAATCATTCTTCGCGATGACATTTTTGTGACCACTGTATTCCCGTTGCAAATAATACTTTTTGTGACGGCATTTTTGCAACTGAAAATTTTCCATTACGGATGAGATAGCATTTGCGACGGATCATGATTTACTTTTCCCTTTTGTAAATCTCTACGGATCATGATTTACTCTTCCCCTCTTGGTTTTCTTGACTTTCTCATGTTTGCTTTCGACTAATCTCGAGAAATGGACAAACGTCAAGGAATCCTTTATTTTGATTTTGTAGCATGTGTACATAAATAAATAGGTTGACAAAATAAGATTCCAAACTCTTTTTTTTTTTTTTTTTTTTTAATTCTGGACCACGAGAGTTATTTGTTTCGATCTCTACTTTTTTTTTTTTTACCGTAGTAGGTATTGTTGAAGTCAGCTACTGTCTTTTGCTCCTTGTATGTATAAGAATTCACAAAATGTTTCTAGTGATTTAATTGTTAATATAATATTTTCCACCGCAAAATATCTCTAGTGATTGCTCGTCCTGGTTTTGATTATTTCTTGTCTGTTTTGAACTGATTATGAATGGTGGTTTTGATTGGTTATTGTCTATTTTGAACTGATTATGAATGGTATTAAGATGAATACACATCCATGCATCTGTTTACGGTGAGTCATGCTTGTTTTCAGGAAAGTGCAATACTATATCTGTGTGCATATATCATAAGTGCTAATTTTCAAGTGCACTTATGTTTTCCAGGTTTGAAAATTAGCACTTTGCTAACCCTAAAAACTATTTCTGTGTATATATGTATATATGTTTCAGCTTTCTCCATCTTAAACCAATGGCCACCAACCCTAAACACAATGTGCCGCATATGAGAACAGATAACAAAATAGATCAATTTAGAGGCCTTTTTAAAAGGATGAAGAAAGGAAACGTAGGTAGCAAATCTTACTAATGTACATATATTTTGGGTGATGAATCTCATTGGTTTTAATTTTTCTTTGTTAGCTGTTTGCTAATGAACCAGAGCTATCCCACGGTCTATGCTGCTGATGTGAAGGAGATGGAGGGGCACATGGGAAAGGTGGCAGTAGTGTGGGAAGCAGCGAAGGAAGAAGAGCTGGAAGAGACCAAGAAGCTTTGGGAGAGGACGTTTGATCAACCGTATGAGAAAGCTGGTAGTTCAGCCAACGGTGGGGCCGCTAAGGCTAAGCCACTGGTTTACTGGGAGGTCACGGACAATAGTGTCAACACAAGCTACAAGTCCGTGCTACCAAGGTTCTTGCTGGAGGTAGGTTGGAATTTTGGAAGTTTCAGCACTTCCAATATTTTTATTTTTGTTGTTTTATTTAAAAAAAAAAGGATTGAAGGACAATTATTTACCTAACACAAGCATGTAGTTTGAAACTTTGAATGATTTGTCTAGGTGTTTTCCTACTGCATGCACTGAAGGCACTTGGGACACTTAAAATGTGGCAAGAACTATGCTAAGCCACTAAATTTTTGTTGTAGTTCAGCAAAAAACCTTGCCGTGGCAAAAATCTTTTGTGATCCTCTTGTTTGTGTCAGTTAATTTGCCGTTCATACGGCCATCGCAAAAGACATTTGGCGACAGCAAGTGGCCATCACAAAAAGTCCAGTTTTTAGTAGTATTACAATATCTCAGATTTGAAACTTCTTAAGTGCTATCAATTACCTTTGGTTCAGTAATTACCTAATTTGTATGGGATGGAAAGACTACATAAGCCTTGGGATTAGTCGTGGTACGTATAAACTAGTGCACACACTTGGTCGTAAAAAATAAATACATAAATAAAAGCTTTGCAAATTCTCAGTCATTGAAGGCTGCTGTAATTCCATGAATCTGAATAAATCTAGACAAATTGCTAAAAACTATACAATATTCAAATTTATAAAATTACATCCTCTGGTAAGCATATTGCCGGTCAATTGCCCACAAGATTTTGTAGGTCACAAGCATACACACTGACACACACACACACCTATATATATGTAAGTGGGTTTTCTAGAAAGGCCTGACCGATCACTCAACCAATATCGATGAGTTTCTAATCTGCTGTAAAGAGACAAAGGAGTTAGAAAGGGTCAAACCTTTTTGGGCCGATCACACTCCGATGGTCAAGTTAGCAACCTCAACCAGGAATGCAATAAAAATAATAAGTGTGTAAGGCTTAATTGGATTGATTCTACCTTGCTTCTCGAAGCTCTGATATTTATAGTGTAGCGTTTTTTGTTGAGTCTACTACGATAATCATGACTCACTGCACAAGTCTATGCGGTTAGAGCCGGCTGATTGGATGTAATTTCACCTTTATCACCATGCTCGAGCTCTACTGACCAGACATAAGCGTCATCATTGTGTGCAGTGCCTCCCCCGCATTGAATGCGGGTCTGCTCTTTATTAAATACTCTGACTCTCCATATGATTACATCCGTAAGTTAGGCTAAGAGGGTTTTAGCTTGGGTTAATAAAATGACCAGAGCCTGTGTTGTAATAATTGCCTCTGGGCTATTCCAGACCCAATTTGGCAGTGCTAATTCTTTTAGACTTGTTAACTGGTTTGGGCCTGTATTTATTCGACCCACAATTTTCCCCTAGCCCTAGCGCCTCAATTGTAGGGGTCTTGGGCTAATATTTCTCGACAGTTCGGTGACATCAGTCGTCAAGCGGTTTTAAATGGGATGTGACCATTGGGTTGCCCCAGACCTGTTACCGCCATGTTGATACTCTTTTCGCAGACCAGAGGGTTATAATCAGTGTTTGAACGCAGAACTCCTTTACGCCTTGCATCCGTCTCTTTCACGAAGACTGCCATTCTGTAAGTCCTCCATCTCTTTGTATTCCTTCTTCATTTTTCTTGGTTAAAAGCTAGAATCCCTTAGTTACGATGGGCACCAGACTTAGGGAAATGTTCAACCACTCCGACGCTATCACCACCTTCAAACAACGGTATAACTTCCCAGAGGGGGTAGATATTGGCTTGGTAAGGCCGAAGTATGACGGCTAGAGGGTGACTGAAGAGGGGACTCCGTTTCCCCTTGTCGCAATAATAGAGGGTGGCCTTAGGTTTTCCGTCTATAATTTCTTGACCCAACTCCTTAGCCACCATGAAATCGCCCTAATTCAACTGATGCTGAATGGTTACAGAATAGTGATAGGGATGATTGAGTTGAATAGCCGCCTGGGCCTAAACCTAGGTCTTCACGAATTCAACTATTTTTATGTAGCCATGGAGGTGGGTGGCGACGATAAAATGGAGCGATACAAGTACTATTTTAGAGCCAGGCATGGGTTAAGGGAGCTGGTCCAGTTCCTTCCTAGTTCGAGAAAGGAGATTGACGATGCCATAATGAGAGTGAGGGGGCCATGGGAATTTGGCGACCTTCTTATAGAACTGGTGCCAAAAATGAGATGCCCTAGAACACCGAAGAGGATAGGTCTACCACTTTCTTCGCTGTTTGATGTGCTTTTTTTTTCTTTTTTCTGTTTTTGTTTTATTTTTCCTTGGTTCATTGCCTGACTTTGTGCTTTCGTATTTCTCAACTAGCTTCGGACCCAGGGCCAAGGAGACCGAATGCCTCGGCATCGATCTTGTTGCCTTAGAGCAAGTCTGGGCATACAAAGGTAAGGGAGAATTGCAAGGGATAGGCCGAGCTGCACACGTACTACTAGGCTACCCAATTCGGTACCAATCCTTCATTGCGACAAACAAGGTATCTGCCAACATGATTGCTGCCCAAAAGGTGAAGGAAGCTAGGCACGACATTGGGGATCGCTCACCTCTCTTGCCGATTTTGAATCCCGCATTTATTGCTGTTGTCCCCGTCTTTGCCTCTAGAGTTAATATGGCCTCAAAATTTGAGACCTGACGCTGGCACTAGGACAGAGAGGTTCTAAGAAAAGGAAGGGAGCGGCGTCATCATCTGCCGAGACCGTTACTCAAGTCAGTGACACCAATGCTCCTCTTCCGCCTACTATGCCCCCTGCCAATAAAGTTCCTGCTGTCATCGAGGTGGTTAATTTGAACGAGGAACCAATAGCCCAAGAGGCAGTGAAGAAAAGGAAGTTAGTGAAAACGGCTGAGAAGGTTGCCACCCAAGCGAAGGTTAAAGGCACTGATGCTAGCCAAGATAAATCGGTGGGGCCTTCTATAGCCGAGAAGGGCAAGGGCACGGCGGAGGGACCGTTGGCTGAAGAGTTCATAACATGGCTCAAGATCGGTGAACGGGCTATGACCGTCAAAGACTCGGTGATGTGTTGTTCTAGTGTCGCTATCGAGGCCCTCTAGGCTATTATACCGCCTAAGAAGACTGCCGAAAAGCTAAAGCAGAGGCTGTCGATCTGAGGGCTAGACTGACCGAAGTCGATAAGTCGGCGGCCGTAGCAACGGCGTCTCTGGCTGAAGCTCAACTAGAGGTGGAACAACTGAAGAGGAGGCTAAAGCCAAATATGACAAGGGGTTTGAGGACGTCGGGGATCATTATGAGACCCAAGTGAAGCAAATCGTGGAGGATGTATTTCAAGACGGTTGGAAGGTGGCTATGAGGTAGTTGAAGCTGGACAAATCTTCTTCCCTCTGGACAGAGATTCCTACCCGAGTTAATACTGTACTTGAGTCAGAGGATGAGACTGATGAACAGACCGAACGTGAGGGGGATAAAGCTACCCTGAAACCAATGTGGTTAATGAAGCCAATCCTGCTGTGCTTCCTTGATCGCTCCTGAATAGTGCAATTTATATCCGCCAGTGTACGGTTATGATGAAGTAATAATATATCGGTAAGTCCGAGGTCGAACCACAGGGAATATGGATGGAATATAGTAAAACTCACTTTGGGAAAGTAGAACTCTCAAGAAAAACAACTCTAGAATGTAAAAAAAAATGTTGATTTGAGATTTGGTTTGAGAAATTATTCTAGGCAATAAAAATAAATTTATAGTAAGAAAGCTTGAATAGATAACAATAAGCAAAAGGTCTTGGCATGACTGATCTAGTTAATAGGCCTACAAGTAGATCCCCAAGATAGCTGTGAGTAAAGAATTTCAAGATTTGATTACCCTCTTGGAGTTGATATTCAGTTATTTACTAGTGTTCATACCAGGGTTCCATTCATACTTGTCCCAGTTTATAAACCTGTCTACAAAGTATGTTTGAAGCTTAATCAAGAATAGTAGATTTCTAAAGTACTCCTAATAGGAATATATAAACAATTATAATCAATACCATTATCAGAAATTCTATATATACGTATCCCTGCTTGCATATCAATCCATACATACATGCTAGATATGATCAAGAATATTGTTTTCAAAGATATTTATGAGCAAGAAAATAAATCTTGGTTCAAGATCTTAAAATCTTGAAAAATAAAGAACTATATTGAATATCTACTTGTAACCTACTTACCTTTTCAATTCATGCCAAGAAAAAGATTTAGCAACTTAAAGCCATAAGAAAGTACATGAAAATTATATTGAAGGCTTGCAACAATTGGAAGAACATCAAATCTTAAATATGAAGAAAACTGAATGAATACAAAAATTTGGGTTCTTGAAAGATGAAAAGATTAATAAAACTACTCCTACTCCTAAAACTACTCTAATTTTAAGGTTTCCTAACTCTCTATAAAGTTTTCTAACTCTCCCTCCTTAAAAAAACTCCTATGGGCTTAAAAAGATCTTAATTTTAAGCCTAACAGGTTTTTGGCCAGCGGCAGGGGGCGTCCGAATGGCTTTCGGACGGCTTCCGGACGGGTCTCAACACTTAGAAAAATTTTCACAGTTTCACCAACACGGCTACTGCCCGTCGGGATGGGTCTCCGAATGGCCAGTGTGCCTTCACGAAAGTTGTAGATCTCGAAAAGTTGTAGAGAATCGACATATTATGGGCCCTAATAGCCTTCTTGGTTTGAGAGATATGACCTTCCAAAGTTTCAGCTCCACGTGCTTTTGCAGCTTGTACCACAGCTTTAGCAGCTTGTACTCTAGCAGCATCCTCTTAAAACCTATGTCCAAAATGCATTCGAAATCCTCCCATTTATGCTCAAAACCTATACAAAGTATAATAAACTTAGTTAGTACTAAAACATAACTAAAAACACATATAAAATTATAAACTAACACTAACAAAGCACTAGTTAAGGCCTTATAATTGCATTTTTGAAACATAATCATTCCTCCTACGAAGCTTCCTCCCACCGAGCTTCCTCTAGCTATAAACTTGCCTCCAACTAAACTTTCTCTAGCTGATCTGCCTTAGGACCCTTTTTTTTTTTTTGCTTTTTCTTTTCTTGTTCAATTGCAAGAACAGTTACAAGCAGTGCACATTTTGTGAGTCAATTTTGAATGTATGCCTTTTATGTTATGAGTATTATTTTTATTTAGATAAAAATTTGTTACTTGTTTGTCAAATTGCCAAACTTAGGCAGATAAAATTCTTGCCGAACTTAGACAGGAAAAATCTGATGATAATCTGATGGACTGCCATACTTAGGCAAATAATATCTCTACTAAACTTAGGCAGATAGAATCTGTTTTAACGAAGTAAATACTCCTAACTTTATCCCATTCGTAAATTTAGGTAAATAAAAGTTAGCCAACCCACTAGATTTAGTTAGGGCTGAGTCAAGATACTTAGCTTTGTCACTTTGATGAAGCTCTCTGGCGACCTACTTGACTATAGGCAGATACATCCTTTGAAGATAAGAAGGGCCTATTGGTAGAATTTTCTGAGATTATTTGCATTCCAAGCTCGGGATAGTTGTCGCCTTTTTTTGATAGTTTTTAGTCGATATGCCCCCGCACCGACTTAGGACGTAATTCTGTAGGGACCTTCCCAATTGGGGCCTAGCTTCTCATTTGTTGGATTTTTTTGTTGCCCCCAATACCTTTCTTAATACCAGATCTTCAAGAGCAAAGTATCTCAACTGTACCCTTTTGTTGTCAAATCGGCTCAGCTGTTGATGATACTCAATAAGCTTGATTAGGGCAGCCTCACCCCTTTCTTAAGTAAGGTCCATGTCCTTTGCCAGAGTCTGATCATTGAGGCCGATATCAAAAGCTCCCGATTTGATAGTAGGGAGTCCTACTTCCAAGGGTATCACTGCTTCTACCCCACATGCCATTGGGAAAGGGGTTTTCCCAGTAGATCTCCTCGGAGTGGTTCTGTAGGACCATAAGACGCTGGGGAGCTCTTCAACCCATATTCCTTTAGCCTTTTCTAGACACTTTTTGATGCCATTGAGCATTATTTTGTTAGAAATCTCCGCCTATCCGTTGCACTGTGGATAAGCCGGCGTTGAATAATAATTCTTGATGCGTAGCTCGTCGCAGAATTCTCTGAACTTGCTACCATCGAACTAGGTGTTGTTATCTGATACTAGTGCGCGGGGTATGCCAAACCTTGTAATGATACTCTTCCGGGAAAATCTTTCGTGTTCGAGTCCTTGATTTTTGAAAGTGGCTTTGCCGAGGTCATCATGTTGCATATCGAGAATCAGGGTTGGATTGGTTTCCTGTAAAAGTTCAATAGAAAATTTGGCAATAAAGTCAGCCAATACCTGGCCTTTAATTGTCGTTCGTGGTTGGAATTTGATGTCAAATTCTCCTAGCTCAATAGCCCACTTGGCAACTGTCGCGCCCAGATTTTTTGCACTCGAGGAATACTCACACAAGTGGAAAAAATGCTGTACTCTCTCGTTAGAACTCACCCTTCTAAAAGAATGAGTGCGACTAGGTTTGAATTGAAAATTAGGTTTGAATAAAGGGCTTTTGAAAAAGATTCGGAGTCGCCACCTAACTTGATTAAGGTGAGTTAGGTCACCTAAAAACTAAGAATAATCCGAAGACTACACTTAGGGTTTTTGGAAAACATCCTCAAGAGAGGGTTTTTTAAGAAAAACAGGTTGTTTGGCAACCTTTGGAAAACATTTAGCCCTTTTTAGAAAAGTAACTCCTTTTGGTCTTTGAAAACAGTGATCTAAGTTTGGAGGTTGGTTACGTGTAGGGAAGACGCACTAAGTTATCACCCTACCCCGCCCTTTCGGTACCTACATGTCAATCTACCCTAGATTCATCTATGAGAGTCTTCAACTAACTATTGGCCAATCCTATCCACTTTGAAAACAATGTTTAGAAAAACATGATGCATGATATGCAAATGCAAGGAAAGAGAATGGAAAAATAGATTTGGAAAAAGATTGATTTGAAATTGATTTGATTTGAAAATAGATTTGAAGAGATGGAATTGAAATTGGAAAGTTTGAAAATTTGAAAATAGAAATTTGAAAATAGAAAGTTTGAAAGTAGATGGGAATTTGAGATTTGAAAAGATTTTGAAAACCACACCCATAAGGGTGGAATTGAAAGTTTAAAAGAATGTTGTGACCGCACCTATGAAGGTTGCCTACGTATCCCTTTGGGGGAATCAGGTCAGTCGTAGTTCGGACTGGAGTCCGATTGAAAAGAGATTGACTTGAAAAGAGAGATTGGATTGGAAGAAAGAGATTGAATTGAAAATTGGATTTGATTTGAGATTAGAAGAGGAGATTGGAAATTGAAATTGAGAGGATTGAACTTTGATTTGAAGAGATAGATTTTGAAAAGACTTGGTTTTAGGAAACCTAGACTTTGGAAAGATAGGAGACCTAGGAAAGACTTGAGATTAAGAAAGATCAGATTAGAATGTTGGATTTGGAAAGATCTTGAAAGATTTAGAAACTTGGAATTTAGGAAAAATTTAGATTAGGAAAGTTTTGAATTAGGAAAGTGTCATTTTTGGAAAAGTTTCAAGACTAGGAAAGTTTTAGGTTTGGGAAAGTTTTGAAATTAGGAAAGGTTAGAATTAGGAAAGTTTTGAATTAAGAAAGTTTTGAGTTTTGGAATGTTTGAAGAAGGGAAGTTTTGAATTTGGAAAGTTTTGAAAACAAGGAAGTTTTGAAAATAAGAAAGTTTTGTTTTAGGAAAGGTTTGAAAAAGGAAAGTCTTTGGTTTAGGAAATGTTTGAATTAAGAAAGTTTTGAATTAAAAAAAAAAAAAACCTTAGATTTAGGAAGATGTTGAATTTTAAGAAAGTTTAGAATTTAGAAAGACTTGAAATTTAGAAAGTTTAAGATTTAGAAAGGTTTAGAGTTTGAATTTTAGAAAATCTTGAAATTAGGAAAGGTTTGAGTTTAGGAAGAGTTTGAAAACTTAGGTTTGAAAAGTTAAGATTTGAAAAGAAGGTAGAATTAGGAAAGGATTGAATTAGGAAAGATTTTTATGTTCAAGTTTTGGAAACTTAAGGTTTAGGAAAGTGGAAGTTTAGGAAGGATTTGAATTAGGAAAGATTTGGATTCGGGAGGGATTGGATTTGGTTTTGTTTCCAAAAACGGAGGATTGGGTCTAATTTCCTAAACGGGAAGATTTGATTCGGTTTCCTAAAGAGAAGATAGGATTTAGCAAGGATTTGGAAAAGGAGATTCTAGAAACCCTAGGCTTGGAAAAATATAGTTTTGATGTAGAAAAGAGCTTTTGGAAACATGCAAAGTTTTGATGTAGAAAACGAGAGGTTTTGGAAACCTAGGTTTAGGGCAAAGTTTGAAAATTATGTTTTTGGGCAGAAAATTTAGGGTTTCCTAATTGTGGGTTCTAGGGCTTGATTTGGGCTCTAAGGAAAGAGTTTTTGAAAAGTGCGTTTTTGGAAACGAATGCTTTCTAGAAGGGAATCCTAGGAAGGAGTTTTTGGAAAGTGAATTTGAAGAGGGAGTTTTTGGAAAAAGATTTTAAACAGAAGGAGTTTTGGAAAGCGTGTTTTTAGAAACGTAGATTTTAGAAGGAAAATCCTAGAGAGGAAATTTCTAGAAGGAAGATTTTGGAAAAAAGAGTTTTTGGAAAGATTTTTAGGGAGCGTTTTTAGAAAGTGAATTTTTAGGAGAGAGAGTTTTGGGAAAGGAGTTGAAAAAGGGGGTTTTGAAAAATAAATTTTGGAAGGGAGTTTTTGAAAACAATTTTGGAGAGGAAAGCTTTAGAAAAGTATGTTGAAAAAGAGGTTTTTAGGAAGAGATTTTTAAAGAGAGAGTTTTTGGAAAGTATGAAAACGTCTCACTTTCCTAAAGCGATTCTAGCCATAAGAAGGCTAGAACCACTTTAAGAAAGTGGTTTTGGAAAACAATAAGATTTGAACATATAGACCAAAAAGGTCCCTTTTAATGTAACACTTTCCTAAAGCAACCCTAGTCATGGAAATGCTAGAATCACCCTAGAATTGTGGTTTTGAAAACAAGTTTTTGAAAAAGAGATTTTGATGTAATTTTGAAAACAAGTTTGAAAACGATTTGAAAAACGACTTTGAAAACGGTTTTTGGAAGATGCAAGACTATGATATGCACAATGCAATTTGGGGTCGTGAACATACAAGGTTAAGGCTTCACCACATAATCAAGGGGGCCAGACCCACGTGGTCTTTGGTTAGACTAGACGAAAGCCCCCGACACTGTGACTCTCTAATAGCCCAATCCTACACATGGACCAGGAATCTCCTTGTTTCAAGCATGCAAAGAAAGGGGGGGAAAGAGATGGGGGATTAAAATAGAGAAAACCCAAGTGGGTTAGGAGAGAGAAGAGAGAGGGGGGAAGTGCGGAAATTAAAGAAAAAGCCTACCGTATGTCTTCTTTATTTTGCGCACCGCGCTGTCTTCGGTCTTCGGTCTTTGTCTTGATCTTCACCTTCAGTCTTCAAGAGTTGTCTTCAAGCTTTGGATGGCAGCTTTTCAAGTCTTCAAAGGATGGTTGAAGGCTAGTGTATGAGTGTATGGGGGAGTGTATAAGTGTATAGGAGGCTAGGGTTTAGTGTAGGGTGGCTAGGGTTTGGGAAACCTAAGGAAACTAGGGTTTTGGAGGTACTCGAGCTCTGTATATCGAAATATAGGATTTTTAGGTTAAGTTTGCAGACCCTTTTCACGCTGAATGAGGCTCTGTATTTATAGAGCGAGGAATACACTGGCGCTTGTTGCAGTGGCGTCCGGCCAAAATTCCTTCTGGCACCACTAGGAGTGGCGCCAGGCCAAATATTGGCTTGGCGCCACTACTAGTGGCGCCAGCCAATTAGGAAACTATTAAGGTTGGCAAGCAACGCATCTTTGACTAGATTTGGGCGCCTGTACTAGTGACTACCATGCAATCTTTAGCCTGGCTTCACTAGGAGTGACTTCGGAAAGTCCGGGAATGATTTGGAGGAGCCGGGAATGACCCGGAAGGCCAGAAAGGAGCAGGAACACTTAAAATAGTGTCTTGGAGGTATTTGACTTGAAAAGTGAGGATAAGATGTGTCGGAAAGATCGACCAGGCCTTCAGGGGCTAAACAGTCAACCAGACCGGAAAACTACCGGGACAGACTCAGATTGTCCCGAAGAAAGACTTGGGATTTGGAAATATTATTTAGAATGTTCCCAGAGGTTGCCGGTTTGATTCCCAGAACCAGCGTGGTCGGAAAAGGAGACCGGCCCTCTAGGGGCAAAACAGTCATTTTGTACCGGATTTGCCGGAACTGACTCGGAATGGTCCGGAAAGGTAAAGGAAGGTTGAGAACACTATAAAAAGTATTCTCGGGAAATTATCGGTTTGATACCCAGAGCCGGTGTGGTCGAAGAAGGAGACCGGCCCTCTAGGGGCAAAACGGTCATTTTGTACCGGGTTAGCCGGAACTGACTCGGAATGATCCGGAAAGGTAAAGGAAGGTTAAGAACACTATAAAAATTATTCTCGGGACATTACCAGTTTGATACCCAGAGCCGGTGTGGTCGAAGAAGGAGACCGGCCCTCTAGGGGCAAAACGGTCATTTTGTATCGGGTTGGCCGGAACTGACTCGGAATGATCCGGAAAGGTAAAGGAAGATTGAGAATACTATAAAAAGTAGTCTCAGGAGGTTACCGGTTTGATACCCAGAGCCGGTGTGGTTCCCAGGGCATTCGGATGCTTAGGGGCAAAATGGTCATCTTGACTGGAAAGTCTCGAAAAAGGTCCTAAGGGTAGTCTGGTCATTTTTCATCGAAGTGAACTAACAGACACCGGTGTTGACCTGGGTTTTGAGTGTTTCCGTCACTCTAACGGCGGTCGTCGTGACATAGGGATTTGTTGCCAATTCCCTATATCGACCTATTTGTGAGTATTTCCGCCACTCTAACGGTTTTGTGAGTATTTCCGCTACTCTAACGGCTTTGTGAGTATTTCCGCTACTCTAACGGTTTTGGTGAGTAGTTTCGCTACTCGGACCGTCTCAAGGAATAAACTGTCTCGAGAGAGGGATTTGAAAAGGGGTCTTACCGTCTCCGAAGAGACGTGCCTAGATTGGAACCGTCTCGAAGAATAAACTGTCTCGAGAGAAGGATTGGAAAGGGGTCTTACCGTTTCCGAGGAGACGTGCCTGGATTGTGAGTGTTTCTGCCACTCTAACGATTTTGTGAGTAGTTTTGCTACTCGGACCGTCTCGAGGAATAAACTGTCTCGAGAGTGGGATTGGAAAGGGGTCTTACCGTCTCCGAGGAGACGTGCCTGGATTGTGAGTGTTTCCGCCACTCTAACGGTTTTGTGAGTAGTTTTGCTACTCGGACCGTCTCGAGGAATAAATTGTCTCGAGAGAGGGATTGGAATTGGAATAAGAAAGAACAATGCCCCTAAGGGCATTTTGGTCATTTTGCCTCTATTTGGGCCTGACAAGCCCGCGAAGCGATGGAAAGACGGAATTTGGACCTAGAGAATTGGTTTCGATTGGAATATGCCCACAATGACTTGAAAACAAGTCTGGACGGAGTGTAGACTGCCGAGCGGTCAAAAATGAGGTGCCTACAGCAACATGATGGTGTGGGCTCGAAAGTAGTGCGCCAATTTGGGCGATGCCACTATCGATGCAAGAGCCAGTTTTTCTAATGGTAGATATCTACTTTCTGTCTCCAAAAGAGTTTTGCTAATATAGTAGACTGGCTTCTGTTGCCGATCTTGATGTCGAAGTAGCACGGCACTGACCACATGCTCTGACACTGCAAGGTAAAGGAGGAGCTCTTCATGCTTTTGTTGCACATGCCGTAGGGAAACATTGCTTGGCAGTGACTTGGTCCCCTCTTATCTCTTGCACACCCTCTGGAGAAGGGAATCAAATTAATTGATGGTAGGAGGATGGGATAGCCTTCATGAGGTGCAACCATGTTCGGCCCATGATTGTATTATATGGGGATGGTACGTTGACTACCAGGAATTCTGTCGTCAGAGAACTCCCTCCTGCTGTTACAGAGATAGTTACCTTTCCAAGTGGCCAAACTGGGTTAGAGCTAAACCCGATCAATGAATTGAGCGAGGGCTGGAGGTTGGCATCCTTTAGTTCTAGCTTCTTGAATAGGTCGTAGTACATAACCTCAAAGGAGCTCTCCTGGTCAATGAGCAGCCTCTTCACATCACAACCTGCCATGCGTAGGGTCACGACTAGTGCGTTATTGTGGGGAGTTTGAACTCTCACGAGATCTTCATTAGTAAAGGTTATGGCTGCAGTATCATTGCCAACCTTGACTTTCTTAGGAGGGGGGCCTATCTACATCACCTCCCTCAAATGCACGGCTTTTAAATATCGGCCCAGTATTTGTGCTGGTCGATAGCTTCTGATTTTGCCAATCTATGCATCACGTTGATCACCCGGACCGATTCAGCTCTGTTTTCTTTCTGCAGGGGGGCCTCCACCCTTGGCTACTCGGCCTCCCGTTTTGTCTTCTCTCTATTGATGTACTAGTCAAGATGACCAGCCTTTGCCAGATTTTTAAGGTGATTTTTTAGATGTCAACAATTCATTGTTTGATGCCCCCTCTCCTTGTGATAGGAGCAAAACTTCCCTTAGTTTAGGGCTATCGGGTCTCCTCCCAACTTTAGAAGCCATTTGAAGAACGTCTTATCGCGAATTTAGGGCAAAATCTTATAAATGGGGTCCTTAAAGACAGTGTAGACCTTATTGCTTGCCTTCTTGTTCCGGCCGTCATTGTCTTTCCGCCGAAACTTCTTTGCGTGCCGTCCATTTCTCTTTTCAACAATAATGCCAACCTTCTCGGGAGCGAGCTGCAGTACATCTTCTTCCAACCTCGTATGTCGCTCGATTCTCAACATTAATTCTTGCATCGTGAGGGTTGGCTTCTTCATTAAGGACTGTCGCAGACAGTGCTATCTGGGCAAGTCGATTTTGAATTGAGTTACAGCCAGTTGTTAACTGCACTCGTTAATCTCATTGTAGGCCGCCCAATAGCGCTGTGCATACGCCCGTAATCTCTCCATCATTCTTCCGTAATGTTAATAGGAAATCTACCTCCCTAGGCTGCTTGTTGTTGGCTATGAAGCGATAGTGCATAGTTCGGCAAGTTGTCTCAATTTGATACTGATTTGGACGGCAACTTGTCGAACCATCATAGGGTCACCTCTCCCAGACTGGATGGGAAAACTTGACACATCAGGGATTGATCTCCACTCCAGAGTGCCATCATTTGCTTGTAGTGGTGGACATAACTGATTGGATCAACCTTTCCATCATATGGTGTGAACTTTGGTGGGGCGAACTTTCTTTGAGGCTGGCGGCTCTCAATCTCCTCCGTGAAAGGCGTGAATGCTATCTAATCCATGGCTCTGCTGACCACGTCCTGGTTGTACGTGCTTTGGGGAGCTGCTCTCTACTATCAAGTTTCTCATTTAGCCACCTCTCCCATTCCTTCTGTTGCTGACCAGTTCTAAGCAGATCTCCTCGTCTTTTACTGTTGCGGCAGGTGCTCGAGGCATGGCTCTTAACAATGTGCACCGGCATTGAACTTTTACTTCTGGGATCTCGACTCCTTCTATCGTTGCGATAGGCCGGTGATCCTCCTTTGGCTCGGTCATCCCTCCTAGATATTGTATCCCTCATTGCTCTGACTTAGGAAGTAAGCCTGACAATTTTGTCGTCACGTCACCGAAGTTCACTCTCAGTAGCATGAAGTGAATGGTCACTGCACTGGAAAGTGAAGGTCCTAGGTCCCGGTGATGTTCTCTATGGAGGTTTGGTCCCCTGGCGTAGTATGGGTCCCTCCGTAACTCGTCTCGTGTTTCTCAATGGCTTCCTAATGTAGCGGGGATTAAAAGAACAGGATAACCAACCCTAACCCATTGATTCACCATGAATACTGCATTAAAATTCTTCTTCCAACTAGTTGACTCACCATGAATACCAAGCTTAAAGGCATCAAAAGTTCATTGATTCACAAGAATACCGAACGATTGGGAAAATGTGCAAACTCGCACACAATCTGTATTATTCAAAAAGCTCCAAAAAAAGTCACAAATGAAAACATAAATAAGCAGCACGAAACCCTAGAAGTGCGGCAAAAACCCTAGGGCCCGGAACAAATCGATTTAAAAGAAAACCCAAAAAACAGGCCCAAAACACTAAACGGGCCAAAATTCATACTTAAAAGTGTTTTTTTTGTGTTAATTTTGGTTGAAAAACAATGTTAAGGCCTTTGTCTCATTGATACCTTTTCGAAAATATATTATAATAAAAAAACGGAGTTACACAGCAAAAGTTACGACCATTTGAAGTTTATCGACTAGCTGACATTCTACTGGCTGATTCCACTGGCCGCACGGGCATAACGACACCCCCGGGTCTCCAAGTAGTCTTTTGCTATGCTATCCACATCACTTCCAATAGGAGATCGGGTCTCTGACCTCCTCGTCCGACCCTAGTTACTTCTTTCCAGAGTGGTTTGGTGGCCAGCCGAGTTGATATTATCATTGCCGGAGGGAGTTTTGTTCCTCCGTCTAGTGGCATGAACTTCTCTTCTCCCTAAGAAGCTAATACTCATGTTTACTTAGACCTTCTCACAGGCGGCGCCAATTGTAAGTGGGTTTTTTGGGAAGGCTTGGCCGATCAATCGAACCAATATCGATGAATTTCCAATCTGCTGTAAAAAGACAAATGAGTTAGAATGGGCCAACCCTCTTTGGGCCAATCACACTCCGACGGTCAAGTTAGCAACCTTAACCAGGAATGAAGTAAAAATAATAAGTGTGTAAGGCTTAATTGGATTGATTCTACCTTACTTCTCGAAGCTCTGACATTTATAGTGTAGCACTCTCTGTTGAGCCTACTCCGATAATCATGACTCACTGCACAGGTCTATGCCGGTTAGAGTCAGTTGATCAGACGTAATTTCACCTTTATCGCCATGCTCGAGTTCGATTGACCGGACGTGAGCGTCGTTGTTGTGTGCAGCGCCTCCCCTACATTGAATACGGGTCTGTTCTCTATTACATGTTCTGACTCTCCGCATGATTACATTCATAAGTTAGGCTAAGAAGGTTTTAGCTTGAGCTAATAACATGACCTCGAGCTCTGTTATAATAATTGTCTCTGGGCTCTAAGCTCAATTCGACACTGCTAATCCTTTTAGGCATGTTAAGTGGTTTGGGCCCGTATTTGTTCGACCCACAATATATAAATAATCAAACTGAACAGTCAAGATAATGACTCCCTGCCCCATTTATATATATACATATATGTTGACTCAAGGTTAATCCCCATATTGATTTTGATGATAACAAAACCATGTGGTTGTTATCTAATGATTTCAATTAAGTGTGCAGGTTATATTATAATCATTTGATAACAAGAAAATAATTGAGTTGATCGGTTGAGTATCAAACAAGAAGATTACTTACGCAATCTTATTCTTGAAGAGATTGAAGATGCTCAAGAAGTTCAACAAGTATTGAAAAGAAGGATGCAAGTGACTGAAGATCTTATGATGATTCAAGAAGTTATTCAAAGAAGCAAAGCACTCAAGCAAGATTATTTGAAGAGTATTCAAGTTGACATGGAATCAATTCTTGAAGACTAAAGTACAAATAGAAGTGCAAATACAACAAAGGATTTTAAGTAGACTTGAAGACCGAAGAGCTGGCACCATACAAATGTGGTTTACACTTCACTATGAAGACCCTCTATCTTCATGGCCATATCAAGTCCACTATATCATTATGTATGCTATGAACTTCTAAATTGGTTGATTGTTCTACTCTAAATCTGGAAAATGCTCTGAGGCATAAAGCACAAAAGAAAGGGAGAGCAACAAGTTGAAGCTTGTCAAGTAACAATGGAGAACTTGTCACATTGAAGATATTGAAGAACTTGTGGTGAGAAACTTGTCAAGAAACAATGGAGACAATGAGTATGATGAGTTGACACATTCGGCAATCTCATAGTTGCAACCTCATTTAGATGACTCTTATAAGACATGGAAGCTCACATTGAAGATTTGAAGATGTCTTGAAGATATGGAAGAAATCACAAAACTTGGAAAGCTTTCTTAGAAGATTTGAAGATGTCTTGAAAGTATTGATAAGAAATCTCAAGAGTTGGAAGCTTCATTGAAGATTATGTTGAAGTCTTGAATTGATGGAAGAAGCTATATTGATTGAAGAATCCTAGAAGAAATCAAGTTGATGAAGATCAAGTAAAAAGAAATTGAAGAAGTTCAAATAAGCATGAAAGATCAATTGAAGAAAAGAGATTTCAAGTCTTGGAAGCTCTCTTAAAGATTTTGAAGAAGACTTAGATCAATAGAAGAATTGATGTTGATTGAAGAACTTTAAATGTAATCAAAAGTGTATTGATTTCATCTTAAAGAGTTGAAAGTGTTCTTGAAGTCAACATGCCTTGAAGAAGTCTTTTAAAGCCTTAGAAGCCTTAGTTGGATGATCCTTGAAGAGCTTGAAGATATAAAAGAAGATTAAAGAAGTATTGCAAGAGTTAAGGATTTTCCTAAAAAGAGTCGACCCTTAGCACAAAAGAGTTGACTCATTCAAACAGAGGCTGAAAAATCTGTTGAAGATAAAAAGAGTCGACCCCTGAAGCTAAAAGAGTCGACTTATTCAAACAGAGAGTTGATTTTGTAGTTTTAGACAAAAAGAGTCGACCCTTAGCACAAAAGAGTCGACTCATTTGGACAGTGCCTTGAAAAATCTGCTGAAATACAAAAAGAGTCGACTCATTGCTTAAAAGAGTCGACTCCCGACACCAACGGCTATATTTTCTGACAGGAGTAATGGTCCGATCTGCCACCAAATCAATTCCCATACTTCTCCAACGGCTAAAATAGATTCAAGACTATATATACAAGATCCCCAACACATATTGGGACAAGAAGAACATGAGAATAACACAAGATTAAGAGCTACAAGTGAGATTTCATCTCCTACATCTTATACACTGTTTTTATTTATTTGGGGAGTTCTTGAGTGAGTTGAAAATTTGTTTATCTACTCTTTGAGAGAGAGTTATTCATTGTACAACATTCATCTATTATTGTGTGGGTTTGTAAACTTGTGAGTTTGAGTGTTCTTGAGAAAAACACTTGTGAGTTTAAGTGTAGCTTGGGAAAAACACTTGTAAGTTTGAAAGAAGCTTGGACAAAATCTCTTGTAAAGTTTGAGTGAAACTTGGACAAAATCACTCGTAAGTTTGAGAGAAGCTTAGACAAAATCTCTTGGGTTTTGAGAGCTTGGGGAAGAGCTTTTGTAAGAGTGAGCTAGACACTTGGAGAAAAGCTAGCAGCTGTGTAAGGAAAGTTTACATAGTGGAATACCTTCAAGAGGATCGAGGAATAGAGGACGTAGGTAAGGTTTGGTCGAACCTCTATAAATCTGGTGTTCTTCATCTCTTTGCTCATATTACTTCATTACATTGCATCGCATCTTATTATTTGCTTGCTTGGTTATTAGTTTCATTGCTTACTGCTACATTACATAAACTATTTTAAGTTGCAATTCTTGATATAAATTCTATAAAATCTAATTCACCCATCTCTTCAATTGTCTTTTTGGACCAACAATATAAACATTATTTTGACAAAATTTGGAGATCAAGGGAAGATGGCGAAGACGCGTGACAGATTTAAAGTATATACTCTTTGGGCATGAGTTGTCTATTTTTCTGACTTCATGCCATGTCGTTACACAGATTAATTAATTCCATCAAATGAATTATATATATACATATATATCATCGAAAATGAACTTGAAAACTATCTTTAACCTAAGATTATCTGTATGGAACTACATGGACAAAAAGGAAAAGTTGTTCCAACGCGGTTAATTATTTCGACTGAATTTAGCGACTTTAACCTCACGTGAAACTCCAATTTATGTAATGATGCTGGAATTGAAATCCTTAAGCTGTCATTTGAGTGAATCCACGTGCAATTTGGCCTCAAGTTTTGCGCAGCGATGCCGTGAATGGTTTTCATGCTAGCTAGCAAGATTAGTCTCAATGTAAGTATCTTTTATTATTATTATTATTATTATTTTTTTGACTGTTTTGTAAAGCCCCTATAGTTAGAATTAAAGTGAAAAAGTTACTTACAATAGGGATTGATTTTACTTATCATTCAAACTGACTTACTCACTAGTAAAACTGATACTTACCCAAGGATTGACCTAGTAGTCAAACCTTACGGTCTGAGGTCTGCTCTCTCTAATATCTCAAATTTAAAAAATTTTAGATGCTATAAACTCTTTGAAACCGTTCTCAAGATCTTTGACTTGATAATTATCTAATTTGTATGGGACAGAGAAACTGTACCGATCTCAAAATTAATCGAGATGCGCATAAGTTAGTTCGAACGTCCGTTAGCCAAAAAAAAAAAGAAAATGATACTTTTTTTTTTTACTGTTGGGCATGGGCAGCGCCACATGTAGTGTGGTGGGTCAATTGATCCTCTCAAGTTTTTTGAAAAAAATAATTTTCAATATTAATATATGTAAAATATGTGACAAAAAATTTGTACCTATTATCTAAAACATTGACCCCGTCAATTCAATGACAAAATAAAAAATCACAGATCCTAAATGAAATCTTCTACTCTCCAAAAGCAGGCTTTACCGTAAGAATTTGTTGGGGTAAATGCTCAAGTCAACTTATAGAAAAAATAACGTTTTTCAATGTTTATTATTATTATTTGTCCTAAAACTACTTATCAATGTTTATTCCTACTCTTCATATCCATCATCTATTTGTGTATAAAATAAGTCAAATACATTATATTATGAAAAACAATATTTTATCCTACATGATAAAAAAAACACTAATTTTGTGAATGGGAGAAGTTATATTACGAAAAGTTTAGATGTGGTTAGACATTCTAATTCAAATGTGCAAGAGAAATTATTTAAGAGAATAAAATATTTATTAAATGAATTGAGTGTTATTAAAAATAATAGAATGTAGTGATAGAACATTTATAGCATATAAAATGTAGTTTTCGGACTGAGTAAATGCTTAAAACACAAATACCTTCTCAATCTCTATAAAAATAGCTTTTTTTCATGACTCCATCAACAAAAATTGATGAAAGTGCCGTTATTGTTTGGTTACCAGTATCGTGAAAACCACTAGCGATGCTGTAATCGTTCTCAAACTAGTTTTTTTTTTTTTTTTTTTTTTTACATTAACGTCTAATCAAAGTCTTTGCTTCATCTCGTCTCTAGTCCCTGTAGCAGCAACCATGGACGGGTCTACCAAGGAACGGGTCGAAGTAGCTGCCCTTGCTTTTCATTTTTTTTTTTGTTATATTTATTTAATTCTAGGTTGCAAATATAATGTACCACCCCCACTAAACTTCTAACACTTGTATTTATCCTCACTGAACTTCTAACACCAATATTTGCCCTTACTAAATTTTAATAACCGCTTATTATTTGACCAAATAAATAGCACAATTCTAATATTAACTATTTTGATATTAAAATTGTGATGTCATGTGGCAATTATGAAACTGTTTTTTAATTTTATAAGCTATCTTAATTTTAGTGGTGGGTCTAAATTTTTCTTTCTTTTGTAAACAACCTTTTACAGAGGCGATGTCCCCCTTGTAGACATGTTAAAAAATATTGTCAATTATAAAGTAATTTTGTGTGCAATTATAAGTTTACTCCCCTCTTAACAAAAATCTTATGTATGATTCTAAGTAAATTTTTCCTCACTATACAAAAATTTCCGATCCGCCCCATGGCAACCTGAATCCATCATCTGCTCCGGTGTCAAAGGGCAAGTGATTCTGATTTAAAATGAAAATACCTCGACCGGTTACATCAGCCTGTAAAAAAAATCTATTTGTATAGTTTACTCTCTGAGTTAATTAACATCATATGAAAATTGATCATCAACGGGTGGCATATTCATTGCTCTTCGTGTGTGTGTGTTTCATTGCCTATTCTCTCCAAAAAATAAAAAACTGGTGGCATATTCTCACAAACATCTTCCATGCATAGAAGACAACCAACTAATTTAACGTCTCCATCACATAACTCATGCATTGGTAACATACACATTCCTCCTCAGGCCTGACAATGACTAGATTGATCCATATCCAATTACATAATTTTTTTTAATACAAAATACCTTACCAAAATGATGTGATGACAATAATATTTCATAATTAAAAGCCATTTTAGTAAGTAATTTGTTCTAAAATATAGATTCAAAGTAATGTTATACATACAGAATTTTTGTACAAAATTTTATATAAGATGATGTGAATGTTTGTGGACTTTTTCAATTGCAAACAAAATGCTCACACTTTTGAATTATAATTTCAAAAAGAGTAATGCTATATATAAATTTTTTTTTTACCTACTTTCTTACCTACCGGGCATAATGCACATAGGACCTACATTAATAAATACATGTAGAATTCATTCACTGGTGTCAGGTGGGTAAAAATGTAGGTGAGAAAAAATTTTAAGTAAAACATTTTTCTTTAAAAAAATGTCACTGTCATATCATTTTTGTGAAATTCTTGTATAGAATTTTTAGAAAAATAGCATTTTCCTTCCAATTATTGTGTATACAAATTTTGTATCTAGGTTTTTGTGTGTATATCATTATTCTATCAGAAATAGGACCACAAATAATGTAACCCTAAGGGGTTGGCCTTATGGTTAAGATTTAGGGCCTAGAGATCTGCTTGCTCCAAGGTCTTAGATTCAAAATTTCTTAGATGCTGTCAACTCTTTGAGGCCATCCCAAGACCTTTGGCACGGTAATTACCTAATTTACATGGGACAAAAGGACCAAATAAGCCCCAAAATTAATTGAGGTGCACGCAAGTTGGTCCGAACACCCTTGTTAGTAAATAAAATAAATAAAAAGCACAAATAAAGTCTATTTAAGCAACACACACATAGCGAGGGAACTCAAACACATTTGCTGAGCAGGAGTCTACGCATGGTTGAAGCTAATAACAAGCTTCACATAGTTGTGTTTGAAGGTTTCCATGGTTGGCCTTGGGCACATTATCCCATACTTTAAGCTCTCCAAGCTCATAGCTCAAAAGGGTCACAAAATTTCCTTCGTGTCCACCCTAAGAAACATTGATCGCCTCACCAAAATCCCTCCAAATTTGGCTTGTTAGAAAATATAAGAGAAAGAGCACATGAGATGCTCTGATACCATGTTAGAAAAGACAAGACTCATGTGTATTCATAATGCATTATAAAGCAAAGAATGATTACAAGCGAAAAGTAGTAAGTGAAGAGAGATCTTATTGATACAATGCTTGTACAAGATGAGATGATTTACAATGAAGAGTAAGGCCTATATATAGGAGAAGAAGAGATGCCAACATGCCTAACAAATCACCTAACAAACCTAATCTTTGACAATGGACTAGACTACACCTAACAAGCCTAACTTATGTTGACAATTATATTCATTAATAGCCCCCCTCAAACTCAAGTAGGAAAAACAAAGAGCTACTTGAGTTTGGAGAAGATATGATAGAAACGTCAGAGGGATGCCAGTTAATGGTCGAAGAGACGCTGGAGGTCGGCCGCAGGATGACTGGAGGGACGCCATATGATGACCGGAGAGATGCCGGAGGTTAGCTGTAGGATGGCCGGAGGGACATTACAAGATGATCGGAGAGGTATCAGTCACAGTAGAAGGAGATAGGCAGTAGTAGTAGCAGAAAAAGGAGTGAAAGAAATCAGGTCGGCCAGATGGACTCCAAAGGTTAGCCAGAGGATAGTCAGAGGGATGCTGAAGGTTGGCCAGAAGATGGCCAGAAGGACGCTAGATCAAGTCGGCCGAAAGATGGTTAGAGGGACACCAAAGGAACGACAGATCAAGTTGGCCGAAGGATGGCCAGATGGATGCCAAGGTAGATCTAGTCAGTCGAGTCGGCTAGAGGGACGACAGAGGATATGCCAGATCAGGTCAGTCGGGTCGGCCAGAGGATGGGCAGAGGGACGCCAGATCAGATCGGTTGGGTTGGCTAGAGGGACGTTAGAAGATGACCAGAAGAATGACAGATCAAGTCAGCCGGAGGATGGCCAGATGGATCCAAGCCAGATCAGGTAGGTCGAGTCGACCAGAGGGACGCTAGATGATGTGCCAGATCAGGTCATTCAGGTTGGCCAGAGGGACGCCAGAGGATGGACAAAGTGACGCTAGATCAGGTCGGTTGGGTTGGCCAGAGGGACGTTAAAGGATGATCAGGGAGACGTCATATTATTTATAGAATGGAAGAGGAGTCTTGTTATCTATTATCCCCCCTCAAACTCAAGTAGGAAAACAGAGAACTACTTGAATTTGAAAAAGATAACAAAGCAGAACCAACAAAAACAGAGGACAAAATCAGACTCGGTAGGAGGTGCAGAATCAACATAAATATAGCAAAACCAGTGGAAACAAAGGCCAGAACTAGACTCAGCAGGAGGAGTAGGATCATCAGACGGGGACTCCTTAGGATAGACTGAGTAGAATGACAAACAGTGGGCGTACCAGAAGAAGATGGCAAAGAAGATCAGATAAGAAAGAGCCAGTAGATTAGCAGACGGGACTCCTCAGGATAGATGAAAACAGAGGCCAGAACGGTTAGAGAAACACCAAAAGGGATAGAGGCTAGAATTAGACTTAGAAACTGTAGAAATAGCATAAACAGCAGAAATAGAAGCCAGAACAAGACTCAGAAGACCCAAATTAGTCAGGAACCGGACAAAAACGGCTGGAGGATAGCTGTAGAGACGCCGGAGGGGCGCCAGAGTAATGTCATAAAGTCGATGAAAGTTGGTCAAAAAGATGCTAGAAGTTGGTCAGAGGTAGCCAAAAAGTTGCCAGAAGGTTGATCAAAAGATGCCACAAGATGGCCAGAAGTCGCCAGAAATTAGTCCAAAAAATTGTAGGAAGGTGGTAGGAAAGACACCAGAGGACAGCCATAGGATGGAGGGACACCAGAAGATGGCCAAAGAGGTATGGCCAGAGTGGTAGTTCCGGTTCAAAAGGCCTGGTATAGTCAAGAAATATCAGCTTAGAAGGTCCGAGATAGTCAGGAAATGTCGGTTCAGAAGGTTCGAGACAGTAAGGAAATGTTAACTCAGAAGGTCCAAGAATGGTAGGAACCGGGTTGAACCGGTCAGATGGCCCGACTCCAACCACTATGTGTGGTTAAGGCTATTGAATTATAGGTGAGGCCAGTAGAGAAAACGCCGACAGAAAAGGAGGATGTTGATATGAAGATGCCGGCAGCGATGGATTTCACTTACAGCGAGTGCGTGAGCTGGGTGGTCCAAGAGGTGGATGATGGTGGTTAAAATGCCAGCAGCGACCCAAGAGGAGGATGGTGGCGGTTGAGATGCTAGCGGTGGTCCAAGAGGAGGACGGTGGCCGTGGAGATGCCAGGAGCGGTCCAAGAAGAGGACAAACGCAATGTAGATGCCGGTAGTGGTCCAAGAGGAGGACGGTGGCAGTGGAGATGCCGGGAGTGGTCCAAGAAGAGAACAATGGCAGTGGAGATGCCAGCGAAGGTTCAAGAGGAGGACAGTGGCGGTTGAGATGCCGGCGACGGTTCAAGAAGAGGACGGTGACAATGTAGATACCGGTGGCAGTCCAAAAGGACGGTGGCTGGCAGCGTCCAAGAGGAGGACGGTGACGGTGGAGATAAAGAATAAGTAAAAGTAAAAGAAAAAGATTGGAGGGTGGCCAAAGATGAAAAAGAAAACCTTAGGAGTTCTGATTTGAAAGATCCCTCAAAGGGCAACCACAGAGCATACTTTTTCTTAACTCTGATACCATATTAGAAAAGACAAGAGAAAGATAGCATGAGATGTTCTGATACCATGTTAAAAAAGACAAGACTCATGTGTAATCATAATGCATTATAAAGCAAAGAATGATTACAAGAGAGAAGTAGTAAGTGAAGAGAGATCTTAAAGAGAGAATTTATTGATACAATGCTTGTACAAGATGAGATAATTTGCACTGAAGAGTAAGACCTATATAGAGGAGAAGAAGAGATGCCAGCATACCTAACAAATCACCTAACAAACCTAACCTTTGACAATGGATTAGACTACACCTAACAAGCCTAACTTATGTTGACAATTATATTCATTAATATGGCCACTGATCTCCTAGATTTGGTGAAGTTGCTTCTACCCAATAACCTCGACAACGTCCTAAAGGAGGACGCAGAGGCCACCACTGACGTTCCCTACGACAAGGTTCAGTACCTCAAGAAGGCCTTCGATGGACTCGAAACTGAGTTGACTAGATTCCTTGAAAACTCATGTCCGGATTGGATTATTTACGACTTTACCCCTCACTGGCTACTCACCGTCGCCGGTAAACTTGGAATTTCACGTCCCTTCTTCCGCTTATTCAACGCATGGTCCTGTTGTTTCTTCGGATCATCAATCACTATGATCAACGGCAGTGATTACCGGAAGACACTGGAGGATTTCATGGTCCCACCAAAGTGGGTCCCATTTCCAACATTGCGTATCGCTCCCACGAGGTCGAGAGGTTCTACAACAACGTCGAAGACAAGATTTCAGGGGCCTCGGACTGGTTTCGCTTCGGCTTGGCAGTAATCGGCTGCGACGTGTTCCTAATAAGGAGCTGTAGGGAGATCGAACCTGATTGGTTGGACCTCATGCAAGAGCTTCACCAGAAGCCAATCGTACCGGTGGGCCTATTGCCCCCTTCAGTGACAGATAGCGAAGATAAAGACAACACGTGGCAAACAATCAGTGAGTGGCTAGACAAGCAAGACAAAGGGTCTGCGGTTTAGGTAGCACTCGGGAGTGAGGTGAACCCAAGTCAAGACGAACTCACTGAGTTGGCTCTTGGGTTAGACCTATCAGGGTTGCCATTCTTCTGGGCTCTAAGGAAGTCGCACGGCCAGGCAGAGTTCCACTCGTTCGAGTTGCCAAATGGTTTCGAGAAGCGGACGAAAGGCCGCGGAGTTGTTTGGACGAGTTGGGCACCTCAACTCAGGATCACTCGGTGGGTGGTTTTGTGACTCACTGCGGTTGGAGTTCGGTGATAGAAGGAATGCAATTTGGGCGACCGCTTCTCATGTTGCCCTTCTTGGGTGATCAAGGGTTGATAGCAGAGTGATGGCGGAGAAGAAGGTGGGTATAGAGATGCCGAGAGACGAAGAAGACGGGTCGTTTGCAAGGAAGTTGGTGGCCGAGTTATTGAGGTTGGTTGTGATTGACGAGGAGGGAAGGGCTTACGGGGACAAAGCAAAGGATATGATAGCAATATTCGGAGACAAAGACCAACACAACCAATACGTGGACAGTTTTGTCGAATACCTTCAAAAGAATAGACGTCTCCGTAAATTCTGTAATAATTAATTGTAACCAGGGAAATGCTAGCTTGGTATTCTTGTAATTCAGGGTATTTTGCTGGTTCTTTATGCTTAAGTGATAGGTCACACTAACTTAGCCACCTAAAAAATTTGTGTAAAATATTAGATCTTAAGACTCCATTTGTACGCATATAAAGGTTAGTTGTAATTGTAAATGAATTGTGGTGTGAGTTTTGTGAAAAAAGAATAAAATAAAGTTACAAGATTAATTAATCTTTACGAAATAAAAGGTTGAGGTGGGGTATTAATCTAAGTAACCTAGGTGGATGAAGTTCACTTCAGTTTTCGAATTGGGAGCAAATCATATATATATGTATAAAGTTGTGTTCACTATTCAATTTTGTCTATTTTTATATGGCTTTTAGGTAGCACTCTCTGTACTCTTATATTTTTAAAATTTATGTCAGAGGAGTAATGAATATACTTATTACTAAACCCAAATAAATTCTTTATTTGGTATAGAAATTCTAATTTAAAACAAAAAGTATAGATATCAACAATGGAGTTATTTCTATAAATATTTATTAAGTTTCTTAATTGAAGAAATCACAACTCTACATAATGAGATTAAACGTATAGATATTTAGTGAATTTCCTAAGTGAAGATATCATAACTCTACGCAACCCTTATTTTAAAGAAAATATAATATAAATATATAAGTATAGCATATATAATTGGGAGCAACCCGTCTCAATCTTTTCGTGCCGTGATTTCTTATTATACATACATTCTGTTGTGGCTTGACTTATGAGTAGAGCTTTTGATATTTTAAAAAGATATAATATATACGTATGTATGTATGTACGTATAGTATATATATCATTGGCAGCCCACAGGTTTAGTTAAGCCCGGTGACTTTCATCAACATTCAACTATATAAAAAATCTCTTATATCTAAAATTATATATACCATTTATATGAAAAAGATCAATGCAATTCTTTTTTATCTAAAGAAGTCTCTATTTTTAGGTAAATATTACAGTAAATATTAAATTTATTTTTATAATAACTTTTTTTTTGTTATAGACCCTCTTACCAAATAACGAAGATGCACCAGAGTTTGAACCCAACAATTCTAATGAAAACATCCAAATACAGATATCACACAATCTACTTCAACTATGAAGCAATGCTTTGATTCCATACATTAGGTATGATATTTATGTTATTATTGTTACATAAAAACTATGTCATAATATTATCTAATGATTTGCTATAACTATATTTATGTTTTGATTTTTTTTTCATGCAAAGTATTGAAGATGATACTTATGCAAAAGTTTATAGCAATTAGCTCACTAGAGGTTTTACAAGTTTTTTTTATTTTTTCAGAATTGTCAATACTTTTTATGAAACAGAAAATTGTCTATAATGTTAGGACAAATTAGATTTGTCAATTTTGGTTAGTATTTTTAATTATTATGGATTTGAAGAATAAATTATTTATCACATTTTTATTATGGAATTGAAGAACTGTCCCGTGCATGATTGTACACTAAAAAGTACAATTAGAGTGCCTAATTATATGATAATATTAGTTATTATTTGTGTATTATTTATTATTTTTATATAAATTTAGTATTTTTCGCATTTTACTCGTCTTGAGCAGATTTAAAAATAAACTTAAGCAAAATGAAACAATGTGACGTACATTATATTTTATTTTTTACTTTAGATATATTATATTTTATCTTTACTTTATATATTATACTTTATCTATTACAATATACATATATATATATATATATATATAACATTTGTAGGCGGTGGAGCAGCCGAGCTTGAAGAAAAAGAAGAAAGAAGGAAAAAAAATAAAGTGAAATGATGGAAAGACTTTAGCATCAAGTGAATAGAAGAGATAAAGGAAAAGCTGGCACAACTCAAATGAATTAAGGGAGCCTGACAGAGAAGAAAGGCAGAGAAAAAGAGAGGAAGTAAGCAGTTATAGAGAGTTTCTTCAATTTATTTTCTATCTAAATTCTAATTAATTTATTAGTGTCTTTCAATTTTTTTTTACAGTTATTTTGCTGTAATAAACCTTTTTATTTATAAAGTTATTTTTTAAGCCAAGTATTTTCTTTTCAATACTATGAGTAGTGAGTTTTATTTTTGGAGCCAATTATGAAGATCATCTGAGAATCTTGGAATATCAACGGAGGTAATTGAGTTTTCATTGTTTTATCTTTAAAATCTTTTAATTTTTGGTAATTAAATTCTAGATTTTTTAGAAAACTTAGATTCTTGACTAAGTTTGGTAATTTCTATGCATAAATTTTAGTTTGGTATAGTTATTACATAAGTTGATGGTATGAATCTATGACTTTAATTTTTATTATTCTAGATTTAATTATTATTGAATTTTGTTTTAATCGTTAAATATTTCGAATCAAAGGCTCAAGATAAAGCCAATAATTTGAGTTACAAAACCTCCGTTGGAATTTTGAGTGAATGGGGTCATCGAATCAATTTGATGCAGAACCATTTTATTAAGTTTAATTTAAAATCTAGTTCAACAATCTTCAAACTTTTCAAAACAAACTGTTTTATTTTGGTTACTATTTGATTTTTTTTCACCAATTGTCCAGATCTCATTGGTATTCCTGGTGGAATTCAAATAAGTTGGCTTAGGTTCTAACTGAAACTATTGCAATGCTATAGTGTTTAGCATGACTTAGTCAGTATCTAACATTTTACCAATGATGAATTTTAACACCTAACTTTGCATGTTTGGATAACTGTTCCCTATGGATCAATTCCAGTCTTATCGGATTTTATTTACTGCTTCGCCGCACCTGCACTTTGGTGTAATAGATTGCCATATTCTGGACTTAGTCAAGTATTTTGGCGCTGTTGTTGGAAAACGGCTTTAATAAAATCATACAAAAAATAAAAAATTCAAAAATTATAATAAAAATAAAAATAAATTCAAAAATTATAATAAAAATAATAAAAATTAAAAAATAAAAATAATAATACCTTTGCGAATTTAAAGACAATTGATTGCTTCTCTACCTTGACGAATGAATTAGAAGGTGTATACTAACTGATCAGTGGTCTATGCTCACTTTTTATTTATTTATTATTTTGTGGTTAATTTCTTTGGTTAGCATACTTATCTACTGTTGGATGAAGCTAGTCAAGTTGGTTATCATATTTTCTGTTTTTATTTTTCGTCTAACCTATCTAACTCATATAACTTACTAACTATTTAATATTTTCTTTTATTTAGTGGATACTCAACGTTGGTTACTATTCTAATATTTTATTTTCTGTACTTTATTTCAACTCTTTTTCTTTTTCTTTGTGGTTTACCTTTCAAGTTGATTCACTTTCTATTTAGATCGGCGCCGCTCACTAAGGTTACCATAACGTTGTTACTAACAAACTAACTTGTGTTTCTTTTATTATTCTTGTGTGTTGGTATTTTAGTATATTGTTATAATTTTTTATTTTTATTTTTTTCTTTTCTTTTATTACTATTGTTATTATTATTATTATTATTATTATTATTATTATATTGTCGTTAGTCTACTCCAAAAGTGTCCCTGTCCAATCATTACTATGCCCGCATCCTTCCAAGTAGGTGAACTTTCATTTTCGCAGCTCTAAAAGCCCTCAATACTGTTTCTCTTCTTATTCTCGTTTTGTCGGCGACCCACTTGAATTTTTAGCCTGACATTCTGACTTGTAAGGTCTGTGTTTATATTTATGAATGGATGTATTAAGGATGTGCATGGACGATTGATGAGCACTGACTCGTCTAGTAATCTTCCTCTAATCCATCATATTCTTTCCCCATCTAGGATTCCTGTTTCGAATATTCAGTTAGTTAACCGAGGTCCTAGTTATATCCCAATGGCAGAAGAATTTAATTATCAACCACCCGAAAATCCTAAACAGCCAAATCCAAATAATGTACCTAAAGGTGGGAGTGTACATGGTGATCCTTCCCATAGTTCTCTCAGGGATTATCTGAATCCCGCTAGGCAAGTGTCTACCTCTTGTATTGTTCTTCCTACGCATTACGCAACGATGACTTTAAAGCCGTGAATGATCCAGCTAATAAATTCATTCCATGGTTTAGATTCTGAAATACCATTTCAGTACATGAAAGATTTTGAGAACGTATGCTTTATGTTCTTCGATAATTATTACCTAACGAAAGTTATACTTTTGAAACTCTTCCCGTTTCCTCTCACAGACAAGACCAAGACATAATTCAATTTATTGAGGCCTAGGTCTATTCATTCTTACCAAGATCTTCAGACAGAATTCTTGAAAAAATTATTCCCTGAGCACAAAACTAAGTCGATTCATTTCCAAATCTCTCAATTTGCCCCTGTGTCTAATGAATCGTTCTTCCAATGTTGGGAAAAATTTCAAGATTTGTTAAGTGCTTGTCCACATCATGGTTTCACCAATTGGTATATTATAAATACTTTCTATTCATCATTGACTCCACAACTGAAGTAATTCATTGAGTCTATGTGTGCAGGGACTTTGTATGACAAAAACCCATTTGAAGCATATGACTTCTTTGATTACTTAGCAAATTTGCCTAGATATTGGGCCACAACTGGGACCCAAAATCATAAGTCTAAGCCTAGAGTAACGTTTCAGCTTAATCAAGTAGATGATCTGAATGTTAGAATAGCTGCACTTACCCAAAAGTTAGAAGCCATAGAGACAAGTAAGGACAATGTCAGGGAAGAGAGTTGTTTAATGTGTGGTACGATGGAACATGAAACTGCTGCATGACCAATTATACCAGGTTTCAAAGAGGCCTTACATGGCCATGCCAATGCGGTTGGCCAATATCAAGGTATATATAGTGCCTAACGAGTTGGGAGAACCTTTTCTCGAACACATATAACCCTATATGGCAAAATCACCCAAACCTTGGGTAGAAAAACGAGGGTGCTTCGAATCTTCAAGCACTCCAAGGAGGACCTCAAAACCCTCAATCTTTCCAATCCCAACCTGTTCAAGCTTAACAATCCATACCTTTTCAACCCCAACCTAATACATATCAACCCACACATAGGAGACTTTTAGAAAATAATTTTCATCAATTGACAAATGATATAAGAGGAGTCAATAATAGGGTGGATAGGCAAGACAAAATGTTAGACCAATACACTAGGATGTTAGAGGACATAGTAAAGTGTAAGCACCCTATTTTTGCCCGCTTGGTAATCTCCAACCCTACCGGGCTCGGTTTCAAGCATCTCAACACATGCAGGCTCAAGATGAGCCTTTCAATCTCCAATTCAACCAATTGGTCGCTTTTCGGGCCCACAAGGACCCACAGGAGCCATAAGCACCATTATTCCAGGCAGCTTTCCGGATCAGGCGGTCCCGGAAACCAACGCCATCCAGGTAGCTTCCTAGGATAGAGTGATCTCCGGGACCAACGCCTCATCAAGTTCTAGACGGTTCACTTCTGGCGCTAGCTAACCTGCCAATGTAGAATGTCCGTCATTTGGCAGCTCTTTGAGGCCAGGCGTTATCAGAGACCAACACCACCTTTACAGGTAGCTTTCTAGGACTAGGCATTCCCAGAAACCAACACCACCCTACAGGTAACTCTCTAAGACCAGGCATTCTTAGAGACCAACACCACACAGGTAGTTTTCCGAGACTGAGCGGTCTCAGAAACCAACACCTAGGTCAACACCGACGTTTACTAGCCCGACTCGGTGAAAAATGACCAAACTTGCCCATTGGGCCTTCAGGCACGTTTTGGGAAAGTTCAAAATCCCTCAAAGCGATAAGTCCACCTTTCCAAAATGTTACTAAACTATTAGGTGTCACCCACACGCCATTCAGTCCAATTTTGGTCCCATTCCGGCTAACTTCGGTCAAAATGACCGTTTTGCCCCTAAACACCTCAACACTGCACAAACCCTACCAAACGATAAAAGACCCTCCTGAAAACATCCCTAAATGACTTGGTACACTTAACATGACATCCCGATCCACTCCTGACCATTCCCAGCCCAAACTGGTCAAAATGACCATTTTGCCGCTGACAATCCAACCGCGCTCCAAAACAACACCGGTCCTAGGGTTTCAAACAAAGGGCCTCGCCATACACCCTTGTTTAACCCGAGAAGAACCCTACGATGCTAAACACTCATGACTCGATAAAAGTTCCCTAGAGCGTCTCGCAGGCGCTCCGCCTAAATTGTCCCTTCTCCCCGATTCCCTAGTTATAACGCATCGTCAAATGACTTGAGAAAAGCGTAAATCAAGGAATTCTTGAAAGTTTATCCATAGATCTTTCCATCAGTACGGCTCGATCGGATAGATCGCTTCCCAAAGCTCTTCATCGTATGGCTCAAACACTGCTACTTTCGACAACTCTTGGAGCGTCTCGCAGACGTTTCACCAAGGTTGACTTTTTGCCCAATTCCCTAATCAAAACGCACCGTCAAACGAAATGAGAAATGCGTAAATTTAGGAATTCCCAAAATTATTTCCAGGGTACTTTCCATCAGTATGGTCCGATCGAAAGGATCGCTTCCCGAAGGCCTCGATCACATAACACGAAAATAGCCACTTTTGAACACTCTCGGAGCGTATCACAGACGCTCCCCAAAAATTTCCTTTTATGCATGCTTCCCAAGACGATATCCCACGCTTTTGAACATAATTCAAACTTTCCGAAAACATGAAAGTTCACGAGAAACCCTAGGAAAACACCATGGGTGCAACCGATTCTCCCGAAACCTTTCCAATTAGCTCAATTATCGAGACAAAGTTTGGACGAACCTTCCCGATGATGGAGCGTGTGCTACATGTGCTCAAATTTTGATCAACAGTTGAGATTTAACCAGTACACTGGGTGCCACGTGTCATTCTGGCAATAAAACGATACCTGCGCATGTCCTACATATGCTAGGTCAAATTTTGGCCAGGCGCATGTAGCACATGCGCTAGGCCTGTTCCAGATTGCCTATAAATACCAGACCACCCCTTTGCATATTCCAGCTCTGAAATTGATGCGAAACTCTGTTGAAACTGCTCCAGAATCTCGAATCCTTATATATATTTCACCCCTCCAACACTTAGGCTAGATTCTACCCCTCTCAAGCCTATACACTTCACCTATAAGGCCTTATACCCCCATTACACACTCCATTCCCTCCCCTCAAGCCTTTTTAAAGTTATTCAAGCTCTAATTAAGACATCCATTGAAGACTACAAGTGTGTTGAAGGCAAAAGGTGGTATCCCTTTTATATTTGTGTCTTTTTCCACTCTTCTCTTCTCCCTCCTTGCCTACTTAGGCTATTCTCTATTTTAATCCCCATCTACAACCCTCTATTATTGCATGTTTAAGCCAAGAGGGCTCTTAAATCATGCCTAGAGGAAAGCAAGTGAGAGCCACTGTGTAGGGGGACCTCTCACTAGCCAACTTTGAGATGGTATGGCCTAGGAGCCCCTTGTTAATATGGTATAGCCTAAAAGCCTTGTATGTGATCATGACCCCTTGCATATTACTATTTTGATTATGTTTTGTATGCTTGGCTTCATTCTATACTTATTGTCATGTTTTACAATGCTTACATTACTCTTATTTTCATGGCATTTTCAAGCTCTATATTTCTTTCAAAAATTGTTCCAAGAGTTAGCCCCTTGAAGTTTAGGATAGGATTTTAGAAATCATGCCTTAGAAGATCTCCTACTAACCCCCTAACTCTCATTTTGGCATCATGACATTTTAATTTGCATAAGGGTTGCTTTCTAATTCTCTAATTTTCAAAGATTTTTATTTTTTTAAGTGTAGTGATTGCAATGGTCCCATGGAGCCCTCTCTTGAGTGGTCTCCCTTTTGTTTAGCCATATAAACCCTCTCTTGATGGAATGGTTCCTTTGAAAAATGGTTTTCAAAATCCTTATCCAAAGATGATTTTCAAAAATGCATTCTCTCTATCTTTACATTAAAAATGGTGCTTTAAAAGGTTGTCATCATCATGTCGATTTTTGGACCCTTGATACTCTTATCAAAATTATGGTTATAATGGCTATGAGCAAACCTTCCTTAGAATGGTCTCCAAACACCAACCATATAAACCATACTCTTGACTAGAGTCAAAATTTTCATAGAAATGATTTTCATAAAGGTTGTCCACCAAGGTCCATTGCATAACATGTTTTGTTTTTCAAAACTCTTCCCAAAAGTGCATCAAACAACATTTCAAAATCATCTTTCAATTCAACCCTAGGTTAACTTGACCCTAGTTAACCAACCCTAGGATAACTTGACCCTAGTTGTCCAACCCTAGGTTAACTTGGCCCTAGTTGACCAACCCTAGGTTAACTTGAACCTAGTTGTCCAACCCTAGGTCAACTTGACCCTAGTTGTCCAACTCTAGGTTAACTTGACCCTAGTTCACTCACCTTAACTTAACCTAACCTTAGTTAGTTAACCATGGGTCATCTTATCCCTTGGTTAACCTAACCCAAGTTAGTTAACCTTAGGTCACCCCTAACTCTAGGCCAACCCAACCTAGGTTATTACACTTCAAGGTTCCAATTCTTGAATCATTTTCTAAATGATCACTCAATTTTAAACTATTCTCATAACCCTTTTTCCAAAACCTCCTACTCTCTTGATTTAAAAAAAAAAAAAAAAAAAAAACCAACTCCATAAACTCTTCAAATGTTCTTACACTCCATCTTTAAGGCATTTTCAAAAATGTTTTCAAAAGGTCACAAACCTAAGGGGTCCTTAGCCTTATCATGGTTAAGGATTCCAAGGACAAGTGATAAATCAAGAACAACATCTAAGATTGTCCATATTAGGATTCCAAACCCTTAGCCATTTCCAAAAACTAATTTATCAAAACATTCTAAAGTCATGCCTCCAAGGTTTTTAAAACAAGATTTCAAAAAACACTTTCAAATTCTTTTGAGTCATACCAATGCATTTTTCCAAAACTCCCTCAAGTTGATCCAAAAATATTTTCAAAACACACCACCATCCAATTTCAAGTTAAAACTTCCAAGACCACGAAGTGTCGTAAAACTTTTCCAAAGACCTCCAAGTGTCTTAAACTTGGAACCTCAAAGTGTCCTAAATTTTTCCAAAGACCTCAAAGTGTCTTAAACTTTTCCGAAGACCTCAAGGTATCTTCAAGCCTTCTAAAGGCCCTAATGCGCCTATTTTTCATCAGGTTCTTGCCCGAACTACGAATGACCTGATTCTCGCCAAATGAGATACGTAAGCAACCTAAAATGGTGCGGTCATAACTTTTATTTTAACTCCAATCCCTTTTTCAAAAATTCTAATCAATTCAAAGTTTCTATTCCAAACTCCTTCAAAACCCCCATTATTTTCAAACTTCTTCCAAAAACTTGCATCATGCAGCATCCAACCAAAAAGTGATGACTAAACCCCATTTTTAAAATTATAAAGTGGATATTAAGTGGACAATGGTAACCGGTTATTCTAGTGAATGAACAAATGGTGATTAGATATGTAGGTACTGAAAAGACGGGGAAGGGTGATGATCTTAGGATATCTTCCCTATATGTAACCAACCCCTGAACCATAGATTTTGATTTTCAAATGACCAAAATGGAGTTATTTTCTAAAAGGGCTTAAATCTTTCCAAAAGTTGCCAAACAACCTATTTTCTTAAAAAAAAAAACCCCTCTTGAGGAAGTTTGCAAAACCTTTTCCAAAAAATCCTAAGTTTAATATTCGAATTAACACTTAGTTTTAGGTGCCATAACTCAACTTATTCAAGTTAGGTGGCGACTCCTATTTTTCTGAAAAGTCCTTAGTCAAACCAATTTTCAAACCTAGTCGCACTTGTCCTTCTAGGAGGATGAGTTCTAGTGACAGAGTTCTGTGCTTTTTATCTCCAAGCCGAAAAGACCTTGGACACCCAATAACCAGGGCGCGACATAAAACAAATGTCTAACTTGACACAAGCTTTGACTCAACAAGTGTTGGGGAGATTTCCATCTCAACCGCAACCAAACCCAAATCCTACAAATCAAGTAAACCTGACTGAAGCAAGGACTGATCCTCAATCCAGTTATCAACAAGTCCAATCCATCACAATTCTGAGGAGCGAGAAAATCATTGAAAAAGCGTTCCACCCAGAAAGGAAACTCTTAAGGTTGGTGATGGAGGGAATGGAGATGTGAGAGAACAAGAAAGAGAAAAAGAAAGTTGAGCCAGTTTAGAGCCAACTAGAGCATTGAAGATGAGGGTATTGATGTTGTGAAATATGCCCCGTTTCCTCTTAGATTGGTCAAACCAAAACATAAGCTTCTGAATTCTGAAATTTATGAAGTGTTTAAGCAAGTCAAGGTCAATATTTCAATCTTAGATGCCATTAAGCAAATTTCCTCCTCTATCAAGTTCTTGAAGGACTTGTGTACTGTGAAAAGGAGATTGCATGTCAAGGAAACTGCTTTCATGAATGAGAGCTAAAGTGTAATTTTATAATATAAGTCCCCACTGAAGTATAAAGACCCCAACTATCTTACTATTTGATGTACAATAGGGGAAAACAAGATAGATCGAGCATTTTTTAATCTAGGAGCAAGTGTTAATCTACTTATTCGATTTATCAACAACTCGGATTAGGTGAATTGCTATACGTGTTACCTTCCAACTAGCTGACAGATCTATTAAGGTTCCTAGGGGTATTGTGGAGGATGTTCTCATTCAAATAGATAAGTTTTACTATCCAGTGAATTTCATTGTGTTAGATACACAATCGGTTGAGAGCATTAGTGCTTATTTCCAAATTCTTGTTATCTTAGAACGACCATTCCTACCCACGTGTAATGCCGTAATCCATTATAGGAATGGGCTGTTAAAGTTGTCATTTGGAAATATGACTGTCGAGATGAATATCTTTCCAGATGGAAAACAACCGAGAAAGTATGGGGACATCAGAGAAGTAGATTGCATCAAGTCTATTGTGCAAGAGTACTTTAAGAGTGAATTTTTCGAGGATCCTATTGAAAAAGCTCTTATTTCGAACAACCCACATGATTGGTTAGATTGTGACCATGTCAAGTTTAGGGACACAATTATTGGAAGGATAGAGAGAGAACAATGTATGCAAGTGGGTCACTAGACCCCATCATTTGAGCCTCTAATTTCTAGTGTCATAAAATCTGTCCCTTCTAAACAAAAAGCACTCACTCCGGAAAGAAAACATTTACCATCTACATTAAAGTATGTATTCCTTGGTAAGGTGAGTCATATCCTGTTGTTACATCCTCTAGCCTGTCTAAAGGCCAAGAGAAGAGCCTTGTGAAAGTGGTAAAGAATTACAGAAAAGTCTTATTTTGGACCATTACAGATTTTCACGATATTAGTTCTCTTATATGTACAAATCGCATATATCTTGAGGAAGAATCTAAACCAGTGCTTCAAATGCAAAAGCGTTTAAATCCTAACATGAAAGAACTTGTGAGAGAAGAAGTATTAAAACTTCTTGATGCAGGTATCATATACCCCAGCTTTGATTCAAAGTGGGTTAGTCTAACCTAAGTTGTTCCTAAGAAATCTGGTGTCATGGTAATTAAAAATGAAAAAAAAAATGAACTAGTGTCGACTAGGATTCAAATTGGGTGGCGCATGTGTATTGACTACCGTCGACTGAATGTTGTTACTAGAAAAGACTACTTCCCACTCCCATTCTTGGACCAAGTCTTAGAACGAGTGCCGGGACGAGCTTTTTACTATTTTCTAGATGGGTACTCTGGGTATAATTAAATTAAAATTTCCCTAGAAGATCAGAATAAAACGACTTTCATATGTTCTTTTGGTACTTATACTTATAAAAGAATGCCCTTTGGCTTGTGCAATGCACCAACCACATTTCAAAGGTGCATGATGAATATTTTTAGTGATATGGTGGAGAGATTCTTGGAGGTTTTTATGGATAATTTTTCTATATACAGAGATACCAATGAGAGTTATTTGGAACACCTCGAGAAAGTGATAGAAAAATGTGAGGAGAGTAACCTTGTCCTAAACTGAAAAAAGTGTCACTTCATGGTGACACAAGGTATTATGCTTAGGCACATCAAGTCTAGCAAGGGGATCGAGGTAGATAAAACTAAAGTTGAACTAATCCAGAGACTACCTACTCTTAGAACTGTGAAAGACATTCAATCTTTTCTTGGGCATGCTAGTTTCTAACGACGATTCATAGCAGGATTTAGTGCCATCTTTCATCCAATATGCCATCTAATGTCAAAAGAAACTTCATTTGAATGGACGTTTGAATGCCAAGAAGCTTTCAACAAATTTAAAGAGCTATGGACAACTGCACCTATCATTTGGTCACCCGATTAGTTATCACCTTTTGAGTTGATGTGTGATGCTAGTGATTGTGTTGTAGGAGCAGTTTTGAGGCAGAGAGTGGACAAGAAACCCTATGTTATCTATTATGCAAGGAGAGTAACCTTGTCCTAAACTGAAAAAAGTGTCACTTCATGGTGACACAAGGTATTATGCTTGGGCACATCGAGTCTAGCAAGGGGATCGAGGTAGATAAAACTAAAGTTGAACTAATCCAGAGACTACCTACTCTTAGAACTGTGAAAGACATTCAATCTTTTCTTGGGCATGCTAGTTTCTAACGACGATTCATAGTAGGATTTAGTGCCATCTTTCATCCAATATGCCATCTAATGTCAAAAGACGCTTCATTTGAATGGACGTCTGAATGCCAAGAAGCTTTCAACAAATTTAAAGAGCTGTTGACAACTGCACCTATCATTTGGTCACCCTATTAGTTATCACCTTTTGAGTTGATGTGTGATGCTAGTGATTGTGTTGTAGGAGCAGTTTTGAGGTAGAGAGTGGACAAGAAACCCTATGTTATCTATTATGCAAGCAAAACCTTGAATGAGGTCCAATTGAACTATACCACAACTGAAAATGAACTCCTTGCTGTCGTTTTTGCATTGGATAAATTTGGTCGTACTTGGTGGGATCATTAGTTATCATATATATTGACCATTCTACAATAAAGTGCATGCGTACCAAGTCTGATACAAAGTCACACCTCATCCAATGAATTCTTTTGTTACAAGAGTTCCACATTGAAATTCGAGACAAGAAAATGGTAGAGAATGTAGTTATTAACCATTTGACATGGCTCCCTACTGATGGGAAAGCCAAAGATACTCTCCCTATCAATGAGTATTTTTTGGATTAGCATCTTTTCCAAATCCGAGCACTTTCTCAAGCAACTGTTTAATGGTCCGTTGATATAGCCAACTTTTTTGCTACTGGCAAGATATCGTCACATTGGTCTTGCTTAGATAAACGAAAATTTTTCAAAAATGTGAGGTATTTCTTCTAGGATGATCCGTAGTTGTTCAAGTATTGTCTCGATCAAATAATTCGTCGGTGTATTCTCGACAATGAGTTTCATTCTGTCATAGAGTTCTGTCAGTCCTATGCTTGTGGTGGGCATTTTAGTTCGAAAAAGACAATTGCAAAGACTCTGTAATCTAGCTTATATTGGCCCACCATGTTTCGAAATGTTCACACTTTTTGCACATCTTATGATAGGTATCAACAACTAAGAAGTCTGACTAGAAGGCACATGATGCCCCTTAACCCCATTCTCACTCTTGAGATATTGGATTGTTAGGGTATTGATTTTATGGGACCGTTCCCTAGTTCATTTAGATTCCTTTTCATTCTTGTGGTCATTAACTATGTGTCTAAATGGGTGGAGTCCATTGCTTCTTGTACCAATGATCATCGTATTGTGGTCACATTCTTAAAGAAGAATATATTTTCTCGCTTTCGTATGCCTCATGCTGTCCTTAATGATAGTGGCACTCACTTTTATAATAAACCCGTTAGAATGTCAATGTGAAGGTAGGGGGTCGTTCACAAGGTTAGTACACCTTATCATCCCCAAACTAGTGGCCAAGCTGAGTTAACTAATTGGGAGATTAAGCACATTCTTGAGAAAACTGTTAATTCTAACCGTAAGGACTGGTCCTTAAGGTTAGTGGATACACTTTGGGCTTATAAAACTGTGTTAAATGCTTCTCCTTACAGGCTTGTGTATGAAAAATCATGTCAGCTTCCAGTAGAAATTTAGTATAAAGCCTACTAGGCCATTTGCCAATTTAATGAGAACATAGATGCGGCCGACCAAACTAGAAAGCTACAACTCAATGAACTTGAGGAAATCTGAAATGATGCCTATGAGACTGTAATAATCTCTAAGGACAAGATGAAAACATTCCATGACCAACACATCATTCGTAAGTCTTTTCATGTCAGTCAAAAAATATTGCTTTACAATTCCCAATTAGACTTGTTTCCGGGCAAATTGAAGAGTAAGTGGTTTGGACCTTATCTGGTAAGAGATGTGTCACCGCACGGAGCGATAGAAATTGAGAATTCCAGTAATAAGAATGTTTTTAAAGCATGGGCAAAGGTTAAAGCTCTACTTGGAGAACTTTGTAAGTTTTTTTGAAAGTGTGGCTCTTATGGACCTACTATTACTTGAGTAAAAGCAACACCCAATCAGTTTGTACAGTTAGTTTAGTCTATTTATTTAATTTGGTAGCTAGTTTATTTTTAGTTGGAGGAAAGGGACCTTTCTTCACCCCCCATGTTTGTCTCCCACCTTTTCTTTTTCCTTTTTTGCCTCGCTGTCGTGGTTGTTCTCTAGTTGGGGGGACACGTTCGTTTTTCTAATATTTGTGTTATTATTTTCTATTGTTTTTTCTTTGTGACCAACAAACGTTAAAGAACTAGATAGTGTCATGTCTTCTCATATAAATGGTCGAGTGCTTACATTTGCATATTGCATCTTTCGGATATTTTCATTTAGTATCAGTGGCGAGATAATTCGTCGTGCAAAGATAGTGAGGAGAGTTGAGCTCCAAGAGGAATAACCTTAACCTCTTATTAGTTGCAGTACTCTACCCAGTAAGAGAAGCGCAAATAGACTAAAAAAGTGTCATCGTTGTGCTAGAAACACGTGTGTGGATACAAATTACAAAAGAAGTAGCCGACTAATGTTAGGAAATCAGATGGTTTACCTAGATATTATTAAAAGGCGAGGAAATATTGAGGCATTGAGATGCCTTAGAATCACCGGAATGGTAGACTATCTTGATTTTGATGTTAAAAGTCTGGCTCGACTTTACAATGATTATTCTTCTTAGGGTGTGTTATGTTTAAGTGTTTTATTTACGAGTTTATCTTTATTTGTAAATATGACTAACATTTATTTTGCAAATATTTTGTATTTTTCAAGTAAAAAAAAATGCGCAAAACCAAAAAGTGTACAATTTGAATGCACTTGAGATCTACAAAAGAGATTTACGTAATTTTGTACAGTTTTATGTAAAATGCAAATTTGAATTTTGGAGATTTGTTGAAATATGTTTTCATACACCTTAGCATAATTTTTATTTTATCATTTCTTTTTAATACAATTACAATGTTTTATCTTAACACATAGAAGGAGGCTATTTTACATCACTTATTATCATATGATGATAAGTTTAGTATTTTTACATATTATAAAATCATCCTTATAAAAGTGGAGATTATTTACCAAGTGAATTTTAAGGCCAATCACGCTTTTCGGAATGTTTACATTTACTCTTGATGAATTTATTTCACATCACTCTTTCAATAGCTCCATTATATTTGTATTTGACTTGATAGTTTTAATTACTTAGGTAATTGAATATGTTAAATTCTTAGAAATTTGAGCTGTTGTGCACTTTTAAAAATGAATCAAGGCCATCTTTGAATCTTTGAGGCACAAATTTCTTTATTAATATAATTCCCTTGGAACCATCTTTAAGCCTATTTATATATTTTTTGCTACATATATCGTTGCTAAAGTTTTATCCCTAAATACGAAAACACAAATATCTTTACTTGTGCAAGTTGAATTGAGAAAGGGGATAATCTATTTGCAATATGAAAAAAAAATTTAGCAATGGAGGAAAGAAAAGAAAAAAAACAAAAGAAAACGGGATGTACGAAAAAGACAAAAAAAAAAAAAAAAGAATAAGAGGTTGGTTGTTGGGAAAAAAAAAAAAAACCTATCTAATCAAATGAAATAGGAAAATTGAAGGTATAAATTTATTGATTAATTCATGCCTTGATCACACATGTTTTAAGCTTTTTATAATTTTTTTCTCTCTACCTTATACCTCATGACCAAGTTACAACCTAAATAAAGTCCTCGAGGATTTGATGTATACATTGTTTGTTCATTCACTTTGTAAAGAATTCACTTATCAGTTGTTTGTGTAATTTTAATATTGGGTATAATTTCATGGAGCTTTGCCAAGTCGTCTTTCACTTTATATATTCATGTCATTTTCTTTATGGTTGTCTGTTTTGATTTTTCATTATATTTACTCGGTTACAAGGACAACCGATGTGAGATGTCTATCTTCTTTCTTTCTGAGAGAATATTCAATGAAGTTAAATCCAAACTTAAAGGATGTATATGTGGTTTTATGTTGTAATATTTTTCTTATCATGTAATGATCACACACGCACAAAAGCTTCTCATATGTTGTTTTAAGACATTATCTTGCTTGTGTATTAATAAGGAGGATATACAGAATATGCTTGCGTTGTGAAACATGTAATTTTTTTTTCATTATCCTCACTTGTATACCACAATTTGATATTTATGGATATCATCACTAGAAACCCTCACAAGACACCACTCGTCTACTTGGAGTAATTTAGGAATTTAAAGGCTTATTGCATATGCTAAATGCACTCGTGATTCCTACGAAAGTGGAGCCTATTTTTTTAAGTGTGTTTATTGTTTTGCTCGGGACTAACAAAAGTCTAGTTGGGAGGTGTAATTATACTCTAAAAATTATAATTGAGTCCCTAATTATAGGCTAATGTTAGTTATTATTTGTGTATTATTTATCATTTTTATACAAATTTAGTATTTTTTACGTTTTACACGCCTTGAGCAGTTTTAAAGATAAAATTAACCAAAATGAAGTAAGGTAACGTACATTATATTTTATCTTTACTTTATATATATTATACTTTATCTATTATAATATATATATATATATATATATCTCATTTGCAGGTGGTGGAGCAGCTGAGCTCGAAGAAAAAGAAAAAAGAATGAAAAAAACAAAGTGAAATGATGGGAAGACTTTGACATTAAGTGGATGGAAGAGATAAAGCAAGAGTTGGTAGAATTCAAATGAATTGAGGGAGCTTGGCGGAGAAGAAAGGCAGAGAGGAAGAGAGGAAGTAAGCAATTGTAGAAAGTTTCTTCAATTTATTTTTTGTCTAGATTTCAGCTAATTTGTTAGTGTCTTTCAGTTTTCTTTTTTACCGTTATTCTGTTGTAATAAACTTTTTTATTTATAAAGTTATTTTTTAAGCCATGTATTTTCTTTTCAATACTATGAGTAGCTAGTTTTATTCTTTGAGCCAATTGTAAAGATCATCTGAGGATCTTAGAATATCAACAGAGGTAATTGAGTTTTCATTGTTTTATCTTTAAAATCTTTCAATTCTTAATAATTAAATTCTAGATCTTTGAGAAAATTTAGATTCTTGACTAAGTTTGGTAATTTCTATGTACAAATTTTAGTTTGGTATAATTATTACACAAATCGATGGTATGAATCTATGACTTTAATTTTTATTATTCTAGATTTAATTATTATTGAATTTTGTTTCAATCGTTAAATCTTCATAGTCAAAGGCTCAAGTCGAAGCCAATGATTTGAGTTACAAAACCTCCATTGGAATTTCGAGTGAATCAGGTAATCAGATCAATTGGATTTAAGACCGTTTTATTAAATTTAATTTAAAGTCTTGTTCAACAATCTTCAAACCTCCCAAAATAAAATATTTTATTTTGGTTACTATTTGATTTTTTTCACCAATTGTCTAGATCTCATTGGTATTCATGGTGGAATTCAAACAGATTAGCTTAGATTCCAACTAAAGTCATTGCAATGCTATAGTATTTAGCATGACTTGGTTGGTATCTAATCTTTTAGCGTGGGTGAATTTTAACACTTAACTTTATATGTTTGGATAACTATTCCCTGTGGATCGGCTCTAGTCTTACCACATTTTATTTACTGCTTCACCGCACCTACATTTGGGTGTAATAGATTGTCATATTTTGGACTTAGTCAGTGCATTGCACGGTGATACCTGGAATGCTAATTTGAATCAATAGTTGGTAGCATATGTAGTATTATAGTATTAAAATTAAACTTTGTTTAAATAAATAGGTATATATCTATTTGTTTTTATTTTTATATAAAATAAAGTGTTCCGAAAATGCTCCTACCATCGAGACATTTTTACAAATAATGCTCTCATACCCTATAAATTATCATAAATGACATTAACTTGCATGTGATTTTCATCATGATTTAAGCATTTGTATATTTGGGAGGAACCTACCTTAAATGCTAAATCATCTGCAATAATTTCTCCCACCTCACGCCCTCGTTTTGCGCTTCGGTCTGGTTGACAACCATTCCTATCTTTGAAGTTATGTTTTTTTATTTATTTATAAGATGTTCAAGCCTTTAACTGACTCCCCTTTTGTGCTTGTTTAGGATTATTGTTGACGAAAATCACATAATTTTCATACATTACAAAAATGACAGTTGGACACAGATGATGTGAACAAAGATCGAACTTGAAACTTAATATTTAGCATAAGGGCAAATAGATCACTGGGCCACCCCTGTGGTCACTATAAAACTAAGTTGAATATGAATAATTTGATCTACTATCTACTTCCTAGCTTAAATAATAGTCATAATCAGCGTTTTTATTGGTGGTTTTCTCCCGTGAATGGGAGATTTTCCTGCAATGTATCACCTATATTGGCCAAAATCCGGCCGCCAAAAACTTGTGTTTTTCATTGATTTTATCTTCTTTCCCTCGTCTCTCAATCTATAAAGCTTTCCTCTTTGCTAGTATAGAGGATAACGGATAGATCCATTTTTTCCAGCCAGGATACGAGAATAACTTTATTATTGGAAAAAAATATATTATATGAGATACCACTCAGATTTAAATCTACAGACACGATTGTGTATTCTCCACCATTTATAACAACGAAGCCCCCTTGTTTGGTGAAGCTTAGTTTTTCAAGCCTTAAATTTGTAGTTTTGAAATAAAAATTTCATGCTTCTCATGCTTTTGGCATATGCTCTCTTTTATTAACTGAAATAATAAATATTTAAAATTAAACATCCATACTGCTTATGCTTTTGAGTTTTGACATGTGTGCACATGCATTGCGTTAAACAGCTGTTTGTGGTGTGGTTTGGAAAGCTTATTGTTAAGCACAATGTCAGTAATAGGCCAATAGTGTGTAATTTGATTTAGAAAGCTACATGGTAATTACTGTGTAAGCACTAGGTTGGTTATTGGGTGGCCTCATGCTAAGCATGAGATCTTAAATTGGACCCCTCTTCATGCCCTTGTGTCTAGTCACCATTTATGCAATCATTTAAGTTTATATGATTCATGTGAACGATGATCTTAAATGAGCTTGACGAAGTAATCGTTCGAAAGCCTGGACACCCTATAGCTTAAAAAAAAAAAAGTGGGCTAGTTGTTGATCTTGCTCTTAGCCCTTACATAACCATTAATCGCTCCTTCATTAGCCCTTACATAACCATTCATCGCTCCTTCATTTTTTGTAATATCGTGTTAGTCCTTATAGACATTTTCCATTAGATAGACAAATAGTAACTAACGAATATTCATACTACAACTTGACTATAAGTATAGGAGATTGTCTGTCACAATTAAAAAGTCAATGATCAAAGTGAGATTGAGTGTAAAGTGCTAACGTAATAAGTGTAATCTACTCTTAAACATATGTAATATTACGAAGTTTGCATTTCAAAAACACGACTTTGAATCCAAACTTAGAAGTTGTGGTTTCAGTGTTTTGAAACGACAAGTTGAAACTTGAAACACAAAATCGTGTTTTAAAACTACAACTTCAAGTATCTACTTAGATTTGGTAAATAAATTGAAACCACTTGAATTGTCTTTGTTAGACCAGGTGACAACCCAAGAGAGGTGAATTGAGTTTATAATTAAAATTTAAAATTTAAAATAATCTAATGCACTTAATTTCTAAATGGTGAGATGCAATAGAAAATATATAAAATATTAAGCTAGATATGTAATGAATAAAACAACCTAAAATATAATGAATGTGTGATTAATACAATGGATTCAAGTGTGTGTGTATCTCTAAGTATATGAAGACAATATACATAAGAAAGATATTAAGCAAGATATATAAAGCGAAAAGAAAAGAAATTAAATACAACGATATAAAGTGGTTCAATTGGCTCTTCTTATGTCAAACCTACATCCACCTCGAAAGCTCTTTCTTTAGGCAAATTCATTGTTTTTCAAATAGTTTTACAACACTAGCTTTTTCAGTTGCTAGTAAACCTTTACACCAAGTGTTTTATTCTAAAAATACTCAAAAAAATATCCCTTTATTTTGCTCTCCAAAACAAATCACCAAGAGGATCTTTTTCTCCAAGTGTTCCTCTTAACCACTCAAGAAATAAATTACAAGGGTTTAACAACTCTTTTACAAATGATATAGAGAAATTGAAGCTCACAACTATAGATACAAAACTCTCAAGAGTTGAATAAAATAATGAAGCTCAAACATGAAATAGAATGATGAGAAAGTAAAGCTCAAAACTTAAAAATCTTGATGACTATCACTTTCTGTGCTCAATTTTTATAATCTATTGTGTGTCTCTTGCTTCTCTTGTGTATCTCTATTTATAGAGGAAGGATAATAGATTATTTGCAGTTTAAAATCAACTTCTAGCCATTTGAGAAAGTATTGAAGATTTTTTCCCGTTGAGTTATTTGCTGCCAGACAAGTTTTTAAATTTCTGATCAAATGCCTTCAATTCCACCTCAATTGTCGCCTTGATAACAATCGAATTTGAAAATAGCTATAAGTGAAAGGTTGTAGACATCGAAGTCAGAACCTCAAGAATCATGTCGATTCAATGGTCAGATTAAAAGTTATCATCAAAATACTCAAACTGTCTCCCAGTTGGCATATTTGAATTTCTACAGAGTTGCATTCACTTCTACCTCGATTTTCTCCATTATACCGTTCGAATTTGAAAATGGTCATAGGAGAAAAGTTGTAGAGATGGCAATCAACATTTCATAACCTCAAGAATCATGTCGATCCAATAGTTAGATCAAACATTATGATCAAAATACTAAAACTATCTCCCAGTTAGTATATTTAATTTCTGCAGAGTTGTCTTTACTTCTAGTTCGATTTTCTCTCTTATAACATTCGAATTTGAAAATGATAAAAGATACAAGTTGTAGCCATGGAAATCATCGTTTCATATGCACACGAATTATGGATATCCAATGGCTAGATCAAAAATAATGATAAAATTACTCAAGCTATCTCGCAGCTATCATATTTTGAACTTTTGCTCCAATGTGTCACCTTGCAGCTCAGTTTTATTCCACAAGACATACTCTTCACGAAGTCCTTATAAAATACCATTTATATTAATTTGAGTATTATTTTCAATGCCTCAAAAATCAGATCAATCAACGGTTGGATCAAAAGTAATATACATAATACAGAAATTATCTCCAATGAGCTTTCTTGCCATTATCTTTGACTAAATCTTCTTCTTCATACTATGCATTCATTTTACTTTCAAGACTAACAATAATTTTAAGAAATGTTAAATAATTAACATTTAAAACATAAATAAAAAATTACGTGATTTACCATTAAAATGCACAATATATTAAAACTTTTAGCATAAAATTCTTTAAAAATTTTAACTAATACATAAAATATGAAATCTTGAGATTAACCAAATTTTAATAATTAAAACATTTATATTTGTTATCATCAAAATCGATTAATAAAAACTTGAGACTAACAATCTTAGTTTTGTGTGAGAGATAAAGTCAATGAAAAATTAAAAAATGTGTGAAGGTTGTAATAATTGTTTGTTTTAATACTTTCCATTTTATCAAAATTTTTAGTTGTTGAAACGTGTCACCATCCTTTACTCTCTCTCAAGAAATCAGGGAGGTCAAATTCGAAAGAGTAATGATGTACCCAATGAAAAATTATATGAAAGTGTTTTTTTATATAATAATATAGCTAAATTGAGACTTTTCATTATAAATCAAAACACCCATCAAAATAACTTTTGATTTAAAATGCCATGGCCTTGACAGCTTTTTTGTATAAATTACAAGATTAAAATGCTCCTTCAAAAAATGCCTAAAACTAGTCAAAATATCAAATTTATGGTTTTATATTTTTTTCCAAATTTTTAAGGCTTAGTGTGAACGAGTATTTTGGTCCTTTAGCCTTTCTACAAACTGTGAATTTGGAGAAGGTATCGTGTGAGCTCAGAACACCATGTTAGTCTAATGACATAATATATATGGTCTATTATTAGGTGCCACATGTTAGAAGTTTTTTTCTTTTTGATTATGCGGTCAAGGGTATTCTGATCAACTTGCATACATCTCGATTAATCTCTTCCTTAATTTGCTCAAAAGTAATCCATTCACGTCAAAACTAAGAAATTTACAATGAGATAAAATTATACTGACCGGTGTGTTGAATTAAACTCCTTGAAGGATCGCGAAACCCATTCTTTGATGATATTTTATTACTTCGGCTTGAAAATCGTATTTTATTAGTTTGGCTTGAAATTCGGTGGGATACGTATAATCTCTGGTAAGAGACAAAGCGAATAATTGAATTCTGAGAACATTTGGATGTATAAAGCCTGAAAATTTCAGTTTCAGAGTGAATTAATGCCCGAATTCCTTATGTTCACTGGCTTATACCTCTTCATCAGTATTAAACTTTTGCCATTAAAGCTAAATAATGATCCTCCTTTAAAAATGTTTTCTCAACGCCCTGCATAACACTAATGTAAGTTTCAAATTCATCAGCTATAAATTCACATCATTTTTTAGACTCGTAAGACTCAAAAATTACCTCTGCGCCCTTGTTGTCCACAACATAGAAATCCCAAAGAAAAAGCCTCTAGTAGCTCTACCATTACTCATCATTCATTTCATTCTCTTTTCTATATCTTCTTGTGGTTTACTATATATATATATATATATGTTATTCAACTGTAGTTATCTTATAATCAAAATTGAACATTTTATTTTATTTTATTTATTTCTAGTGATGTAAAAAAATATCCAGTAGTACGATCGTATCATTATATTTCTAGTTGTGTATATTAAAATATATTAAATTATTTATCTTAAACGTTGACATTCCAACCGCAATAGTTGGTACTACAGTTGTCGTGAACAATGCCGAGCTGTGGTAAACTTCATATAGTGGTATTTCCATGGTTAGCCCTAGGTCACATGATCCCATTCTTAGAGCTCGCCAAGTGCATAGCTCGAAAGGGTCATCAAGTTTCTTTCGTGTCGACCCCAAGAAACATCGACCGCTTGCCAAAGCTGCCTGCTCATTTATTGCCTCTGGTGAGTTTTGTGAAGCTTCCTTTACCCGCTGTCGATGATGGTCTCCCCGAAAACGCAGAGGCCACCATTGACGTGCCCTCCCACAAGGTTCACTGCCTCAAGAAGGCCTTCGACGGTCTCGAGGTTGAGTTGACTCGGTTCTTGCAAACTTCGTCTCCGGATTGGATTATTTACGACTTTGCCCCTTATTGGTTACCCCCAATCGCAGGAAGGTTCGGCATCTCACGCGCCTTCTTCAACGCAGTCAACGCTTGGTTTCTAGCTTTCTTGGGCCCGTCTTCAGCTTTGATCGACGGTTCTGATTCACGGAAAGAGCTGGATGATTACACGGTTCCACCCAAGTGGGTTCCATTTCCTTCTAACTTGGCCCACCGATATTACGAGATCAAGTGGATCGTAGAAGGTGCTCAAAATATCACATCAGAGGTTTTGGACACGTATCGTCTGGGATCTGCAATTATCGGGTGCGACGTGCTCGCTACACGCGACTGCATAGAGTTCGAACCAGATTGGTTGAGACTCGTCGAGGAGCTTAACAAAAAGACCGTAGTACCACTGGGCTTCATGCCCCCCTCGATGCAAGATAGCATGGAGGAGACAGATGAAACGTGGCTCTCAATCAGTGGTTGGCTAGATAAGCAAAGCAAGCGGTCTGTGGTTTACGTCGGACTCGGCAGTGAGTTGGCACTGAATCGAGAGACACTAACTGAGTTGGCTCTTGGGTTAGAATTGTCTGGCTTGCCCTTCTTCTGGGCCCTAAGGAAGCCGCCTAGCTCGAACGAGCCTGACTCGGTGGAGCTGCCAGAAGGGTTCGAGGAGCGAACCAAAGGTCGCGGAGTCATGTGGACGAGTTGGGTGCCTCAACTCAGGATATTGGCTCATGACTCGGTGGGTGGGTTCTTGACTCACTGCGGTTGGAGTTCAATTATTGAAGGTCTCCAGTTTGGGCATCCACTTATTATGTTGCCCTTCATGGTAGAGCAAGGATTGAACGCTAGGATTTTTGAGAAAAACAAGGTGGGGATAGAGATACCCAGAGATGAACGAGACGGGTCATTGAACAGGAACTCAGTGGCTGAATCAGTGAGGTTGGTAATGGCCGAGAAGGGAAGGATTTACAGGGATAAAGGTAGAGAGATGAGAGCAATATTTGGTGACAAGGTCCGACATGACCAATACATAGACAAGTTTGTTGAGTTTCTTCAAAAACATAGACGGCTTCACAAGGGGCCGGGTTAAGACTGGTTGGTTTTAGTGGAGATCGATTTTGTCATGAATGTTATCACTTAGAATTTGATTTCATAATAACATGGAGAACTCTAATTAAGCTGGCATGCCAAGCTATCATGGTCCTTTTGTCATTTGGGTGTTTAATCATCCTACACAAGTGAAAATCTTGGATGGCTGATATCCTTTGCTTCCTTCCCTTTAACCAATATTTTTGGGCATGAAATTTTTGTTAGAACATTTTTTGCTCTTTTAAGGAAATTTCAATATTTTAATTTTGTTATTCAACTATTTGGTTACAAATTTTATTATATAGTGGATTTTTTTTTTTTTTTTTTCCTGATACTAAGCAGCAAGTAGGGCAAGCTTCCACAAGTGAAAGAAATAAACCACAATATGCACTCTTGTTGAACCTGCGACCACTAAAGATGAAGCAAGTTCTCTCTCGTTGGGCTGTACCAGCGGGTTGAACAACATAGTATTTTTATTTTATTTCATTTTATTTATGGAAACAACATGGCGTTGTATTCAAATAAAATACATTCACAATATGAGTTCGAATTATATGATAAGCCTTGAAGGAGGAAAAAATTCCACTCAGTTAGTTCGAGATTCTTCATTATTTATGCATTTCAAATTTTGTTGTGTTATTTATATATTAAAAGTTTCATCATTAATTGAAGCCGTTCCAGTGTTTTAGCAATGTAAAAACTCAAAATGCAAGAGTGAAGCAATTTCATTCCTCATGACAAAGAGGTTTAATGGCATGCACACGGACGCTAGGTTGTTTGACTTTTTAGTACTTATCTCTATTAACATGTAAATATTGTGTTTTATTATACCAACATTAATCTATAATAAATGAAAACACTTAAAGAAAATAAATGTCACATAGAAAAATTTGATAACGATGAATACCGAAAAACTCTACACCACAGGACCTTTTTTCATTAAAGCTCGAAATGTCTAAAATTAGTGGCGGTACATATTAGAGATGTTCACGGGTTGGGTTGGATAGCTACTCGTCACCCAAACTAAAAAGATAGGGTTGAAAATTTTTAAAACCGCTTTTGACCCAATGGGTGATCTGATTGGTCGGGTTAGGTGGAAAAATCTTTTTTTAGTATAGAAATGCCAATTTGGGTCGGGTTGGTTGAGTTAGATTAGAAAAATAAAAGTCCGATACTCAAACTGAATGTAGATCGGTTTGGTGTCGGGTCGGGTTGGCCGAGTCGGGCAATTTTTTGAACAAACCTAGTAGAGATATCGGATGGATAGACCTAAGGAACATCAACTTTAAAAAAACATTATTAATTAGAAATTATTTAGAGTGATTGTCACACTACATCATGTTTGTGTGGTTTGGCATATCATACAAATTGTGACATTTGTCATTATATTTTTTATGACAGAATTTTTAAATTTTAAATCTTCCTATTTAATTATGATAATACTTATAATTTCTTCTATTGTTGTGTCTCTCTCTAAAAATTTGAACACATGACATCAAATAAATATATTGTCACATCACATAAGTATGATAATGTGGTGTTACTGTCATTATCGATTATTACTTCTTATTGACATGACCAACCAACCTTTAAATTCTTCAAATTTTGAGTCTCACATTTATTATATAATGTGAACTTTGTCACCTTATGTTTATGCGTGATAAAATACGATGAAATAAAACATTTTCACTAGCATTATTTACAGGATTTATGAGAGTCCAAACATGTTATTAAAGAAAGAGTTTAGTTTTGATGCACTGACAGTGTAGAATTTTTTTACACAAACAGGGTATCAAAATATGACATGTGTCTTTTAAAATTTAAGTACAACATAAGCAAGTAAGGCTCATAAACACATGTCGCATTCTAGTGTCTGCATGTGTAAAAAAAATTTATACTGTCAGTGCATCAAAATTAAACTCTTAAAGAACATCCCAAGAAATTTCTACTATTTGGATAATAAAGTTACACCCATTTTTAGAAATTAAAATTTAGAAAAGTAAGTTACTAAAAATTAGAAGGAAGTTAGGAACTACCAAACTCATAAGGGATGCAATTGCAATTGTAATATGATTACATAAGAAGCTTTATGGCTTTTGCGATGCAATTGCGGTACAGGCATAGATTATAGGGCAAATTACAGTAATTTTTCTTGTAGTTTTATTTTGGTCCTTATTGTTTTAATTGTAACAAATTTGTCCTTCAATTTAAAAAAATTTACACAATTGGTTCAATTTGAGAAGGCAGTCTCAGAAACAAAAGGAAAGCGTGCACGTGCAACTCATTTAATATTTTTTTTAGAGCAAAATGGTAAAATTACCATCTCTGATTTTGATAATTATATGCAATATGTTTCTTTTTTTTTTTTTTTTAGTATCAATATGCAACATGTATGCAAGACTAGAAGGAGAGAGAGAACTGAGAACTGAGAAGCATAAAGAGATGGAGTACCTACAATTGGAGCGTGGGGGTGGAGCAGTCGTGCGCGTACGAGAGTGAATTCGTGAAAGGAGAGTCTGAATTGAATTGAATTGAAAACCCAAGGAAAATAGCCTGTTTGGTTGTGGTTTCAGTTTTAGTTTTCTATTTTTGTTTTCTGAAATTCGATGAAACCGTGTTTGGCAGATTAGTTCCAAAAACTGTTTCCGTCGAAACCGCATTTGGTAAATTGGTTTCGGAACTTGTTTTCGAAAAAATTTTCAGAAAACAACCAAGTTTCAGGAACCATTAAAAAGATGTTTTCTGAGTTTCCGAAACCATTTTTATACAAAAATGAGAACGATAGTATTTTCGATGGTCTCATTTTTTTGTTTCCGAGAACAAGAAAAACGAGTTGTTCTTAAATTTTTTGGTTCCGAGAACACAAAAAGCGAAAACGGAACCGAAACCGGAACTGATTCCAAACAGAAAACACCCGCGTGAATTTGTGAAGGGAGGAGCTGAAATTGAATTTTAAACCCTAGGAAAAGAAAACACGCGCTCTCTTTTGGAACCAAAATCCTTATGCAAATTGGATTTCAAAATGGCAAAGGAAAAGATTTCTAAGAAAATGCGTTTGTAAATAATTAATTGGAATTAGAAAAAAAATTTAATTTCATCTGTTTGGTTTAATAAGGAATTGAAAAGGGTATTATTTAGTAGACAAGGATGCCCCAAAATTAGGTTAGTTAGTAAAAAACTTATAATATCAGGTTTTATTAATTCCAATTCACATGAAATTTGACCTTTTTTTAAAAGATTTTATGATATTTTATCAGGTTTTGTAAACTAGTTTGGTTCTATAGGTTTGACTATATTGTTTCTAGAATAGGTTGATGGTACAACAAACATATATGGTCCAATTTTCAAAAATTGTATAATGTAAAATAAAATAATTTTTTATTTACACAAAAAAAGGGCAGACTAACTACATTTATTTCTTATTATTAATTTTTAGCATGTCGAAGTATAACTATTACTCTATATGCTAGTATATATATATTCAAATAGGAGTAGTGATATACTGATAGTTTTTAGAAATAATGTGTTAAATTTAGTCATGTAGTAGATCTATATTTGTATCACAAATAAATTTAGTCTTATAGTAGATCTATATCCGTATAAAATCCTTCTAATTACTATCATGTGTGTACAATTAGGGGATAGACATGAGACGGAGTCATTGATTCTAGTAGGTTGAGCCTGTTAGTAATTAGGTTTAAATTAGTTTCTCAATCAATAGCCCAAAAACCATTAAAATGCTCAATTTCATGCATTTAATCCATAATTAATATTTTAAAAACAAATATTTATGTGACAACTAGTTATAAATGATAAATATGACGTTAGGTTGATTTGTGATTACATAACCTACTCAGTCCTACAAGGCCAACGTTTTAATCCTAGGCAATATAAATTATAGGCTAGCTTGAGCGGCTTCATGACCTATTGGGCTTATTGTCTTATTATCTTCTATTTTTTTTTCAAATGACATTTAGAATAAATTACCTTCTTGTATGATTGCTTCTTTTAGCAAGGTGTCTATGATTTTTATTTTTATCGCTATAACACAAATTTATTACTTCTTCTAGCAAGGAATATATGCTTTCCTCGCTAAAGACTTTATATCAGACATTTGGTGAGTCACAATGTGCCTTGCGAAAGGTTTATCTATTTAGAATTTACGATGAACATAAATTTGACGCTAAAAAGGATTAAAAAAATTTTTGCCACCAGATGCTTTTGTTGCAAAAAACCTTGTTTTAACCTTTAGCAATAAATCAGTTGTCTCCTTTCTAATACTCTTTTGGGCCAATCACCATTAGTGAGGAATATTACCTTTCATTGCAAATACTCCCTCCCGCCATATTTCCAGCCAAAAAATATTTTTCGCCAAGGATTTTGAGATGAGTATTAGCGACAAATTTTGAGCTTTGTTGGCAAATATGGTCATTTGAAGACTTTAATAATGAATCATTGTTTTCCATGCTAAAAGGGCACCTGTAGCGAGAAAATTGGTTCCCTCACTAATACTTCTTTCACTAAATGTCTAATTTCTTGTAGTGAAAAAATCTACACAATCAGTCTAATTTGAAATGGTTGTCTCAGAAATAGATGAAAAGTGTGCATGTGCAACCTGTGTGATATTTTTTTAAGGCAAAATGATAAAATTACTATTTCTATCTCGTATTAGATATCAAATTATAGTAATGGTCCATGTGGTTTCACATTGGTTTCATTTTGATCTTTGTAGTTTCAATTACAACAAATTTGTTCTTCAATTTAAAAAGACCCGCACAATCGGTTCACTTTATCACAAAAACAGACGAAAAAAGTGCACATGCAATCCTTGTAATATTTTTTCAAGATAAAATGGTAAAACTACCCATTTTCTATCCCACCTCAATTTAACTCACTCGCCTAACACTGTAACGGAACACTAAAGATTAGGCACGAAAATTGTGAGTTTTATAAAGGCAGTCATTGACGACCAATGTGAGGCACTAGCATTATATGGATTATGTTTTAGATATAATTCAATTACTCTACTCACATTAACCTATCCCACCATATCCATTACATCCTTATCAGTAACCAATTGCCTCGTTGTGATTGTCAATGGTTGCTTTTACCAAACTCCTAATTTTCTTGCTCTAATTTGTGTGTCGTTATAGTATTATGCGAGTGGGGTAGACTGATTTGGGACAGGAAGTGTGTAGTTTTATCATTTTACTTTAAAAAAACATCACACAAATTATACGTACACTCTTCGGTCTATTTGTGAGATGAATTAGACCGATTGCACAAATTTTCTTAAATTAAAGGGCAAATTTATTACAACTAAAACAACAAATACTGGACTTTATACTTCTTTATGGAGTTTTAGTTAAAGCTTTTCATTGTTGCATCATCAACTACTGGACTTTACCTTCGAAAAGGTGACATATTTAAGGGAATCGAAGATCGGATGAGGGGCAAATTACAGGGTTGGAAAACTAAAATGCTCTCCTTCGCGGGTCGATCTGTTTTAGTAAAGCATAAACTGTCATCCATACCTATTTATTTGCTTTCTTCTTTTCGAGCTCCAGGGTATTTTATTAAACGCATTCGATCATTCATGTCGAGATTCCGATGGACAGGAGGAGAAGAGAGTGGATGGCTTTGTGTTCACTGACTAGTGGTGGCTTGGGAATGAGGGATTTAAAATCATTCAATCAAGCTTTGTTGGCCTTGGCGAATTGTCACTGACAAGGATAGATTGTTGAGTCAGGCGGTATCAGAAAAGTAGTGTCACAACAAAGATTTCCTGACAGTCAAACCCATGACGGGCTGCTCGTGGGGATGGAGGAGTATTTTATGGGGACGGGATTTGTAGGTTAAAGGGCTAGCTAGGATGGGTGGTTGGCTCAAAATATGGTTTGAATATTTTTAGGCACCAGTGAATACCAATGAAGGATAATCCTTATGTCTCTGTTGCTCGGTCTTTTTGGTTTCTTGATCTTTCTGTTGCACAGTTAATTAATTCTCACTGTGCATGGAGAGGAGAGAAGAGCTAATTCGCTACTTATTCCCTCCTGATGTGGTTAGTAATATTCTTGCAACTTATATCCCTCAGTCTCTAATGGAGGATTGTCTTATTTGGTCTCCTACAAAATCTGGTTCTTTAATTTTCTGTTAAGTTTGCCTACTATTACTTGGCCTTGGCACAACACCGTACGTCCTGGGGAAGTCTTTGCTTCTGATGATCAGCAGCATAGTTTGCGGAAGAAGGTTTGGGAACTTGCGCTGCCTCCAAATTTTTTGTTTTTCCTATGGAAAGTTCTTCATAATATCCTTCCAGTGGGAAGTAATTTGTTGCGCCGAGGAATCTTGCTTTCTTCTGAGTGTCCACGATGTTTGACTGAGGAAACTTTTGAACATATAAATGTTTTCACCGTAATGTGGCTAAACTTGTGTGGCGAGGTTTCTCCTTGGGATTACATTTGGAATCAAACATCCCAATCTCTTTTCAGGCATGGTTTCGAGCGTGTATCACTCAGTCGGCTAGCTCTGAAGAAGTGAAGGCAATAGTTGCTGTTCTTTGGGCTTTGTGGGTTCATCGGAATCGATTGATTTTTGATCGCGTGGATGTTCCTCTAGAGGAAATAATTAGTTTCTCCCAGACTTTGATTCGCCAATGGACGGTTGGTTTTCGGAGGGAAGAAGAAAATCAGTGTGCAAAAAGACGTGTGGATTGCAAGATTTTTCATCAATCAGCTTTCCTTTTTCTCTAGGAGTGGTTGCCAGTCAGATATGGAACCGGTGGTGACAGTTCTTATTGACGTGTTCTTATTGACAGTTCTTTGGGCTTTGTGGGTTATTATTATTATTAGTGATAGAACTGCAGGGTGATATGTATAGATCGATCTTATGGCAAAAGTTGAGGTCGTTAGCCCTATGCACATGCAGTATGCACCAATAATCTCCAGAAGGAATAAATCAATCCTTTGATTTTATATAGGCAAACAAGTTATTACTAGTTTCCAACACTCGCTCAACAAACGATCCTCAAATTTGTTTGGGGCATTTAAGAGCATAACCTAAGAGCGAAAGGGTGTCCCAGAACCGACACTTAAAGGCAGTAGTAGTAATACACATCCAATTGATCTTCCTCAAGTAACTCAAAAACAAAGAGAGCAAAACCTATGCATTTACATGTTAAACTGCCAGTCTTACATCAAACAGTTCAAATACCATATTATATAGAAGATATTTTTCACATTATCCATACACAACTATTATAAAAAATAAAAAAAATCAAATACATGATAAGTTTATGCAAGTCAACTCATATAATCTATAATTCAACATTATTAACAACAAAAGCCCTCTCTATAAATAACTTCAGCATACTTATTTGTAAACACACCAGACTCTAAATTAAATTGACTGGAGAAGAGCTCCAGCTAGTTTGGTGATATAAAATGGACCCTAGCAAGAGGATACTCCTTTCCGGCTATAAAAACACCAGTTTGTGACCACTGGATATCCTCCCAATCAAGATTCTCCTCCAACACCTGTTCAACCAGAAAGAGTAAGGTCTCATTCACAAAAAAAAAAAAGAAATAGGAAACTCAGCAGATCGAACACACACTTCCAAAAACAAAGCTAACTATTCTACTCAATTCTCCAACAAAAAACAGTGACAAAGTAGCAGAAAGAAGCTTGTCATTCAAACATCTTTCACCAAGAACAATACCAATTCTAACATGTGATAATTAAGCCGGTTCAATCACATCAAATTGTATTGTGACTATAAGATGCAGTCACCTCCCACATTCAATGAATTATACAAAACCCATAGTACCTCAAAAATTAAAGTTACAAGAAGGAGCATCCTTCACTTCCATCCTTTGCCTTGCTAAATCATCCCCAAGGACCAAAACTACTGACAATACAGAAAGACCATGCGGTGCAGGGGTAAAAAAGGATGTGGACTTCAGGGAATCAAATAAGCATAGAATACACTTGCTTGGTACAAACGAAGAATGGAAGGGAGGGGTGCCAGGGAAAGAGGGCTGTAGAAACATTTCCCCGTTTGTTATGAAGGACACTATAACGGAAGGGAAAAGAGGGAGAGCTCTCACTCTGGGCCTACTTTTATTCTGCACAAAAAGGCAAAGAGAGTAGGGAAAGAGGATCTCCATTCTTTTTACATTTTGCCCTTCAAAAGTCAATAATCTCCATTACGTGAGGCTACAATTGTAAAATCACATAAAAACCCTTCCATTTCTATTTAACCAAACAGCTTTGTGAAAAAAGCCACTTCCATTCCCTAGAGTTACTTTTCATCATCCTACCTTTCCTTCCTACTTTTCCATTGTACCAAAAGGAGCATTAGATTTGAGGTTAATGATATAGTGAGACTAGGAACCAGGGCTTGAGGCAGTCGCCAAAAGCCAAAAACTGTCCTTTCACTTGGGGAGAATAGCTGATTTCATTAGCAATCTAAAGGGATTGAAATTGCACAACACCCACCTCCCAACATAGTATGAGCACAAGCAATGATTGAATTGCAAAGGGTACACTACAATGACCATGTGCAGGAAACACATTTTGACTTCTAAGAGCTCAAGTAGATAACATTTCATAAATCTTAAATATGCCAACCATTTCTAAAGGGGCCATTGGATAGTGCAGTAGTAGAAGTTCATGATATCAAATGTTTGGATGTGGGCTCAAGGCTGATGGGCAGCCATTTGTGCAAATAATACCGAAGGCCTCCCTGTAAACTTTTTCAGGGGCACCAGCACTGGAAGAATAGGATTCCTGATCTGATCAAGAATTCTCTTATCTATCATTATGTTCCATTCTTTCTCTTCTACAACCTACCCTAAGCCTTCCTTGGATCATTATCAATAATTTACTAAAAGGTAACATTGTGCCAATACCGAACCAAAGGGCCACTGTTTTTCTGGAGATTTAAGCCAAGTAGGCAAAGCTTGTAAGAACTTCACATTCTAGTTGACTTTGTCTTTCGTTTCTTGGACCTGCATACACTCATGGCTTTGGCTGATCATATGACATTCTCAGATATATCCATCGAAAGAAAAAAAGCGGGGGGCCAGTGAGAGAAGAGAGCAAAGTAAACAAGCAACTTTAAGTTGAAAGCATCCTGATAGCTCTCAGGAAAAGGATAGAAACAACTTACCTCCAAATGTTCCAAGGGCAGCGGGATTCCAATAGACCGCATGAGTTTCTGGGGAAGAGGCTTCTTACAGCGAGACCACCGGAAAACATCAATCAAAACACTATCACCATCTGTTGCACCACTTCTTTCACCATTTGTAGCGTGCACATTGTGAGTTTGAGATTTATCCGTCTCCATATCCTGTGTCTGAGATGATGTTGTAGCCTTGACCATCTTCTCTCCAGTAAAGCAGAGCTCATACCTTCAGATAACATAAAAACTCAGAGGACACAAGAACATCTATAGAAATTGATACATACTATTTTACTCTCCGTAGCTCAAACTTCCAATAACCTTCAAAAATAAATAAAGTTATAGTTCATTGAAGGGTCAGGATCTGAGACAAGATCATCAAGATATACAAATTTTCACAATAAATTAAGAGGCCATCTATCCCAGATTTTATGTATCTGGTCCATCAATTTTAGTTACTCAAAGTAATGTTACATTATGGCATGGAGCGGGTACAGCAAAAAGTGGCTCAAGTTAGTGCTATCAAATTATATCTGCCCATAATTTTTGCACATAAAAATTTGCGCATCTCAAACAATAACAGGAGAAAGAACTCATAAAACTCAAACTTGTCATCAGAAGATATAGAAAGAAACATGAAAAAGAAAAGACATCTCTTGCATATCAGAGAAAGAAATGAGTTGAATGCAGGACTGCACAGGTTTCATGGAAAAATGAGCTAATTACAAAAGAAATCAATCTCATTCCAACAACTACAATATCAATGAAAAGGATATTGCAGTATTGAACATAAAGGTATACCGATGGTATATAACAACCAAATATCAAACCTACAATATTTTGAGAAAGCTATGACCAATAATTGAAAATGACTGAATTTGTAACTGAGGTTCAATTGTTAATGAGATCCAAATAAATGACTTGGAATTAAAATATAACAAATTAAATATATGAAATTAACTAAATCAAATTCAAGTATGCTTACATCAAAGATGTTAGTAGTGCTTAAGTTCCTATGTGATTCATATTCTCAAGAATGTCATACTTTTCTTCACTTGAGGGAGGATGTAGAGTCTTCTTGTTAAGTTGTCACAATATTCCACATATACTCTAAAATATTTATAGATGATGCTTAGTATTACTTTTGCATATTATTTCTACTATATGAACCAGCAGAAGTGGGTCTGTTGCACCCTCCAAAAGGTTCCTTATAGCATAAAACCTCTTATAAATAAGTAAATAAATAATTAAAGATACCCAATTAATTTTTTCCTCAAATTTGTTGCATCAATTATAATAGCATTGATTGCACAAGTTTATCTCATTCATTTGATTTGTAGTTTTAACTTCTCTAAAAATATTGATGCATAAAAATATGTCATTCCACCTTTAACACAATAATAACAGCTCATTAAAAAGGTTTCACGGCCCAAAGGCCAAAAGCATGCTGCATCCAGGCATTAATGGTTTCTCTTGATATATACAACAGTTCATTAATACAAGGACTGCTTTTGTTGAAACACGTTGTATCCCTATATTTGGTACACCCACCCATACAAAAATGTATTTGGCAATTTATCTGTGACAGGTTGGGACTTTAAGACTCATCAGAAGATCGCATGACAAGTAATCGATATTCAATACAGAATCGAAACATAGCAATGAATTGCAATACTTTATTCATGTTTACTAAAATAATAATTTTCTATTTGAACTTTCGTTGCTGTGATCATTATTATTGGTATTTAACCGGCTATAATTATGTGTTACTCCATCCCAAAATCAGTGGCATAATTGGAAAAGCACCAAGTTTAAGGAAGCAACAGTACATGCAAGTTGCTCTATTTTTTTGGTATTACTTTTCCAAGTCAGCACTTTACAAAGCTTGAGAGACAATGATTGCTGTGTTTATGGAATTTGGAATAAATTTTATTGTAACGGGTTGCTTTGATTTTTCCACTATGACACTCGTTTTGGGACAGCCAAAAATAGAAAGAAAGACACATTCTGGGATGAAGTATTATTTATTTGGGCAGTGGTTTAGGAGTCGGTGAAGACAGTCTCAGCTCTTCAAAAGACTTGAACCAAAAAAGAATCCACTAACATTTTTATATTTAGCAATTGAGAGGTGTGCCTGTTTCATAAATGTATTTCATAAATGTATTACAATATGACAATGAGATTCTTCTTGTGCATTCAACTTTTCAAACTAGTGCAGAAAAATTATATGCTATAAAACTCCATGCAAGAACTCCTGTAAGCCTAGTTAATACCTGCATGAATGGGTTTCCAAATACAAAACTTCTCCCTTCTTCAAGCGTGCAGAAGTGTAAAGGGGTTTCTTCAAGCCCTTGTCTGCAACAATGCTTATACTGTATTTGATCCTGGAAAATATACCAGCACATAAATTGAAGTGGAAACTGGAGAGAGAGAGAGTAACAAGAAAAAAATACGTCCAAAATGAGTCGAATTGATGTGGAAACTTAACCAAATCAAAAATCATTCAAGTTGACATTGTTATTTTCATATGGCTGCCAAATCAATACAGAATACAAGACAATTTTGTTATGCCATAAGTTGATCGAAGCCAAGATGCCAATGATGACAAAGTTAATATGCAACGGAAAGTCATCCTGTCAGATGCTCAAATTTAGAATGCATCTAAGTGAAACAGTCGGTCAGTAGCAATATTCCTCAAAAGTGGAAGGGGTGCCTTATATTGTTTTTTCCTAGTCTTTTGCCGTCTCCAATGGCAAGAGACCAGCCCATGCACATAATGAAAACACCAAAAAGAGTATGGGCCAATGCTGTGCACAGATAAGAGTAATGCTGATTGAGAACTAATCTATTGACAAGTAATGCACATCCAAACTCTTAAGAAACTATTCAAATTTTATGAAACAGCAACTAAATTTAATTTTAGAAGCACCAGTACAAAACAAAGCTAGGGCAGTAAACAAGTCCAATTCACTGTGAACCAGGCAATGTAGATTACAGTTCTATAATAAATACTAAAACCTAACTATGAACTAGAAAGTCTAGAATCTGACATTTCTTAGATCATCAATTTAATGATTATTTGACTATAAAATTCAAGTATCTGACTTTGATCCACATCCATGAACATATACTCCTAAGAAGCATAAACACAATGACACAAACACAACATGACACGGACTTGCCGACACGGCAATTTTCAAAAAATGTAGGACATGACACGCCAAAAAAGTATATTGTTTTATGCCATATAGATGAATATTTATTATTTTTATAAATTAAAACGTATAAAGAGAGAACGCCCTAAAACGGGGCGGACCCTGTACAACCAGCATGTGCAAAAAACTTCATCCTATAATCCCACTGCCTGCATATCTATAGACATACACAAGTTGCCCAAAGAGTCAACAACAAAAGACAAACAAATAGAAGTAGCTCAAAGGTAATGGAAGAATTGCAAGATGACACCAATTAAAATTAAAAACCATATATTCCATAACTTCAACGTCAAATTAGGTATAAATCCACATTGTTTCATAGTTTAAACATCAAATTAGGTATAAATTCACATTGTTTTTGTTTAACAATTGGTTCCTAAGTTACTTTCTTCAAAGCTGCAACATGTTTTATGTATGTTTAAGCGATGAGCCCGTGTGTCTGAAGCATGTCCGATTCTAAACAAACTTAAAAATAATAGGACACGTTTGGACATATCGCGGGGGTGTCAAACGGACAGGGCTCCTTCTTTCAAGTGTCTCTGCTTCTTATTTTATACTCATATGTGGGTGGGCGGGTGTTAATATAGATATCTCTGTTTTCATCAATTATTCTTCAGCTAGATAAAAAACCATCTCCTGTCCAGTCCAGATTTAAACAATAGCTTTTATTATACCATTATGTGTGAGACAACTAGTATTCTAAACACAAATGGCCTTGGAAATAATGCCTTGAATGCTAAAGAAGAAATGTTTTCTACTGTACTCTTCCATTTTGTAGTGGGACAAAATGGACGTGGTCACATATCAAAATAGACTGTTGGCTATCAGGGAACGAAATAAGATAACCTCACATCCCATTCATTTACAGGCCAAGTTATGAGAAAAGACATTGCGATATAAAATACTCCTGAACAAGGATATTCCTATTTTAGCATTATTTTCCCAGAAACCCCTCCACAACTATGCAAAACAATAATCCATTGAAGGATAAACACTATTAGCACTTTCCATTCAAGCATAATAATTATTAAGAATTTTAGGGTCCTAGATTCATCTGAGAAAGAAGTAAAACCAAACTCTTCGATTTTTTTTTTTGAAAAAAAAAAAAATAACTGCTATTCCTGATTGAGCAGATCTGTTTGTGGAGCAAATCAATTCTGATTTGGGCCTGAAGAGAAATTCACATCCATTAAATAGATAAATGTTCACCTTTTGTAACTTTAATAATTGTCTTATAGCAACCCTGTGACACTGAATATGCTCTGGCCTATGTGCCTATGAGAAAAATGAATATCATATCAGTAAGTTGACATATGATAATGATCTTCATATCTTGCATATTTCTAGTGTAGCTTTATTCCAAGGACACCTCACGACATAAATAGAAAAATCTACGTAGATAATGTGTGGCTACTCCAGATTGTTATACACAATGCTTCCATTGTAATACAGGTACAGTTATAAGAGCCAGATATATTCTCCTGAAATAGATGGTGTTCCTGATTTTCAACATGTTTGAAAAAACAAAAGAAATTCAGAAAGCAATTAGAGAAGGGAGACAATGATTTGAAGTATACCATGGCTCATTGCACAGGTTGTACTGTATTGTGACTTCTCGTACAAATCTCTGTTGCCGTAGTGCATTCTAAAGAACAAAAGCCAACAGGTAAGCTGAACATTGTTTACAGAACACCAACAAAATTTTATACATATGAACACATTTTAAAGAACCAGATCATCACAAATAATGAAAAATCCCATAAGTATATGAAAGTGAAACTAGAAAATAGATCTAATGTCCCTGTAAACAAAATAATCTACAATCAGTTCTTCACAGTAGCAATTAGTGAAACACTGATGACAGGAGAAAGGAATAATATCAAACAAGAAATTTAATATCCTTGTCAACAAAATTTTTCTTTTTTAATAAGTAAAATTATTATAAAGAAAACCGCCGAAAAGGGGGTGAACCCTTAACAAAAGCATCCAAAAAAAAAAAAACACCAAGACCTATACACCTCTATTCCTATATATCTACAGGCAAATACAAATACCCCAAGAAGTCCACAAAAGAAGGTATACAAAACGAGGTTGTCCCAGCTAACCAACAAAACAAGGATAATTCCCTTTACACTATGAATCGCATGTTCCTCTCCTTCGAAAGCGCTGCTATTTCTTTCATTCCAAATATTCAGCATGACACAATGGGGAATGACCTCCCACGCTCTTCTATCAATCCTTCTCGGACAACGGCGACCCCAACAAGACATTAACGCCGCAACCAAACTAGGCATCACCCATACCACCTCCAATAAAGAGAACACCATGTTCCAATATTCATAGAAATAGAAGATTCTGTTGCTCAGATGAGTTGCTTGTCACACATCCTTTAGTTTTCGAATTTAACTTTTATAAACCTAGATGATTCCCCCCAACCCCCCCCCCCCCCCCCCCCCCCCCCTCCCCCTCTTCCTTCCCCCCTCCTTTTTTGTTCTTTTCCCCTTTTTCTCTCCTCACACAAATACAAAAAATTTTGGGCACTGAATGTCCAACAGTGGTTTATCTAAAATCCTTAAAGGCATGGATTGGGCACTCGCTTTCCTCATTTTGGTTTCAAATTTCCCCCTAATGGAAAAAGTATGGGCATGGAGATTGACTTACGGCAAGGTAAACACTTACGATATGCTCCCAAAGAAGGCTGCAGAAAGCTCTTATTTCTTCAGTTAAGTACATGTTTTGTGAACTGTGGACCTATTAACCATGTCTTTTAATGCAAACTTCTTTTTCCTTTTTTTAATAACTACAATATTTTTATATCAAGAAGCATGAGGACACCACCTGATGTAGAACAGATTAAGAAACTCGGACTTTAGGTTGCCCAAAACAATAATTGTGGTGGGTTTTGGTTATAGAAAGCTTAGATAGATGGTTAGCGTTTTACAAAGTACAAGAAGAGTTTCAAGGTAATCTAGGAGGAGACAGGCATAAATTGGTTCAATCTTCACAGTTGCAAGTTGCTGGATTTTTATAATTGGCCAGATTAAAGGGCTGAAACAGCAGCTATTCTGTGGGTTTATTTGTTAAATTGAAGCCAATAAGTAGGGGAAGGGCTTCGGCTTGCTTAATGCTTGATTAAGGAGTGTTTTGGAGCTGAAATCAAGGCTGTTCTGGTGCTGCAAATAGTAATCCTAGAACAGTTTTTTTTTTTTTTTTTTTTGGTTGCACAAGAAGAAGAGAGGAAATAAGTGGAAACAGGCAGACTACCATGCCCAATAACATAACTCTATTGTTTAATGCACCACTTAGTGTCATCAACTCCACATTCATGGGGTCAGCAAAAGTGGAGTACTATAATTAAGAGAGCCTATAGACATGTATGTCATTTGGTTTCTTGCGTCAATTGATCAAAGGGCTTCATAGACGGGGTGAGGTTTGGAAACATGATGGAAATGGAGAAAGAAATGGAAACATTCAGAAGCGTCAATATTTAGGATCATCTACATATATGTATAAAGCTAATAAATTAATAATTGAACATGTTTGAGGGCTATACAATCATTTGCATTAGGTGATAGAATTGAATAGTAAGTGTTGTATGTAAAACCTAGATAAAAATTTAATTTCTATGATTTCATCAATCATTAATTGAGTGAGTTTGAGAGTTAAGATATATTTTTAAAATGATATCAACTTAATGTTGGTATTATGTGATTATAAGATAATATGAAAGTTTATGCGTTTCTTCAATGCATTAATTTTCAAAACTATCTGCAAATTTTGTCCTAATTTAATTGTAGCCACAATTAGTAATATCTATCATCAACTACTAAAGATAATATAAACTGTGATAATTGAAATAGTAAGAATTAAAAAAGAAGAGCGCCACAAGCAATGATCAAAATTGTCAAATACGTGTCGAAACAACTCATTGTTTCAATATGTTTCGTAGTGTTTCGATGCATTTCGCTGTGTTGCCGTATGTTTCAGTGGAAACATTGAAATTTCAATATTGCACTAATGTTTAGCTTTGGTCATTTCGATAGAAACAAAAGAAAATTGAATTTCTTGCCTTAGGGAATAAGTCCTAGAGAGTTTCAGATAGGATTCTTAGATTTTTCTTGTCAATCTTGTTATAAATGCTTTGTGCAACTTTTTCTTCTACTCTCAAGTTACTGTTCCCAGCCCCAGAATAGGGGAGACCCGTGTCCTACGCATGTTAGCCAATAACTTACCTTCTACCTTCATAATTGGAAGTGTGCGTTACCTTCTACGTTTTTAAATCCTAATCCTACAATTTAGTCAAATCCTAACCCCACCACATTTCCTATTGTAGGCAACCTTAGGCACAAGTTTCCTAACTTGTCCCACATCAATGTGCCTCAATATAGATCACCCTCATAGCTACTTGTGTTGCACCATTAATCACTGTGAAAGACTGGGGACCAAAATGGCTGCCCTTCGGGAAGTTATGGTAGTCATTCAGCAACCCTGAACCATTGAGATGTTGGAAGATCCAATGCGATTCCAACTGTCTTTTTCTATTTATTTCTTTAAAGGTTCACCTAATGAGGAAAAAAATCAAATATAATTAACAAAAACCTAAGGAAAATGGAGTTTTGATAAAACAATATGCAAAAAAATGAGTTGTGAATAGTCCTAAAAATGTGTTTTCAAATGATTAATTTGGCAAAACATAAACTTTATTTTTTTATTGTCTAATTGTTAAAGAAAATTGTTCTAGATGTACCTTGATTCTAATAGTGTAATTTATATTAGTCTACCCCTACTGTACCATATTTTAGAACATGTGACATACTACGTTCTCGTTCCCATTTCAAGTATCTGAACGATTTATGTAGAGCTGGTTATGCAATGGAAATTCCTAATGCCATGCACATTATACTCCATGGGCAACTGGAAATAGCCACGACATTGTTTGGACAGACTTTACTAATAAAGCATAAAGTTAGCACATATATTTACATATAAGAATCAAATTTTTGTAGAATAAAACAAAACCTTTAGCTCTTATAATTCATCTAATTCTCAAGAAAACTGATATGTGAATGAAGGAACTAGGATTATTTAGAACATATGCAATTGTATATAGCAATATTCCCTTTGTAAACCCTTGACAAAATGGTTCACAACTTACATGACAATCAAGAACCTCGAGACTAACTATAGGCAAAAATTATTAAACCAAAACTGAACCATCGATATCAGAGATTGAAAAACTCAACATAGATTATGGAATCTGACCCAAAACAGAGAATGTAAAAACCTAATGTAATTCACAAGAACATATGAATGTGCAACAAAGAATCCAAAATCAGGGAGGTAGTACCGAAGCTGCAGCCCTTGTAGTCATTGTGCGCTCCACCGCCACTGGAGCAAGAGTTGGCTCCACGGTTGATGTATGAGTTAGACACGGTTCAAGATCAATTGTCCCACCTCCTTTCTGGCAGAACCATCAATGAAAAACCAAATGAAAAACAATAGACCAGAAACTCCAAGCCCACAAAATGGATCAAAACAAAGGAAGCCATTGAAGAATCCAATGGAACTGTTGGAAATTTAATGACATGCAATCACTAAATCAGCACAGCATCTCTGAATATAAAAGGCAAAGACAAAATTTGTACACAGAAATCCAACTATTGAAATAAAAAATGGGTAATACCAAGAAAAGAATGAATAACAAGAAATGCTGATCACCTTCACAATGCAACACCGCTCAACACGATAACTGCAACCAATGGCAGCACCCCAGGCACGGGACCGGACGTTATTTCTCAGTGCAGAAATGTAGCCTAGAGGAAATGATAGAATCACACACAAATAAAGCATTGTTCAGTAATTCAAAATAACCATCGATACAATAAGAGGAAATGGAAAATTCAATGCACAGATGAGTGGTCAACTATCATATTCAGTCAACGATGCAAGCCAAAGGGGGGTTGGGGAATTAGGTCTGGTTATTATTCTGTCAAATGCTTTTCCCAGAAAAGTAGGAGGCAGAAGAATTTGATCAACATAAAGAAGGGAATCTATATGCAATCCACATATGTTTAACTGCATTAGAAAAACATAAATAACAGTTTTATGATCATTACACTTTACCCTCATGGTTAGGCCCAAAACACTTTTTTTTTTCTTTCTTTTTATTAAGTAAATAACTATTGTTTAATGCTTTGTTTGGAATTTGAATTTTCGGTTGGAAAGACAAAGGTAAATAAAAACGTGATGAAAAATAAAACAAAATCACTCTTTCAATTTGTTCTATTTTCCTTCACCTTTTCCTTTTCCTTTTCCTTTTCCCACCAGAAATTCAGATTCCAAATGGAGCTTAAATGTTAGGCCCAAGAAAACATAATGGAGTTAACAGTTTATATAAAATGCCAAAATTACACCCCTACTCTAATTGCTTTGTTCTTTCTCCCTCTATCCCCCATCACCTCCAAAAATACTCGCACCACAATTTTCCTTTTTACTTCTCTCTCCAACCCAATGTTTCAAAAACGGACCAGACAGGCCGATAAGCCAATTCAACCAGAAAACCATGAACCATCGAAATGTCCAGATGACCCGCTTAAACCGTTCCCATTGCCATCCAAGAACCATTTTCTTTTTTTTTATAACGGTTAAAAAACAGTGGTTAAACTGGTAAACCATATAGATCATTCACAGTTCACATGAACCAGACAGTTAACTGCCAATAGATTTATGGCAATTTGTAGGGGCATAAATCAGCCCATATCAATTTCACACAACAACGTCCTAGGCCATAAACGGACAAATTACTCTTTCACAACAACGAAGCTTGCCTGCAGCAAGCTTCTTTTCTTCCTCCTCTTCTGCCACTAGCAAGCAACTCCTTCCCTGGCATCTTCTCCTTCTCGGGGACACGTTTCTTGGACTTAGGCCACTTGGTCACATGATTTTTTTTAATCTCTCTCTCTCTCTCTCTCTCTCTCTCTCTCTCTCTCTCTCTCTCTCTCTCACACACACACACACACATTCATTTCCTCTATCTAAAATCGTGCACCCCCAGTGAAGTAAATCCATATCATAGCTATACGTTACTTTATTTTATTAACCACAGTTTTGTATCTTTGGTCATTGATAAATCATGCTCATGTGTTGAATTGTTTTATCTTTATCACACAAAATGTATCTATATATACTGGATTTTTTTTAATAAAGATGTCATTTAGTTACGATATGATTGTAATGCTCTAATTTCTTGTCCCTGATGGAGAGTTCATTTGCCATATAGATCAGTAGTTAGCTATTAATTCATCTCAATTCTGTAAAAATTTGAAAGACAGGTTCTTAGTATCCATGGGGAATTTAGGGGATTTTATGTAATATACTGGTTCTCTTTGGGTTGTAATCTAATGAACTCGAAGTTTTCTGGTTAAGATCTTCTCATCTCTGTCTTTGCACACTCACACGTTCAGTATCTTGTTGTGTTCGCTCTTTGTAGATCATGAACAAAGGGCACCATTGACCAGGTTCTCTTTCAAGGTTTTGAAGACTTTATAGTTCATGTATAGATGTGTCCATCAGTTTCTATATTAGTATCATTGGTTGGAAATGTTCAATTTGTTTGGAATATTTAAATTTTTGTAAATATTTACTTGCTTTCATATAATTATTATATATCTATGACGTTATATCTCAATTCCAATTGACCCAACCATCGAACAAGTGACCCTTAATGATGAGAATAAAAAAACACCATTAAAGGATCCATTACATGTTCCAGTTGGGCCTATTGTAAGAAAAAAATTCAAGAAAATCAAAGAAGCAATTAATGGGCTGATTCATGAGATCTGGGCTGATTCTAAAATGGAACATTCCAATTTTGGCCCAAAAGAATATGCAGGCATAATAAATTTAATTCAAACTATTGATGAAACTGATTAGTAGTCTTTTGACTTTACTAATTGATTGGCTAATTGCCCATCAATTAGGGGCTGATTTGTAGTCTTTTGAGTAGTCCTTTGACTTAGTTAATTGATTGGCTAATTACCCATCAATTAGGAGCTAATTTGTAATCCTTTTTTCTCAACCATATTATATAAATAGCATGCACTCTTTGTAATGAAAAAAACATTCAATTGAGACCACACATGAGTGTTGTTTCTTCTATTGGTTCTTCAGAGAACTTGTAAACTTATCAAAAATTCTTTTTTGTAGCGTTCAAATTTTATACCTTCGGTTCGTAATTCCATATAATCATTGGGTCAGGGTTAGTTACTCTATACTTTTGATTCGCATTTCAGTTATAAGTGTTGCGTCAGGATTTTCTTTCAAAATTTGACTTTTAGCTTTCTTGGGCAAGTATTCCGATATTGTTGTTGGGTTTCAACGCGTGCTGGTTGAGGTTCGCATCATTTGATATCAAAGGTAAGTTCTAAAATCAAGTTTATTGTACTTTTATCTTTTGTTTCTTTCTATCATCCATCGTGTTTTATTTGTGCTCTTTACTCCTTATTCATGCCTTGTCGTACACCAAGTTCAAAAAAAAAAAAAAAAGAGTTCAAAAAAAAAGAAAGAGGGTGATACTAAGACAACAGATACTATCATTCACCATACTTATCAAAATTATTTGTTCTTGAATCGTGACTTTTACAGTTTCAGTTCTCTAAAAAAGGAAAAAAATGTCATTTCTATCATTTTCTTTTGTTTTGTTATTTCTATAATATTTTTATTGTCATCGATATTGATTTAAATACTACAAATTAAATTTCTTGAGCAAGTTTATTAGTTTAATGAAGAACTAAAAAGAGAGAAGCTAGGAGTGAAAAAAAGCGAGTGTGAGACTAATATCTAAAAAAAACCAATTCCAAAGTGAAACACGAGAATGAGTGACATAAATTGAGTGCAAACATGTGAGGGAGTGCTGTGAGGGATTGTTTTTAACATTTCTCTATAGCTTCAAAAAAAAAATGTCTTCCAAGTACGATATATCACAGAAAGAAGGACAGGAGGAGTCCTTCTTCGTCTTACAAACTATGCAACAACAATTCAAATGCATGAACGTTATATTTAATGAAATTCAAGATCGAATGCATTGGTAAGGCACTATTATTACTACTTAGCACAAGAGGCGTCCCCAAAGAGTCCATATTGCTAGGAGGCAAGAAAGGCGTGCGCCCGTGGATGGTGTTGATGGTGACCACGAGGATAAGTTCAAAAATAAAGAAGATCAAGCTTCATTGAACAGCGAGGACAAGTTCGTACCAAGGGGAGAAAGGCGTGATACAAGTTTCCAAATAGATCCGAGATGGTGAGATAGAACTGACAAAAACCTAAGAAACATCAAAATGAAGATATTGTCGTTCCAACGAAAAAACGATCCTGAAACATGCTTGGAATGAGAGAAGAAGATGGAGTTGATTTTTGAGTGTCACAACTACTCTGAGGAAAAAAAAGTAAAACTCGCTATCATTGAGTTTACTGACTACGCTATTATATGGTAGGATCAACTAGTGATGAACAGAAGAAGAAACCGTGAGAGGTCTATTAAGACGTGGGAGGAAATACAGACCATCATGAAAAGACGATTTGTCCCTAGTCACTACTATAGGGACTTGTATCAGAAATTACAAAGTCCTACTCAAGGCTATAGAAACCTGAATGACTATTACAAGGAGATGAAGATTGCCATAATTCGGGGTAATGTAGAGGAGAATAGAGAAGCTACCATGGCAAGATTTTTGAATGGACTGAACTAGGACATTACTAATGTAGTGGAGTTGCAACACTACGTGGAGTTGGAGGACATGGTGCACATGGCAATAATGGTGGAACGACAACTTAAAAGAAACGAAACCAGGTTATTTCAAAATCCGGGCTCCTCTACTTCATGAAAGTCAAATTGGAGGAAAGATAAATGGGCTATTTCTAAGTCTAAAATCGAACCACCCAAAAGGAGAGATGAAGTAAGGTAAAACTTAATCATAAACTCGTAATTGTGATATTAAGTGTTTTCGTTATTTAAAGTAGGTCACATTGCTTCACAATATGTCCAAATAAGATGACCATGATCGAACGCGTTGATGGAGAAGTGAAAATCGAAAACAATAGTAATGATAACCACACGCCATCGCTTATAGACGCTTGTGACGATGATGTGGAGTACCTGATGGAGGGCGAATCACTTGTGGGTAGACATGCTTTACGTGCCTAAGTCAAAGAGAATTACATGGAACAACAAAGGAAAAATATTTTTCATACTAGGTGCTACGTCAACAACAAGGTATGTAGTATGATAATTGATGGAAAAAATTGTACTAATGTAGCTAACACTACTCTAGTTAAAAAATTAAATTTATCTATCTTGAGACACCCTACACCGTATAAATTGCAGTGGTTGAATAATTGTGGGGAGATTAAGGTGAATAAACAAGTGCTAGATTCTCTTTTAATTGAAAAATATAAAGATGAAGTACTTTGTGATATTGATCCAATACAAGCGGGTCACATATTATTGGGCAAACCGTGACAATTTGACAGGAAGTTACTCATAACAGGTTCAAGAATAGGCATTCTTTTATAAAGGACAGCAAAACCATTACTGTTGTCCCATTAACTCCAAAACAAGTTTATGAAAATCAAATAAAACTGAAAAGAGAAAATGAGTTGAAAAAAATTTGTGAGACCGAAAATTCAAAAAAAGATGATGAAAAAAAAAGAAAAGAAAAAAGAAGAAAAAAAAAAAAAAAAAAAAAGAGTGAAAAAAATGAGAACAACTAAAAAACAAGTGAGTTTTTATGCTAAGGCGAGCGATGTTAAGAGTGCTTTTTATACAAATCAACCTATATTTATACTATTTACAAAAAGGCATGTTTTAATATTAATGAACTTGACGAATCTTTGTCTAGTGTTGTTCTCTTTGTTGTAGGAATATGAAGATTTGTTTCCTACCGATGTGCCTAGTGAGTTGCCACCTATTAGAAGAATAGAGCATCAAATTGATTTTGTGTCAGGTGCGACAATTCCTAACCAACCAGCCTATAAGAGTAATCCAGAGAAGACAAAAGAACTTCAAAAGCAAGTGAAAAAGTTGTTGGCCAAAGGACACGTGAAAGAAAGTATGAGTCCGTGCATAGTACCGGTGCTACTTGTACCCAAGAAGGATAGAACTTGAAAAATATGTGTTGATTGCGGGGCTATCAATAACATTATGATAAGTTATAGACATCACATTCCTAGACTAGATGACATGTTGAATGAGTTACATGGGTCATGTATTTTCACAAAAAATTGTTTGAAAAGTGAGTATCATCAAATTAGAATGAAAGAGGGTGATAAATAAAAAACAACCTTTAAAACTAAATATGGATTGTATGAGTGGTTGTTTATGCCTTTTAGTCTAACTAATACACCAAGTACATTCATGAGGTTAATGAATCATTCATTGCGTGCGTTTATAGACAGATTTGTTGTGGCCTATTTTGATGACATTTTGATGTATAGCAATAACTTGGATGAGCCTATTGATCATATGCATTGTGTGCTTGATATTTTAAGAAAAGAAAAAATATATGCCAATTTAAAAAAAATGTTACTTTTGCATAAATAAAGTTGTGTTTCTTAGTTATGTTGTTAGCGCAAAAGGAATTGAGGTAGATGAGAAAAAAGTGATGGCTATCAAGGAATGGCTCACACCTAAGTCAATCACAGAGGTAAAAAGTTTTTATGGTTTGACTAGTTTTTACCGGCAATTCGTCAAAGATTTCAGTACATTAGCCGCACCACTCACTAAAATTGTTAAAAAATTCATAAATTTTAAATGGGGTAGTAAGCAATATCGTGCATTTCATGATATTAAAGAAAGGTTATGTGAAGCTTATTTATTAGCATTACTTGATTTTTCTAAAACTTTTGAGATTGAGTGTGATGCCTCAGAAATAGGTATTGGAACTATTCTAATGCAGGAGAAGCAGCCAATAACTTATTTTAGTGAAAAACTAAATGGGACAGTTTTGAACTACCCGACATATAACAAAGAGCTTTATGCATTGATGAGAGCGTTAAAAACTTGGCAACATTACCTTTGACTAAAAAACAATTTCATACATACTAACCATAAGTCCTTAAAGCACTTGAAAAGACAAGATAAATTGAATAGAAGGCATGCCAAGTGGATGAAATTTTTCGAGACCTTCTCTTACATAATCAAATACAAACAAACTAAGAAAAGCATTGTGGATAATGCATTATCAAGAAGGTATGCCCTTGTCTCTACTTTAAATACAAATTTATTGAAATTTGAATATGTTAAGAAATTGTATGCTAAGGATGATGATTTTGCTAGCATGTATGGAGTGTGTGAAAATGTAGCATTTAGTAAGTTTTATAGGGTATTTGTTTAGAGAGAATAGATTTTTTGCGCCTAATAATTCTATGCAAGAGTTGCATGTGCTTGAGACACCAGAGGTGATTTATGTTGACTCAAGATTGATCTTCATGTTGATTTTGATGATAACAAAATCATATTATTGTCATATAATGATTTCAATTGAGTGTGCAGATTACATAATAATCATTTGATAACAAGAAAATAATTGAGCTGATCCGTTGAGTATTCAACAAGAAGATTACTTAGTTAATCTTACTATCGAAAAGATTAAAAATACTCAAGAAATTCAACAAGTATAAAAAAGTAGAATGCAAGCTTTGGAATTCTATCATGGTGATCTGTTTTGGAAACATGAAAATTAATAGATAAATTTGAAGATTGATAGAGGAGCATATTGGATTAACTCTGTTTCAAAGTAACAGATCTTATAAGAATTCAAGAATTTATTCACAATGAAAACCTTCAATCCGCATGGACATATCAATCCACTAAAGCATTATGTATGCTATGAACCTTTATAATGATTGATCGTTTTGTTCTGAATCTAAAAAATGCATTGAGGCATAAAGCACAAAACAAAGGGGAAACAAGTTCCTGTTTCAATAAATTTATGCTTGTCACATTGAAAGATATTAGAGAACTAGTGTGATGAGAAGCTTGTCAAGAAAATTTGAAGGGCATGTGAAGATCTGGACTGAAAATAAAATCGGTAATAATAGAAGAAGGTCAGCAAACTAGAAATGGAGATCGGCAATAACAGAAGGAGGTCGTCAAATTGGAAATGAGATCGGCAATAAGAGAAGAAGGTCGGCATCTCTTTTGGAAGAATTGACACCTTCTACAATTTGGCTTAAGAAGAACTGAAATGGAGATTGGCAACAAGTGCCTACAGCATCTACACCGAAGATATTCAAAAGTAATGAAGACCTATTGATAAAAAATTACAAGACTTGAAAACTTCATTGAAGATTACATTGAAGTCTTGAACAGATGGAAAAAATTATATTTATTAAAAAATTTTAGAAGAAATCAAGTTGATGAAGAACAAGTAAAGAGATTGAAGATGTTCAAAGAAGGATAGAAGATTAGTTGAAGAAAAGAGATCTCAAGTCTTGAAAACTCTTTTAAAGATTTTGAAAAAGACTTGGATTATTAGAAGAAGTAATGTTGATTAAAGAACTCTACAAGTAATCAAAATAGAGTGAATTTACCTTAAAAAATTGAAAGTGTTCTTAAAGTCAACATATCTTGAAGAAGTATGTTCAAGCCTTAGAAAGCTTATTTAGATGATCATTGAAGAACTTAAAAACAATGAAAAAAATTAGACAAAAACTTGCAAAAATCAAATTTTCTAATACAAGGTGTCGACACATGAAGTCAGGTATCGACACATGAAGATAGTGGCCAAAATCTGAAGAATGGATGGTCATGTGTCGACACATGGAGGCAGTGAACAAAATCTAAGAAATGCAAACTTGATGTGTCGACACATGAAGTCCAGTGTCGGCACTTAGACTCCAACAGCTATATTTTTTACCATTATAACAATACAATCTTGCTTCAAATGGTCTCTCATCTACCACCAACGACCATAATCAACTCAAGACTATATATAGAAGATCCCCAACACATATGTAGGAGAAAAACACAAGATCAAATGCTAGAAAGTGAGATTTAATCTCCTACATCTTATACTCTATTTTTTATTCATTTGGGAGGTTCTTGAATGAGCTGAAAATTTATTTATCTACTCTTTAAGAGAGAGTTAATTGTACAACCTTCATCTATTATTGGGTGAGCTTGTAAACTTGTGAGTTTGAATATAGCTTGAGAAAAATACTTATAAGTCTAAGAGAAGTTTGGACAAAATCTCCTGTAAATTTGAGAGAAGCATGAATAAAATCTCTTGAGTTTTTGAGAACTTGAGAAAGAGCTCTTGTAAGAAGTGAGCTAGACACTTAGAGCAAAACCAACAACTATGTAAGGGACTTTACATAGTGAAATTCCTTCGAGGGGATCGAGAAAGAGAGGACAAAGGCAAAATTGGCCGAACCTCTGTAAATCTGGTGTTATTCATTTCTTGCTCTATTTTTCCTCCTCACTTATAATACCTGCTTGCATTGCATTATATAATTTGTTTGCTTGATTTATACTTTGATTAGTCACTGTTATATTACTCAATCAGTTTTTAATTGCATTGTTTGATATTAATTTTATAAAACCCAATTCACCCCCCTCTTAAGTTGCCTACTTGGGCCAACAGTTTGATGTGTTATTTTGGTGTAAGAAAGACTTTAGACGTGTTGCATGAACATAATTTTTTACCAAAGATAAAACGTGAGGTGAAGAGAATTTGTACTAGATGTGTTACATGTCAGCAGGTCAAATCTAGAGTCTTACCACAGTTTATACACTCCTTTATCTGTACCTAGTCCGCCTTAAATAGATATTTCTATAAACTTTGTTTTAGACTTATCTAGGTCGAGGATAGGAAGAGATTCAATTTTTGTGGTTGTTGATAGGTTTCTTAAGATAACACATTTCATCTCCTCATAAAATCGATGATGCAACCCACATCGCTGATTTGTTCTTTCGAGAGATAATAAGATTCCATAGTGTTCCAAAGAGTATTGTATCTGATCGTGATGTTAAGTTCCTTAGCTATTTTTGAAAAATCTTATAAAAAAATTATGAACTAAATTATTGTTTTTGACTACTAATCACCCCCAAACAGATGGACAAACTAAGATAGTGAATAAAACTTTATCTACTTTGTTACGTACTATAATTCAAAAGAACTTGAAAATTTGATAAGATTATTTGTCATTCATTGAGTTTGCATATAATTAGAGTGTTCATTCTACTACTGATTTTTCAATATTTAAGATTGTTTTTGGTTTTAATCCACTAACTCTTTTGAATTTGCTACATTTCCCAATTAATGAAAAGACTAGTTTGAATGATCAAAAATAAACTGAGATGGTGAAGAAACTCTATGAAAGTGTATAACAACATATAAAGAAGAAAAATAAGCAATATGTGACCAAAGCCAACAAGAGCCGTACACGAGTCATCTTTGAATTGAGTGATTGAGTTTGGATGCATATGAGAAAGGAATTATTTCCACCCCGTAGGCGCTCCAAATTACATCTTAGACGAGATGGTCCGCCTCAAGTCCTTGAGCGACTCAATGATAATGCCTACAAGTTAGATCTTCGAGGTGAGTATAACATGAGTGCTACATTTAATGTTTTTTATCTTTATTTTTTTAATGTAGGTGACGATTCGAAAATGAATCCTTTTGAAGAAAGGGAAAATAATGAGAATCAACAAGAACTATTAAAAGATCTCTTATATGTTACAGTTAGGCCTATTACAAGAGCAAGAGCCAAGAACAACCAAAAACAATTAATGAGCTGATTCATGATATCTGAGCTAATTCTAAAATGAAGCATTTCAAGCTTGGCTTAAAGAAAGATGAGGGCATAATAAATTTAATTCAAGCTATTGATGGAGCTGACTAATAGTTTTTTGAGTTGGCTAATTGATTGACTGATTGTCCATCAATTAGGGACTACTTTGTAGTCTTTTGAGTAGTGTTTTGACTTGGCTAATTGATTACTTAGTTAATTGATTGGCTGATTACCCATCAATTAGAGGCTAATTTGTAGTCTTTTGACTTGGCTAATTGATTAATTAATTGCCTATCAATTAGGGGCTAATTTATAGTCTTTTTTTCTCAACCATGTTTTATAAATAGCATGGACTCTTCGTAATGAAAAACATTAAATTAAGATCACACAAGTGTTGTTTCTTCTATTAGTCCTTTAGAGAACTTGTGATATTATCAAGGATTATTCCTTGTGGCGTTCAAATTTTATACTATCGGTTCATAATACCATATAATCATTGGGTCGGAGTTAGTTACTCAATACTTTTAGTTCGCATTTCAATTATAAGTGTTAGGTCGGGATTTTCTTTCAAAATCTGACTTTTGACTTTCTTGAACAAGTATTTTAATATTGTTATGGGGTCTCAATGCGTGTTGGTTGAAGTTCGCATCACCCTTGACTCAGTTTCTTTTCTAGTTCGCTTAATGGTTTACTTTTTAAAACATTGCTCTTATCATCTTCCTTATTTTCCTTTCTCTTTTTCTTCAGAATTTCTCCACCCCAAGATTCATACATTAGGAAGCACAGACACTCCATTGTAGAAGCCGTACTGGTGTCAGACATCAACACTCACGGACATGTATCAGACATTCCGCTTTACGTGTCTAATTTTTTACTTATTTATTTATATATTAAACACTTCACGAACACGGTTTGAACACGCGTGTCCTATTGAGATACTTCAAGAACACGGCGAGAGTTCAACTATAGATTTTAAAAGTAATTCTTGGATCGAAGAAGAAGAAAAAAAAAAAGACGGAACAGAAACACAAGTATCCTACTTATATTACTGGTTAATTTTTTTTAGTGTTTTTTATGATTTTTATATTAGATGATGATGAATAGTTGATGAAGTGTTATGACATGTTAATATTTTCAGTAGTTTATGAATTTTAGAATTATTTATTGATGAAACAACTTTTTTGTTGTTGATGTGTTTGTTTACTTTTAACACTTTTGATGAAATGTAATTAACTAATTGTGAACGATTTGTTGCCGATTAAATAGTAAAATATATTATTTTATTTATTTAATTAGTGTTATCTTATCTATTTTTAACTTTTTTTTGTAAAATATTTATATATATGGCATATAAAAATATATTTTTTTGTCGTGTCCCTACTGTGTTGTGTCCTACATTTTTTGAAAATGTAGTGCCAGCGTGTCCGACACTCACATATGTGTCCGTTCTTCTTAGTTCATACATCATATATCATACATCCAAAATGATGCATACACAAAAACAAGAATATATGTATACAATTGTTTGGTTATCAAAACCTTGAGAATGAAGAATCAAGAATCAAGAATCAAAATCAGCCTCATTAAAAATCCCAAACAAAACAACGATTAAACATACATACCCAAGATATCTAATACCAAATTCTACCTAACATATTCACGTATATCTGAACAAATATGCAACGAAAAAAGGCATGGTCATGATGGATTGTGCAAAGGGCTGATGGGTTATTTTGATGGTGGCAATGGAATGCAATAATGGTGGTTGATTGCGAAAATTTGGGGGGAAAGAGAGAGAGATATGTTAGGAAAGCACGTAAGAGCAGGGATAAACAAGCTTGAGTCCGTTGATTTGCGAAGGAATACTAGAAACTATGCTCTTTTTCAATCTCTTGATTCAGACATAATACTAGACTAAAGGCATCAACACGGTTGATTCACACAATATGCCCAAAGTTCGAAGGAACAAGAGAACTCTCCTAATAATATTACTCAAAAGATGCTTTGGGGCAGAGTCCTTAAATATATTTACATAAGAAAAGATTTCAAACCCTAACATGACTCTAATTAGGTGATGATTAAGAAATTATCAAAAATTTTCAGAAATGAAAAAATCAAACTGAAGGAGGAAAAATCTAATTTAGGACTCTAGAATCACGCCAAAACTGATGGGGTAAGATTCTACATTTTGCAAAAGTAAGTTATTAACGATATAGATATTACTACAAACAGCAAAATCCCAAAACGATAAAATTATGCAAAAATCCGAATTTTGCCAATGCGATGTGATCGCAATGGGTCTTGCTTAGAATTGCTTTTCCCATAAACCTACCAAGTTTCATGCAATTCCAATCTAGTCAAAATTTGGCCCATTTTCCCTTGCTTAACGCACTATAAAATTAAAGGCTCAATCCGCATCATCTTCCCCAAAATGGAGATAATTTGGCCTTGAATTTATAGCCGCCTCATTGAAATTCAACACTATTATATAAAATGAGATGCTTGACGTTTAAGACATCCGATGTGCAAATATAACTAGGCAACTTCAACCTGCAAACATTTGGGTTGATCTTCTCAGTAACTTCCAATGGCCCAATCTTTCTCGCATCTTACTACTTGTACTCTCCAGCATCATACCTATCCTTTATGATAGCAGGCCTATTGAAATCTCCAACCTCAAACTCTACTATTTTACGCTTCTTGTCATCATCTTGCTTGCATTTGGCAACAAATTTTGCTCCGTGAACTTCTGTTCCTTATGAATATTAGCAATAATCCTTTGCCTCCCCAAAAACGAGCTTCAAATCTGGAACAATTGTGGCTCATACTAAAATTCACATAAAAGGGACTCAAACCCAAGTTGTGGTTGACAGAACGGTTATAAGCAAACTCATCCTAGCACCACCTCTGACCCCATGACTTCAAATGATCACCTACTAAATTTCACAGCAAATTACAAGGCGAACAATTGACAACTTCTGTTTGTCCATAAGCCTAAGGCTGATAGGCACTATTGAAATCAAGTTTCATGTTGACAAGCTTCCACAGACATCTCAAAAAATCGCAATGAACTATGTTTGTCTGTCAAACACATTAGACCTTCGCAAGCTAGCAATCGATAGACCTCGTGAAAGAACAATTGCACATGTCGTCTTCTTGCATAAAATAAAGTGGGTCATCCTGAAAAATCTATCCACCACTACAAAGATAGACTCCATTCCCAGTTGTTTACGTAATATACCCAAACAAAGTCCATATCATAGTTCAAGGCTAACTGGGTACAGGTAAGAGCATATGCAATCCCACATTAGTCGTCACATCTTGGACACTTGACAAATATGGCATATCTCAATAACTTGGTAACCACTTTGCGCATTCAAAAATAGGAACTTATCACCAACAGCAAAGTCTAATTGTGCTCAACATGCCCTTCATCATGTAGCTCCTTGATATTTTTAAGCATAAGCTTGACTTAGACACATAAAATTGATTGCCTTTGAAAAAGAATCCATCTTGAATAATGAAGTCAAGCTTTTGACCTACTTCTACTAGACTTATAATAGCTCGCTACATAATATTGATCCAAAGGCAATAATTCCCAGCATATCAAATCCAAGTACCTTGGTCTACATTGTTGTCAATAAATACGCAAGTCGACTGAGTGCACCGATAATTTTGTTCAAAGCTCCTGACTTGTGCTTGATGCCGAATGTAAATTGTTGCAAGTACGAGGCCAAACCAGCATTCCTTTATGAGAGCTTGTCCTAAATATGGAGATGCTTCAAGACATCAAGATCAAATAACCAAATAAATTCCCAATGGACTAAATAAAAACGCCAGTGCTTCATAGCTTGGACCATAGCCCAGAATTTCACATCATAAATGCTATAATTTTTCTCGGATCCATTAAGTTCCCCATTGAAATATGCAATCAGCCTACAATTTTGACTCAAGATTGCTCTAATTCCCACTTGGATACATCCAAATGTAGTTCAAAAGGCCGAGAGAAACTTGGTAATATGAGAACGCACCGCAAACAGCTTCTGTTTGATCGCCTGAAAAACTATAGTTGCTTCCATCGTCTAGAAGTATTTTCTATTCTGCATACAGTATGTGATTGGTGTCATTATGGTATTGAAGTGAGGGATGACTCCTATAAAAAGATGCCAAAACATAGAAACTGCGAATTTCTTGGATACTCTTCAATAATAGCCACTGATGAATCGTCTCCGCCTTGGATGTCCTGGGAGACAACGTAGCTAAGGAATAAAGCATGGTTCCTCAAAAAGAAACACTTATTGCCGGTAGCATAGAACTTCTCTCGTAGCAACAAAAATAAAAACATATCATAAGTACTGAAGATGCAATTTAGGGTTAAGGATATAAACCAATATATCATCAAAATTCATATTAACAAACCTCCTAATGAAAGGTCCAAATAGTTAATTCATGATGCGCATGAAACTGTTGGGTGTTATGTTATATGGACTCTTTTAATTTGTGAAGTACCCATGTCGAACACTCGATATTCAAATAAAGGTATTGAATATGTGTTCGATATGGCTATTGAGCATACTTCTTACAAGGATGTATAAGTAATTGATTTTACTATAGAATTAAACATAGGACTTTTACTTTATGCATGAAATGCGATATTTTAATTTGTAAATACTATTTTAGCTTTAAAAAGAAAAAAAAAAGTATTTAAGAAATATAAAATTTAGCCCTTTCTGAGTATCCTTAGACATGAAAATTAAATAAATCTGACACTTAGACGAGTATCACAAGTTGGGTGCATTAGACCTCTGAATGGCCTAGCAGGGCAGGCCCAATGGCTCGCTTGGCCTACGCATAATTTACAAGACTTGAGATTTTTTTTTCAGATCTGATTAGATTAATGGGCAAGCTTGAAAATTGTATTTAAAGCTCAACCCAACCCAAAATATATATAAGAAATTTTTAATAGATTTATGTATTTAGATCTTATATTATTTAACATTATTTTTTAACAAAACATATTTATTAAAAAAAAATCTAGGTTAAATGGGAGGGCTTCAAAATTGGTATTTAGGTCCAATGAGAAATTTTTTTAGTATAAGCTTGACCCAACCAATGTCGACCCCTAGAATGGCCTTCCCAGCCACTCATACAACCCTTTACGAGTCTTGACGTCAATCTTCCACTCATCGTCTTCTTGAATCTGAAATAGATAATATCCATTCCACAATCTAATTTGCATAATACAGTAGCTCCACTCAACTAGTCCACAGCCAATCTAGTCTTGGAATCGAAAATGATGCCTAAATGTAATCTTGTCGATGGTTTAATTGTCGACACACATGCGCTAGGAGCCATCTTTATTTAGGGTTAACAGAGCAAACACGATACAAGGACTGAGGCTCTCTCTGATGTGTCCTTTAGTCAGCAATTGTTCTACCTGATGCTAAAATTACTTGTGCTCCTAAGGACTCATCTAGTAATAAGGTTGATTTGGCAAGATAGCCCCAGGCACCAAGTCAATTTGATACAGAATATCTCGTAAAGGTGACAAACCTAGGAGTAATTCTACAAGAAAGACATCTAAAAATTCTTCAAGGGTTAATTGCACAAGTTTCAGAAATAGTACTCTTCCGAGACTTTCTTACCCAATTAGCAAGTACACTCTAGTTTTAGTTACCTCCATAAACCTAAAGAGATAATAAGTTAGGATTCTTCTCGACTACCAACCTTGGATCCACGCAACTCTTGGGCATCAAAATAATCTTCATTTTGTTGAATAAAAATGAATAGGTATTTTTCCATCTATCATATTAAACATACCTATCAAACTATTATGGTCTCCCTAACAAAATTTGACATGCATCCATCGGAACCACATCGCACAAGACCTTATCTTTGTAATTTAAACTAATGGATAGACGAATTGGACAATGTTTGCACACTATTACTTCAAGCCCTTTATATAGCTGCGACAGCTTGAAAGGATGGGGGTGTTGGTCAGTTGCCAGTTCCAATATTTTGATAGCATAATTTGAAATCACATTCACGCAACTACTGAAGTCAATTACAAAACAGCACACTTCAGCCAATGGTACAGGTGGACTAAATGATGTTTTGAAGCCACCCATCACCTTCAAATCTCATGTGGCACAAAATCGGCCTTGCACAACACCAACAACTGTCCTTCATCACCAATAACCTGCTGCTCCAATTCTTGACAGCCCATTGTGGAATCATAGGAAGGGTCACGAACAAAGGCCTTTGCTTGGCGGGTACCATTCTTGCATTCAGCAGCACGATTACCCAGTTCACCGCACTTAAAAACACATGGGCCTCCCATAGTACTTGTTTGTGCAGAAGATCCTCCCCCTACCTGTTTTCCATGACTAGTTCTGGGTTAGTGCTTCAGCTAGACGATGTTGAATGGTGTCCCCCACAACTTTTAGTATGACCTCCAGCCCAATTAGTTTGCCCACTAGATTTTTGGCTTGATTGCTTTTCCAATAAGAGAGCCCACTAGTAAGCCTCAAAAACTAAAAAGGGATCGAACAAGTTACAAGTGTCCTAAAATTGATGTGTATACTCCAATATATAGCAACACCAACCGATCTTCAGTTTCAGCCAGGTGATTGCGGGCTGCCAAATAATAAATTCAACCATGTAATCATCCACAAACCATAATCCTTAGTGCAAATTTTGCAAATCCTAATAGAGCAATCTTATATAGCATTGCAACAAAAAGGCAACGCACATGTGCTTCTTCAACTTCTCCAAGAATCAATCTTCTTTTTCCCTTGCCTTGAGCGCATCGTCTTCGAGTGCTGCCACCAAGGAGTCGCTCTTCCCCAAAACCTATTAGCCAACAATTGAACCCATTTTTCCTAGACAACTCTTTGAAGTCCAAGACTTCCTCCACAGCATCAATCCAACCCAAGAATTCTTCAGATTACTGACTGCCTTCAAATTTAGGGATATTGATCTACAGACCGGATTCCCAACATTTGGAATTGCCCTCTGGCGTCGAGACTCATTATTCCCTTCCTCTTGGTGGATATGCAGCAAAGGGTTGTCTTCTTCATCATCCATATTGTCCTTCTCATCTAGAGAACTTGCGCACGGGGGTTGTTGCATGGCGATGATAAGTATGGCAACTTGTTGAATCAAAGCTACAAGTTGCCATAATAGTTTATAATCTCTCATAGAACTTGTCGATAAGTTATAAAGCATGAACCTGAGTAAGAAAGAAATTTTTTTACATAGACTTACAATCTTGTGGAGGTAGCACTCTAACAGTAGCACGTAACTCCTGGATAGCAGGTGGAGGAGGAGAGGCAGTTGGGCGACAGTAACCAGTGTGCATGAGAACTGGAAAGCAGCAATGCATGCAAGTTATGTAATACCACCAAGTTCTATAATATACGGACTGAATATTAACTACACACTCTTAACCATAATACTACATACCGGCAACAAGATCTGAGTCATCGGTGTATACATCTGTTCCCCATAGCTGGCCACCTCTAACCTGCATGAAGCATTTTTTTTTTTTTTTTATAAGTTACAAAAAAATTTATAGAGAAAAGGCACCACAAAAGAAGGCGCAACCCTATACGCATGATGTACACAAACGAATACACACCCAAGCAACCACAGTTTATCTAGAGGTACAATCAATGCCTAACAAATCATCAAAAGAAGATAAAGAAAAAGGGCACGCGTCCTCCATACGAAAAAATAAAGAGAGAAGGATTGTGCCCTTAAGGGCTCAAAATAGAACATTCCACTCCATCAAAAGAAAACCTTCTCTCTCTCCACAAGCACCACATCAAACAAAGTGGAGCAGTCGCCCAAGACCTTTCACATGGAGCACTTACATAACTCAAAGAGCAGGAAATGGGGATACAACAAAAATCTTCACCCCGACACTGACAAGAACTCACAAAGACCGAGAGAGAGAGACAAACACACTCTTGGAATTCCCCTGAGCTCAACTCAACAAGCCTTAATTCCAATTATTTGGGATTGGTACATCTATCCATTTCCTCCAATTGGCTCCATTAAAAGCCATTCCTCAATTCAGTTCAAGGCAAGAGAAACTCTTGGAATAACAGGGAAAACTCCAGTAAGAAAGCCAAAGCTCTTCAACTACCATTTTTTCCCCCTACTTTTTATGTAGAGAAAACAATTTGTATTGCAAGGAAATAACATTATGGATTTTTGTTTTAGAATTTTTCTTTTCTTCTTTAGGAAAGATAAATATTGATTAAAGAGGAAGCAGGAGGACAAGATCTCTTTATAGCAACTACAGAAAAGTACAATAGGAGTAATGGCACACTTACGTGCTCTCATTACTTGGTGCAACAACTTATAGAATCTATTATTTGGACCCAGAATATACAGGCATCAATACCACTTAAGACCAGAAAGTCAGGTTCAGTGCAACTATATAACATAGTGGGAAGACGATGAATTTTTGAAAGTTGAATCACATTCATATTTACTCAAGTTTCCATAAAATCAGAAATTGTAAAAAACAATTACTAATTTTTTTGGGTAAAAAAATACCTGTTTCTGAGGATGCAACTAAAATTGAATGAAGCCACTGCAGGAAAAAAAAATTGAGAAAAAGAGAAGAGAAAAGAAGAACAGGCAAAACAAAGGCGAGAGATCATTTTAGCATGTAGCACTTGTACATACAAACCTGGGAAGGAAGGCAGCACATATAATAAGATAACTAGTATTCAAAGAAAGTATAATCAAGCACAACAATAAATTTGAAGCTAGTTTTTAACTTCACAAGCTTGACAAGATATATTCAGATTCAGATCTAAACTAATCAACAAAAAAAAAAAAAAAGATATATTCAGATGTATAACACGTAGCCCAACTGACAAGTTCACACTTGTCATTCACATCAGACACTTGTCTTTGTATTATCTTTATATGAAACTAGTCTTAGGTCTTCATTTGGGCCATTGTAAAAACATTGATAAATTTTCATTCGTCTGTTTTTCCCCTATTTTCTCTGTAGTTACGTTTTATTCCTTCAACATTTTCTTTGGAAATTTACCATATTTATTATTATTAATTCATGCCTTAGATCCGGGCTTTAAAGCATTTTTCGTGTCCAAGATGCACAAAAATCAATCTAGACAAACAATCCCAGCACACAAATAAAAGCAGTAGAATTCCACACATGTAAATCCGCATAATTCTTCACCTCACAATCTGAAATTGTATTGACACGCATCATCATCTCACTAACTCCAGCCACTATTATTTTTATTACCATTGAACCAACTACTAAGTGCCAACAAATATTAGTTTGTGTTTCCTTTAGTCATGAATTATGTATATAGTAGCATTTCAAATTATTCTAGATAGTGAAATTTCCAATCACTTTCACTTCAAAGGCATCTTTTGAAATCGTTTTCCTACTACTTTGTTTTCTTTTTTACCACAGTAGGTAATGTGATGCAATATTGATTTGACACCATCACACATTCAAATTGTGGTAATATGTCAAAGCATGCATATCAATCAGTTTTTTGGCATTTTCTAGTTGAAATAATTCACGAGCTCAATTTCTCATTCTCGTTATATATTGGCTGATACTTCCAATATCGTTCAACCGTGACTGCGACCATTCTGTCAGTCGATACAGCAATTTAAAACCATGCAAACCAAGAACATAGGATATCTTTTCAACAGCCTGAGGGAGGATGTTGGCAAGATTGTGATAATCATGGCTCATCAGTAGAGAAACTTGTGTACTTCCAACAATAAACGTGTTAGCATAAATAAAACTAGAAAGAGAACAACCAGGAGCACCCTCTCATTCTACCTCAACTCTTCTCATTCCCTTATTCTTGTTCTCCTTACTTCTTCTCCCTTTCTTTTTTGACCAATCCACAAAACGAACTGTATATTTACACTTCAATGGTTTAGGGTTTAGCACATAGGAATGACTAGGTATTTCAACACAAACACCAAACCTAAATTGAGGGGAAGATATGAGGTTACCAAAAGCAATTCTTAGTTTTTACGAAATTCAAAGTGAGATCCAAGTTTGTGTCAATGATTCATTCTTTCACAGGGAAGGGCTGCGGGTAAAGAATAGTATCGGGACAACAAACATAGAATAGTATCCGAGTAAAAAAATTAACAGTACAGCACAGAAACACCTGGTCAGAGCTACTAAGAGAGAAACCAAGACAACTTCCCTGAAATACAAATCACGTAGCCAGTAAGCCATACTTGACCAAAACATCAGATCATAGAACATGGCCAAACGAGTACATTGACTTCTTTACTTTGTCCAAAGCTATTAAGGTACTTGGTATAGGTTAGTTACAGAATTTTCTTCGAGTTCTCTAAAATAAATGAACATGCAAAGCCACCAAACAAAAACCTCTTGTTTCCACAGAAACATGAAAAAACAAATTATATTTTGATCTTACCTGCCGATTTGTTGCAGTAACATGCTCAGCTGGTATACGAATTTCTAGAGTAGGACCATTTTGAGAGTTTTCACCACTTTTATCAGCTTGAGATGACTCATATTCCTTCCACAGTTTAATCAGTTCTTGCATGCATTCCCCAACTCTATAAACAACAGTGGACAATTCAGGCTTACCTGCAACACAAAACCAGAAGCTTATATAAAATTGACATGCAAAGGAAGTCACATATACATTACTTAAAACTTAAAAGAACTCCTATAATGCCAAAACGCTGTTATAAGTAACCTTTAGTTTTTCAACATAAGCACCAAATTATGAGCCTACTCTCGACTAAACAGTTAAAGACTTCAAAACTCGTGTGTTTCTTGTACAATTAAAGAAGTAAAGTGGCGGAGATGGGAAACTATCAAGAAGTCCTACTTTACCAAACAATTTTAACGTTTAAGTGTTACACAGACTTCCAAAAATGCTCCTATAATACCTAACCCCTCTGACGTCCCAAGTTCATGAACTCACACAACTCAACTTAACAAAGCCTATTTCCAACTACTTAGGGTCAACTACATGAATCTTGTTCCACCGTTCCACTCAATCAAGGACAATACTCTTAATTAAGGCAAAAGGTAACATGCAAAGGAAAGTAAGGCAAATCAGAAAGTAACAACGAGTCCTATTTTTTCCAATGCGACGACAAAATATTTAAACTTCTCTAAACACTGGAATTCTTCATTGTCATATCATAAAGCAAGCCTAATATGAAATGATTGAACAACTTTAGGCCGTAAAAGTTAAAACTTATCCAGAAGTTCCCATCACCCAAAGAAGCTACTGAAGGGACATGAAAAATTCAGTTAGTGGAGTACGTTAAAATTCTGATCTTAACATCAAATGAGCCCCTTAAGAGTATCACCTCCACAAGAAAGGCCAGAAGTCAATGGCTTGATTCACTAGATATGACCCATTTCTTGGAATGACAAGAAAGCATACAGTGATATTGTCTATAATCATAATTTAGTTACTCAACATGAGATGGTTTTGTATGCTGCTATTAAGCATTATTTGTGCCTTAATACAGCAAGAGTCAAAAAACTTGAAAAACAAAAAGAGATAAGTTAACTTCAAACCTAATGCTTTAACTTGGAAAGACTTCAGGCCCGTTTGGGAATAGCTTTTTTTATTCAATAAGCTACTTAAAAAAAGCATAAAGATTTTTTTAAGCATAAAGAATAAACCGGGTTAAAAAAGCTTGGCTGGAATGTTTGGTACTAGATTAAAACTTTTTTTATTTTTTATACAAAAATGATCAAACAACCCTCAAAGTAAATTAAAATTACATATTCGTAATGCTCTGTAAAGCTAAAAAAAATTTCAACATTAATTATTGTAGTGTACTAATTTACTTTTAATATTTTCAAAATTTCCACTACAGTAGAATAAGCAAAAAAAAGCTTCAAAATTCTCTCTTTTGCTTTTTGGCTTATTAGCCTAAAAAAGTAAGGGAAAAAAAAAAGGCTAGCTTATTATAAGCTAAAAATACTTGCTACCAAACACTATTAAGTGCTTATTTTAAGCAAAAAGCTAAAAAAGCACTCAAAATAAGTTGTTCCCAAACGGGCCCTCAATACCAAGGAAAAAATTTTCCATTCCCTTTCATCGTAACGGCCAAAATGTTTCCGTTTCTTAAAAGACCGAAACGAAATACTAGTGGAATAATGAAATTCTAATATTTCTATCAAAACAAGGCGAAATGCACCAAAACACGTCCATACCAATTTAGAACTATTCATAAATGTATGGTTATTGTTGAGAAAAAAAAAAAAAGCAAAAGGTTGCATTTTACTTTATTAATATTTGTCACTTCTGAAATGTTTTTGAAACGTTTCCGAAGCATTTCTAAACGGAAATGTTTCTGAATTGTTCAGTTTCCTTGCTAACCCAAACAACATCCCAAAACGAAATTTTGATCCTTGCCCGATACAATAAAAATTCTTGGAAAACAACATAAACAATGCTCCCCACATGAATGGAATATTTCACTTAGAAATTAGTAGGAAAGTGTGAAGCAAATCCAATCAACTAATTATAATCATTCGTAGGGAAGGTATAGAAATAAACTAATATGTGGGGAGGTATGGGTGAGAAATATAATTTTCATTTGGTGGATTGGGATACAATATGTTCACCAATTAGGGGAGGAGGTTTAGGGATTTTTTTCAAGAGCTCTTTTGGGGGAATGGATTGGAGATTTGATTGCTAGCAGTAGGTATTTGAGGAGAGTGGTGGCAACTATGGATCTTCATGGGATGATTGGGAGGTCACTGAAATATTTCAGAGGGTTGTGGAGGGAATTGAATTGTTGGGGCGGACTTTGTGTGTCAAATTAGGTTGGTGGCAGGGGTTGTGGAGAGGAGGAAATTTTTGCACCATAGGTGAGGACAAAAGGTTGGAAGAGAGCTTTTCTGATAATTATATCCTTGGCTGTGGGTAAGGAAACGACAGTTACAAACTGTATTTTGATTGTAGATAACCATGTGTTTTGGATTGGGAGGTTGGTCAGATTGTAGAGCTCCTCCATGTGGTTTATGCATCAAGGGGAGTTGGGAAGGGTCAGAATGAAATTAGAAGGGCAACTTCTCAAAATGGTAACTTTGGGTTGAAGTCCCTCTATGTGACTCTCGTGGGAAATAGAGAGGCAATATTCCCTTGGGATATGATCTGGTCTTTGGGAGCACCTTCTAATTCTTTGTGTGGTGTGCAACACCAGAGAAGATTCTTACGAAGGATAATATTATCAAAAGAAGTTTTCCTTAATTGGTGGTGGTTATATAAGAAGGATGGGAAGTCGATGCCTAACATTTTCAGCCCCTAATCCCTGATCTTGACCATATTTCCAATGTGGTGTTCTCGAAGGCTGTGAAGAAGGCTTTGCATAGTTAGTAGAAAAGTAAATAGAGAAGAGAAGGAAAGCTTGGTGCCTTCCACTTTTTTGCTTATTTTGATTGAGTTGGGGAGAACGGAACAGGAGAACTTCTCGGGTTATAAAACAATGATTGCATAAGTGAAGAGTATTCTTTTTATTTTGCATAATCGGCCTTTAGGGAGGATAAAATCCCAACCTAGGTCAATTTGTGGATTTTGTTGAATATATGGTGTAGGGAGAGTATAGCTATGTGTTGACCTCTTGTTTTTTGTTTTGGGTACTCTTTCCGTTGGGCGCATCCCTCCGATGCTCTTTAATGAGAACTTTTTTTTTATAAGTACCCTTTCATGAATACCTTTATTACTTACCAAAAATGATAAATAAAAAAATTATACAACAATGTAAAACCTGCTATATTTCAAACATCAATTTCAAGCTTATGAAAAAACAATACGTGCAAAAATGGTATAGATAAATCAGGACATCAAAGGATGTGAATCAAAATACAACACTGAGCAAGAAATTAATTCATTCTTGCAAAATCAAAGGTGGCAACTAACAACAAAATGAGCAAGGATAAAAATAAAAATAAAAATAAAAGGAGAAGAAAACAAGTACTTCAAGAAACAACTTAAGCAGCTTGTAAGAAAAAAAACAGATAACACAGTTCTATTGGATTTTTGTTAGTAACCCACAGGATCAATGGAGTTTGGTAAATTTATATGTTTGACCTTTGTATGTTCAGCTAGTCAATTATTCAATGATAAGTAAGAAATCAATAATACTAGTGTCAGCACTTTACTTGGACTGATGTAAAATGCTTGAGTCCATTCATCAATGTAACAAGACTCGACGAGAAATCAATACTTTGTGATGCTCCTTTTCCTTTCACTTTTTCTTTCATATTTTGAGGGAACAAGGGAAAAAAATACACTCTGGTAAAAGTATACTCCGAGCTTGAGGTAAGAAAGGTCCTTTACGTTGTTTTCATTACACATCTTGCTGAAACATGAATGTGTACATGACAGCATTAAGATTCAATATGTGACCCCTCATTTATTAGGCAAGTAGGTTTGTAGAACAAGGACAGGTAAAAGATTTGCCAACAGATTTAAACACAACTTTTTTTGATAAGTTTAAACACTTCACCTTCAAGACAACTAAATAATCAAAGCAATAGTAAGCATTGAATCAATTATGTGCTTGCCAAATGTGGCAAACACACAGCACAGTTACTTTTCTGAACGTTTGGCAGAGCTGTTATAGATTTGCTGAACATGGCAGAAACAGTATTTCGCTTGGCAAATTAGGTGTGTTAGGGTTATGTTTCCAAATCAAACACAAATATGGCATTTTGATGTTTTAGGGCTATTCTTCCAATTGTATCCCCAAAATTACAATTGTCTTAAAAGTATTAAAAGTATTAAAAGTATTATCTTGCAAAGGATTGAACCTGGTCAATGTTATAGAATACAGCTCAATAACCACTCAAACAACCTTAAGGTTGTAGCATGTTGATAAATTTAAATATTTTGTTATTCTAATATCAATTATATATATTTTTTTTGGTTAAGTCTAGCATCAAGTGTATTTTCAAATTGAATCCATATGAAACATATATATTCTTATTAAATTAAATAAAATGCATATTTCTTATAATTTATTTTCAATTTTTATTTATTGATACTTCTTTTAACTAAATTCAATGATAAAACATCCACACTAACACAGATACAGATATGTGAATAAGCATATCCCTATTAGACGAGGTTTGTTTTTGGTACAAAATGGGCTGTATAGGACTATTAATGCTCATCAAAGTGGTATACCGAGTATGGGCCGCTAATAAGGTCCGGAATATAATACCCTATAGAGGGTATTACCAAAAAATACCATGGGGATGTTATTAATAGTACCAGTACTATTTAGCTGTTAGAATAACGGTTAAATGATTAATGTGCCCTTCACGTAGGGGTACATTTTGATAATCCAATATAGATAAGACTTGTTTGGAGTTCTATAAATTGTGCAGGGGCATTTTTGTCTATTTGGTATGTGATCCTCTTTATACTCCTATGTCCTATTCCCAAACCAAAAAGGGTATAAGACTGAATATCCTATCCAATCCCGCCTCATCCAAACACCATAATAGGAATAATTAGTCCAGCATTATTTATCCTTATTATTTGTCCCAAGAATAGGTAATACCACCATATCCTATCCCTGAAACACATACAGCCTTAGAATATTGATACTATTAGCATGCACCAACACAATAAGTTGATATTTTGTATTTTTCTATTTTTTTGCTAACATTTTGTAGCGACATAAAAAGACGAGTGTGACTACAGAGTTGCTCTCCAAGAGGTAAAATATCAAGAACTTGACTGCCAGATCACTACTTCCAGGCAATTTAATAGCCATAGCCTATCAATCTAGCATTAGAAGAGAATTCCCTCCTCCAATGCTATTTTAGGGTTTTAATATGTTTGCTGGCAATCATGATCAAAAGACGGATATGTAGTACACAAGACCTAACTTCCAAGACTCCTAGGCTCCTAGATGACTCAAATTAATTCCCCAAAGACTCCTTATATGACAAAAATTTGAACACTTAACTCCCCAAAGGCTCCCCTTGCTATTTCTTTTGTTGTACATGTGTATGATGGCTGGAAAGTTTGAGGGCCTATCACAATCCATGGATTCCGAAGAAAGGAACCAAGGACATGGCCTATGGGTTCCTTTCAATTAAAGTCTATTGGAACCTTTTTCAAAAAAGAGCATATAGGCCAGAGAGAACAAGAAACAAAGAAACAAAGTTAGAAAGAACTAAAATAACACTATAGGAAGAGGAGAAAGATGAGAGTGGGATATGGGTTTTGTCCCAGATGAAGAACGACAACGCGATTGTAACTGAGGAGGAGAGAGTTTTGGGGGATATCTATGCAAGGAAGAAACAAGTAGAAAACTTACAACAACAAAAGGAAAGACTGAGGGCAGTGTCGTCATCGGCAAAGAGGGCCAGGCAATGCAAATGTAATCAGGGGAGAAAAATTTCTAGGCTACGTGAGAAATTACAAAATGAATATTATGCCTGTGTTCAGTCTAATAAAACAACTTGGAGGTATTCCAGACTTTTTGAAAATTACTGTTACACCCTTGATCCAATTTTTTTTTTTTTTTGCATAAATGCAAAAATAATTTATATTTTAAATCGACTTGGAGGCATTCCGTCGAACACCAGCACTCAACGGATATTCTCGACACGTGTCTGACAAGCATCCAAACATGTCCCATTATTTTTCTAAATTTTTAAAAATGGGCACACTTCAAACACTTGGAGAACATCGGTGTCCATTATTTAGACACACATGAAACACATCGCAAGTTCAAATTTAATACCTTGGGATCTATTAATTAAATATAAAGAATGTGAACTTAGATCTATTAATCCCTCCTTTAGACTTTTTGATTTTAAGAATTCTACACAATATAGATGTATATAAGATAAAAAGAAGAAATAGTTATTATTCTCATGTTTAATATATAACACATATATTTGTTGTCATGTCCCCACCGTTTCATGTCTTGATTTTTTTTAAAATTATTGTGTCGGCATGTCTGTATCATGTCGTATAGTTTGTCCTATGTTTATATCAATGCTTCTTAGATTTAAATATTTATCTAGGGTAAACTTAAGAAAGTATTATATCGTACATATGAAGGTGCTTTCATACATGACTATAGCCAGAATGTCGACGTAGAGATGGATGATGTCAGACAAGAAATAACATAATTAGAAAGAAAAAAAAAAAGTTTATAATTAGCACCAACTAGACAAATATTAAAGTCAGTAAAGATGATTTAACCAAATATAATAAGGACCATAATTGAATCTATGAGAACTAGTAATACTCAAATGAAAAATGTTGCAAGACAAGAGGAACACCACTTGAGGAAGTGGGTAGAAGTATAATTCAACAGATAAGGCTTCATTGCAAAAACATGATTCATGCGTTTGAATGAAATTATAAAGATATACGGTATAGCTAAGAAAAGTTTCCAAGATCAACTGTGTAGCCTTCTCCAGGCAGGAATACATCAGATAATAACAATGCAAGAGACAAAGGCAAACAACACATTCAATATGATAATCAAGCTACTACTGACACACAAATCTTTGTCATGCTGCATTCATTCTTTTAATGATGATTTCCTAACAGACTTTTTTCTGATTTTCCTATTGAACTCGGAGTAGGGCATAGCCAGTATTTCACTCCCTATAACATTTTTTAATAGAAGTTCAACCCCTTCTCAAAGAAAGCAAGTTGGTCATGACTACTACCTGACCAGGAAACAAGGTCACTTCCCCCAAAAAACACTGCTTGTGGACAAAATCAATGAAAAGAATGACTGCCACTCAGAGGAAATTGTTCAAAGAACTTATTAGTTTTCCATAGCAGATAATGATAGGATATAGAAGACTCCAAATTTAAGAAATGCCCATATGAACACAATATGGCCACAAAATTTTGGCAGGACTGGAAGACAAACCAAAAGGCATGAGTCCCTTCCAACTTATCTCTATCAGTGGAAATACTATGTCAAAAAACAAAAGAACCACAGGATATCAAGGCATATGACGTATAACAAAATGTAGAGTTAAATGGAGCTATATGAACTGAAGTAACATCCCTTGGCAAAAACAATAATGAAAGGGCAGCAGACATTGCCAGAAAAAAGGCATATTTACACCAGGGAACAGGAGCACAGCAAGCATAAAACTCCTGCTCAATAAGTTATTACACCAGCCTACCTTGAGATCTGCAAATGAAAGAAAACAGGAAAAGGATCATGAGAATGGGTTTAAACACCAGGCAGCTAAGAATACTAGAATTCCACAATATGACAAAAATGAAATCAAATTCTTCTGGACATGAACAAGTCTACAATAATTCAAATTTGGTTACATTTGATACTCATCTCATTAATTATTTATTAGGCACAAGTGAAACATTCTTCCATGAAGTCAATTGCTCATGAAGTAAACTTTCTTTTACGTGAGACTGAAATTGATTTTTAAAAGATCTGAAAATAACTAACTCATTTGCAAATGAGTGTTAACCTACTTTTCAGAACAACTTCTAAGTTGTAGCACCAATATAACAATTCCATTAAAACAAACATTAAGAAACAGAAAATTAGGCTCCATCTGGTTACGGTTTTGGTTCCTGTTTTCTATTTGGTTTCCTGAAATTCATCGAAACTACTTTTGCCAAGCTGGTTTTGGAAACTATTTTCACAGAGACCGCACTTGGTACTGTTTTCTGGAAATGTTCCAAAAAAAACCCAATGTTAGGTACCCCCAAAAAAGGTGTTTTCTGAGTTTGCAAAAACGTTGTCACCCAAAAATGAAAACGATTTGAAAACAATGGTGTTTTCGACATTCCCATTTTTTGTTTCTGAGAATGCGAAAGGCGAGAAGTTCCCAACTTTTTGTTTCCAAGAATACGAGAAAACAAAAACGGAGCGGTAAACAAACAGGGCCTAGAAACTGATTTATACAAGCTGCCCACACAAGCACACAACTTAATCTTATCAGTGAAGTTTGCAATGTTTGGTTGAGATATAAATAATCGAATATACATTTAATTTCTTTAATTTACTTCTAAAGTTGTAGCACCAATATAACAATTCCCACCAAAACAAAAGTTAAGGAACAGAAAATTCGAAACTGATTTATACGAAGGCTAAATGCTGCCCACACATGCACATAACATAATCTTATCTGTGAAGTTTGCAATGTTTGGTTGAGATATAGATAATGGAATATACTGTTACTTTCATTAATTTCCAACTCCTAAATAGCTTGGAAAGTAAGACATATTTATTCCAAATTATCCACAAGAGAGAGAGAGAGAGAGAGAGAGAGATTTATTGAAAGCTTACATTGCAATTAAACTCAACCTATCTTCTTTCTACTCATTCACCATTAGTTTTAAAGTGAACAAGTTTACTCGGAAATTTTTTGGAAAATTTTGTGGCAAACACAGAGCGGAAGTCTCTGGAGAATGGCCCAACAATATCGTAGACAATTTTACTTTCGAAAACCCACCAATGCTAACATAAGCTTCCATTAGAGGAGGAAAGGACAATAGCAACAAGAAACCCACGCAACGTGACCCGATAGAGCAGGTCCTATCAGCAAGATAGGTTTTCAAAGCAGAAAATCAACCCTCAAGAAGTTCAAGAGGTTGACAAAGAAAAACAACAAGGTCTCTCAAGAAACTTGCAAAGAATTTGGAAGATCCTTAATAATAGCCGGGAATTGCTGAGAAAAAAATGTGTATGTGTGCGTACGTTACGTTTGTAGCATGCAAGAGAGAGAGAGAGAGAGAGAGAGAGTGAGAACCAAATAATAGAAAGAAGAAGAAGAAGAAGAAGAAGAAGAAGAAGAAGAAATATTCTTCAACCAATGCTTTGCGTGAGAGAATTTATCCACCGAGTAGACTCTTAAGTTCCCTAGATTAGAAACTTATGTTGTCAGAATTTAACACTTCAATGCAAAATGCTACATAAGCTAAATTTTCAAATCAAAGATCTTCCTGGTGACTTCAATAAAATTCCTGGCAAGGCAAATATTCTAAAACAGAATACTAAAAAAACTGAGATTCTAATTCTGAGAAAACTAAAATAGACTTAGATGACCAAATAAGCACATGATATATGAAACGCCATAAGGACTAGATAAATTACATTTATGACCACTGAACTATTACCTAGAAACACTTATTAACTTTCAAATGAGGCATAAAACTCCTGTCAACATGTAGTCCCTAAAAATTTCATAATTGTCTCACAAGGGTGTTTCCAACTTTCCATCCATTATTACATCAAAACATACCCCGAAAATATTCTTTTAGATTCATTAGATACAAGGATAAATAGAAGCTTTCAGACACTACATTAAGTCCAAAAAAATTCCTAGTAAAGATGATAGCACTCTTGCTCATATGCCATCATTGTTACCACAGCAATGCTTATGCCATAGTAAGCCATGTGCCTTGGCACTTAACCTTGCTTTATTCTTACTTGAAATAAGAACTTTTGCAGGTTACTATTTTCAATAACATCATACCTTCCACAACCATATACCTTTTCTAGGCAGCAAGAAGGAAGAAACTAGGGAAACAAGTGATGAGCTAAGAGGATGTGTCATCACTTATCAAGGATTGAAACCAAAGATAATGAACTATTTAGCATGCTTCTCAAACTACAATAGGGTTTTAAATTATGTAATGATATCAATGGGGGCCAAAGCTTTACAGACCACAATTGAATTAATGAAATTTACATGTTTAATAGGGGATGAAATGTCTCAAACTAATGAAATTCATTTGTTACATTCCTACAAAATCGTAACGACCTAAGGTTCATATACGACTTTGTATAGCCATCACAACTTCGTAACAGGTACTGAAGCCCTAAATTTCTAATACACAAGAATAACATTATGAGTAAGGGGAAGAAAGGAGCAGCAGGAATACAAAGCATCAAACCTATCATCATGCTCATTTGAGTCACCATGCTCATTTGAATCAATTACATAACATTCTCCGTCTATGTGAGTGCACCGGCATTGATGCTCCTCCTCTTCTTCGTCAGTCGCTGCCAGCAGGGTGAGGTGGCGGCTCGACATGAGAGATCCCGCTACGACTCTTTACAGAATGAGTTATAGGGTGAAAGACGGGATTAATAGGGTATGTGGGGAAAGAAGGGCTTCATATAGGGCTAGTTGGCAAGCTTCTTTTTTATTTCCCTTTGTTGTTTTTGGACTAACTAGGTGGGTACACTGACCTACTTGTGGATTGCATATCAAGTTTAGCTTGCACTAGGCCTATAAACGGAGTGGACTTAGCCCATATCAAGGTAAATCTAATTCAATCATTTAAGTAAATTTTGAATCTGCTCCAACCTGACGATCCAACAGAACTCTCCACCCCCACACCAATTCCGATCAATAAAGATACGACCCAAGAAAAAATAAGACACATTTGCAAATCAAAACTTCATAGCCAATTTTGTAACCTGATTAATGAACGTGATTCCATGGAAATTTACACAAAGAAAGTGACCAATAAGAGTCTTGGATTTTGCGGGTATCAAGGAGGATGAATGAAGAAAATGTAAAAAAATCCAATAGGTAGGAAGTACCCATATTTCTAGAGTACTACTTGTGTTGTGATTTTTATCCTCTGTGTATCGGATGTGTACCCCAATCTAAATCATGAATTTGAGTAGCCGTAGTTGGTACTACCTACCTACTGAATATTTATCCAAAGAAAAGGAACAGGAGCCAGAAAATGTAGACGAATCACTAGTGCACTTAGAACAAGGGAAAGGAGGAGAAGGAATAAAGGAAGAAGGATATAAAGGAAAGATCACTTATCTTTGCCTAAATTCATAGTTGTTGGGGCCTAACAGCGGCCAAATCAATTTTCCGAAGTGAAACTTCGTCATTGATCAATGATAGGGTTGGTTGCCAACAACTGGTATGGTTTTTCTTTCCACTACGTTTTGGTTGTGTGAACAATACGATGTATCCAAATAATAAATGATATTCTTATTCTAACATTTACACATTTCCCTTTACATCATCCATGTTTCTATTTATACAAATGGTTCTTTTGCCCCCTCTACGTAACAAGACTATATACTAAAATCCTAAAATAATATTAGTACAATATTTGTACATAAACCTCAAAACTTTTCACATTTGTATTTATACAAATTGTTGTTGTATACTCTCTCTCTCTCTCTCTCTCTCTCTCTCTCTCTCTCTCTCTCTATATATATATATATAGAAGTATAAAGTAAATATTTTCCCCAAACATCAATTTTGAAAAATAACAAAATTCAATTTTTATGGCAAAGTATGTTTATGAATCCAACAAAGTTAATTACAAATTATTAAAAAAAACCCAAACCAAATGGGATAATATTTAAAACATGCATATCACAACAGATTGGGAAATTTCCACTACCTAAAAAAATAGATTTTAAAAACAATATCATTGCACCACGTGTCCATTATGTAACATCCTTTAGATCCCATGTTTTTGTCACCTCAACCACATGGCAATGGCGACTGCAACCATAATTTATAACATTGGACCAACTCACAGTAACTCCACACTACTGAAGATCTACATAATTTATTCCATTCCTTCACATTGATGTCCACACCATATCGAAAAATAAATTAAATTTCCCACAAGAGCTCCCCTCTCATACTCCACACCCTAAATGATTTTACTTTACAACTAAATAATAGCCTTCATTATTTGAATCCTAAAAATCATGGAAATATTGAACCTTTTGATTTTTTATTTGGATCCAATTTAAAAAACACAGATTTCATCTTTTTTATTGGGTAAATTACACTGACACACCTAAGGGTTCTAACAAAAACAAGAAACCCCCTTCTTTTCCAAAAAATATCACTAACACTGCTAACTTTCGCTAACAATATGCAAAGACACCCTTACATTAATGGAACGTTAACAAACTGCATGAAATATGGTGATGTCGGCATTTTGATATTCTAAAATGCCAAAAATACACTCATTACATCTTTCTTTTTATAAGTATTACATCTATGATATTATTGCCAGCACTCATGCCTGCAGTCACATCAAAATAGAAAGAGAATCAAGGGGTCCATAGTGCAAAGTTTGTGCAGGATTATCAATCCAATGCAAACCAAATGAAAATATGGAAATAATAAATAATCAATTTACTTTGCCACTTCATCAAGGAAATAAATTAACTAAATTTAGGAAATATAATAGAACTAATTTAATAACCATTATAATAGAACAGTTCAGGCTTTTTCTATAGGATGTGAAAGCATCTTAGGTGGTTGTATTTTGTTTTGCCAAAACAACCATGACATTAGGAAACCCCATAAATTTATGGACCATAGGACTAAAAATTTTAATCGGACATTAGGTCTCTCTCTCTATCTTTTATCTGATCAGGTACACATACATAATCTTCTTATTATAGATATTGATTTGTTAATTTATTTTTATAAGCAAAGCATTATTAAGAAAAAGACAAAAGTATTGATTTGTTAACTTAAATAATCTGATTTTAACTGGGAGAAATTACACTAACACCAATTGAGGTTAATGGAGTAGGTGATATCCCTGTATTTGATAGAAAGCTTTAGGGGGCTAGCAGGGGTGGAACTACACTATTGGGGGAGGGTGACATGACACCTTTGTGTAACCTGCTAAATATAGTGTATATAAATGTCCCAGTCAAGATCTATTCTACCATAAAACCCTCCTTAAAGCCCTAACCCCATAAAATGGACTATGAGTCCTAACCATTATTTGTCTAAGAAACAATTAATTTGTCTGTTCTTTCACATGTTGAGGCTGAATAGAAGCTGATTTTATTTTTCACGTAGAAAGTTAGTCCTACATCCGAATATATTTTTTATCTTTGAACTTAGAAATACGTACAAAAAAAACTTTGGATATAATAATTATATGAACTTCCCAAAACAAAATCCCAGTCCCGCCCCTGGGTGCTAGTGAAATCTACTGAATTAAACTGTGAGGGAAAAATAGTAAAATCAAAGCCTCCATTAACGTCTGTTAGCCAACAATTCTAATTGGGGATATCAGTGTAACTTTTGACCCAAAAAAAAGAAAAGGAGCGTCTTTGTATTTGTCAAACCTTAGGGGGTGTCAAGTGTTATGTACCCAATTTAATTTGATAATTCTATCATATGTGCACAATTTAGGGGAGTTTGGTAAAGCCGTCATTTTATAGTCTATAGTCTTTGTTTTTTGTTTTCGTTGTTAGTTTTTTGTGTTCTATTTTTGTTTTTAAACATGTTTGTAACCCAAATACCAATGTGTATTTTATTTTATTATATTTATATTAAATAATGTTATAAAAAGTGAACATATATCTTAAGGAATTTCCCTTGAAACACCCTGTCTCTCTCTTTTCACTTGCCCCGCACCCCTTCTCTCCTCTCTCTCTCTCTCCCTCATTTTTCTCTTCCTCTTTTCTTCTTCGGGTGATGATTGATCTCCGGGTGGTAGTTCTGATCAGGTGGGTGGGGGTAGGCGATCTCCAATGGCCACCAGTCAAGCAATTGGTGTTTGGGGTTGGGGTAGAGAAAGGCTGGGTTGTGGCGCTGGGCAGCAGACATGGAGATCAGAGAGAGAGATCAGGTGTTTGGGTTCATGGTGATGTTCAGTGGTGACCGATCAGCTGGGGGCTGGGCGGAGACGGGTTGATCAATTGTGGGGAGGCAATTGGAGGCGACGGGGTTAGGTTGGGCAGTGGCGGGGAAGGGCTGAGGTTGTAGGGTAGGCGGCTGGGTGGTGGTGGTGGTGTTGGCAGCATGGGTTAGGTGGTGGCAGGGAAAGGCTAAGGGCAACGGGCAAGGTGTCTCAAGGTGGCTGAGTGCGGTGGGGCTTGGTAATGGCGGTTGGTGGTGTTGCTGGTACAAGTTACTGTTGGTGGTCCAAAAATCAAAGAATTGTGCTAGGAAAAAATATCAAAGAACTGTGTTGTCAGTGGCATTCGAAGTCATGAAAATTGGAGGTTACCGTTCATCCGTGTAGTCGTAGTAACCACAGCATTGTTTTAAAAATAAGTAAATGCAACATTTTTCTGTGTTGGGTTTTTGGCCTCTTTTTGTGTTTGTTTTTAGTTTTGGGAACATAAAGAAGAAGAAAAAACAGTTAAACATATTTTGTGCTCAGCTCTTTGGGATTTCTCAAAACAAAAAACAAAAATGTTACCAAACAGGTCCGTACAACTAAATACAACTGCTACTATTTTGAGTTTACCAATAACCAATACCGTCTTTTCTACTTGTTTTTCATCACATAATATTTTGTAATTAAAATGTTTGAGAGCATTGCATGACACTTCTCATGCATAAAGAAAAAAAAAACCATTATTATTAGGATTGAGGATCAATATTGCCCTCTAGAAACAAAATTATCCATATGCTTGAAGGGTTAAAATTGGCTTGATCTTTTAGCATGTCAAACAAAATTTGTTATATGAACTTTAAAAGTTAATGAATGGTATGGATGTTACTCTCAAAAAAATTTATTGTTCTATACAAGGAAATGAGTGTAGCCTAGGAAAGCCAATAAATAGTCTGGATGCTACTGTGGAAAAAAGCAGTATTCAATGCAAAGAAATGAGAGGAATGAAAATTTCGAGTGAATATTACTAATTTTATTACATTTATGGTGGAACGAGCGTGGTACTAGTAATATCTAAGAAGCATAGACACGGGCACGTGTTCGACATGATGACACGGCAAATTTAAAAAAATGCAGGACACGACATGGCGGGGACACGTCAAAATTATATAATTTTTAATATTTTTATTAAAAATAAATTATTTTTTGTACATTTTTTTTTTTGTTATTTATTTACTCATAAATAATGAAATAGTACTGAAGCAATTTTAATTTAGAAAGTTTTTTATTTAGTTCTTTTGGGTTTATTTATTTTTTGATTGATCATATCCCAATGTTACATCATTTAACAACCCATTAAATTGGGCCTAAGAGATTATTTCTAAAGAACAAAAAAATCTTCCAATTTTCAAACAGCAGCCCATTAAATGGGCCCATTAGATATCAGGGCACATTATACATACACTACGCAAAAGAAAGAAGCGGTGGCTGTAGTCCTATATACACAAAACAAAACAAAAAAAAAGGAGCGTAGGGGCAGATCTAAAGGCAGAGAGGCAAAAACCAGGTAAGTCGCCTTCTTCTTCTTCTTCTGCTGTTGCGCTGCCACTGCTGCCCCTCTTCTAGTGTTGCCGCCGCCCCATCTGCCGCCCACTACCCCTTCTTCTTCTTTGACTGTTCTATTCTTGCTGCCGTGTCCCACAGGTGTCCGAAAATAGACACACGTGTCCAAAGTGTGTCCAGCGCGTGTCCAGCAGAGAAAAAGTTGAAAAAAAGTCAAGAAACAAGTCAACACGTGTCCGACACACTAATGGCAACCTTCCAGGAGTGTCTGTGCTTCCTAAGGTAATATCAATTTACAGGACTTTGAATTTGCTTTACATTTAAAATTAAGTTGTTGAGTAGTCTTGGATTTCCTGAAGACTTCTTTAGGGTTTGAAAGGCAATACACTAGATACATTCAAGCACTCTCCTTTATAGATTAGAGGTGAAGTCATCGAAAGTCTCCCTATCATAAGACATTGCACATGTATTTCTCTATTTCTATTTCACAATATTAAATAGTATAATAGATGCAAAACCTCTCTTTCCATGTTATAGTACCAAACAATACAGCAACACAAATCTAAGCAATTGGAGTGTGGAGCTAGAGTAATAGCAATAAGAGAGTGCAAAATTTTCTACAACACTAGAGGGTTGACAAGTCTAACTTGCTAGCACACAACAAATGGCATAACTTGTCACCTATTTGTCATTTGGGTGCCTACATGTAAGCCACGACATTCATGTGGCTCCATTTAAGCCTGTTGTAGCTTGGTTGTCTTAAGTAACCTGCTCATTATGCTATATTTGGATCTTGGACTTGTGGAGGGCAAGAAAAAGGGAAGGGAAAAAATAGAAAAAATAAATAAAGTAAAAGAAGCTAAATTTATTTTCTTTTTTTGGTTGGGTTAGAAAAATGAGAAGAAAACGAACAGGTATTTGTCAAAAAAAATTATTGTTTTATTTTCTTATCCATACATATGAATACGTATAAGTAGTTTCATTTGCCTTTCATTTTTCTCGCTTGTCAATCCAAGATCCAAACATAGCATTAAGCAGGAGCGTAAGCAAAAGCAGGAGTGGGAGCCACCTTTTTATTTTATTTTATTTTTTATATGCAGGAGGGCAAGAGCCACAGGCCCATAAGTCATTCCCTTGACACCTATTTGTCATTTAGGTGGCCATGTAAGCTACTGATCATTCATGTGGCTCCATCTAAGCCACTTGTCGCTTGCTTATTCTAAGTAACAGGCTCATTAAGAAAGAGAGGTAGCAGAAGGAAGAGCACAGTAGGTACGCAACAGCGCCAACTTTGGAAATATATGAGATTGAGAGTGTCTAGATATATAATTAAGAATGTCTATGTGTCTTTTACTATTGGAACAAAAATACAAGTATGTACTCTTAGACAAACGTTAAATATTAGAAGTAACACCAAATCAAACAAAGGCAAATTAGCATAGTCGAAGATAAGGTGCTAGTGGAAGCAATCTCCTCATGATGACAAGTTCGAGTCACATTATGCTCCCCCAGTTGTGTTTTGTAGCGTTACGTTATGAATACGTTGATGAGAATAAGTGCGTGCTGGCTAATATCAGCCATTGGAGCGCTAGGGTGTGACTTGGGTGTTTGTGATGCATGATCAAATTCCAGATTTGGCTATTTTCTTGTATTCATATTCCTCTACATTCTAGGGCTAAGTTTTTAGCCCGGATTTCAAGCCTGCGATGTTGGAAATTTCGAAAATCAGCCCTAGAACTTGACTTGCTCGTATTATCAAACAAAAAAAACTTGACCTTTTGTACTTCACCTTGATCTGAGTCTTTTTTTACTTTAGAAAAAAATCTATGAAAGTCTTATTCCAATCCACCTTTGATTTTCATCCTTGAAGCCTCCAATTGATTACATTAACTATTCGATTTTTATCAAGAAAACTTTGTAACATCCCCAAATCGTTCAATGAAAAAAAAAATACACTGGCCACCACTGAGGTTTAGGTTTTACTACACAAGATACGCCTCACATATGAGACATTATACTGGCTACTCTTAATTTTTGAAACTTGTAACAGATTCCCCTCATTAAAGAACCGTCATCCAACTAACGGATCTTAACTGAGCCACTTTATATATTTCGTCAATTCCCCAGTTTACACTTAATAAATAAATTAACAAAATATATTTGGTATTATTGCACCTCCCTTATGCCATATCAAATAATTTTTCTTCAATCTCCCTCCCTCCCTCCCTCCCTCTTCTCTTTACGCTACCCAACCCAGCCAACCACCATCGCCATCGTCATCACCCCCGCCCCCTCCACAAATCACCATTGCCCTCTCCTCCATCAACCCCCATCTCCACCACCATCATTTCCTCTTCCCCCTCCACCCCATCCTCCGTTGCCACCATCATCACCCCCACCCTTGCTGCATGTTTTGGAAAAAATTTTAGTCATCCCATAAGAGAGTGATTGCCACTGCTGCTGTTGTGGATTTTGTGAGGTTATTGCTCATTTTGTTTGGGCTCATCCCCTGAGAGAGATAGAACAAGAGAGGTGATGGTGGTGGTGAGAGGCTGCAATTATCATTGTGGTAATGTGAGTTTGTGACTCACTGTTGTTGGGTTTTAGAGAGGCTGACTTCTGCAAAATTATACATATGTATGTTACATATACATATACATATATATATATATAGAGAGAGAGAGAGAGAAAGAGAATGTATGTGTTACTGTGTACATATATATAGAGAGATTTTGGTGCATGGTATCCCCTTTGCATGGGATGGAGAGGGTGATGCCTTCATCAGTTGAGGCATTGATGCGATTTTGAGGTGTCATGGTTTTCTGAACAGGAGGGTTCGAAGGATTTGGGATGTTATTCCGCATTGTGTAATGTGGAACATTTGGCGGGAGAGGAATAACAGAGCTTTTGACAGAGTGGAGCTTCCGACACATGGTTTACAGGTAATCCTTCTCAATTCCCAATTTTCTTGGATGTTTGATGCTACTCCTTTTAGTTTGTCTACTTTTGTAGACTTTTTGGGTAACTTGTATATGCCTGTGGATATATAGGCAGTGATGATATAGGTGATGGTTTGTTTTGTATATGCTAGTTGTTCAGGGTTCACCCCATTTTTGGGGTTTGTTCTTAATACAACTTTACTTTAAAAAAAAAAAATTTGAGAGAGATGTAACTGGAGGAGGGGTTTGTGAAAGTGATGGTGTGACCTGATAGTGATGGTGATTTGAGGAAGGTGGTGTTGGAATAGTGGCGAAGCGGTAGTGGGTGTGCATGTGTGGCGGAGATTGGTCGCAAAAGAGAGAGAGAGGTGGGGGTGTAGTAGTGGCAGCCGAGGGAAGATATGAGTAATTTATTATTTATCTTTATTTTTGTTGACTTTTTTATGATAAATGTAAAATTGGTAACTTTCTTTTTGTTAAGTAATAAATACAAAATTAATAACTCAGACATGTTTTAAAGATAAGGGGAAAAGAAGTCATTTAACAACCTCAGTTAACACCATCAGCTGATAAAGACTAACAGGGGAGATCATTGCAAATTCTTATAGATGAGGGGTAGTTTCTGTATTAAACCAAAATCTCTGGGTGGTCCCAGAAAGTTACCTAAAATAAAATTATTTTTTTTGATAATTTAGTTACCTAAAAAAAAATTTATGAGTCAATGCGCATATAAGGAGCAAATTAAGCCATTTTGTTTTGTTTTTTGGTGGTTGTTCCCCCGCGGGTTGTGGGTTGGGGGGGGGGGCCCGGGGTTGATTTACCCAAATTATGTCAACAGCACAAAAAACCTCTCCAAGCAAGTCTCGTTCAATTATTAGAACCTAATCTTTTGTAAAAGTTATCACTTCTCTACTAGGGCCATTTATTTCCCCTTATTTGTTCTCTCAGTTCACATGAATAATGAAGTGAATCATGTGTACCATTAACTGCTACATAAATCAACTTTTTTAGTGCTCCACTCAAATGAGTCCTTAGAAGCTTTCATTACTTTCTCCGCATGTATGGCACGGTCATACAAGTTTTCTCTAGAAAAAGGATTCACTGCTCCCTCTTTCCTGTAGTACATTTTTGACAATTAAAGAACTAAAGATTTGAGAATGATATCCAAGAGGGAAAAAAATTCATTGGTCATCAGTCTCAAATTCTATGAAGGAATCCAATATCTAAAATTTTCCAAATCAATGATTGAAATCATTGACTTTTAAGCTCTAAAATAAATCCAATCCACAAAATTGATGTTTTATCAACAGAACCGTAAATAGATGGAAAAAAAAAAAAAAAACAAACAAACCCTCTAAAGTGCACAAGCAATAGAGCGAATAGAGGAACTAACAAGAGTGATATCAGATATCCAAGAACAATTCTTGTTGTTATGAAAACTATGACTTCGGCAAGTTGACTCCACAACAATGGCTCTAGGTAGATGGGATGCCTCCATGGCATCTTCACCTAGAGTTCCACTTAATCTCAAGGATCACACAAAGTAGAATGCATTATTATTGGTCATTCATGGTCTCTGTACCATAGTTTTCGAAATCTAAAGGATTACAAACACTAGGACTGATCAGTGAAAAAATAACAACTAACAAAAAAACATGCTCATAATGGTCAAAAGCAGTATTCTAAAATGGTAACACATCAAAATAGGGATACATTCTTTTTATAAGTATCTAAATAGGGATACATGCCTAAGATAATGATTCAAAATTTAACAAAAATTTTGCCAAGTTAACAAGGCGACTAGTACTCATCCTCATAAAGGTACTAGGTCTAAGAGAGGCATAAATTGTTCCAATTCCTAAAATAGTGGATGAAGCCTCACCCAATTCAAAAACACATCTTTTTTGTGACTTCAGCTTCCACATAGTAGAACAAAACATTATTTGTAGTCATTGTTTGATTTCTTTTTTCTTTTTTCTTTTTTTTTTGGCAATTACCTTACAAATTATAATAACACAACAATATTTTGCTACAATAATATTGATTGCTGCATGTAAAATGAAATAATACAATTCAAGGAAAAAGAGTGAAATACTGAAAACTTGATTATTATGCTAGCTGTACTTAAAAATTGAACAGTTAGGAAGAAATATTGGAAAACATACCCTTCATTGTCCTGTGTACGGGACCTAAAACGTGGTTCACGGTTTGCTACTTGAGGACTGCCCCTTGGCCGAAGCATTCGCTTACGCTGCTGAACTCCATAATTGAAAACTTCCCTTTCCTTTTCTGCACCAGCTTCAGTGTCAGCACATCCATCATCTGATTCTTTGTCGTAGCACCTACTGCGCTTTTCTGGTCTCTCTCCTTCTACATCAGCATCTCTTTCTTTTCTCCTCTCTCTAGCTTCCCTATCAACATTTTTCCAACTATCATGGTCTTTCTGTTTCTTCTGCTCTAAAGTTGAATTTTCCTGCTCAGCCGTCCTGCCAGATATATCCATTGGTTCCTTCTCACTGTGCAAGCCGTCTTTCTCAGCACCATTCCATGTTTCTCTCTTAACATGATCCTTTTCCCTCTCTTTCGGTTTTTCCTTATCTTTGGAAATATCTTTTCTCTCCCGCTCCCACTTCTCAGGTTCTCTTTCTTCCCTCGCTGACTCTTTGCCGTCACCACTGCTACTTCCTAGTTGCAAGTTGTTTCGTCGTTCATTTCTGTCTTTATCCCTTTCTCCCCAATCCCTGTGCTTCAAGTCTTTCCTTTTCCTATCTTTCTCTTTGAATCTATCTTCACCTTTCAAATCAACTTTATTCTCCCCAACAGCCTCATGCGCCTCAATGTAATCCCTCTCTTCAGTAGTTGAGCCTTCCTTCCCAACCTCCCTCTCAACCGGGCCATGCAAATTAGCACGTGATGCATGCCACGGATCCACATTTCCACCCGGAGTATCAAGATACCTCTTTCCTCTGTGGTGTTCTTTCGATTCTTTCCAATTCAAGTGACTATTTCCCACCCCATATCCTTCCTTCTCTGTCTTTGTGTTGTCACCCTTCAACTCTGGATGATAAGCATCTCTATCCCTATCATATTTGGCTTCTTTATTATCATCCCCTCTGCTCTCTTTACCACTCTGATACAACTCCTTGGTGTCACGGTTCTCACCCTTGAGATCCCTAGAGTTGTCCTTGGAATCCCTCGACTCCAACCTGTTTTCTGAAGCTACAGGGTGATCGGAATGTAAATCATTGGAAGACGACGACACCCGATGATGATACATGGGAAGCAATGGGGACCACCTATCAGTAGACTCATTCCGGGGAATCTTCGGGGGCATCCGGGCATCCTGCTGTCCCGCCATGTGATCAAAGGGTTGGGGATGGTGGTGGTACTCATTCAATGCCGCGGACGATGATGGTGGTGCCAGCTTAGGGCCGACATTAGGATACCCGGAGGCAGAATCGTCCTGTGGATATTTCGAAGAACCTGAGTTATGACCGCCACCGCCACCTCCGCCACCGTTACCACCGCCAGCAACCTCCTCATGCGACTTTTTATTAGAAGTACCACTACCACTCATAGTGTAGTTTGTTGGTGTGGGTGCAGACTGCACTAAAACCACCGCTAAAAATCAGTTCTTTTTTTTTTTCACAAGAACATAACGAGAAATACAAGCGAAGGATAGGAGAAGAACCGATTATTTATCAATTGCCAACGCAAATATAACATTAAGTTTGATTCCAGAGAAAACTCACCAGGAAAATTTGTCAATGTGGATCACCGATTTGGAGAGAGAGAGAGAGAGAGAGAGAGATTGGTTGGTTTGAGCTTCACTTGACGAGAGAGAGAGAGAGAGCATTTAGGGTTTTCGGGAAAAAACAATATTTGCTAAAAATTTGCATAAGTTGGGTTAAACCACGGGAACAGCTGAGTGTGGCGGTGGCGTGATTTTGTGAATCTGACGCTACCACCGATCTAAACACGTGCACACGTCATCAAAGGTTAAGGGTAAAAGCAAAAACTGGGGAAAATATTATAAATATTTTTTTTAATGAAAAATCATAGATAGTTTTTAATATACTCCTTTTGTAACATTTTCTAGGGTTCGTGTGTTTCATAGGTATAATACTTATAAGTTTAATAACCTGTTTCAAACTCAAGGAAAGATAGGGAAAATAAGGTAAAATTATTTTTTTTTTCTTTTCAAATCACTTTCCCTTTAGTTAAACTCCTTTTTCTTTTTTCTTCTTTTTTTCTTCACCTTTCTCAAATTCTAAAAGGGTTGTTAGTAGCCGTAATTAGTATTATCTTATCACTAAAAACGTATTCTCTAACATAAGAGTAGGAGTTTGAGGATTTAATTGGTAAATGAGGTTGTGGGGTTACATTAATAATTTTTTTATCCAACCATATTTGCATTTGGTTGCGTAAAAGAATATCGGCATAAATAATTTGAACAAGCCAATTCAGTAGATATTCGTTGTAAAAACTTGCAAGACACTTATGACCAACACTAATAAATTATATTAGTAAGGTGTGTCGAAAAACAGATGCCCCAAAGCAGTACATCAAGAAATATGTTATTATAAAGACAACAATAAAAGTTTAAGAAATTCTATTTTTACCTCAATTGCTCAAAAAGTTTAGGGTAAATCTCAATTAGACCCCTTGCAATTTTGCGTATCAACAACTAAACCCGTTTGGTTTCAAAAACAGGCACCTAAACCCTTTTGGATTTTTATATCGACAGCTACACCCCTTACCGTTAGCTCAATACACTAAATTTTGTCAAATGTTTTTTTTTTAAACCATATGAAATGGCAAATATGGCCTCTAACAATTTTTTTAAAAAAAAACTTTAAAAAAACTCTTGTGCACATGCTTTAATTGCTAAAATTTAAAAAAAAAAAACATATTTTATGCTCATTTTAATGCTACTCCTGGTCATACAACATACAAGTTGTATAATTTTTTTTAGAAATAAATTTCTAGTATAAAGGTTTATACACAAAATTGGATTAAAAATTTTTAGAGAGGAAAAATATCACAATGGTTTGCACAAAAATAAATAAAAAAGAAAAAAATCTTTGATCATCCTGGTTTTAACTAAATATACATAATAATAATAATAATAATAATAATAATAATAAGTTTTCATATTGGTTTGTTCACAATGCTTTGGACCACAAATAAAATATAATCACAAAAAAATTAATGTTCATATTGTTTGGACCAAAAAAAATTTTAATTTCTGGTTTGGACCCAAAATACAAAATAAAATAAAAAGTGTAAGTTTTGACATTGAATTGAATCATTGATACAAGAAACAAAAACAAAAGAAAAAATATGCTTTTATAACGGTTTGAACAAACAAACAAAAACTAGGCTAATGTATGAAGCTCGCACCGCAATGCTAAGATTTGCTCTCACCATATAGAAACATAAAAACATATACTTACACACACACACACACACATATATATACATACATATTTTTTCAAACTTGTTTAGATGGTTGAACCAAAACCCTAAAACAGAAAAATGAAAAGTACGTTTTCACTCTGGTTTGGACCATGCATATGACAAATAAATGAACGAATAACTATTTTACATTGTTCGAAACAAAAACGAAGTTATAAATACAAAATTTCTAAAATAAAAATTAAGGTTTCCAATTAATTATGACCTAACAAAAAAATAAGAAGGAATAATATTGTTTTACACTTATTTGGACTAAAAAATAATTAAGGTTTCACACAAGTTTGGACCAAACAAAAAAATATATCAAAAAATAGTTTATATTGATCATTTTTCATTTGACTATTTTTTACTTTTTCCAAGTAATTTTTTTTTTACTTTTTTTCATGTTTCAAAATTTAGTTTACCTGTTTTTAAAAAAATTTTTGACCTTTGATTTTTTTCTCAAGTGGGACCACTGGTTTTTAAATTTTTTTATTTGAATTGTTGTTCTTGCATGGAAAAAATGTAAAAAATGCCCTACTGATTTAAGGAAAGCTAACGACAATGAACAATAGGGGACCTAGATGCCTATTTTTTAAAATCCAAGAGGTCTACCCTGTTAATATGCGAAACCATAAGGGGTCTAGCTGAAATTCATCCAAAATTTTATATACTCTTGTGGGAATCTCATTCTTGATATAAAAGTTGTCGTACCCTAGTTATTCCATCAATTTGGTAGGGAAAAACTATAAAATGGATTTGATTTCTTGGAAAAAATTATAAGAGTTTTTTGAAAATATTTTGGAGTTGTAATGTAATATGGATAAAAGTGAGTTAGGTCACCCTAAAATAGATGTGTCTCGAAGAACACCATTAATTTTTAAAATAATTTTTACCTTTGAAAGATTGATTTTGATTTTCGAAAACCCATTTTTGCAAATGACTTCGGCTTGGTCTTGCGAACAAGTGATTTAGGTCTGAGGGCTTGGTTACGAGTAGGGTAGATACTAATACCATACACAACTCGAAAATCTGAACTTACATGTCTATTCACTTTATAGATCTACTGTTATTATTTCTACTTCTCAAATGAAATGTTTAATGTTTTGGGAAATATGTTTGGACTGGTCATCTCATTGGGAATTAATGTATGCATGATAATTTTTAGAAAAAATAATTTAAAGAGAGAGTTGAAAACGTAGATTTTGAAGAAAAAAATTAGAAAATGTCCATTTGAAGGATATAGTAACTGCACCTAGGCTTCTTCAAATTGTCTATATATGCCATTTATCAAGAATTAGGTCATTTGTAATTCGGACCACAAAAAACAAAATGAGTTTAATATGAGAGTTTTTAAAAGAGTTGTCATATTTATCCCTTTAAACTTGATTTGAGATGAAAACCTACTTTGAGATTGCTTTCAAAAAAGATTTGGAGTTTGCGAGTCTTGACTTAGGAACTGGGGAAAAGCCACTTGGGGCTTGGAATGGTTCAATGAGATTTTAAAGACTAGAGAGTTTGGGTGTTCATAGGAGAAAAACACTCATGTAGAGAATTCGGAGAGAATTCTTGTATAAAGTAAGCTGGACACTAAAAACACTAATAAAAACTATGTGAAAAAGAGTTTACATAGTGGAAATACTTATAAGAGGGGATCTTGAAATAAAGGACGAAAACCACACATTAGGACCAAACTTGATCTCTTTTTTCATTATACTTTGACTCTATCTTGCATCAATTTACATTGCTTAATTCATCTTAGCACTTTTTCATTACTATAAGGTTTATTAGTTCCATTATTTAGAGTTAAAATTTTTAAAAGCCTAATTCACCATCCTCTTGGTTGTCTTTTTGAGCCAACATGCTTTAGTATTTTTGATGATCACATTAAGGACTTGGAGTGATTTTTTAGAATATTGAAAAGTGAAGTTAGGACTTGAGATTTCGAAGGACCTTGGATGTGATTTTTGAAAGAGCTTTCAAAGTTGGAAGATTTGGAGTTCAGATATGAACTTTGGAATGGGAATGATTTTAAAACTTGATTTGGAAATTGAAAAAAGTAGTTTTAAAGGGTTTATGTTTTTTGCAAAACAATTTGAATATATCATTTCTCTTTCGAGGCCCATAGCCATAGCAAAAGGCTATATCCCTTCAAGAAAATGGTTTTCAAAAATGATTTTAAAACTTCTTAAAAGGTAGACTTTAGCAATTTTGTAAAGCTTTACTCCCTCTTCAGGTTCACCTACTAGTAGCTTCGATTGAGGTTGGATTAGCGTTGAAATCATAAACCACATGGTTTTCAAAAAATTGTCATCACATCTGGGCTGTTGAAGCAGCAGTACTATTGGAAAAGAATAGAAGAAGGATGTCACAGAGGTCGTAGCAAAGTGTTAGAATTATCAACAAGTGAAGTAAACACCAACAACCAAGAGGACTATTTCAATATTACCCATCGTTGAATGAAAATAGGAATGTATTGACATGGACTTTGTGACAAGATTACCCAAGACTCAACACTATTACAATATGATTTGGGTCGTAGTATATCAACTCACAAGATCTGCACATTTTATTTCAAGCAAGACTACTGATTCATTAAGCTTGTTGAGTAAGTTGTACAACAAAGAGATCATATGTGCATGGAGGGCTATTGTCAATCGTATCCAATTGTAATATCTCAAACCTCTATTTATCTATATTAATGTGAATTTCTAGTGTTTGCATTGTTTAATGTTAGTTATTACATCTTTTGGGTCAAAAATGACCAATAAGAGCTTATGTTGTAACTTAAACCTATAGGGTGAGACATATGGGATTGTTCCCATGTGTATCCTCCATATACACCTATGTATACACACACCCACACACAAAAACACACACTCACCACCAGTTGAGAGAGAGAAGAGAGGGAAAAGAGGAGAAGAGAAAGAGAAAAGGAAGATTGAAGAAAGAGAAAGCTTGGAAAGTCTCCACCTAAGCCAAGAGAAGCCATTAAAGGACTTGGGCAAGCTTGAAGAAAGGTAAGGTTTCATTTTCTTATACAATTGTGTATATGTATGTATCTATCTTAGTGAGTTGCAGTGTTGGGTTGTTATAAGTAACTCCTTTGAGTCCCAAATTATCTAAATCTAGAGTATTATAAGCCTCATTGAAAGATTTAAGAGTTTTGAATTGAAATTCCCAATTTATACAAATTAGGGCTTGGGTTCCTAAAACGCTAGATCTATTTGTTTTGACCATTCATTCCTCCCCATTTTAAGTTATTGTGATGTTCTTGAGTTCACTTTTAAGTCCTTGGGAGGTTGGGAGAGTTTGGTTGCATTTTGGTTGTGATTTGAAGAGTTTTGGTTCAAATTTTTGCTGCTGCATAGCAGGGCATTCGAACGCCCGATATAGCGTTCAAACAGTAAGAGTTTTTGCCTTAGTATTCGAACAACTCGTAGATAAGAATCCCAGTTTTTGGCCTAGCGTTCGAATGGCCCATCTGGGAGTTTAAACGGCTCAAGAACTATTTTCCATAGTTCATCCATTTTTGGCCTACCGTTCGAACGACCCATTTGGGTGTTCAAACGGTTGGACCGTTTTGACCCTCTTTTGCTATTTGAGCATAACTTGTTTTAGAAAACTTGATTTTAAGCGTCATTTAAAGCGTTGGATAGTAGATTTATAGAACTTTTCATCCATGTAAAGTTTGCACCCTAACTCATTACAGATTGTGAGATTTTCAAAGTTTGAAGTTGACCCAAAGTTATGCCAAAAACCTTGTTTCTCCAAAATGTTAATCCGTTTTTCATGAGACCTAACTTCTTCGTCCAAAATGTTAACCATTGAGCATATGTTCGAATGGAACTAGTCTCGAGAGTGAACTCATCTTTGAGAGGTGGTTGGGACGCGATAAAGGAGTCGATATTCTGGCTTTCATGTTCGAACCTCAACCTTTATATTCTTGTTTTACTTTGGGGCTTTATCCTAGAGTTTAGCCTCGTTCTCCCATTGTCAGAGTAAGGTGTTGATGAGTCCGAGTTGAGAGACTTATGTACTTAGTCTCAGTTTATGTGTTATCGTTTTGCCTTAGAATCTTGTATTGATGTTTCTATGCTTTTATGTGAATTTTGTATAGGAACACCTTATTTAGCACCCATTCATTTAGAGAGAGATTAGTAATGATACACCATGAGTAAACTTCTATCATTTTTCCAGATGTTTTAAGTTCACCTCCATATCATGCAATACTTTCCATCTGTTTTCAATGCATTAATGTTATGTTCGGTTATAAATGTCATACTTTTAAATGCATGCATGTTATACTCATATTATGAATTAAACCTCGTGGACTATAATGTTTAAATGAAAGAGATGTTAAATTTTCAATGTATGGTGCCAACTCGGGTCTTCTCGTGGCAAGACCTTAATCTAGCCCGATAGTCCTACGATAGAGAACGTAAAATAAACTATCTATGTTGCGAGACGTCCCTGGCCTAAAGAGCCTTAGCGTGACCTACAAGGTTACTATGGAGTCTAGCTCATATGTCGGGTTGTAACACACTTATGTTTTAGAACAAGAATCAAGATATGTTAAATGCTTATGATGAGTTATATACGTCGCATCTCTCTTCTATGATATCATGCTTGAAATGGTATAATGTTTCAATATGATACTCACGCTCTTCGTGCATAATGTTTATCCATTAATTTATACATTAGTTATAACTGTTAGTATATGGTAATTTCATGATCATGTATCATTATTATTCACTAAGCATTAGCTTGTGTTTTCTCAAATATTTTCAGGTAGCCAATCGGAGTGGCCCTAGAACGAGGCCATATGTAGATTTTAAGCTACGGCCCATGGGCTTATGTTTTGTAATATGTTGGAGGGCTGAACCCCAATGTTTGGTAACAGTATAAATGTTATAACCTTGGTGGGCCTTAATTAGACCCATATGTATGTTATGTTTTAGATTAAGCACAATTCTGCTAAGTATGACACAAATTATATTTTCAAGTTGTTAAAAGTTATATTTTCTGCAATTATGCATCATTTTAATGATTATGCACAAGTAATCAACCAGTTTATATACTGCAGTCTTGGGAAGCCTTGCTACTGGCCGGTCATATACCCTAAATCCGTATAGGCCAGATTATGGGGTGTAACACCAATAGTGACTCTCATTTTGTGTCACAATTTTGGAAGAACTTGCAAAGAGCATTGGGAAGGCAACTCAACATGAGCACTACATATCACACTCAAACATAATCAGAAAGGGTAATTCAGATTTTGGAAGACATGCTATGAGCTTGCATATTATAATTACAAGAAATTAGAGTAAGTAATTACCCTTAGTGAAATTTTCTTACAACAACAGTTATCAAGTTAGGATAGAAATGGTCCCATATGAAGTGTACAATCGACCTTATAGATCACCAAACTATTGGTTGAAGGTAGGAGAGAACCATTTATATGGATTGGACATTGTACAAGAAATGACGAAGAATATTCAACTTCTTTAAGATTGGTTACACACTATTCAGTATAGATAGGAAAGCTACGGCCACCGCCGAAAAAGACCACTAGAGTTCAGCGTTGGAGATTAGGTATTTCGCAAGGTGATAACATGTAAAGATACTGTTAGGTCTAGTAAGAAAGGAAAGTTAGTACCGAGACACATAGGACTATCCAAAAATTTTCAATGGGTAAGGGAGGTCACATAACAACTAGATCTACTCCAGTGGGTAACACAGGCAGATGATGTATTCCTCGTGTCGAAGCTCCGTCGATACATACCCGTCCCGACTCATGTGATTAAAGGGCAATATATTCACCTACAAAAAAATGTGACGTACAAAAAAAAATCACTTAAGATCTTAGATTCCGGAGAACAAGTCTTGCGGAACAAAGTTATAGTGAAGGTGTTGTAGCAACATCATGGGATAAAGGAAGCAACATGAGAATTGAAAGTTAAAATTAAAATAAAATACCCAAATTTTATATGTAATAAGTCGGTGCAAGTTTCGAGGAAAAAACTTTCTTTTAGGAGGTTAGATCATGATACCTAGAATTTTATATTACTATGTAGCCAAACACTATGTAAATAAACATATAAAAAATAAAGAAAAATTATTAGAACGGGTTAGAGGGGCTAGTGTTTAGTTTACGAGCTGAATTACATTGATAAATAATTAAAATAAATAAACTAATATTATAGTTTGCAAAAATAAAATTTAAACAAGAATTAATCATATAAAAAGCCTAATAAATAAAAATTGATACCAAAAAATTAGTAAATTTAACACAAAAGTAATTAAAGTAAATCATGATTACTTACAATCAGATTATTGGCTAGAAATTACAAGAAATACAAAAAAAAAAGTAAAATATCAAAACATTAAAATTAAATATTGCACTTTGACCCTTTGGACACTTGTCTCACACTTGAAGACAAGTGTCAAGCATATAAGAGCCTTACCCATACATTGAATGGCTATAAAAGGCACATATATCTAAAGAACAAACCCTAATTCATGCTATGGCAGATATGGAGAGACGAGTGATTGGGAGGACAAAAAAGAAAAAAAGTTGAGTTCATAGCCTAAATCTACTCCAAATCTTCTCAACCTTAAATATATTGTTTTACTATATGTGTTTATCATATTAGCATACTTGCATGTGGATGGGATAGCATAAGTTAGCCAAAAAATGGTTGGAAAAGCCGTAGTTTCTGACAAGAGTCAAGTTTAAGTAAACTAGAGCATTTCTATATTTAGCAATGCAATTTGTTTGGATTCACTTGTAAATGTTTCTAGTTAGTTTAGAGTTGTTTTAAAATTAATTTTTAAGGGTAATGAGCCTTATAACAAAAATGGGTCCAGTTTTATAAAAAAAATCGATGTTTAGCTTGGTATGCATGAAATGAATTTGATTTTTACAGTTTGATCCGATTAAATAATATGACAATTATTATATATGTTAGAATAGCCATGTAAGGTCTTAAAACTTATTGGAATAAAAAGATTTTAGAAGAAAAATGGAATTGCAAGTTTGTCTAAAAAATATAGACATACCAGCCCAGTTATAACTTATTTTTGAGAGATAAATGACCTCCAGTGTTAAATCTTAAAATATAAAAGTTGTATTACTTTTTGAGTATTACGATTTAGGATTAAGACTCTCTTTACTTCATTAAGAAATTAAAGTCTGATTTACAAAAATGTGTCAAACCTGTTGACGAATAGGGGTTGAAGGAGAAGAACATTGGCTAAATGAGGCCTATAAGGTCTAGATTCCATTTATGCCCTTTTTGGCTACTTACAGAAGTGTTAGCTATTTGTTTCTTAATTTGTAGTTGAAACATTCATTTTAAAGTTAGTTTTTAAAAATTTTAAATTTCTAAAAATTATTAGGTGGCTTAATTTCACTATTTTAAACATTTGGGAAGAAGAATTGGTAATTTTAAGATATATTTATTATTCATTATGTATTTTTTTAATGATTTATGGACCAAAAATATTCATTTTCTGTATAAACTAATAAATTGCAAAATTCAAGGAGAACAACCACTAAAATTATTATAGCTACACTATTATAATAAAACTTTTAGAAATTTATTCACACCATCAATAATTTGTACAGTCCAAACTTAGACTGAAATTACTTGAATATCTCCGAAAATTACCTTGAAGATATTTTAGATATTGTTAACCAAGGTTATAAGTGAAATACATCTCTATTAATTTTCATGATAACATACTTTATTATTTTAATTTAATTATTCATAATGCTATAATCCTTGGTCTATGAGTTTGGATTATAAGGTTTTGCAGGATATTTAAAGTGATATAATTACTGCATGCCCTTTTTAGAGTCAAAGAAAAATTCAAATTCAAATGTTGCTTAACAAATTTCATGGAGCTTCAAATTTCAAAATAAGATACGAAAATTAAGTTTTAAGGAAACTTGGTTCTTCTACACTTGAACTTTGATGATACTATATCCAAAGATACAACCCTTCCTTATTAGAAAAGATGTATACATCAACTTATATTGTAGGAAAGATATGTGCTAGCAAACAAGAATATTCTAGAGAGATAGATTGAAGATTCTAAAGGGATCTCTTGAAGACTTTGGAAGATTTGTCTTGTTTTATGTCAAAGTCTCTTGATAGTGGAATTCTTGGTGTTTGCTTGGTTGTCAAGTTTTGCTTTTGCTAGGCATGACTGAATTCTTTTTGACTGTCTTCGGAGGGGTAATGCTTCTTAGGAGTCGAGTGTCTTGAATTTTTTTTGGAGGGGCAATGTCTTTTTTGTTTTGAAAAGCTTAAGGTATCTGGGAGATTGAATATCTTTTGGCTGGTTTATCTTGGATGGATCAAATGGTTTGAAGTTGAATGGGAGGTGTAGAATGGGACATTGCCCTAATTTTTATGATTTGAGAAGGTTGAATCAAGATGTTCGAAGTTGATTGGGAAAGTTGAGGGTGGGTTGTTGCCCCAGTCTTCATTGTTTGAAGAAGGTTGGATTAAGTTGTTCAAAATTTTCACAGAAAATTAGAATGATGTATGTTATACCCATGGATGGATACATAGATTAGACGAGAATATGAATAAATGTATGTATGGGTTTACACAGGGACGAAAATGAATATATGTCATACTTTTTTATAAATGTATGTATAGATACAAGTTATATTTGGATATTAAAGGATTGCACAAGTTACATAGGAATTAAAATGAATACCTATCATACTTTCTAATGAATGTGTAGGTTTATGCATGAATGGAATTGAATGCATGCCATACTTTTTGATGAATACACAGGTTTATATAGGAATGGAATTGAATGAAAGTGATATTTTTTTATAAGGGCACATGATTATGCAAGAATGTAATTGAATGAATGTCATACATTTTGATAAATGCACAGGATCACACAAGATTTAAAATAAATGCATGTCAAACTTTTTGATGAGTCCACAGGTTTATACAAGATAAACATGGATGCAGGCCCCGTAGGTTACCCAGAACCGACATTCTAACCAGTGAAATGACACTCTTTTAGGGAGATCCAGGGTCTCGAAATTGACTTGAATTGAAACTTTTTGAAGGAAAAAATTTGAAAAACCTAGAAATGTTTTGAGATGAAAATTTGAATTTGATCTTGAACTTTTTAAGGAAAAAAGCTTAAAAGACCTTGAAACTTGTTTTGAAATAGGGCTTTTGAAGGGGAAAGACCAGAAAACTAGAGATTTGAATTGAACTTAGACTTTGTGTAGGAAAAAGCTTCAAAAATCTTGAAACTTGATTTGAAACGGGGCTTTTGAAGGGGAAAGCATAGGAAACCGGAGGTTTGAATTGATTTTGAATTTTTTGAGGGAAAAAGCTTTAAAAACTTTTTAAAGGAAAATTTTTTAGAAAATCGAGATTGATTTGAAACAAACTTTTTGAAGGAAAAAGTTTTAGAAAATCAAGATTGATTTGAAACAAACTTTTTGAAGGAAAAAGTTTTAGAAAATCGAGATTGATTTGAAACAAACTTTTTGAAGGAGAAAAGTTAGAAAGCCGAAATTGATTTGAAACAAACTTTTTGAAGGAAAAAGTTAAAAAACCGGAATTGATTTGAATTAAGCTGAAACTTTTTGGGACTTTTTGAAAATGATTTTAAAAAATAGAAGGGTGAGACTCGAGACTAGACTCGAACCTTTTTTTTCTTCTTTTTTTGTTGTTTTTTTATTCGTCTTTTCTTTTTTTTTCTTTCGTTTTTTTATGTGTACCTCTTATCTGTCTACAAACCTTTACTGTATCTCTTTCCTTCTGGAATGTCTTCGGGATGGCTGACGCAGGGGACAATGATTTACGGAGGGGGCCTTCGGATGGCCACTTACTTTTAATTGATGCCCCTAAAATTCTTCGAACTGCCAGTAGTATTCCCGATAGTCGGTAACAGTGTGGCCGATGTGGTGTTGTAATTGGCAGGAATCCATTAAGAGATGTCTTGGTGGGCATTAGTTATAGATGTGGGAACAAGTAGAGTGATTCATGATAGCGGAGTGGGGGTCTTTGGAGTTTATGAGACCAGATGCCCTTGCTGAGTATGCAGGCCACATTGTTGGAGAGGATGCCCCAAATAGTGTTGCCAGAAATGTTACCCTGGATGAGGCTGTTGGTACGGAGAGTGTCGTTGCCAAAGTTACAGATGAGGAAGGGGCCCATGTGAGAATTTTTAGGAAGGATGCCCCCCAAGGCTTTTGGAGAATAAACTTGAGGATTTATGGGAAGCTGTTTTATGTTTATAGTTTTTCTTTCTTGAAATTTAGAGGATATGACATTTGTCCATATTTGCTCAAGATCTCTTAAGGTTGGGATGTATGGTGTTGACTTGACTTTTGAATTCTGATTTTGGCAGGCACGATAGGATTCTTGTTGACACGTTTTCAAAGGGATTTTGATTCTCTAAAGTTGGACATCTTGAGTTTGTTTTTGAAGGGGTGAGGTTTTTTTTGTTTTGAAAAGTCTGAGGTATCTAGGAGGTTGAACACCGTTGACCGGTTTTACTTAAATTTGATTGAGCGGTTTGATTTGAATGTGAGGTGCAGGATGGGGCATTGTCCCAGTTTTCATGGTTTGAAAAAGGTAGATTCAGGGTTGATTAGGAGGTCAAGGGTGGGTGGTTACCCTATTCTCTATTTCTTGTTGGCTCTTTCTCGAGCATGTGTAGGTGCTAGAGATTGTCTCAGCTTGCTTAGTTGGTTGCAAGGTGTTTTCAGCTCCTTTTCGTGCTCTACCCCGTTCCCAGTTTTTAGTTTGTGAGAGAGAGAGAGAGAGAGAGAGAGAGAGAGAGAGAGAGAGGCATGGAGACAGTTTTGTTCAAAAATAGTTTATCTATGTCAATTCTATTTTGATAAAATGCACAAGTTTTATATGTGAATGAAAATATATGCATGTCCCGGGGGTTGTCTCAGGTTTCATGTTTAGCCTAGAATCAGAAAGTCTTGTGAACTTCTGTTATTCTCTTGGGGTTCCCATTTCTGGTTCCGCTCTTTTTTTGTTGGGATATGATAACACTTGCACCATTCAAAGACTTAACCCAATGGCTTGTTTTCCCCACTCTCTCTTATTGGAAGGAAAAACTTTCTTTAGTGGACCTCTCGATTTCTTGTAAGACTCTTCTTTGGATTGGTGGGCTCTCTTGAGTGACAATGGGCATCACCCTTTGGCAAAGCAGCAGATAGCTTCCCTCCTCAATTCGAGAAGACTCTAAAACCTATTAAAAAGTGCAGGAAAGCCCATTTTTTTTTTTTTTGTTTAGCAGAACCATTGAACTTTTTAAATTATAGGAGCCCTATAAAGATATGATTAATCAATGTAGGGCAAATATAGATTCATGAATATCAAGATACAACTTAGCTTGACAAGATCAACATCAAATATGCATGAAACCCCACAAAATGAGCACAATTGATCGTGAGATGATTAAGAACATATCAGTGACAATGTAGCGGTGTAAGCATGAACTTCACAGAAACTAACGAGAATATAGACCCTAGGAGTGATTTAGGATGGCGTACCATGTCTAATAGCTCGTAGATTGATACACTTAGAAGTCAAACCTATCTCATCCCATGATCTTGGTTTTTTTCTTTTTGATGAAAATCCAACCTTATCTCTCCAATGATGAAAATAGTGAAACGTAAAGATATGATGGTTTTCACACACATGACTAAGCAGCTTTCTCCTCTTATCATATAACAATGGTAGCTGCACTACACTCACTGGTAGGCATTTTCATAAGTGATGGGGGATGAAATTGACAAAAGGTCAATCTAAGTGTGCAAAAATTCATAAATTTTTAACAATGGTGGAACCAGCTAAAATAGACCATGAAGGCAGATTCTAGATTCTAAGAAGTCTCGAGAAGTGTGCATTAAGATGAACATAAATCACTGATATGGTAAAGATCATCAAAACCATTGACTAATATTTATGCAAGTGAACATGCACACAAGATTCAATCTCAAATAAACATGCACATCAATCTGTTCATAATTGAGTATTTGCCCCAGTTATTGTGCACGTGTAGGACAGAGATAATTGAAAATTTTTTGTTTTTTTATTTTTTTGAAAAAAAAATTTCAAAGATTGAATCATCCCAGGCTTGTCAATGTATGCTAATATTTCTTTCGAGCTTAACTACTTGCTTCTTTGCCAGCTGTAAGCACTCCATTTTTGACCGCTCGGCAGTCTACACTCCGTCCAGACTTGTTTTCAAGTCATTTTGGGCATATTCCTATCGAATCCAATTCTCTAGTTCCAAATTTCGTCTTTCCATCGCTTCGCGGGCCTGTTAGGCCCAAATAGAGGCAAAATGACCAAAATGCCCTTAGGGGCATTGTCCTTTCTTATTCCAATTCCAATCCCTCTCTCGAGACAGTTTATTCCTCGAGACGGTCCGAGTAGCAAAACTACTCACAAAACCGTTAGAGTAGCGGAAGTACTCACAAAACCGTTAGAGTGGCGGAAACACTCACAAAACCGTTAGAGTGGTGGAAACACTCACAATCCAGGCACGTCTCTTCGGAGACGGTAAGACCCCTTTCCAATCCCTCTCTCGAGACAGTTTATTCCTCGAGACGGTTCCAATCTAGGCACGTCTCTTCGGAGACAGTAAGACCCCTTTCTAATCCTTCTCTCGAGATAGTTTATTCCTCGAGACGGTCCGAGTAGCAAAACTACTCACAGAACCGTTAGAGTAGCGGAAATACTCACAGAACCGTTAGAGTAGCGGAAATACTCACAAATCATCAACCCCGTCCGAGTAGCGGAAATACTCTCAAATCGTCAACCCCGTCCGAGTAGCGAAAATATTCAACCCCGTCCGAGTAGCGGAAATACTCAACCCCGTCCGAGTAGCGGAAATACTCAACCTCGTCCGAGTGGCGGAAACACTCAAAACCTAGGTCAATAACCATGTTTGTTAGCTCACTTCGGTGAAAAATGACCAGACTACCCTTAGGACCTTTTTCGAGACTTTTCGGTCAAGATGACCATTTTGCCCCTAGACATCCGAATGCCCCAGGAACCACACCGGCTCTAGGTATCAAACCGGTAATGTCCCGAGAATACTTTTTATAGTGTTCTCAACCTTCCTTTACCTTTCCGGATCATTCCGAGTCAGTTCCGACCAACCCGGTACAAAATGACCGTTTTGCCCCTGGAGGGCCGGTCTCCTTCTTCGGCCACACCGGCTCTGGGTATCAAACCGGTAATGTCCCGAGAATACTTTTTATAGTGTTCTCAACCTTCCTTTACCTTTCCGGATCATTCCGAGTCAGTTCCGGCAAATCCGGTACAAAATGACCGATTTTGCCCCTGGTGGGCCGGTCTCCATTTCCGACCACGCCGGCCCTGGGAATCAAACCGGCAACCTCTGGGAACATTCTAAATAATGTTTCCAGATCCCAAGTCTTTTTCCGGGACAATCCGGGTTTGCCCCGGCAGTTTCCTAGTCCGATTGACCGTTTTGCCCCTAAAGGCCCGGTCAACCTTTCCGACTCACCTTATCTTCATTTTTCAAGTCAAATACCTCCAGGACACTATTTTGAGTGTTCCTGCTCCTTTCCGGCCTTCCGGGTCATTCCCGACTCCTTCAAATCATTCCCGGACTTTCCGGAGTCACTCCTAGTGAAGCCAGGCTAAAGTTTACATGGTAGTCACTAGTACAGGCACCCAAATCTAGTCAAAGATACGTTACTTGCCGACCTTAATTGTTTCCTAAATGGCTGGCGCCACTACTGGCCTGACGCCACTCCTAGTGGCGCCAGTGTATAATTTGGCCTGGCGCCACTGCAACAGGTGCTAGGTTTGTCCTCCCTCTATAAATACAGAGCCTCGTTCAACGTGAAAGGGGTCTGCAAACTTAACCTAAAAACCCTATACTTCGATATACAGAGCTCGAGCACCTCCAAAACCCTAGCCTCCTTAGGTTCTCCAAACCCTAGCCACTATACACAAACCCTAGCCTCCTATACACTTATACACTCCCCCATACACTCATACACTAGCCTTCAACCACTCTCTGAAGACTTGAAGAGCTGCCATCTAAAGCTTGAAGACAATCCTTGAAGGTTGAGGAAGAGGATCGAGACGAAGACCGAAGACCGAAGACTGCACGACGCGCAAAACAAATAAGAAACAAGGTAGGCTCCCTATTTAAATTTCTGCACTTCCCCCCTCTCTCTTCTCTCTCCAACCCACTTGGGTTTTCTCTATTTTAATCCCCCATCTCTTTCCCGCCTTTTCTTTGCATGCTTGAAACAAGGGGATTCCCGGTCCATGTGTAGGATTGGACTATTGGAGAGTCACCGTGTCGGGGGCTTTCTTCTAGTCTAACCAAAGACCACATGGGTTCGGCCCCCTTGATTATGTGGTGAAGCCTTAACCTTATATGTTCACGACCCCAAATTGCATTGTGCATATCATAGTCTTGCATCTTCCAAAATTCGTTTTCGAAAAGTTGTTTTCAAAAATCGTTTTCAAACTTGTTTTCAAAATTGCATTAAAAGCTCTTTTTCAAAAACATGTTTTCAAAATCACAATCCTAGAGTCATTCTAGCCTTTCCATGGCTAGGGTTGCTTTAGGAAAGTGTTACATTAAAAGTGACCTTTTGGTCTATATTTTCAAATCTTGTTGTTTTCAAAACCGCTTTCCTAAAGTGGTTCTAGCCTTCTTATAGTTAGAATTGCTTTAGGAAAGTGAGATGTTTTTACACCTTCTAAAAACTCTCTTTAAAAATCTCTCCTAAAAATCTTTCCAAAAACTCTCTTTTCTAAAATCTTCCTTCTAGAAATTCCCCTCTAGGTTTTCCTTCCAAAACCTTCGTTTCCAAAAACGCACTTTCTAAAAATTCCTTTTCCTTAGAGCCCAAGTCAAGCCTTAGAGCCCATAATTAGGAAACCCTAATTTTCTTTCCAAAAACATGATTTTCAAACTTTGCCCCAAACCTAGATTTCCAAAACCTCTTGTTTTCTACATCAAAACTATACACTTTCCAAAACCACTTTTCTACGTCAAAACAATAATTTTTCAAATCTAGGGTTTCCAGAATCTTCCTTTCCAAATCCTTACCAAATCCAATCTTCCCTTTGGGAAACCAAATCAAATCTCCCCGTTTAGGAAACTAGATCCCGTCCTCTGTTTTTGGAAACAAAATCCAACCTTTCTCTTTTAGAAACCAAATCCAATCCCTTCTTAATCCAAACATTTCCTAATTCAATTCCTTCCTAAACCATAAGTTTCCTAAACCTAAACTTTAAACCTTTCCTTAAATTTTAAAATCCAACCCTTTCCTAATTCAAATCCTTCCTAAACTTCCACTTTCCTAAATCTTAAGTTTCCAAAACTTGAACATAAAAATCTTTCCTAAACTTTAAAACTCAACTTTCAAATCTTTCCTAGTTCAACCCTTTTCTAATTCTACCCCTTTCCAAAATCTTTTTCAAATCCAAGCTTTCAAATCATTCCTAAACTCAAACTTTTCCTAATCTCAAGATTTTCAAAAACTCTAAAACTTTCTAAATCTTAAACTTTCTAAATTTCAAATCTTTCCAAATTCTAAACTTTCCAAAACTTCAAAATCTTTTCAAATCTAAGACTTTTCTAAACTCAAAACTTCTTTCTTAATTCAAACATTTCCTGAACTAAAAACCTTCCTTTTTCAAGCCTTTCCCAAAACGAAACTTTCTTATTTTCAAAACTTCCTTGTTTTCAAAACTTTCCAAAATCAAAACTTCCCTTTTTCAAACATTTCTAAATTCGAAACTCTCCTAAATTGAAAACTTTCCTAATTCAAAACTTTCCTAAGTTGAAACTTTCCTAAACCTAAAACTTTCCAAAAATAACATTTTCCTAATTCGAAACTTTCCTAATCCAAATCTTTCCTAAATTTCAAGTTTCCAAATCTTTCCAAATCTTTCAAATTCAACATTCCAATCCAATCTTTCTTAATCTCATGTCTTTCCAAGGTCTCCTATCTTTCCCAAGTCTAGGTTTTCCAAACCTTCATCTTTCCACAACCAAGTCTTCCAAATCAATCTTTCCAAAGCAAGTCCAATCCTCTCAATTCCAATTTCCAATCTCCTCTTCTAATTTCAAATCAAATTCAATTTCCAATTCAAGTTCCTTCTTCAATCCACTCTTCTATTTTCAATCGGACTCCGGTCCGAACTACGACTGACCTGATTCCCCCAAAGGAGTACGTAGGCAACCTTCATAGGTGCGGTCACGATACTTTTCAAACTTTCAATTCCACCCTCATGGGTGCGGTTTCCAAAATTTTTTTCAAATCTCAAATTCCAATCTACTTTCAAACTTCCAATTTCTACTTTCAATTTTCAAACTTTTCAATTTCAATTCTATTTCTTCAAATCTATTTTCAAATCAAATTAATTTCCTTTCAAATCAATTTCTATTTTCCAATTCTCTCATCTTGCACTTGCATATCATGCATCATGTTAGTTTCTAAACATTGTTTTTTTTAAAGTGAATAGGATTGACCATTAGTTAATTAAAGACTCTCATAGGTGAATCTAGGGTAGATTGACATGTAGGTACCGAAAGGGCGGGGTAGGTTGATGATCTTAGGATATCTTCCCTACACGTAACCAACCTCCAAACCTAGGATCACTGTTTTCAAAGACCAAAAAGGAGTTATTTTTCTAAAAAGGGCTAAATGTTTTCCAAAGGTTGCCAAACAACCTGTTTTTCTAAAAAACCCTCTCTTGATGAGATATTTTCAAAAAAACGTTTTCAAAACCCTAAGTGTAGTCTTCGGATTACTTTTAGTTTTTAGGTGACCTAACTCACCTTAATCAAGTTAGGTGGCGACTCCGAATCTTTTTCAAAAGCCCTTTATTCAAATCAATTTTCAATTCAAACCTAGTCGCACTCATTCTTTTAGGAGGGTGAGTTCTAACGAGAGAGTACAACATTTTTCCCGCTTGGGTGAGTATTCCTCGAGTGCGAAAAATCTGGGCGCGATTCCAGGACATCTTTCGAGGGTCACTATTTAGATTTCAATGAGCTACATGATCGATCCTCATTTCTCACCCCTTTTTATTTCCTCTCTATTTGCACTTTCTATTTTTCTTTTCCCTCTTTTCGAAGTCAGAGATTATTTTTGCTGAAGGTGGTGCTTATGCTATCTCATCCTCCAAGTCGGGGTAAAATATTTTAGGGGGTAATTCCTGAAGAACACATTATTCATGGAAAGCCTTAAGACAATTAATATAAACATGAAAACTTTGAACCTTTTTCATTTAGATGATATTTTTTTTCATGCTCAAATTTGAATTAAAGGTTAAAAGATGGGTTTGAAAGAAATCTCTATTTTTTGAAAGGGTAAATTACGTTTACCTCCCTTGAGGTTTAAGACTATTACAACCCACCCCCTTAGGTTCTAGAAATTACATCTCCCTCCCTTGAGGTTTGAGATGAGTTACATTTTTATCCAGATATTAAATTTTTTAATAGAATATATGTGATATCAGCCAAAAAAACAGGTTCATTATTTAAATTGTCCCTAATGTGCATGAAATGACAAATAATTTTTTTTTTTTTGCTTATGACATGACAAATAGATCCTACATACTATACAAAAAATCAACACACGTGGAAAAAAAAGATTTAAAATTTGGGAAAAAAAACAAAAATTTTAAAAATTAACATATAAATTAATTTTAGAAGCAAAAGAAAATTTCTATTTATGTCATTTCATGCACATTAGGGACAATTTAAGTAATAAACATGTTTTTTTTTATGACATCACATATATTCTGTTAAAAAATTTAATATCTGGATAAAAATATATCTTACCTCAAACCTCAAGGGAGGGGGATGTAATTTCTAGAACCTCAGGGGATGGGTTGTAATAGTCTCAAACCTCAAAGGAGGTAAATGTAATTTGCCCTTTCAAAATAAACCCCTTAGACGGGTATTGGAATCACGCCGGTGTCTTCCACACTCCATTTGCCGTGTGTTTCATCTGATTGCGCAGGGGTGGCTAAGCTTGAGAATTGGATGGAGTGGTAACATGGTGCTGAGGTGATAGCTCAAAGAAAGCATCCTGTGAATTGGGTTGGGTGCTGGAGGTTCCCATACGTTTGATTATGCTTTTGGGCCTGTTAAAAGAAAAATAAAAACAAAATGCTGTTGGCATGTGGAGTTGGAGATTTTATGTGATGCATGTCCTATGGAGGTTCCTTCTTTAAAGGAATTTAGGCATAATGCTGAGTCAATTTTGGAGGTGGGGTTTTGTCCATGTATGCAATACAATATCTCTTCGGTATGAGCCAGTTGATATTTATTTGTTTAGACAATCTAGCCTCTATAGACAGAGAGAGATTTATGCATCTCTTGAGATATGGTTCTATGTATGCCATGAATCCTTAGGGTTAGGAAAACCCTTAGGGTTTTAGGTTGGTTTGATTAACATGAGTCGATTGATGTTTATTTGTTTGGACAATCTTAACTTTATACACGGAGAAAGATTTTGGATCTCTCTTGAGATACGATTCTATGCAACCATGAATCCTTAGGGTTAAGGAAACCCTTTGGGGTTTAGGTTGGTTTAACTAACATGAAATCGGGTTGTCCTTTCTCTCTATGATTGATTAAATGCATGATAATGCAATGACTTGAGTTTCTTGAAACTCTTGTCTTAAAGTGGATATGAATGCATGAACAACATAATAGAAGTGAATGCATGAGCATCATAATGACAGCGAATAAGCAGTTTAGAAGTCTCCATTTTCGCCTTGCTTCAAGCCTTGATATTCTAAGTACTGGGAGATGGGGGAGAGGACAGAAGACATGAAATAAAAAGGAAGTTAGGGCCTTTGAAAGTTTTTATACAATGCATGCCCTAAGGGTGCCCCTGCTCTTTGAAGGGGACTAAACATGATGATTTTGGCTCATCTTTTGGAGATAAGGGATTGCCCTTGTATGTAATACTGTAACTGTGCGAGCCTATTCATTCATTCATTCATACACTCATACATTCATTCGACAAAAGTAGGAAAGAGAATTTTATTGCATTTGATTTTTGTACATGGAACTTAAAAAGCATATTGAAGGGGTAGGGGAAACACTTTCTGCGAGACTTTTCGCCTATCTAGAAATACATTAAAATCTTAAACTACTTTTAAGTTTTTGGATTTGCTTCCTCGCTGCTTGATGTTGTGAGGTCGTTGAGCGACCTTTTTTTAATGCTGCCCTTATCTTCTTGGTAACCCTATGAGTGGAAAGGGATTAAGGTCCCTCTTGATGGGATGAGATTCGATGCATGCGATGATTCTTTAGGGTTGCTTAGAACCCTTAGGAGTTTTAATAGGTTTTGAATGTGCGAGATTGATTTTGGCCCAATCTCTAGGGGTTGATAATATACATGAATAATGCAGTAATTTGAGTTACTTTGGAACTCTTGCTTTGAAATGGATAATGGATGCATAAGTAGTATAATAGGAGTGAATGCATAAGCAACATAACAACAGAAAATAAGCAATTAAATTGGACAAAAAGTAAGAAAAAGTAAAGCGGTCACCCTTTCCTCCTTGGTTTTGAAATTGATGCTTGTGTTTTAAATCTGGCAAAGGTTTGGCTATGCATGGGGTGCTACATGAGCGTGAGGTTGGGGCTTACTAATACTTCCTAAAATGCTCGATTCCCAAACCTTCAAACCTCCAGCGTCCAACCCCGAAAGGGTGAACCCTATCTTTGGTTGGTGGTTCGAGCGGGGAACTATCAAGAGGTCATTAGACGAGAAACCAAATAGCATCTGTTGACAACCAATATATTGTTTTCCCTTCTAACTAAAAGGGTCGTAACTAGGTAATTATGCAAGGATACAAATGCAAGTGAGCGCATCAAGTGTATAAGAATTTTTGAAAGTGGAGGAAAAGGCCCAATAACACACATCCATCCTGTACATTTATTGCATACATGGCAGTTCATATAACATAAAATAAAAATGTGAATCAAGGTCCACCAACAAAAGAAATGCATAGAGCAATGCAAGATAAAATTGAATGACAAAGCAATACAAGTGTATGCATGTAAGAGTATGCTATAGATGCAAGTGATGACATCTTTTGAAAACATTTTAACAAAAGTGGACAAAACTAGACAAAGGAACTAAAAATTCTAGGTGAGTGAAGAGTGAAGAGACATGACAATGGTCTAACTCTCTAAGTGTCCCCAGTGGAGTCACCAACAGTTGTGCCTCGATTTTCACCCAAGTCCTCTTGGTTCAAGAAAAGCATGGTACTCTCCCTGTCAGAACTTACCCTCTTAGAAAGAGAAGTGCAACGAGGGTTTGAGCTTGAAAACTTAATTTGATTAAGGGTTTTTTGAAAAAAATTTAAGGTCACCACCTAACATAGTTAAAGATGCGTTAGGTCACCTAAAATTAAGTGTAATTTGAAGATCAAACTTAGATTTTTGAAAATGTTCTCTTGAGAGTTATTTTGCTAAATAGGGTTGTTTGACAACATTTGAAAATAGTTTAAGCCCCTTTTGAAAAATGACTCCGATTTTAGTCTTTGAAATAGAGATCTGTAGTTTGGGGGTTGGTTATGTGCAGGGAATATATTCTAAGATCATTACCCTATCTTGCCCTTTCGGTACATACGTGTCTATTCACCCTAGGTTCGCTCACTTGAATCTCTAGTTATTTAGACATCTTGAATCTCCTGTTATTTAATGTCTAATTATATCCACTTAAAAAAGATTTTGAAAAAATGATTTTTGTCATTACTTTTGGGATAAATGATGCATGATGCAAATTTTGAAAAGAGTTTGGAAGTTTTTAGAAAAGAGACTAGAAATAGAAATTTGAAAAGGGGATTTGATTTGGAAATAGAAGTTGTGACCACATTTATGAAGGTTGCCAACGGGAATTAGGTTAGTTGTAGTTCGAACTCAGGGTCCGATTGAAAATAGGCATATTGAGGTCTTTGAAAAGTTTTGAAAAGTTATTGGGGTCTTGTTTCGAAAAAGAGAACTCGAAAATTTTTTACTCAAAATTTGAAAATAACTCGAAAGAGTTTTGATTTTGAAATTGGATATTGGAATGTTATTGAGGTTCTTGGAAGTGCTTTTGGAATGGGATTTGGCATATTTTGAAATGTTTTTAGACATAACTCAAGAGAGTTTTGAAAGTTTTAGAAACTTGATTAGGGATTTGAAAGTGGGACTTGGACTTGCAAAAGCTCTTGTAAACTTGTCTTGAAAAGATTTTTGAAATAGTTTTTGAACACCATATGAAAGGCATGTCGATGTTTCATTGCTTATGAGAGATTAGCTATGTGGGAACTAAAATCCTTTAAGGCTATGAGCTTCGAAAAATATTTTTAAAAAAAGAAGCTAGAAACTTACCTTATTTGAATATCTCACTTTAACTTGAACAACCCTAACTGTAGGTGGCTTAGGGTTGCTTCAAGTGTGTGGTGTTTATAAATTGGTTTTGAAAAAGTTTTTTGAAAAATGTTTAGGGTTTAAGAACCCTAAAATGAACCATGTAGGTTTTATTTGATGTATCACTTTCTTTAGGCAACCCTAACCATGAAGAGGGTTAGGATCACCTTAAGGTTGTGAGCTTTGGAAAAGATCTTGGAAATAGTTTTTGAAAGTGTTTAGGTTTATAGAACCCTATCATGGATCTAGGAAAGTCACACTTGATAAGTCATTTTTCTTTGGAAACCTTAATCAAGGAAGGGCTAAGATCCCATTAGAGTTGTGAGTTTTTTAAATCATTTTGAAAATAGTTTTTGAAAGTGGTAACTGTCTAGCCATTTAAGGTTTAAGACAAACTTGTAGAGAGCTTTTGAAAGCATTTGAGTGGAGTAGAGCAGTATTTTGAAAAGACTTTTGGATTAGGAATTTTGGAAACTCGAAGAAGTAAGAGGTTTTTTAAAACATATTTTGAAAATATTATTTTTTTAGTTGAAAAGATGGTTTGAAAAGAGGTTTAGAGTTGAAATCTTGAAGCCATCTAACCTTGGTTAGGTGAACTAGGATTAGGACGACCTAGGGTTGGACCAACTAGGGTTAGGTAACTAGGGTTAGGTTAATCTAGGGTAGGCCAACTAGGTTTTGGTTGACCTAGGGTTGACCAATTGAGGTTACGTTGACCTAAGATTTTGGAGACAATTTAGGAAGGTGGCTACATGCATGCACTTGAAAAGAAAATTTAGAAAAATATATGATTTTATGTGAGAAAAGATATGATTTAATGTTAAAAAAGGAAAGATTTGATTTGAAATTAAAAAAATGAAAGATTTGATTTTGTTTCCAAAATAAAAATATTTGATTTTACTTCGAAAATGAAAATATTTTATTTTGTTTCCAAAATGAAAAGATTTGATTTGATTTGAAATTAAAAATGGTAAGGGTGGATGTGATTTGAAATTGAAGATTTGATTTGATGTGAAAGTTTTCTTGATTTATGTGACACTTTTTGAAAGACAATTCAAAAGAGTTATAGGATTTTTGAAAACATATTGCAGCAAGGACTTTGAGAACCATTTTGATGCAATGAATGCAAGGATGAAGGTTAGGGAACAAAGTTAGGGTTTCCTATGGCATAAAATTCTAGGGTTTTGACCTCTGGCTTCAAGACGATAACTCTTTGACCAATTTTTGAAAAAACGTTTGAATGTGAAATTTAAATAGATTTAAAACAGCTAGGTTTTGAAAGAGGTGTTTAGGGTTCGAAACCCTAATGTAGCTCTTGGAGGCTTTTTTTAATATACTACTTTCCTAAAACAACCTTAACCATGAAAAGGCAAGAATCAATTTAGAGTTGTGATTTTGAAAGCAAGTTAGGGCTTGAAACCCTAATATGGACCTTGGTGGCCACTTTGAATATGTCATTTTACTAGGGAAACCATAACCATGAAAATGTTAGAATTACCCTAAGATTGTGAGTTTAAAAGCAAAGCAATTGTAAACAATGCATGATCATAACAATTATAATGCAAAGGTTCATGAACATACAAGATTTAAGGTTTCACCGTATAATCTAGAGGTTCGAGACCACACCATCACAAGGTAAACTATAGGAATGCCCCCAACCAATGACCTCCCCAAGACTTTTCCTAGGCATGGACCGAAGTTGCTCTTGTTTTAAGCATGCAAGAAGAGGAGGCATAAGATGTGGATTAAAATAGAAAATAGTTCAAGTGGACTAAGACGGAGAAGAGAAAGAGGGGAGAACACAAACTTAAAGAAAGTCTACATTGTCTTCTCTCCTTCTTCAACCATTAATAGTGACTTTGCCTTGGACTTCAGAAACCCTTCATGAGAGCTTAAAAGCGGCTGGAGTTGACTCTCAATGGTGTTTGAAGGCTAAGGTTAGAGGTGTATGGGCTAGGATTTGAGTGTACAAGGCTAAAGAGGCTCAAACCTTTGGAAAGATTAAGGTTTTTGGGATTTTCAAGGGCTATATCAAGAGAGGCAGAGCTTCCTTATGATTTTTCTTGACCTGGAATATGCTGGGGGTGCATTGTATTTATAGGCAAAGATTAGGGTTTTTTTTGTTTTATTTAATCTTGGGCTACAAGGCAAAGATCTGGACGCCACTTCTAGTGGCTACAAGCCATTTTTTGGCCAAACTCCACTACAAGTGTCTCTGATAAGCTCCAGTTTGATTTGGAAAGGTGTTGGGTCACGGGACTCGAGTGGAAATGATAGGGACACTCGTGAGAATGCCCCGAAGGTCGCTAGTTTAATACCCAAAACCGTTGTGGTTGAACAAGGCAATCGGCCCACCAAGGGTAAAACAGTCATTTTAACTGAGATTCATCAAAACTAGTCCAAAGTCGACTAGAATGGCATTTGAACATGCCAAACTGCCCAGGGATAGTTATGAAAGAGGTGGACTTACCACTCCGAGGTCTTAAGTATTTTCTCGAAGAGCATGCTGTAAGCACCCCATTTTTGATCGCTCGACAGTCTACACTCCGTCCAGACTTGTTTGCAAGTCATTGTGGGCATATTCCAATCGAATCCAATTCTCTAGGTCCAAATTCCATCTTTCCATCGCTTCGTGGGCCTGTCAGGCCCAAATAGAGGCAAAATGACCAAAATGCCCTTAGGGGCATTGTCCTTTCCAAAATCTTTCCAATCCCACTCTCGAGACAGTTTATTCCTCGAGACAGTTCCAAGTCAGGCACGTCTCTTCGGAGACGGTAAGACCCCTTTCCAATCCCACTCTCGAGATAGTTTATTCCTCGAGACGGTTCCAACCCAAGCACGTCTCTTCGGAGACGGTAAGACCCCTTTCCAATCCTACTCTCGAGACAGTTTATTTCTCGAGACGGTTCCAACCCAGGCATGTCTCTTCGGAGACGGTAAGACCCCTTTCCAATCCTACTCTCGAGACAGTTTATTCCTCGAGACGGTTCCAACCCAGGCACGTCTCTTCGGAGACAGTAAGACCCCTTTTCAATCCCACTCTCGAGGCAGTTTATTCCTCAAGACGGTTCCAATCCAGGCACGTCTCTTCGGAGATGGTAAGACCCCTTTCCAATCCCACTCTCGAGGTAGTTTATTTCTCAAGATGGTTCCAATCCAGGCACGTCTCTTCGGAGACGGTAAGACCCCTTTCCAATCCCTCTCTCGAGACAGTTTATTCCTCGAGACGGTCCGAGTAGCGAAACTACTCACAAAACCGTTGGAGTAGCGAAAATACTCACAAAACCGTTGGAGTACCGGAAATACTCACAAAATCGTTAGAGTAACGGAAATACTCACAAAACCGTTAGAGTAGCGGAAATACTCACAAATAGATCGATATAGAGAATTGGCAACAAACCCCTATGTCACGACGACCGCCGTTAGAGTGGCGGAAATACTCAAAACCTAGGTCAACACCAGTGTCTGTTAGCCTACTTTGGTAAAAATGATCAAACTGTCCTTTGGACCTTTTCCGAGACTTTCCGGTCAAGATGACCACTTTGCCCTTAAGCATCCGAATGCCCCGGGAACCACACCGGCTCTGGGTATCAAACCAGTAACCTCCTGAGACTACTTTTTATAGTATTTTCAACCTTCCTTTACCTTTTCGGATCATTCCGAGTCAGTTCCGGCCAACCCGGTACAAAATGACCGTTTTGCCCCTAGAGGGCCGGTCTCCTTCTTCGACCACATTGGCTCTGGGTATCAAACCGGTAATGACCCGAGAATACTTTTTATAGTGTTCTCAACCTCCCCTTACCTTTTTGGATCATTCTGAGTCAGTTCTGGCCAACCCGGTGCAAAATGATCGTTTTGCCCCTAGTGGGCCGGTCCCCTTTTCTGACCACACCGGCTCTGGGTATCAAACCGGAAACCTCCCGAGAATACTTTTTATAGTGTTCTCAACCTTCCTTTACCTTTCCGGATCATTCTGAGTCAGTTCCGGCAAACCCGGTACAAAATGACCGTTTTGCCCCTGGTGGGCCGGTCTCCTTTTCCGACCACGCCGGCTCTGGAAATCAAACCGGAAACCTCTGGAAGCATTCTAAATAATGTTTTCAAATCCCAAGTCTTCTTCCAGGACAATTTGAGTTCGCTCCGGCAGCTTCTCGGTCCGATTGACCGTTTTGCCCCTAAGGGCCCGGTCAAACTTTCCAACACATTTTGTCCCTACTTTTCAAGTCAAATATCTCCAAGACACTATTTTAAGTGTTCCTGCTCCTTTTCGGTCTTTCGGGTCATTCCCGGCTCCTTCAAATATTTCTCGGACTTTCCGGAGTCACTCTTAGTGAAGTCAGGCTAAAAGTTGCATGGTAGTCACTAGTACAGGCGCCCAAATCTAGTCAAAGATACGTTGCTTGCCGACTTATAAAGTTTCCTAACTAGCTGGTGCCACTAGTAGTGGCGCCAAGCCAAGAATTGGCCTGGCGCTACTGTAACAGGTGCCAGGTTTGTCTAACTTCTATAAATACAGAGCCTCATTCAACGTGAAAAGGGTCTGCAAACTTAACCTAAAAATCCTATATTTCGATATACAGAGCTCGAGCACCTCCTAAACCCTAGCCTCCCTAGGTTTTCCAAACCCTAGCCACCCTGCACAAACCCTAGCCTCCTATACACTCATACACTCTCCCATACACTCATACACTAGCCTTCAACCATCCTTTGAAGACTTGAAGAGCTGCCATCTAAAGCTTGAAGACAACCCTTGAAGGTTGAAGAAGAAGATCAAGACGAAGACCGAAGATTAAAGACAAGCAATGCGCGCAAAATAAAGAAGACATACGGTAGGTTTTCTATTTAAATTTTTGCACTTCCCCCCCTCTCTCTTCTCTCTCCTAACCCACTTGGGTTTTCTCTATTTTAATTCCCCATCTCTTTCCCCCCCTTTTTTTGCATGCTTGAAACAAGGGGATTCCCGGTCCATCTGTAGGATTGGGCTATTGGAGAGTCACCGTGTCGGGGGCTTTCTCTTAGTCTAACCAGAGACCACGTAGGTCCGGCCCCCTTGATTATGTGGTGAAGCCTTAACCTTGTATGTTCACGACCCCAAATTGCATTGTGCATATCATAGTCTTGCATCTTCCAAAAACCGTTTTCAAAGTTGTTTTTCAAATCGTTTTCAAACTTGTTTTCAAAATTGCATCAAAATCTCTTTTTCAAAAACTTGTTTTCAAAACCACAATTCTAGGGTGATTCTAGCCTTTCCATGGCTAGGGTTGCTTTAGGAAAGTGTTACATTAAAAGTAACCTTTTTGGTCTATATTTTCAAATCTTATTGTTTTCCAAAACCACTTTCTTAAAGTGGTTCTAGCCTTCTTATGGTTAGAATTGCTTTAGGAAAGTGAGACGTTTTCATACTTTCCAAAACACTCTCTCTTCAAAAATCTCTTCCTAAAAATCTTTTTTTCAACATACTTTTCTAAAACTCTCCTCTTCAAAATTATTTTCAAAAACTCCCTTCCAAAATCTATTTTTCAAAACTCTCTTTTTCAACTCCTCTCTAAAATCTTTTCCTCAAAATTCACTTTCTAAAAACACTCCCTAGATTCACCTTCCTAAAAACTCTCTCCAAAAACCTTTCTAAAAAACTCTCTTTCCAAAATCTTTCTTCTAGAAATTTCCTCTCTAGGATTTTCCTTCTAAAATCTACGTTTCTAAAAACACACTTTCCAAAACTCTTTCTCTTTAAAATCTTTTTCCAAAAACTCCCTCTTCAAATTCACTTTCCAAAAGTCCCTCCCTAGGATTCCCTTCTAGAAAACCTTCGTTTCTAAAAACGCACTTTCTAAAAACTCTTTCCTTAGAGCCCAAGTCAAGCCCTAGAACCCACAATTAGGAAACCCTAATTTTCTTTCCAAAAACATGGTTTTCAAACCTTGCCCCAAATCTAGGTTTTCAAAATCTCTCGTTTTCTTCATCCAAAACTATACATATTTCCAAAACCTCTTTTCTACGTTAAAATTCCACACTTTCAAAACTAGGGTTTCTAGAATCTCCCTTTCCAAATCCTTGTCAAATCAAATCTTCCCTTTAAGAAACCAAATCTAATCTCCCCGTATAGGAAACTAAATCCAATCCTCCGTTTTTGGAAACAAATTTCCAAACCTTTCCTAATTCAACTTCTTCCTAATTTCCTACCTTCCTAAACCATAAGTTTTCTAAACCTAAACTCTAAATCTTTCTTTAAATTTCAAAATCCAACTCTTTCCTAATTCAAATCCTTCCTAAACTTCCACTTTCCTAAATCTTAAGTTTCCAAAACTTGAACATAAAAATCTTTCCTAAAATTCTAAAATTCAACCCTTTCCTAATTTAACCCCCTTTCTAAATCTTAACTTTTCAAATTCAAGTTTTCAAAACCTTTCCTAAATTCAAGCCTTTTCTAATTTCAGGACTTTCTAAAATTCAAACTCTAAAACTTTCTAAATCCTAAACTTTCTAAATTTCAAATCTTTCTAAAATTCTAAGCTTCCTAGATTCAAAACTTTCTTAAGTTAAATCTTTCTAAACCCAAATCTTTCTAAATTCTAAACTTTCCTAAAACTTCAACTCTTTCCAATTTCAAAACTTCCTTGTTCCCAAAGCTTTCTTATTTTCAAAACTTCCTTGTTTTTCTAAACTTTCCCACTTTGAAAACTTCCCTTTTTCGAAACATTCCAAAATTCAAAATTTTCTTAACTTGAAACTTTCTAAATTCTAAGTCTTTCCTAAACTAAACTTTTCCTAATTCAAAACATTTCTAAATTCAATACTTTCCCATTTCAAAACTTTCCAAAAATGAAACTTTCCAAAAATAACACTTTTCTAATTCGAAACTTTTCTAATCCAAATCTTTCCTAAATTCCAAGTTTCCAAATCTTTCCAAATCTTCCAAATCTAACATTCCAATCCAATCTTTCTTAATCTCAAGTCCGTCCTAGGTCTCCTATCTTTCCTAAGTTTAGGTTTCCTAAACCTCCATCTTTCCACAACCAAGTCTTTCCAAAATCGATCTTTCCAAAGCAAGTCTAATCTTCTCAATTTCAATTTCCAATCTCCTTTTCTAATCTCAAATCAAATCCAATTTTCAATTCAATCTCTTTCTTCTAATCCAATCTCTCTCTTCAAATCAATCTATTTTCAATCGGACTCCGGTCCGAACTACGGCTGACTTGATTCCCCCAAAGGGATGCGTAGGCAACCTTCATAGGTGCGGTCACAACACTTTTCAAACTTTCAATTTCACCCTCATGGGTACGGTTTTCAAAATCTTTCCAAATCCCAAATTTCAATTTATTTTCAAAATTTCATTTTCAAATTTCTATTTCCAAATTTTCAAACTTTCCAATTTCAATTCCATCTCTTCAAATCTATTTTCAAATCAAATCAATCTCTTTCCAAATCTATTTTTCAATTCTCTTCTATTGCACTTGCATATCATGCATCATGTTAGTTTCTTCTTTTTTAAACAGTATTTTTCTAAAACGGATAGGATTGAACTATAGTTGGTTAAAGACTTTCATAAGTGAATCTAGGGTAGATTGACATGTAGGTACCGAAAGGGCAGGGTAGGGTGATAGCTTAGTGCGTCTTCCCTACACGTAACCAACCTTCGAATCTAGAATCACTGTTTTCAAAGACCAAAAAGGAGTTATTTTTCTAAAAAGGGCTAAATATTTTCCAAAGGTTACCAAACAACCTGTTTTCCTAAAAACCCTCTCTTGAGGAGATATTTTTAAAACCTTTTCCAAAAACCCTAAGTGTAGTTTTCGGATTATTCTTAGTTTTTAGGTGACCTAACTCACCTTAATCAAGTTAGGTGGCGACTCCGAATCTTTTTCAAAAGCCCTTTATTCAAACTTATTTTCAATTCAAACTTAGTCACACTCATTCTTCTAGGAGGGTGAGTTCTAACGAGAGAGTACAGCATTTTTCCCGCTTGGGTGAGTATTCCTCGAGTGCGAAAAATCTGGGCGCGACACATGCCGACATGGAATTTGACTAAGTGGACTCCTATTTTTAAAGGATTTTGTACTTCATTGAAAGACGTACCAATAGCGGACATTCTACATTGACGGACTAGCAGGTGCTATAAGTGAATTGCTTGTGATTAATGTGGTGTTGGTTCCTAAGACTGCCCGATCTCGAAAATCTACCTGTGCGGTGTCGGTTTTCGAGACTGTCCGGTCTCGAAAATCTACCTGTATGGTATTGGTTCTTAAGACCACCCGATCTCAAAAATCTATCTGTGTGGTGTTGGTTTTTGAAACCGCCTCGTCCCAAAAATCTACCTGTATGGTGTTGGTTCCTGAGATCGTCCGGTCCCGAAAGTCTACCTATGTGCGAGGGGATACCAAGTAGGCATTTTGGTCATTTGGCTTCGATTGGGCCTAGCGGGTCGAAGAAGCAATTGATTGACTGGACTAGTGTTTAAAAATTCGGTTTGCGCTTGAATATGCCTGTGAAGCTTGGATGTGAATCCGGTTGGGTCGGAAATTATCGAACGGGCAAAAATGGGGGTGCTTACAGTTAACCCTAAGTCAACTAAACCTAAGTTAGTTAACCTTAGGTCAACTCAACCCAAGTTGGTTAACCCTACGTCAATCTAACCTTAGTTAGTATACCTTTGGTTTATTTAACCCTAGGTAGCAAACCTAGCTTATGTGTTTGACCACGAGTCTCAATTCCAAGTCTAAAATTCAAAGATCATTTTCACACTTGTTTTCTAAATCTTCACTCTCTTGAGTATTCAAAAATCATATTGATAAAATATTTTGAAAGGCTTTTGTAACCTTCTCAAATAGTTTTTAAAAGTTGTTTTGAACTTTTCTTAACCAAAAATGGCTAGATGCTTAGCATTTTCAAAAACTAGTTTTAAAATGTTTTCTAGAAACTCATAACCCTAAGGATGATTCTAATCTTCTCATGTTTAGGGTCTCCAAAGGAAGATGATATATTGATTGAAACCTTCATGGTCTATATTAGGGTTCCATACCTTTAATGTTTTCAAAATCTCTTTGAAAAAGGATTTTCATAGAGTCACATTTTTTAGACAATCTTAATCTTTTTATGATTAAGGTTTTTAAAGAAAAGTGAAATATCAAGTAAGACCATCATGACTCACCATGGGGTTCAAAAATCCTAAAGTTATTCAAAGCATAAAAGGAAGTTTCTAGCCCTTTTTCTAAAAAGCATTTTTCAAAAATCATAACCCAAGGAAGTTTGGTTTGATCAATAACTAATCTACTAAAGATGATGAAACTTCAAGCAAGCCTCTTATAAGACATACAAAAATGATTTCCAAAACTTTTTTTAAGACAAGTCTTCAAGAGTCCTTACTTTATTCTAATCCAAACTCCATTGAGTTGATTTTAAACCATTTCTAGCACTCTCTTGAGTAGATTTCAAAATATATTTTAAAACTCTCTTAAGTTGATTTCAAAACACTTCAAAAGCTCTCCCGAGTTGATGTCCAAAACACTTTTCAAAACTCTCTTGAGTTCGATTTTAAAAAGATTCTAAAACTTTCTTATGTCCTATTTCAAAAACATTTCAAAACTCACTTGAGTTCATTTTCAAGTCAAAACTCTCTTGAATTCATTTTCAAAACTTCCAAGGTTCTCTTAAGTCCATTTTTCAATCGTGCTTTCCATGAACTACAAATGACCTTATTCTCCAAATGAGATATATAGGCAACCTAAATAGGTGTGGTCACAACCTTTATTCCAATTCAAATATCCTTTCAAAACTTTCCTTCTTTCAAAATTACTTTTTAAAATCAAATTTCAAAAGCATTATTCTTTCAAAAATATATGCATCATGTACCAATCATCCCCAAAGTGATGGCAAAATCCCTATTTTCAAAATTACCTAAGTGGATATAGTGGATATTAAGTAATCAAAGATTAGTGAGTGAATTAAGGGTAAATCGATATGTAGGTATTGATTATCGAACGAGATAAGGTGATAATCTTAGAATATTTTCCTTACACATAACCAACCACCAGATCATAGATCTCTAGTACGAAAACCAAAATGAAGTCACATTTTCAAAATGGCTTCAAATTGTTTTCAAAACATTGCTAAAAACCTTATTTACAAAAATATTTTTAGAAGGCATTTTCAAAACACTTTCAAAAAATTTAAGTTTGGCCTTCGGATTACACTTAGTTTTATATGACCTAGTACATTTAATTATGTTAGATGGCGATTCTAAATTTTTTCAAAAAGCCCTTATTTAAAAATCAATTTCAAGTTTAAACCTCCATCGTACTTGTCTTTTTAAGATGAGTTCTAACAGAGAGAGTATCAGATTTATCCTAGTCAAGACTAAGACTTAAGTAAAAATTGAGCCGCGACAATAATCTATTATGTGCATTTACTATTGTGCGCGCTCGCACACACATATAACTACTTAAAATTGAATTTTTATGATAGAGAAAGTTGAGTTATCACCAAATACTTATTGTACTTAAATTTGAAATTTAGCTTAAAATTGAATTTTTATGTTAGAGAAAGTAGATTTATCACCAAATACTTAATGTACTTGGTGAAGTTTGATTTTGAAATTTATCTTAGTAAAGAACCTTATCCTTAAACTATTAATTTTAAAAATTATGTATTTAAAATTGTTAATAGCAATAACCCACTATTTGAATGTACTTATATCAAATATTATTTTCAGTCAAATGATCATCTTTTAAGAGTATTCACTTAAATTTTTAGCAAGCTCCAATTAAGAAAAATATGACTTCACCACTTGTTCATAGTTAGATTTGGCTTGTTGGTCTAAAATGCAACACAAGAGGGGGGGTGAATTGGGTTTTTAGAATATTAATACAAGTTAAGATTAATTAAAATTAATCTAAACAATATAGCAGTGATTAATCTATGTACAATGCAATGTTATCAGTAGAAGCAAAGAAAACAGAGCAATAAAAGAGAGACACATATTTACTAAGGTTCAACCACAAACCGTAGTCTACGTCCTCACCCCAAGACCTCCTTAAAGTCTTCTTCCACTATGTAATCACCTATTACAAGATGGGCCACTGATTGACAAAGTGCTCAGCTCACTTTACAAATAACTCCTCACCGAGCTCTTCCAATCTTCAAGTGGTTTTGTCCAAGCTCCACTCAAACTTACAAGAGTTTTGCTTTCACAAGAGAACTCTCTAAACTCTCAATTACAAGTGTATATAAATATACAAGTAACAAACAAACTCTCTAACAAGAGTAGATTTACAATCAAAACTCACTCAAGAAGACAGGAAGAATATTCAGAGTATATCAGTGATTCGGTCAGTTGATCTTGTTTTTGTCTTCAATCCTCTGTATAAATGCAGCTGAAAGGTTGTATATATACCCTTGTATTGATTCCATCCGTTAGAGGTGGTTGGGTATCATAAATGCACGTCCAGTCCGTTATAACGTTAAGAAAAATAGCCGTTATATCAAAGGGAGTCAGCTCCAGGTCTGTGGAGTCGACACTTTCTGCTTTTGCATTTACCAGTTGTTGTTCACTGAGTTCATGAGTCCACTCTTCATATTAATGAGGCGACTCCTCGTTCATTCTGTCTTCACATCTTCGACTTCTGCTGTCATGAGGCGACACTTCATCTTTAGGTGTCCACTCATTGATCATATAATTTTCAAGCCTTTTACTTTTGCTGTCAAGAGGCGACTCTTCGTCTTTATGTATCCGCTCATTGATCATGTCATCTTCAAGCCTTGGCGTCTGTCTCCATGAGGCGACTCTTTGTTTCAATGAGTCCACTCTTTGCCTATTTGGTCTTCAGAAGTTTTGCTTCTGTGTGCAAGACGCGACACTTTACTTTTATGAGTCCCCATATTGTCCAGTTTGTCTTCAGGCCTTTTTGCTTCTGTGATCAAGAGGCGACACCTTACTTTCATGAGTCCCCTCATTGCCTAGAATTCTGTATTCTATTTTCCAATGATTCAGATCATCTTAGCATTGGTATAAGATCTTCAAAGAGTATGTCTTTAGGGTATGATGATCAATTAAATCTTCTTAACTCATCAGAGTTAACTTCTATTCAATTTGGATTGAATCAATCATTGGATATTGATCTTCTTCTTGAATCTCAAACAATTAAAGCTTCATTTGATCAATGTTGATCTTTTCTTCTTCATTGTATAATATCTTCTTCAATGCCAAGCTTCCTCAATTGTGTAGAGCTTCACAATGCTTCAATTCTGATTTCCTCTCTTTGATAGCAATTCTTCTTTCTTCTTTACAGATCACTTCAGTGAGACCATTGCAGACCTGATGAAATCTCTTCATACATCTAGTCTTCATTGATCCTTTTCATTTTAGAAGAGTTCTTCACTTGGATATCAGATAGAGATCAGATAATTATTGTGAGCCATCTTCTCAGCAACTTCAATCGCATAATCTGAAATTGATCTTTGCACACAAGTTGAAATTATCTCTTGAGCATTTTCAAACTCTTTAACAATCAATTCCTCTTCAGCTGATCTTTGCACCTCTTCAACTGATCTTTGCATATTCTGATGAGATCTTCTTTTGATATTTACAACATCTCCATTCTTCATCTTTAACTGAACATTGCACCTCCTCAACTGATGAAGTCTTCAGTCTATCTTGCAAATCAATCTTCATTGAAACTATACATACTTGAAAGAAGCTTTAACTGAACACCTTCAATCTCTTCAAATATAGAACATATGTTTGAAGTAGAAATAGGTGTCAATCCTCTGTTTGGTTCATTACATAGCTCTTGGAATTCGTTGCTTGATCCTGAACTTGTTGTGCATTCTTCTTAACATGTATTAGACTTAAGATTCAACTTTAAGTCTAAGTTATGAACTTTGTTAATCTGCACACTAAGTAGATTTATTAGTAAAATAACACAAGGTTTAATAATTATCAAAATCAACATGGGAATTAACCTTGAGTCAACAAGGATCAACCCTGACTCAACATGGCTAACATGACATTTTTTATAATCGTTAAAATTACAAATATTATGAATGATTTGCACAATTATATTAAAAAATATTGACCAAGTCAAAATTAATTAATTTTTATTATGAAATCAATCTTATCATGAAATAGTTATATCATTCATCAATCAAGCTTGCTAAGTAACATGAAACTCTATTAAAATCTTAAGTATTATTATTTCTTTAGATAAAATAATATTTTTTATACTTTAAAAGCTTTACATCTAATTTAGTTTTATATAAATTTTTTGAAACATATTGTGATCCAAAGGTAATTTAAAAAATATTGTTGTATTACTCATTGGATAAAGTTTTAAAAAATTTAAAAGAACAAAAATTGTAAAATAGAAATAATTTTTTATAAATAACAAATAATTTTATTACTGCTCTATTCGTTTTATGTTGATTCAAAAGGTTGTTTTTATTTACATTTCCCATAAACCTCTTTTAGAGGGGTGTGAATTGAGACAGTTAAAAATGACAAAGTGCTAGTAATTTCATGATACTATTTTTACAAAGTTAAGATGTAATTTATGATTAATTAAAGAATATTTACAAGAATCATAATTAAAGGAAATTTGAAACCTTTATATCAATTGATTGAATTTATAAAATTTAGAGAAATAAGCAAAAAGTTAGAAAGAACTAATAATAATATGAGAGGATGCTAAAATTTCTTGTAATCTATTCTTTCTATTTTGGGAATTTAAAAAATAAGTTATGATTAAGAAAGATTCTTTAAAGGAGCATAATTGAAGGCAATTTAAAAATCTTACCATAACAATCAGTGGACAATATTTATGAATTTAGAAGAAATAAATAAAAATAAAAAATAAAAAACCAATATTAGTATGACGTATGAATTTTATGTTTTTGAAAAATCAAAGTTTTGAGAAATTTGATTGAAATTTCAAAAATCTCCTAACCAATTGCAACAAAGTGCTAATAATTTCATGACACAATTAAACAAAATTTAAAAATCTTACTATAGAAATAAATGGATATTATTTATGAAGTTTAGAAGAAATAAAACATAAAAATTTAAAAAAAAACCAATTATATCATTATGATTTTGAGAAATAAAAATTTTGAGAAAAGTGGATTGAAGCTTTCAATTTTAAAGACATCCTAATCAAATGCTATACTATATGTAGAATAGATAGATAATATAGGTATAAATGTAGATATTATCGAAATATAGTTTGTAGAGACATTTTTTTATTATAAGTGCAGATATTTGTTTACAAGCATAGATATATGATGTCTAGTAATTGCCTTTTTGATAATTAAAATTGTTCGTAATATATTTCCAGTAATTCACCCAAAAGAATTTTCATTTTCTTCTTAAAAAAGTTCTATATGTAAAATAATTTTTCGTTCGGGAGCTTTTATGTTTAATAGATTTTAACCAATTTTGGCCCCAAAAGCAAAAAGATTTATTTCAATTTTAATGCTGGGCTCACAGCCCAATTTCATAAAAAAATTAGCCCAGTATCTAGCCCAACCATCCCTTGCCCATCATAAATGTCATCCATCTGGTTCTAGTTGTTCCTGCGCAGCGGGGCGGCAGACCTCGTGCACCGCAAATGGCCACCACCACCACCAGGTACATCTCTCTCTCTCTCTCTCTCTCTCTCTCTCTCTCTCTCTCTCTCTCTCTCTCTCTCTCTCTCTCTCTATATATATATATATATTTTCATAAACATATATCGTCTGCACAGGCGATTGAGAGCATTCAAACGGTGGATGAGTTCGCAATGCATAGAATGCAGCGACGCACTCGGCCTCATAGACCACCAAGAAGAAGGAATATCCGTGAGAGCACTCTGCGATTTGCATGAAGGCGACCTGGTGGCAACAATACCGAAGCAGTCGTGCCTCACAATCAAGACCTCAGGTGCTCGGCACCTGATTGAAGCGGCCGGCCTTGAGGGCTATTTGGGCCTCTCGGTGGCTCTCATGTACGAGAAGAGCTTGGGACACCAGTCTCCTTGGTTTGGGTATCTTCAGCTCTTGCCCGAGAGAGAGTGTATTCCATTGCTCTGGACTTTGGAGGAAGTTGACTCTCTTCTATCAGGCACTGAGCTTCACAAGGTAAACTTCATATAACACTATCTAATCCCAAAGTATGTATACAATATTGTTGTAAGGTTCAAATAGGGAAACTCGTTTTCATATTGAGTTTTTCTTTGTGGTATTTGAATGTCGTGTTCCAAACTATTTGTGCCCCAAATCCGAAGAGTTATTTATATTTTATCGTTGGAGACTTTACTAACCGAAGAAAAAATTTAGAGCTGGAATAGGTACATTGCACATTGTGCTTTTATTCACTTTTTCGAAATTCACCATATTTCACCGATTTTAGGTGTTGGCTTTCTTAGTTCGTGGATTTCACATAAAGACACACAAGGGTTTCTAAAGATTGTTGTATCTTTGGAGAGGAGTTCCAGGCAAACCAGTGCATTGTGTGTGATTGTTCTTTAAGGGGAGCGGTTTTGAACATGCCTCAATCATTTATAGGCTATTCTACTCCCAGATTTTCTAATGATTGGTTTTACATATTTTTGGTTAAATGTTATTATTGGCATGTAATTAGATCTAAGACATGCGTACATTATTTCGTCTCAAACAAGCATTGGGATTTTGGTTGTCTAGTATTCCTTGCTTACGTGATATGAGGTGTCACCTATACTTACATGAGATAGTAACAATGGAGCAGGAGCTTAGCTCTCCCCAACAACTCTTGTAACCAGAATATATCCACATGTTATAGAATATCACATGCAGGCCACTCAATATAAAACCATATGAAAACCAAACCATATTTGGTTCTCCTTTCAGTCTATGAGCTTATAATGCTTCGATGCCTGTGTCAACCTGATGTAGAGCCTTATGAAAACCATAAATGTGGGTTCATGTTAGATGGTTTTGGTTTGATAGTTACCTGACCTGAACCAAGTAAGACCCATATATGTGTACCACTTGATTTGCACTGAGCATGGATTTGACATTCGTACACTTAGAACCATTAATGATTCAAAATCAGCACCTTGATTTCAACTTGTTATGAGGTTTTAAGATAATTAAAATATAGATGCCATCAACACACAACCTGTACTGCCATTAATGTAGCATGGTCTTTGCGAGGATTTTTTTCGAGCATGTGATGAGGAAAATAATATGATGATTTAAGTTCTCAGATAAAAAAATGAAAGAGAGAAGATAGAATAATGAGATAAGATAGGAGAAGACCATAAAGAAAAGAGTATAGTCAAGAGGAATCAAGTAGAAGAGACGAGAGAAAGAATAGAGATGCATGGAAGAGGAGATATGAGAGAGGAGGAAGAGGTGAAGAGTAAAGGAGAGAGAGAGAGAGAGAGAGAGAGAGAGAGAGAGAGAGAGAGAGAGAGAGAGAGAAGAAGAAGAAGAAGAAGAAGAAGAAGAAGAAGAAGAAGAAGAAGAAGAAGAAACCAAGAGAGAGAAAGACAGGAGAAGAGAGCAGTCACCTGAGAAGAGAAAGAGATTAAGGATGTAGAAGCAAAAGAAGAAGAATAAGAGAAAAAGATAGAGAGGGAGAGACAGGGTGCACAATATCTGTCAATTCAATCTGAACTTTATTCATACAGGGGAGATCCAATTCGTTTTACAATGATATAGCCTATTTATAGGCTCAAAGAAACTCTAGTTACTCATAGAAACCTTGTAAAATTCTTCCTGAACATGGATATCTAATAGAGCGTAAATCCTGTCACTAAAGCAGCTAAAAAGGCTTAATTCCTAAAAGAAAAGAAAATACATCAACATCATCTAAAAAACTTTGTCATAATTCTAATCACTTAAAACAATTGATCAAATTATATTCTCGTGGGCATCAAGTTAATTGCCAATTGGTGTAGGGCAGTAACCAGAAGAAGAAGATTATTATGAAAAAGAGGGGAAGGGATCAGCCAGGAGAGAGAACCAGAGAAGAAAATGAAAACAGGCAGAGAGGAATCAGCTGAGAGAGAGATATTAGGCATTGTCCAATTAGGAAACCTAAATATCGGGAAACAAAATACAAAAAAAATTCTAATCCTATTAAAAACTCCTAAACTCCTAATTACTAAGAAACTTTACTCCTTATACTTCTCTATTCTCGATCAACCACATTAGCCCTCCGCTCTACCAAGCTGTCACCAATCTGCTCCAAATTCATCAGGGTTCTGTCATCACTCGTGAAGGATTCAAGCTTATGTAATATATTCTACACTATAAACATTGAAGTCATAAATAGCAATTGAGACCGATTACTATTCTGTTGCAATTTGGACAATCTCTAAGATTCATGCTAAGCAACTTGTGGCTTGGTGGATGTTTATTCCCTATTTTTCTCATCCTTCTGAACAGAAATATTTATGTGAACACGTCATGCACGCAGCAGAAGGATTTATTGATACACATGGTTGGATTTCAGTTGCAGTTAACTGTCATTGAGCATTTAAAGATTGTTATCCTAACTTCTAAAGTTGAGTCCTGCATAATTTGTTGAAGGTTGGTTGAGTTTCATGGCCAATATCTGAAACTCTTGAGTTATTGATTTTTGTCATTTCCAACCTTTTTTAAAGCTTATCTTGCAACCTTCTTTTTAGCTTGTCTTGCAGTATTTGATAATCTGTTACTACTGAAGCTTTTAAGAGTAATGTAGGATTATACTGCTCTAATTTTGATAATTCCATACCTTTGATCATTCTGATATATTTACATGCAGGTAGTTAAAGAAGACAAGGCTCTTGTGTACGAGGACTGGAAAGATGGTATTGTGCCTCTTCTGGATTCAGCCCCTTTAGAGCTTAATCCAGATTTCTTTACTGTTGAACAGTACTTCGCAGCAAAAAGTCTTATTGCTTCTCGGTCTTTTGAAATAGATGATTACCTTGGATTTGGGATGGTTCCAGTGGCAGATCTGTAAGTTACACCTTTTAACTGGATATTTTAGTGATTATCTAGGAAGTTTGTGGACCTGTATTCTCGAAGTCAATGATCTTGACTCGTGGTGTTGGAGAAAATATTGGGTACAACCGTGGTACCCCCGTCATTATGCTGACGTGGTACAACAAGCCAATAAATTAGAGCCACATAAACAACTAAATCCTAATCAATCGGAATTTTGAATTTAAAATTTAACTTTTCCCGCCTAAAACCACATGATTAGGATATTTAAATTTTTTCCGCCTAAAACAAGATAATTAGGATTTCAAACACTCATATGGCTATGTATTATTGGCTTGTTGTATCATGTCAGTATAATGACGTGTTGCCACAGTTGTACCCGATATGTACTTGTCTTGTTGGGGCTTTTTTGCTTTTTTTGTTTGATAATTTTCTATGTGCAGATGCATACATGGTTACTGGGGTTGGTTCATATGAAAATTATCTTTAAATTTCGTTTTTGCTTCCAAGGTGATAAAAAATTAACTTAATAAAACCCTGTGAAACATCTGGTGTTTGTTATGGAGATCCTAATGTGCATGGTCAATGGTTTGCCACTGTATTCTATTTCTATATCACATTGGATCATAGGCTTTGTTTTCTTTTCTCACTACCTCAGCGCACCTTTGTTTTACTCCTTCCCATTGTCCTTGCAGCGGTTTACTTGATCCATTTTGCTATTTTGTAGTCATGTAATTCATACTTCTGCATATATGTCCATCTCATCTGAGTTCTTTAATCTTGTTTCCAATAATATCTCCAGATTGATACAGATGGATTTATTTGAGTGTTTATCCTTTTTTGTTCTAATACTAACATTTGCAGGCCTCTTGTTTTCTGTTTAGGGCATCCAGAACGTCACTGTTTTTAAGTTCTTGTTACGATGGTATCCCCGAATTTGATAGGACAGCATCAATTTAAAACACTGCTGATAGACCTTTTTATAATTCTTGCACAAATAGGAGTAGGATTCTCCCTCAATGGAAAGAAAAACAAAAAGATTATAATTTTCTTCAGACTTCCTTTAACAGTGAATGATGATCAAATTTGGTTACCCTAATGCTCCCCTGGCTTTCGGTCTTCCTTATTCCTTTGGGTCTATTCCCAATTTTACTGAAATTAATAATTTACGAACTGCACTGAAATAAGATTTTGTAGGGTTGAGTAGCTTGTCTTATGCTTGGCTATTCAAGATGTTTTGGTTCCAAAGCATCTCTTTGCACTCACCTATTATGGTCTCCTCAGCTGTAAATTCTGTCTTGAACAGGCAAATATGCCAATGGTACCTCTTTCTTTATCTGCCTAATTGGTTCTTCCACAACCAAAGCACTACGTTACACAAAGTGTGGTTTTGAGTATATGGTGTGATCATGTGTCTAGTTGTCCCTACACCCCAAACCTTAGGACACTGGATTATGTATCCAAAAGCTGGGTAGGGTACATGAAGATGTACTACATGTTTAAATAAATTGTATTTTATGTAATACTTCAGTCACGATGTCATTTGTATTCAGGGATATACTTGCAACTAAATGGGATTATATGGGAAAAGGGCATTTCTATCCCCCTATCCATGTGAGAAGCAAGAAAGCGTTCTCTACCATCAAATATGACTTTCTTTCTTTTCTTCTTCTCCGTCACCAGATATTAGAGGATCTAAATGTCCGATTTGGTTGAGAGTGGGACCAATATCCCACTCCCTTACACCTTATCGTGGTCATATTGTGTTGACCTTGGGGGTATGAGTAGAGTCCATGTAACTGCCACATCAAATAAGCTCAGTGTGCAGATCCTTGATGAAAGAGGAATGTGAGTGATGATTCTCTTGTACCTTCCCCAATTCTCAGACTAGTTGAATCTCCGATCATGCATATCCTTCATCGTAGCAGTATGTGTATGTAGTCCTCCTGGAACCTGCCAAGTTATTTTCTCAGGTTTTGTTAATATGATTTCTTCGTGTTTCTAAATTATAACAGCAGTCGTATTTGATGGAGTTTGCAATTTACAAATGATCTAGGGGTCTTGACCATTCGAGATTTGTAGTACAGGAGGAATGTGATGTAGGAGCATAGGGAGTTAGCCCAAGATTGATGTGGGGTAGTGGTAAAAGTATGCTTTTGGGGGCTGACTAATGGCTTTTTGTGCCAAAAGCTTGGTAAAGGTACATAGTATGTTTAGGGGTGGGGATAAAAGGCTTCTGGGGGCCAATTAAAGGGGTTTTGCGGCAGAAGCATGGTAAAGATGTATAGGTTTTAAGGGTGTGTATGGGTGACTGTGAGAATAAATTCGAGGATTTGGTGGCTGTTTAAGGGCTTTTCTAGGTGATGTGCACAGTGAGAACATAAACTTTGCAAAATTTAGGTCCTTTTTAGTGCGCTAAGATTAAAGGACAGAAGGAAAGATGTTTAAGCTTGTAGAATGGGTTCAATGGTAAGAAAAGGGTGGTAAATATATTGGTTTGTGTGGTTTAACAGTTGAAACTACAGAAAATAAAGTGAAGAAGGTGAGAGGAGAAGAAGAAACTTTAGGCATCACATCTAGATTCTCATATCCATCACACCTAAAATTAGGGTTGTCTCACATAATCTCATAGAAGTTTCAAAAGCATTGAAAAATTGCCTAGACTTATATCAAATAAGATGAATTACATAGACTGTGACTCCAAAATATGGGAACTAAGGACTGTGACTTCTAAAGCCCATGAAAAGCATGCTAAATATTTGTTTTTGAGACCCAGTAGCATCACTTGACCCGTATTATGTCCTATACCTGGCCCCTTGACCCGATGTCTAGAAACTGTAAAAATATGAAACTCTAGAAACTTTAGAACACATAGCTAAACTAGTGGCAGCATACTAACCAAAAACTAACATAAAGTAGAACCTGAAAAGAGCCAGAAGGCAACTTATATATCCTCTGCTTAGTGGATGAGGAACTTCTGACCAAATTCAGAGCCATGAGTTATGTAGACATCCTCAGCATTCTGCAATCCTCTTTATGTTATTTTTTCGTCTCATTTCTTTTCTGTATTTTTTTTGGTTAAATTCTATCAAAAGAAATAAAGAAGATGGTTATCATGCTTCACCAAGGTGCCTAAGCTATTCCCTGATATGTTGTCAGGGTTAATTTGTAGAGCAATATCTTCCCCCCACCTCCTTTCATTACCAAACCCAAGTAAATTCATACAAATGCCTATCCCTTTTGTAGCTTTTACATCTTTACTTAATGTCTAGTTTTCTCTACCTACACAAAAAATCAAGGAAGCACAGATACTCCTCTGAGACCCCTATATGCGTGTCGGATACCTCTAGGACACAGATACGCATGGGACATGCATTGGACACTTGTCCGACTCACTGTTAGACGTGTTCAATTTTTTTTTTTTAGACACTCCATGGACACAGTTTAGACACGCATGACTCATTTTGGACACTTTATGGATATGGCGAGGGCTCTACCACAAATTTTGACCATAACAGATGGCTAAATTATTTTGGGGCTCTACCCATCTTATTGTGTTTCAATTACCAAGAGTCTTTCAATGGCTAATTGCTAAGAAGCATAAGGCATTTCTGCACTCTTTACTTGCACATAGTTCATAAATTAAGTTATGGAAGATATTTTTCTCTAATTTTAATTAATGTTATCTTGTATTTTTTATTAACTTTGAATAATATATATTTAAATATATGTCTTATAAAAATAAAATCATATATTTTTGCCGTGTCGTGCCCGTCTCCCGCGTTCGTATCTGTGCTTCTTAGCAAAAACTGGTTTTTATGTGGTTTTTCAGCTTGGGAGGATAGAGATCGATATGGTTGTACCAAGAAGAATATTTTGATTTCTTTTGTCCAAATACTCTGCACCAAACTAATAATTTGAATCCAAAAGCTTATTTACTTGTAAGGAAGATAGTTGATGGGCTTATTTTCACTATGCATCATATAGTCGACTGTTATTTCATGCATAATATCTTAAATTAGTCATTTAATAATTATACTGTTCATTTATGTCGTATTTGTGCCCTCCTTTGTTTTGCTTCTTATCATAGTTCATTGAGCTGAAGAAAAGGTATACGAAGAAGGGTAAGTGGTCCTTTGAGGAAAAGTTACATAAAAAAGCCATTACATTCAAATGAAAAGAAATGGAAATTTTATTTTATTTTATTTTTTTGACAAGTAAAATGAAAACAGATGTTTAGGTTGGCAAAAATGCCCTTAAAGTCCTGTACAGTTGCTGCTCTCTTTGCATGAAGTTGGTCCTTTACCCCCTTATTACCTTTAAAAGCTTCCATCATTCCAAAATGGTTAAATGCACATAAAAAATCTCATGACCAATTTTTTTTTTGTTTTTTGTAACCTCCTCATTTTTTATTATCTTGTCTCTTATTTTTTAAAAATGAATTTCTTGATAAATTATCTTGTCAAAAAGTTTCTTCAGTAATTAAACCTTTAACGATATCCAGCTTCAATCACAAAACAGGAGCTGAGGATGTGCACTTCACCTCTATATCATCTAATCTTGTAACTGAAAATGATGCTGAAGACAACCACAAAAGTGATGAGTATGATAATGCCAGTGATGCTGGAGACAACCACAAAAGTGATAAATATGAAAATACTGATGAAGGTGATGGTAGTAACTGCGAGAGTTCCTCTGCATTTGGGGATGATCCTGCTGTGCTGCAAATGATTATCATGAAAGATGTCAAAAGTGGAGGCGAGGTTAGCACATTTCCTCATCTTTCTTGGCCCTTTTGTTATACTAGTGGTTCAACACGTGTGTTCCACATGCCAACCACATTTTTCCACAAATATACACATTTTAAAAAAACTGTAGTGGGCTGAGTGTAAACAGAACAATCCAAATATCAAATGTAAAGATAGCTAATAGAATTTGTACAGTATCCAAAAGCAACTAATACAGTCAAAATAAGAACACATTCTATTTTTGCAAATGTTCAATTCGACTAAAGATAATATTTCCTTATACACGACATTTCTAGTACACACATTATCAGTCTCGTCATTCGTTGTTGGTTCTCATAATCTAGCATACAACTCGCTTTTCCTGTTGAAAATTATTTTCTCATTTTCTTCTGTAGTTTTCTACATGATGCCTATTCGTCTCCGGCATTCTCTCTTTATGCTCTTCCAATCACACGATTATCTCTATTAGTTCATCAACCTGATGGAGCTTACAAGGTCTTAAGGGCAAGATATGACGCAAACAAATAGTGTGTGATACTGATATGATATTCAAAGGAACATGCATTACAGAGGCAAACCCAACCTTCTTATCCCTTGTTCCAACATGAAAAAGAATTCCAGCTACCTTCCTCCCAAAACATAAAAGAAAATAAGTTGCAGTGTACTAATTTCCAAGAAAATAACCAATGCATTGTATAAGATAAAGATATATGTTACTACACAGTAATGAGGTAAAGGATAAGATAAGTTGTATGTGTCCACTCGAATCCTATTTTAATGTCAGATTTTCATGAGAACACAGCCGTAAATGATCTCAAGTGAAGCATTTTTGGAAAAAAAGGTCCAATAGTTACTAACTTCTACGGAAACTATTCTAGAATTACCCAAGCTTCAAGTAAAGCTTAGCCAGTCAGGATGGTTAAGAGAGTTAGTTTTAATGGTATCCAACAATTAATAGATTGTCAGTATACCATTTATCAAAATTCATTTTAAGGAAACTGAAAATTCTGCAAGGATTAGATCAATGTATGCTCATTTATCTACTGAATGCAACCTTTAGACTTAGAAAGTGAGGCAAGAAATTTATGTACCTCCATCATAAGGGAACCAAAAATGTTTGGTAATTAAATTTTGAGAATGACAACCTTGAGAAGATCAAAATTAAATCCAAATATTAACAGGTAGAGATACAATAAAACATATCCATTTCCAATACACAGGCGGGAATATCTACCATGCAAACTTAAGCCCACATCATGATAATTACTTTGCTCCACATAACTGCACGTCATAGTACTATAACGTTTGGAATTGTTCAACACTTGAACAATCAGGTCTGCCTATATTTTTTCCTTGTGGGTAATTACAAATCTCTTCTAGTTCAAAATGGCTTGAAGCTCATCTCTTAATACTCCTGTTAACATACCAAGATATTTTGCGTTTATTACTTTTTCACCAATACAACTTTGATACCATTCTTTCACATACAGTGCTGAAAACAAAACCAATAGTTTCATGGTTGTTCTTGGTTCATTGGAGGATTATGTGCTTATTTCTTTAAAATATAAGAATAAAAGATAAAAATTGGACAACAAAAGTACAGATCATTATGCAAGGCTTCCACCCTCTGTTTCTATTGGGCTTGGTGAATGCATGTGAGTCTCATAAAATATTTATATCCTTCCTTGCATAGAAAGTTATATGAAGATGGGGATGTAGGTGAACAATGAAAACCACCCATCATGTTGGATGCTAGATGCCCGCCTTAATCATCAAATGAGACCTTTACTCCAAAAAATGCCCCAAACAATCTAATTGGTTCTCCTTCTATAATACCAAAAAGAATAATTGAGTATGTAGCCCTAAATTCACATTGCAAGGTAAAGCAAACAATATTCAGAGGTGCTTAGCCAGGTAATATACTTTCAACCATGCTTGAGCAGTGTACACATTGAACGAAATTCCAATAGCTTGCTATTAGAGAAAAAAAAAAGTGTAAAATATCACACTTTATAACATTCAATGTAATTGCTCATGTAAGCTGTCTGCCTTTTCCACTTACCATTATTTAGGAAAAACCACAACTACTTGGTATGCAGGCATACAATTGAATGATATCATTATGCAGGACAAACCACAAATACTTGGTATGTAGGCAAACACAATTATTATTCAGGAAAAAACACAAATACTTGCTATGCAGGCAAAATTTGCAAATACAATTGAATCAGTGGGAAACTGAATAAGAAAAATATCAAAATAATTTTTACCTCTTTGCAGATAGCAATTCTAAGCAATTCAGGCAATACCAGCTAGGGAGTCAGGGCACTTTAATTCTCCAAATAGTGTCTCATATATGTACACACCTTCAAGGTGGTGATGGGTATCGGACAGAAACAATATTGTGGTTGGTTTGTTTGGGCGGTGTTAACGTGGGCATCTTGGATTGGTTCCATTGGACAGAATGACGGTATCGACGGCTGGTCTATGCCAGTGGCCATCACTGCAAGCAAGGGCAGTGTGGTCGATCGCCGTTGATAGAAATCATGGTTGGTTGGTTTGGGCTGTGTTGCGGCGACTAAAAGCTGATTTCGGCATCCTTGATGTGGTGGTGTTGTGGCTGGTGACAGAGGTAAACGATGGTGGAAAGTTCTGGGAAATTCGTATGAGGACTTACATGGGATGACTTGAAAGGTTTTTGAATGGGCCCACTTATATCCATTCACTTGAGGACCCAAGCGGAATTACAAATAAACATAAATGCTAAATACAAAAACAAAAATGTACTGGAGACTAAAGCAGGTGACTGCGGCTTTTATTGTAGTAGATATATTTTGAAATAAATTTCTCAAATCCGTGATGTAAACATGGGCAAAGTAGTTTTGATATATTCGGAATTTGAACTTTGTTAATTTAATCTTTTGAGTAAAAGGGGCTAATATTGATATAGATTGACTATTCTATGTGGGTTAATTTCACCTAACCCCACGAGGTTCAGCAAAATGACATGTAGTCCCCAAAGGTTTTGGAAATAGGCAGGTACCTCCCCTGCTATTAGCCTTTTATTATTTTCTTAGCTCTTTGACCTTGTTGACCAATTAAAATGTCCACAAGGCCATTGTTAATTTGAGAGAAAAATAATAATAAACCAGCTCATTGTTGGATAGTAAAATATTGGATCACCTAGTAAAATAATTGTTCTTCCCATTTACCTGGGCAAAACCCATGAAGCAATGAGCAAGTGGCTTCCCCCATGGCTGAGGGCCCCCTACCGCACCATCTCAAATCCACACCACCGTACACAACTATCATAATCCCACCATTGCAAACACCATACCACCGTCCACCCACCACTACCACCATAATTGCCCACCTTCACCACCAAACCCACTGCCACAATCACCCACCAACCACTGTATCATCACCTATATATACATATGTATATGACATATAATATATGTATAGGTGATGATGCATGTACATATCCCAATATTAAGGTTTTCAATGCATGCTTTTTTTTATTATATTTGCTGCTATGAAACTTTTGAATTATTAAATACATGGATTCTCTTTCATTCGATTCTTCTTCAATGCTTCACTCATCAACAATGTGAACACCAATGTTGATTACCAGAAACCTACTCCTCGACACTATGGCTGAAAATCAACAGCCATTCTTTGGGTGGTTAATGCAATTGCTAGAGTTTCTCTTCATGCCTCTCTTCTAGCTTTTCCTCCGCCTTTAATATCAGGCCCCATTTGTAGATGATAAGTTGTGGAGCTTGGTGGCCAGGCTATATAGCAAGCAATGGTGGCAGCAATAGTTGGGTTCTGATAGTAAAGGGGAGAAGAGAACAGGAAAAAAGGATGGTGATGGCGCGGAAATAAAGTGATAAAAGTCTTGGCAGAGGGATTAGAGGACACTGGAGGCGTCTTACTGTGGGTTGAGAGAGAAAGATGGATTGGTTTGAGGCTTAGCCAGTATTTGCCATCTAAATACTGGCGGCTCATTTAGATCTTAGATTTATTTATTTTTTACCCTAAGGACAATTTTGATATTATAGATCATATAGTATCTTTCTTATTTTTATTTTTTATTGGGTGATATGACTATTTTGCCCTCCTAAATACCGTTGGAAATTGGTGACAACATTTTTCAGTTTGAAAGCCTGTTTGGACCTCTGTAAGTACTTTCTAGACCCCATATAATCAATTCAAGTGACATTGCTGGTCCCAAAGATGGGAAAGAAGGTTGCATCAGCTTTGAAGCTGGTAGCTAAATGCAGTTGTTCAGTATTTAAAACAGTCTGGATTGGTTAGAACGGGATTAGCTTTTGCTGCCCTTATATTATTTTGATTAAGTTCTCTGATTAATGGTAGATTCCAGTGAAGTGTGTAATATGGATTGAAGCTTTTTCTAATATCCTCTCTACTTTCCTGGCATGGTCTCTCGATTTATTTTTCAATAGGCCTTCCCATGTCTCCCTGGTTTTTGTTATTATTTATCGTTTGTCTTTTTTCTTCCCTTCTTCTTTCTTTTCTCTGGTATGTTTATATTACCTCTTTTTTCTCATCAGTTTAACATGAATACCTATTATTAACTTATCCTCCATCTTGTGGTCTGGGACACATTTCCTAGAGTTGCCTTCGTTATCAAAAGATGATGAGTTGCTCATACTGGTTCCTTTTCCCTCTTTCAGGTCTTCAATACATACGGATCCTTGGGTAATGCTGCACTGATACACAGATATGGATTTACAGAGGCAGATAATCCATATGACATTGTCAATATAGATTTAGAAGTGGTACTTCAATGGAGTTCATCTTTGTTTTCGGGCCGTCACAGCAGAGCGAGGTTGTCATTGTGGAGAAGATTAGATTACTCTGGGTGTGTCAGCCAGGATTCCGAATATTTTGAAATTTCATCTAACGGTGAACCACAAGTTGAGCTTCTGATTTTACTTTATGTAGTGTTATTACCAGAGGAAGCATATTATCAATTGGATCTTACAGTATCAACTGCAGGGAATATAAATGAATCTCTGAGCCTTATTTTACCAAAAGGAGGCAATATTGCAATGGGAAAAGCTCCAGAAATGAGCAAGGATTGGCTGCTGACAAAAAGTGTGCGTAACGGCCTTTTGTCGATTGCAAATATTCGGGAGAGCTTCTATGGTTCAGATTCCATAGAAGACAATATTGAAGCATTGAAGAGGTGTTGTTGCGTTAGGGAGAGGAAGTTGTACCATTCTTTGATGCTGCGTCTGAGTGAGAGAAGGATCCTCGAGAAACTCAGAGCTTATGCTGCTGCAGGAACTCAGTCGTCTAGAACTACTGTCAAGAGAGCCTCTATGCGGAAGAAGTTAAAAAGAACATAATAGTCAGCATTTCAAGTAATCTGATCTGTTCTTTCATGTTTCTGCTTTGCACTTCTGGTGCTCGGTACTGCATCAACACTTGGAGCCGCTGCTGCTGACAAAAGGTGGGGAAGAGAGAGAGAGAGGGCAGAGAGTAATTTTGGTTTTAAACACTTTAAGTTTTGTCTAAAACTATTTTTGCAAGAATTATTTTCAGTGTTTTCTAGTATTTGAGCAAACAGAGAACAATTTATACAGATATCGTGGCAAATGTTTCCAAGACCTCAAAATGACTCTCAGAAATATCCATCGACATGAACAGAAATATACATCAATTCACGCTCGTCATATAATTGTATGTATACGTCTACGCTCGTGATATTTGTATATATTATAGCTACTTTATATTAATTATAACACATAAAGGAGAGTGCCGAATTTTGGTGTCCTCCAAATCTGATGTTGTGTTTGACAAAATAGTTTTTATACCCTCACTCAATCAGGCTTCCGTCTCCTGACACGGCAGTTCTCAACGCAAATTTGCAAATATAAATGCAAACACAATCGCTTTTCATCCTCGTCATTTTATAGTTGCTTTAACTTGCTTTAGTATGTTCTCTTTCAAATTATTTTCTTAAATTTAAGAACCAAAGCAATTACTTTTCATTTTTATTCTCATCTTCTCTCGCTGTTGCTTTCAGTATTGCTCTATTTCCAATTATTTTCTTGAATTTAAGAACATGTGAAGATTTATTTCAATGGCATTTTTTCTTTGAATTTGATGTTTTTTTCTGATTGTAGGTTCACATCAGGGTCGTCGGGTAATCCTTATTTTTATTTTGAAAAACACAGTCGTGGTTGCCGAAGAAGATTTATTTCAATGATATTTTTTCTTTGAATATGATTTTTTTTCTCTTCCAGGTTCACATCGGGTCGTTAGGTAATCCTCATTTTTATTTGAAAAATACAGTTTTAATTATCGAATAAATAACATCGTCAGACAAAAATTGGGATATGCATCCGTTAAAGTTCTATTCTCCAACATGATGGCAAGACTATTGCAGACTATTTATTGTGCATGTTTTTTCATTTGGTTTTTCTCTTTCTGTTCCTTTTCTAAGTGTGTTTTCTTAATGTTTATCCTAAATTTGAGATAAAATTGAATGAATAAGGAGATAGACGTTTAGATTAACGGTTAATAATAAATACACTCTCTAAACTATAACTAAGTAACACTATGTCTCTCTAATCTCTAACAAATTGACCGCTTGAACTACTAATTTATATCAATCAACTTCTCTCGATAATTTATTAGAAAAATGAATGAAAAATTATTATTTAACTTGTACATGATAACAAAAGTATAATTTTATACTTAAATTGATATTTTTTTATTAAAATAATTATTTAATAACTAAAATATCTCTAAAATTGACATGTAAATATAGGGACAAAATAAATGGCATTTCAGTTATTAGATAATTATTCCAAAAGCAGAATATAATTAACGTATAAAATAAACTTTTGTGAACATGTGCAAATTATATGATAATTTTTTATCTTCTCTCCTAACTGATTGTTAATATATTCTTAATAGAAGAGGTTGACTGATACAAATTGGTAGTTCAAAGGGTTAATTTATTACGTTTTAAAGTTTTGAAAAATATAGTAATGCTGAGTTATAGTTTAGGAGTGTGTTTGTAATTAATTATAAAGGAATAGTTGCACACATATCAAGTGTGGCCACCCTCTAATATAAATAAATGCATTACATATGTAGTGTAGCAACACAGGCATCTTCATCCCTGCTCTATCAATCCAACAAAAATTCACCATTTTAGATGTTCAGAAGCCTTATTTTATCTGGATCGGGGTCGATAAACTCGAAAGGATAACGTCTCTCACCCCAATCAAGGTTGACCTTGTACCTTTCTGTTTCAAACTCCTCCAAGAACCATATATATATGTATGTATATCAATTAGTTAAAGATAGAAATAACAGAAAGATAATTGCCCTCTCATACCTAAGAGATGCATGCCTTTTTTCATGCCTTTGCCGTGAGCGACATTCAAGCACTGAAGGTCCAGTGTGTCTGGACTCTGGAGAAGCAGAAATACCAACCAAACTCACCAAACAAAATAGACTAATTACGTAGTAGCTAGTACGATGGAGAGAATTGAAGTTAAAATCTTTATAAATGACATCATTACAGTAGAGAAAAATTTGGTCGAAGATAATTGGACCATGCATGCTTAGATAGATGCATGCACACATGTTCTTATGTGTGGAGCTATCCCAAAAATTTATACTTAAATTTTTAGCTCAATCTAGGTTTAGCTCATTCTTTTATTTTTTTAACCTACTCCAGCCCAACCCAAGCTTAGCCTAAACCATAAATAGATAATAAATCTATTTTTTTTTTCAGTTAGTTGTCTAAGAGATGAGGAGAAAAAAAGGACCAAAGAGTTTCAGAAAAAGCTGAAAACAAAAACCAAAGAAAGAGATTGGGTGCTACTAAGAAAAATGTGAGGTATAGGGTTTTACTTTTTGATTTCTTATTCATGCATTTTCTTTGAATATTATTGGTGGGTATTATTAGGATTTTATACTAAAAGACATTCATGTTTTGTGTAATGACTTTAGTATTTATTAATAAATTAGCTATTTCATTTTAATAAAAATTTGTGTGAGCAATATTTATATTGCGTTATTTATTTAATAATTATCTATGTGTGTCTCTTATTCTATGTAGTAAATAATTTGGTGTGTAGAGTATGGCTTACACACGGAAGATCACATTATCGGTTCTTGTAGAATATAAGTTTATCGTTCACGGTCTTAGATGAAACTTGACACACCATCAGTAGAACTATAGCACAAGATTTTAATAGGTCTGTCTTGACTATGAAAAACAGTATATTTTTAATTTTATGCACTAGTATACTTTGTGTATATTAAATAGGACTTTGTTGAGGTAATTATTTTTATACTGATTATATAAAACAATTAATATCTCATGATGATTATGAGTGCTTATACTTTTAATCTTAATATAATAAATAGACACGTGCATGTAGTGTTTATTGTTTTGATTTACATAACAGTGAGATTCTCTGGGGGTCAATAAATTCAGTGAGTTTGACAATAACATTACGTGTATGGTGAGTATTAATTATTAATAGAATTCACATTCCGGTATAGAAATTGATGATATCCCCTTAAGGAAATTTATAAGTTTTGATTATATCAAACTCTGCAGGTGGATTATGAATTCGACATATTAAATAAATTAAGTGGAAGATCTCAATGAATTAAATAAGTCTTAAATTTTATTGTTAGTAATTTAATTTAATAGACAGATATATATGATCTTAACGTGGGGAGATAATAAACATTTAATAATATAAAGTTCGAAATATAATTTCTAGTATGATAGAGAGTGCAATTATAATTCATGAGTTGTATAAATTATAATTTACATAAATAGGGATTAATCCTGGTTGGATTAAGAATTTTTATTTACATTGGAAGCCCTAGTCATAGTAATCCTATGGTTTCTGTTGTAGCCTCTATATATACGCACTCTAAAAGCAGATAGGGTTAAGATATACACATTTTTCTGAAGAAGAAAAATTCTAGCAGCTGTGAGTTTACTCTCTTTGTAGTAAGGCGTGTACGAGAGATATAGTAGAAGTTTGAAGGTTGAGTTTGAGCAATTGATTAATGCTTATTACTGTTGTTTACTGTTCAAGATCAAAGCAGAAAGATTTTAAAATACATACCTAATGTTATTTGGAATCAAACCAGTGAGATCTCGAAGATATGATTCTAATAATATAGATTAAGTTATGCTAATTAGATTATAATTTTTGATATTATACGTGTGTACTATAATTAAGTTGTAAAAAATTCTGCAATCTTCAATAGGCACTGTTATACACTTTTATGTCTCCAACAAAAAAGTCAAATGTCCTATGATATCTTTCACTTCTTTATAATATATACATCTAATAATTCAGATATATATATATATATATTTATAATAGAGATGTCCGTAATATGCTTGTGTTCACATAATTGTTTGTGTAATCTAGTTTTTGGATATAGATGATATTGACTTTATAATCTTTGTTAGTTTATTATTCTTAGACAACTTATTTGTGAATTTTTATTTGTTTTAGTCGTGGGTTGAGTTTATATTTAGGGTTTGATTGAGATGTAAAATTGGGGCTTTTCATGTTAGAAAATATATTTGTTCAATCTAGTATTTGGATATAGATATTGAGATTATAATCTTTGCTGTTAGTTTATTATTCTTAGACAACTTATTTGTGAATTTTTATTTGTTTAGTTGTGAGTTGAGTTTATATTTAGGGTTTGATTGAGATGTAAAATTAGGGCTTTTCATGCTAGAAAAATATATTTGTTCTAATTTGTTTGAAATTTGTTAGTTTATTATATCTCGAACTTTATATTCTATTCTATGGTGAATTAAGTATCTGGTTTGGCCCTTGCATGTGCGATTTATGTATATACAAGCTAGTATACATGGAGTATGTACACAAATAGTGTGACAGACTAATGTGGCTAAAGTGAAACTGCAAATGACAAAGCTGTACTAACTGTCTGTTTGTGTAATTGAATTAGCGAATGCAGATACTTGTATGCAATTAGCAGTATTCATTCCATGATTGACAAAATGAACAAACCACCACAAGACGAAATAGATCCAATATTAGGCCAAGTTACAATGGTTTGGAGCATTTCACATGGTTCTTTGTTCTATTTGCATTTGCTTTCAAACTACTTCTGCGTCCGTCTTCTCTTGATAAAGTGAAAATTTTACTGTTCTTGACTCTCTGTGTGTGCGTTATAAAAAACCAAACAATAAGATTGTTAAGAAAATAAAAGCTACATCAACTAATATTTCAAAGCATAACAAGGATATTAACCACCAGCTGCTGTTGGTAATGAAAAGGGTGGACTAAAAACAAATCTACTTTCTAACATTATTTGCATAGAGTGGTTACTTAAACTTCTAAGTTCGAGAGTTTTACAGTTAATATTTATTTGTATTGGGAGAAAAAAATCGTATTTCGTACATTTCTTTATTTTTTAATTGTCACATAACTTTAATAATTTTAAGTGGTGTTACATAATTATAAGACTTGGGCACGTGACAATTATAAGACTTTAATTTTAGAAGATTTGGTGTTACATAATTATAAGACTTTAATTTTAAATTATCATGTAGGACTCTGGGTTGAACAGAGTCTTTTAGAGGAGACATTTTTAGAAGACTTAGGGTGTTAAGAAACTTGTAAGATGCCCTGGGGTCCGAGCACATGATGGTACATCGTTATAGTATGGACTCAACCATGCTAGATTATTTCCTTAACTTATCATCCATCGCCCCAGCCGCGAGACACAGCTAGCTCTCTCTCTCTCTAAAATTTTGCTCCTTCTTATTCTCCCTCTTTCTAGCCAAAAACCTGCCACATCCCCCAGCAACCGGTCACATTGCTGATTTTTCACCATTTATTATTATTATTTCTTCTTTTTCCTTATTTATTTATTTATTTATATATTTTTTCTTTTTCATCTTTTAGGCCGTAATTGCAGTCCATTCATGGCTGAATTTCTAGCCACTCATTGACCAACGATGTATTGGTTTGTGCGTCCACCTCTCAGGCCTGACTCTATTTTTTTTTTTTTAATTTTTAACACAGGAAGACCCATTGGTAAACAGGTCATCCATTCATAGTTGGCAACCGTAGGATTTCATGGAAGCCCTCAACTTGACACATCCATGGTTTACCATAGCATTCCTCATCTCACTATCACCTTCACCGCACACTCACACAACAAACCAACCTAATGCTACAACACCCATATTATTATACAAATACTAAAACTGAAATATTTATGAGTATTAAGACAATGAGATTAAATGGTAAAAGTGGATTCGTTTAGAAGTGCTGTTAATTGTTATTTTTTGTTGTATGTTATAAGTATATATTTTTATTTTTTATATTTTATGATTTGATAATGACATTTATGGGTTACCGTTTTATTTATAGTATTAGACCAATATTTTAAAATAAAAAAATACACCATTTTTAGTGTTTTTTTTTTATGTTTTTAATTTTTAAAAAAATAAAAAATAGAAACAAAAACAAAAACCAAACAGACCAAGATTCAATCATCTACATTTATACAATATTTTTATTATACTATATTTTTATTCTCTTAGGGGATTATTGTTTGAGCTAAAAGCTTGCTTCATTTACTCTTTGGAGAGAACATTCATTATATCTAAACTCTTATTACACTTAGGTAAGATTGTAAATTTTGTGAGTTTAAGTATAACTTGAGAAAAATACTTGTAAGATTTTGGAAAAAACATTTGTAAGATTAAGTGATCGTGGACAAAATCACTTGAGACTACGAGTTTGGAAAGAACTCTTGTAAAGAAAGTGAGCTGAGTACTTGAGTAACTAGCAAGTGGTGTAAGAGACTTTACATAGTGAAGAATACTTTCGAGAGTATTAAGGAAGAAAAAACATAGGTAAAAGATTGACCGAACCTCCGTAAAACTTGTTAGGGACTATGAAATTTCCCTTAACTCGACTATAGTGCATACGTGTAATAACAAAAATTATAATATGATTAGCAGAATCTAATCTATATGATTAGTATTATACCTTGGAGATATTTCTGATTCGATCATGAACAGCAACATGTATGATGTTCGAAGAACTTCCGCTTTGATCCCAAACAGCAACAAGTACGAATCAACCGTTCAAAGTTCAACTATAACTTTTGAACTTCTATTGTATCTCTCGTGCAAGACTTACTTTAGAAAAAGTGAGTTTGTAGCTGCTATAGTTTTTTTCTATCATGAAAACGTATATATGAGATTATGAGTAATTTTTACTATAGCTACTCTTAGAATGCTTATATATAAAGGTTACAGTAGGGACCACATGATTAATATGATTAGGGGTTTCTACGCAAATAAGTATTCCTAATTCAACCAGGATTAATTTTTATTTACGTAAATTATAATTTATACCACTAAAGAATCATAATTGCATTTCATGTTATACTAAGAATTATATTTCAAGTTTCATATTATTAAATACTTATTTATTTCCTCCACGTTAAGATCATAGATACCTGTCTATTAAATTAAATTAAATTACTGACAATTAAATTTTATACACTTACTTAATTTCTTCAGATGTTTCACTTAACTTATTTGATATGTCGGAGTTATAACCCACTTGCAGGGTTTAACATAATCAAAACTTGTAAGTTTCTTTAATGGGGTATTATCAATCCCTACACTGGAATGTGGATTCCATCAATAATTAATATTTACCATACATGTAATGTTATTGTCTAACTCACTAAATTTATTGACCCGTAAAGAATTTTACTTTTTTGTAAATCAAAATAATAAACACTATATGCACGTGTTTAATAATTATATTCAGATTAAGAGCATAAACTCTGACGATAATCATAAGGTATTAATTGTTTTATATAGTCAGTAACAAAAATAATTACCTCAACACGATTCTATTCAATACACACAAAGTATATTAGTACAAAGAGTTAAAACAATATCATTCCCTATAATCAAGACAAACCTATTAAAATCTTGTACTATAGTTCTATTAATAATGTGTCTAATTATATCTAAGACAATGAATTATAAGCTTATATTTCATAAAAACCAATGATCTAATCTTTCATGTGTAAACCGTACTCTGCACAACAAATCATCTATTATATAGAGTAATTCTTATTAAAATAGAATAACTAATTTATTAATAAATACTAAAGTTATTACACAAATCATGTCTTTTAATATAAATTCTTAACAAAAGATTGTCTTCATTTATTCTTTCTTGCCCTGTTTTTCTTATTCTTCTTCATCATCATCATAATGTTGCATCTCCCTTTGTTCTTCTTACATATTTTCATATTGCATTGAATTATTGTTCCATTTGTTTAACTATCCTTAATCTGTAATTACTGCTTCCTTTTCTTTTTCTGTTTAATTCCATCTAGAAGGAAAATGAAAGAGAAAAGGAGGAAAAGAGAAGAAAAAAGGGATTGAAAAATTTGAATCACTCTCTCTCTTTCTCTCTCTTGTTTCCTTTCACTTTTTTTTTATATTTTTTTATAAAACCAAACAAGGAAGGAAAAATAATTTCTTTTTATTTTCTCTTCTCCTCTCTTTCCCTTTCCTTCCCTTCTCTTCTCTCATCCAAGTTTCAAATAGGCTGACCAGAAAAGGTCAAGACATAATTCATACGTACCCACTATATACAAATACTTTTACCAAGCCCAGTCATCTGTATGACAACTATTTAAGCCCAACGAGGGTCACAAGGCTTGTTACCACATAAAAATGGAAAATGCTATTTTTTTTAGAATTTTTGTATAGTCCCTTGTACCAAAATAGTGTGGTAATAACAGCTTTATAATTAAAGGTATCTTAATGAGTTTTTGTCTTAAAATAATAAAAGTGCAATTATACTTTATCCCTTTATAATTTAAACGAAAATCACATGACACTTATGTAGTTTAAAAGTAAACACATAATTTCCTGTGATATGGACTTATCTATGAAATAGATATAAACCACTAGAATTAACGATAGTTCTATCACAAGAATATTTTTGTTATTTTATATCTAAAAAATGAAACATCAAAAAGATAATTTTGCTTGTTTATGTCAAAATTAATGTTTGTCCTTGCATGAACATTTTTGTCATTTTACCAAATTTGTTATAGGTACATATATTTTGCAAATAAGTCTGAACTATAAGAGAATTATGTATTAACTTTTGTACCGCAAGGAATCATCTAATTATCCCTCAAATCATATGGAGATAAGGTGTAATTATTCTAATAATAAACCCACAACTCAACCACCTTATTCTGCACACTATTCCGTAAAATATTTCATATGTATATTGTTACCCAAAACCAAAACATTTGTTGAGTGCATTTATGGAAGGGGTAAATTTACTTTTGTTTGCCTTACTCTTTAATTATTTTAATAAATTCGAGGACCAAAGCGCGGATAAAGAAGAGGATGAATGAAGACACCACTAGGTTAACCCCTTTCGTCTGCCTAATTGTTCTATGTTATGCTATACATCAATATTATAGGGCCAAGGAGATGAGTTATGGCCTGCCCGAAAATAGCAGCACAATGTTTTGTTTATTATTCTTGGTTCCATATCAAACAATTCAAGTTGGAATTTTCTTTTCAGTTTTGATAATCAATTGGGCTGGAGGCCGTGGTCTCTCTTTCTCTCTCTCTCAGACACTATTTTTCTATGTTGATGCAGCCTTTGGTTTGTGCCATTGGGCCATTACCACTCTCTGGTGGCTTTACAAATGACGACTAAAGTGCACCGAACAAAGTTAATCTTCGCTTTTTTGTATGCGCTGTGGGTATGAACTGCTTCGGATATATTGCAACAAAACAAAATTATGAAACATGTTATAAGTCTAAAATTTCTGTTGAAAGTTAAGGGTCATTAAAAAGGCTGGGGCCGCCTAGGCCCGGGACAAGCACAAATAGGCCAAGTCTGGCCTGGCCCATAGTTGTACGGGCCTAGCTTGGACTTGATTTTCAAGCCCATGGAGTGGTCCTCGGCCCAGGAGCCTAAAAAATTTGAAAGTTTGAAAAATAAAATTTCATGATGAAGAATAGTGAATTTTTTTTTTCATTTAATGTATTTACATTTTGTTATCATCTTATCAAAATTAGTAGTTATTATATTTTTTGTAGAGAAGTGCAAATGATTGATAGATGTATATGCGTCAACCTAGTTGCGATATGCTTATACTGTAGTGATGCAATTCCTTTCCCTTATTGTTTACATGTAATGAGTTAAGATTTATGGATGATTTGAAGTAATTATGTATAATTTTTATAAACAAAATTTTTTCTCCTTATCTTTGGTTCTTTGAATTTAGTAAAAAGATCATTTTTTACCTGGCCGAATTAACTGAGGGCCAAGCCCAAGAAAAGCCCAGTCCAAATGGGCTTATCCCAATCCAAGCTCGTAGGCAGGGCCTAGGCTCCTATTTTTTGTCCAGGCCTGAGTCGGTAGATAGGTCAAAGCCCACCAAGCCCGCCCAGCCCATTGATGACCCTTGTCGAAAGTTCCTTGTGCTGTTCTTCCTTGCTTTATTCGGCTTTTATTTTATGTTTTCGATGGTAGGAAGATTTGAAAGTAAGGCTAAGCAGTCTAATTTGACAAAGCAATTTTAAGTTCATTTCATGGTACGAAGTACAATTTATGCGTAATTATACTTTACTCCCTTGTAATTTAGATAAAAATTACATGACCACATATGGTTAAAAGCGAATACGTAACCATTTGGATATAACTATAAAAGAAATTGTAACGATTAGAATTAACAGTGATTTTATTATAGGGGGATATTTATCACTAAAGAAAATAATAAAAAGTCAATTTTGTCATTCTATGTCAAAATAAAGGATGCCTTATAGGAGCATGTTTTGTTATTATACTAAATTTGTCACAGTTACATCCATTTTAGAGATGAGTCTAAACTATAAGGAATTATGTGTTCATTTTTAACTTAACCTTATTTGATTTTTGTTCAAACTATAAGGAAATAAAGTGTAATATAATTTAGAGAAAGAAGTAAAAAGGTACTTTTTAACAATTTTTTATTGTGTAATAATAATTTCTCATGAATGCTTCGCTGCACAAATAAATAATATGTAATTGATGGGCATTGAGATTGAAAAAGAAAAAGGCATGCCTAAAAGCTCTAGGACTCTTGAACTCATTAAGGCGATCTCCATAGGTAGCATGATGATGAACACTCTAATTAGAGCGCTCAATCATCCTTTAGCACTCATAAAAAGATCAATTATAAAATACCTATGACCCAGTATCAGTTAACCTCTTAACTTTTAAAACGTAATATATTGTCCTTTTAAACTGTCAATTTATATCAATTAATATATTTGTTAGCACTATATTAGAAATATGTTAGGAGAGTGAATAAAAAATTATCATGTGAGTTGCATATATTTACAAGAGTATAATTTTATACCCTAATTGATCTTCTATTTTTGTAATAATTGTTGAATAACTGAAATACCCCTTGTATTGGCCCTTTATTTGCATTACATTTTAATGGGTATTTTAGTTATTAGACAATTATTATAATAAAAGGATGTTAATTTAAGTATAAAATTATAATTTTGTGAACATATGCAAGTCATATGATAATTTTTTTATCCACTCTTTAAACAGACTGCTAATAAAAGGTGTTGATCGATACAAAATAATTGTTTAGGAGTTAATATGTCATATTTTATAGTTTAAGAGAGTTTAGTGATACTAAGTCATAGTTCAAGAAATATTTTGGTAATTGATCCTTTGATTCTGCTATAAAAGTGTAATCATAGACTTTTAGTTCACACTTTGTTAGACTTAAAATAGAGTTAATTGCTTTATTTTAGTTATTCATATGTTTGATTATGCTTTGTTTGAGTTTTGTAGGTTATAGAAGCTAATAGAAGCAAAAGGAAGTAAGAATGATTAAAGCGGGTTCAAAGTAATCAAATCGATGATGGAAATTTAATGCTGTCTTAGGAGATTGATAATAACTTTTTACTCCGATGTCCGATTGAGTTGATTTTTGTTGGAAAGAAGACTTCAAGGTATACAACTTTTCTAATAATGTGGGTTGGTTGAGTCAGCTTCTAAAGTAGTCAAATCTAAGCGACAAAAATCTGTGAGACTATAGAACGTTCCAATGGTCAGAGAAGGCACCTAAGCTGTTCCAACAGCTTGGCAACTGTTCCAATGGCTTGGAGCCATGTTTTGACCTATTCCTTAGTTTTCTAAACCTATTTAAGTGTAATTAAAGCCCTAATTCGGGGAGAGTTAGTTTTTATGTTTTTTTAATAGATTTTTTAAGAGTTTTCTTAGGGAGAATAGCTAGGTTTTCATTGTGTTTTCAATTTCTTGTAATCAAATACAATGTTTATCAATTCAATTCAAGATTTCTTCATGTTTTCAAGTAGCTAATCATCTATTGGTATGAAAATGTGAACATTGAAGGGTTTTATGTGGTTTGATCAAGGTAAATAATGAGTTTTAAAGTTTCTATATTTTCTAATTGAATCTTTATGCATTCTTAAGGATTTTCTTATAAACCAAAATCTCTTGATCAAATCTTTGAGTTGTTATACACAAATTAAATTTTAGGATATCGGTTGCTTAGATCCTTGATAAGAATACTTTCAAAAACATATTTTTACAAATCTTGAAGAACCCATCAAGATTCAATAAGTTTTTATCGATAAATCTTCCGATTCAACAACACTCTCATCTTTGTTGAATTGAGTTAAACTTATCTTTGAACAATCGCATATATACCTAACAATTGGATCATTCTTAGCTAAGACTTCTCTTTTATTCTTAATTTTCATTGTTATTAGATAGTTCAATCTTTCCAACAACAAAATCACTTTTTATTTTCTTTTTAGAATATTGTTTCCCAAGAAAAAATATTAGTTTACCGATAATGCCTTCTATATTTTCCTTGTGGTTTGACCTCAAACTTTAACGATGAATTATTATTACATCATGGCCGTGTACTTGCGGATATAAATTGCACAATTTTAGAGTTTACTCCTTACTCACAAACCTAAAATTCGGGGTGGCAAAATCACTAACACTTCAATTGGATGAATGAGGGAGCATCACACCCTCAACCCCCACTATTTTACCACCAGCCATCAACAAAGGCCGGTTGTGCAACTTAGTCCCCACGAACCATTTATGATGGCCTTGTCTGGGTGGATCACCCACAAGCTTTGAACACTTATCAACCACTACAAGCTTTTAATGCATATCAAGCTCCTTACAATAGCACACTAGAGGACACTCTAGAGGATACCTTAGAGGACACCCTTCAAAAATTCTTATAAACTTGTGGTGATATGAACTCTAAGGTAGACCGGAGTCTAGATGACATTAAGAGTTAATTGACTCTATAAACACAAACCTTGTGTGCTTAAGAGGAGGGTGAGTTCCCATCACCACCTTAACCACATTCGCCCCCGTTAGCCTAGCCCACACAAATGAGTCCACCACTAACTTTAAACTTGACCATGAATAAGTTCAAGTCACCACAACCACCCTAAGCAATGAGAAAATCATTGATGTAATCAACTATGCTAATGAGTCTACACTTAGAGATGACACCTCTAGGGTCAGTGAGGATAGGGTCGAGGAAGAGATTAGTGAGAAGGAAGAACCTAGCAAGGCTGAAAGTGAGACAAAGGAAGAGCTTAGGAAGGCAGCAAGTGAAAAAGAAGAAAAAGCTCTTGGGATTAGTGAGGAAAAAAATAATGATGAGGTAGGATCTCCTATTCTTGCACTATTCCCTCCATAATTGCATGATAATATTCAGATAGTTGAGTTGATTAAATAAGTAGGGAATGATGATGAGGGTCATAAAGTGAACTTAAATGAAGCACAAGTGCATAATCAATTTGATACCTCATGTCTTTCCAATCTTTTAAAAGCTTGTTTGATTAATTCTTATTATTCCTAATTGGATTGGGATGTGCATGATTTTTTATTGACTTTTTTCAATTTGTTAATGGCAAATGAGTTGAGACCGAAATTCAAGGACCTACCACGTTGTGGTATTGAGTGACTTGCTAGTCCACTCAATGTTGTATATTAGTAATATTAGTAGTAGTATTAGTAGTACAAGTAGTAATAGTAGTAGTAATTTTAGATTTTTTTCTTTTCTATTCTTTTTTGCTTTGTTTGTTCTTATCCTATTTCACAGATTTTTAGTCAGTTCTTTTGGAATTTTCTTCATTAAGGTACACTCTACTCTCTACTCTTATACCTTTTAAGCTTTATTGTTCTATTTTTCACATTGAGGACAATGTTTCATTTAAGTTGGGGGGTGTAAGGTTGTTACCTTATTTTTCATTTCTTTTAATATAGCATCTAAAATAAATATATTTCTTATCTATAGATCATACTTGAATGCAATCTTAAGGATTAGAATGTTTAATGTTAGTGTAGGGTGATGAATGCATTATTATTTTTTGAATTGTTCTTTTAACCTTAACATAACTGTTAGACTTCATCTGAGATGCATGGTTAAGAGAATGACATTTGTTTGCATCATCATTACACAGATTTCAACCTTAGTTTTTAAGTAATTCAGATCATTGAATGAATGGAGATTTTTACCTTGTGAGCTTTAGACCCATGACATTTTTCTGAGTGTTTACATTTGCTCTGGATAAATTTTTTCATATCTTTTTCATTCAATAGGTTCATTACTCTTGATTTGATTCATATGTTAAACTATTTTAAGTGTTTAGAGGTTATAAACTCTAGTGGATTGAGCTTTGTGCACTTTTAGAAATGAGGCTAGGCCGTCTTTCTTATTTTGAGCCGCATATTTTCTTATTGAAATCATTCCCTTGAAACCATCTTGAACCTATACTTGATTGATAATTACTTGATTACACCAATAGCAAATTATTCCCTTAACATGAAAACACGAGTTTCTTCGCTTGTTAAAAGTTTATTTGAAAAGTAAATAAGGGTGATATGTTTGCAATGTGATTATGAAGAAGATAATATCAAGAAACCCAAAGAAGGGAAGTGTAAGAAAAAGAATAAAGAGGTTAGATTCTTGAAAAAAAAGAAGAGAAAAAAAGAAGAGCACGTTGAATGAAATTGGTGAATGGAAAGTGTGTACTTACCTATCATTGCATGTCTTGATCACGCATATTTTGAGTCAATTATCCTTTCATTTTCTACCCTATACCTCTTCGCCATGTTATAACCTTGGAACTCCTTGTTGATCCAAAGTGTGCATAACTAGTGTTTTAAATTACTAAATTGAGTTATGTAAGCACCCCATTTTTGCCCGTTGGCAATCTTCAATCTAATTTGATACTCCAGTAAAATGTCACAACACTATCAAAGACCAAACTGGCTTTTCAAATTTCAATCCAGTCAATTGATCGCTTTCCGGGCCCATCAGGCCCAATCGAAGCCAAAAAGACCAAAATGCCCCTAGGCTTTTCAGGTAGCTTTTCGAGACTTAGTAGTCTTCGAAACCAATACCAACACAAGCAGCTTTATGAGACCAGGCAGTCTTTGAGACCAATGGCTGCCGTCAGAGGGACAAAAACACTCACAAACTTTAAACGGTTCACTTCTGGAGCTTGCTAGCCCGCCAATGTAGAATGTCTATTATGCCCTTTGGTATTCGGTAGTTTCTCGAGATCAGGCAGTCTCCGGAACCAACACCAAACCGTCGGAGTGACAGAAACACTCACAAACCTTTAAGCCGTTGAAGTGACGAGAACACTCACTAGGTCGACACGGGTATGCCGTCAAAACCCCTAGTGTCACGGGATCGAAATTGCCCGTTGGCCGTGTAACATTTTTTTAGAGAAAAGTAAAACCTCTGGAAACCAACTCATCATAGCCGTTGAAGTAATGAAAACACTCGTAAACCCAGGTCAACACCGGTGATTGCTAGACCGACATGGTGAAAAATGACCAAACTGCTCCTAGGGCACTCCAGCACGTCATCGAGATGGTAAGTCCACCTTTTTTGACTGTCCCTTGATAGTCCGACACATTCAAGATGTCCATAAAACTAACTCTGGTCAAAATAACCAAACTACCCCTAGGGCACTCTGGCATGTCCTTCGAAAAAGCACCAATTCCTCGAGACTGTAAGTCCATCTTCCAAAACTATCTTTAGACGGTCCAGCATGTGCGATATACTACTCAAATCCACCCCGGTCACATTTTAGCAATTTGAAATCAAAATGATCGTTTTGCCCTTGGTGGCCCAAGCATTTCCTAAACCACCCCAGCTTTGGGTACTAAACCGGTATTCATCGGGATACTCTGAATGAGTTCCCTATCCATTTCCAAGCTAGTACCTTGACTCAAAACACTTTTAAGTCAACAAAAACTTCCTAGAGCATCTCGCAGATACTCCGCTAGGGTTGTCTTTTTCTCTGGTTCCCTGACTAAAATGCATCGTTAAATGACTCGAGAAATATATAAATCATGAAATTCTCAAAATTATTTCCATAGGTTTTTCCATTGATACAGTTAGATTGAAAAGATCACTTCCTGAAGAACCTGATCGCGTGGCTCGAAAGTTACCACTTTAAAGGAACCCTAGAGCGTCTTATAGACACTCCACCAAGGTTGACTTTTTCTTCAATTCCTTATAAAACGCGCTATCAAATGACTTGAGAAATGCGTAAATTAAGAAATTCCCTAAGCTTGTCCAAAGGAGCTCCCATCGGTATGGTTCGATCACAGAGGTCGCTTCCCAAAGGCCACGATCATGTGACACAAATATTATCACTTTCGGCAACCCTCAGAGTGTCTCATAAACACTCCGAAAAGCTTATTTTCATGCATGCTTCTTGAGGAATTATCTCCATCATCTAAAATATTTTCAAGCTCCCCGAGAGCTTCCTGTTCATTAGAAACAGTGGGGGAACGTCGTGAACGTGAGTGATTTTTTTGAATCTTTTCTAGATTGCACGAATATCGAGGTTAAGTCAGTACAAGAGTTCCTAAGGATGGAGCGTGTGCTACATGCGCCTAAAAAATGATTAGATCAGACAAAGCTTGCCTTTCAGTGCAAGCTAGCGTAGCACAATGAGTGCCATGTGGCACACAAACACTGGCATAGTACTGGCGCATGTGCTACATGCACCAAGGAAAAATTTTCCTAGGCATATATATCACATGTGCTAGGCCCCAAGACCTTTTCCTATAAATAGTAAGCCACCCCTTGCATATTCCAGAGCTGAAAATAATGGCGAAGCCCTGTTGAAATACTCCCAGAACTCCAAAAAACCCTAAAGACTCCACTTCTTTCAACCTTCTAAGCATCTAAGCTAGATTCCACTCATCTCAAGTCTATACACTTCATCCCCAAAGCCTCTAACGCAAGACTCAAGCCATTTCCAATCCACTTCAAGGTCATTGAAGATCCTTTGTCGCGCCCAGATTTTTCGCATTTGAGGAATACACACACCAATAGGAAAAATACTGTACACTCTCGTTAGAACTCACCCGCCTAAAAGAATGAGTACGACTAGGTTTGAATTAAAAATTAATTTGAATAAAGGGCTTTTGAAAAACAATTTGGAGTCGCCACCTGACTTAATTAAGGTGAGTTAAGTCACCTAAAAACTAAGCATAATCCGAAGACTACACCTAGGGTTTTCGAAAAACGATTTTGAAAAACATCCTCAAGAGAGGGTTTTTAGGAAAACAGGTTATTTAGCAACCTTTGAAAAATATTTAAGCCCCTTTTTGAAAATAACTCCATTTTGGTCCTTGAAAACAGTGATCCTAGGTTCGGAGGTTGGTTACGTGTAGGGAAGACGCACTAAGCCATCATCCTATTCCGCCCTTGCAGTACCTACATATCTATTCACCCTAAATTCACCTATGATAGTCTTCAACTAACAAATGTTGAATCCTATCCACTTTAGAAAAATAATGTTTAAAAAGACATAATACATGATATGTAAGTGCAAGAAAAGAGAGTTTGAAAAGATTTGGAAGTAGACTTAAAAAAAACTTGATTTGATTTGAAAAGCTAGATTTGATTTTGGAAAGTTTTAAAAATTGGAAATAGATTTTTGGAACTGGAAACTTGAAAATAAATTATGGAATTAGAAGTTGAAAAAAAAAAAAGTTGTGACCGCACTCATGAGGGTTGCCTACGTATCATTTTTGAGGAATTAGGTCAGTAGTAGTTTGGACAAGAGTCCGATAGAAAATAGAAGATTTGATATAGAAGAAGAAATTGAATTGGAATTTGGATTTGATTTAAATTTAGAATAAAGGATTGGAAATTGGAATTTGAAATTGAAAAGATTAGACTTTAATTTGGAAAGATGGAGGTTGGAAGAGGGATTTATAGTTGTTTTGGAAAGTTTGAGATTTAGGAAATCTAGACTTAGGAAAGATAAGATTTAGAAAGGACTTGAGATTAAGAAAGATTAGACTCAAATGTTAGACTTGGCAGATTGGAGAAAGATTGGAATCTAGGAAAGATTCGAATTAGGAAAGGTTTGTTTTAGGAAAGATTTCGAATTAGGAAAGTGTCATTTTAGGAAAGATTTGATTTAGGAAAGTTTTGGTTTAGGAAAGTTGCGATTGAGGAAAGTTTTGAATTTAAAATGTTTTGAAATAGGAAAGATTTTGAAATAAGAAAGTTTTGAGTTTAGAAAGTTTTAGATTTGGAAAGATTGGAAGTTTAGGAAAGTTTAGAATTTTAGAAGGATTTAAAGTTTGAGTTTTAGAAATTCTTGAAGTTAGGAAAGATTTAAGTTTAAGAAAGATTTTAAGATTTGAATTTGAAAAGTTTAAATTTGGAAAGGTATGGAGTCTGGAAAGGGTTGAATTAGTAAAGATTTAGATTAGGAAGAATTGGGATTTTTAAAACAAAAGATTAGATTTGGTTTCTAAAAAGAGGTGTTTTGATTTTGTTTTAAAAAACGGAGGATTGGATCTAGTTTCCTAAATGGGAGATTGGTTTTGGTTTCCTAAAGGGGAAGAATGGATTTGGCATGGATTTGGAAAGGAAAATTTTAGAAACCCTAGATTTGGAGGACTATAGTTTTGATGTAGAAAATAGGTTTTGGAAACTTATGATTTTGGTGTAAAAAAAAAGGAGATCTTGGAAACCTAGGTTTTAAGGCAAGATTAAAAATCATGTTTTTGGGAAAAGAAATTAGGGTTTCCTAATTATGGGCTCTAGGGCTTAACTTGGAATCTAAGGAAGGAGATTTTTGGAAAGTGAATTTTTAGAAAGGGAGATTTTTAGAAGGAAATCCTTGAGAGGAGTTTTTAGAAAGTGAATTTGAAAAGAGAGAGTTTTTGGAAGGGGATTTTGGGAAAGAGATTTAAGAAGGAAATCTAGGGAGTGTTTTTTGGAAAGGAATTTTGAAGAGAGCTTTTTGGAAAGGAGTTTAAAAAAAAGTTTTCAAACATAGATTTTTGGAGGGAATTTTGGAAAACAATTTTGGAAAGAAATTTAAAGAGAGTTTATAGAAGGCATGTTGGAAAAGATATTTTTAAGAGGAGATTTTTGAGAAGAGATTTTTTAGAAAGTATATAAAATATCTCACTTTCTTAAAGCGATTCTAACCATAAGAAGGTTAGAACCATTTCAAGATAGTGGTTTTGAAAACAACAATGTTTTGAAAATATGGACCATATTGGTCACTTTAAATGTAACACTTTTCTAAAGCAACCCTAACCATGAAAACGCTAGAATTACCCTAGGATTGTGATTTCAAAAACAAGTTTTGAAAAATAAGATTTTGATGCAAGTTTGAAAATGAATTTTAGAAGAATGCAAGATCATGATATGCACAATGCAAGTTGGGGTCGTGAACATACAAGGTTAAGACTTCACCACATAGTCACCACATATTAGTGACTACCATGCAATTTTTAGCTTGGCTTTACTAGGAGTGACTTCGAAAGGTCCGGGAAGGATTTAAGGGACTGGGAATGGCCCGAAAATTTGGAAAGGGACAGGAACCCTTAGAATAGGGTCCCAGAGGCAATGGACTTGAAAAAGGATGTCAAGGTTTGTTAGAGTGGTCGATCGGGCCATTAGGGGCAAAACGGTCAACTGGATAGGAAAACTACCAGGATGGGCCCGGAATGTCCCGGAAGAAGACTCGAGATTTGGGAATATTATTTAGAATGTCCTAGGAGGCTACCAATTTGATACCCAGAGCCGGTGTGGTAGGAAAACGCGACCGGCCCACCAGGGGAAAAACAATCATTTCGCACCGGGTTTGCCAGAACTGACTCGAAATGATCCAGAAAGGTAATGAAAGGTTGAGAATACTATAGGAAGCATTCTTGGGAGGTTATCGATTTGATATCCAAAGCCGGTGTGGCCTCGGGGCGCTCGAATGCCTAGGGGCAAAATGGTCATCTTGATCGGAAAGTCTCGGAATTGGCCCGAAACTGACTAGAAGGCACCTAATTATGCCGGATTGCTTTTAAGACAATCTTGGAAGGGTGGACTTACTGTTCTGAGGACTTAGGTACTATCTCAAGAAACGTGCAGAAAATGGCCCTAGGGACAGTTTGGTCATTTTTCATCGAAATAGGTTAGCAGACACCGGTGTTGACCTGGATTTTGAGTGTTTCCGCCACTCTGACGGCTGTCCTATGATACAGGGGTTTGTTGGCAATTCCTTATATTGACATGTTTTTGAGTATTTTCGCTACTCTGACGGTTGCGATGTTTATGAGTACTTTCGCTACTCTGACGGTTTACGATCATTCCCGAGACTGTCTGATCTCGAAAAGCTGCTAAATGGACTTAGCGCCTGAGAATCAACTTTCTCAAAAGAGGTGCCAAAGCGGACATTTCTGCATTGGCGGGCTAATAGGCGCCAAAGGTGGACCGTTCTACCATCTCGGGGACTTGGGGTCTCTTCCCGATCGACGGGTTTGAAGGGACTTACCGTTCTGAAGAGTTCACTCGGGAACGTGCCAGATTGGAAGGTCTTACCACCTTGAGAAATCAACTTTCTCGCGAGGTGCGCCGGATTTAATTGGAATTGGAATTGGAATTGAAAATGGAATTGGAAAGAGGACTTACCATCTTCAGAAAGACGTGCCTGTTGAAATTGGACCGAACATTACCCCCACGGGCATTTTAGTCATTTTGCCTCTATTTGGGCCTGGCGGGCCCGCCAAGCGATGGATTGACGGGATTAGACTTTGAAAAGTTGATTTCGATTGGAATACGTCCATATTGACTTGAGTACAAGTTTGGATGGACTGGAGACTCCGAACAAGCAAAAATGGGGTGCTTACACCCTTCAAAGCTCAAGCAAAGCTCTTTATTGAGGCTTGAAGAAGTTGTGAAGATAAGGTAGTATTTCTATTAATATTTTGCTACCCCAACTCTTTTCTTCTCCCTTCTAGCCTATGTAGGCTATTCTCTATTTTACACTCCATCTTTTACCCCTCTTTCTTGCTTGCTTGAAGAAGAGGACCTTAGGTCCATGCCTGGGGAAAGCTTTAAGGAAGCCACCGAGTGCGGGCTCTTTATTTAGCCAACCTTATCATGGTATGGACCATAGGCCCCTTGCAATGTTGGCCTTAACCTTGTATGATTTCATGATCCCCTTTGCATATGGTTACCATGTTCATGTATTGCATGGTTGGCTCCATTTTCATGTTCATCTCTATTTTTCAAAAACCCTAAATATTTATATTTCTATGTCTTTCTCGAACTCCATGTTCAAGTGTTGTCCTAAAAATAGTTCTAAGGTTTGGTTTCTTGAAACTTAAGGTTAAACCCTACATTTCCATACCTTAGGAGGCCTTCTTAAGCCCCCTAACCTTCATTTTGCTTCCTTGCACTTTCCTACTTTCAAGTTGCGTAAAAAATGATTTTCAAACCTTCCATTTCCATATTGATTTTCAAAGTTTTGTTCTCTTGAGTTTTGTGGTTGGAATGGTCCCTATGGAGACTCTCTTGAGTGATCTCCCCACTATATTGACCATAGGAATCCTAACTCACTAGAGTGGTTTTTTATACCTTAAAAGTGGTTTCCAAAACAACCCTCTTCAAGAGAGGCTTTTAAAAGTTCATTTCATTTAGTTTTCATAAAAATTATTTTCTAAAACCACCATTCCATTTGGTTTTCAGAAGTTTTACTCTCTTGAGTTAATGGTTGTAATGGTTCCAAGACAACCCTCTCTTGAGTGGTTTTCAAATACCAACCATATGAGCCCAACACTCACTTGAGTGGTTTTCAGAAAATGATTTTCAAAACACACTTTCAAGTTTTATGCATAAATTCACCTTTCTAAAACCACTAGGTTCAAAACCCTAGTTCAAAACCACTTTTCAAAACCGCCTTCCAAAACCCTAGGTAACTTGACCCTAGTTGTCCAGGTTAACTTAACCCAAGTTAGTTAATCCTAGATCAACCAAGCCCTAGGTTAACCAAACTCTAGTTAGTTAACCCTAGGTCAATCCATCCCTAGTCCAACCTAACACTAGTTATCCAACCCTAGGCTATCCTAACCCAAGTTAGTTAACCCTAGGTCAACCTGACCAGGTTAGTAAACTTCAAGGCTCCAATTCAAAGGCACCTTTTCAAATGATCTTCTAATTCAAAACTATTTTCATAGCATGTTTTCAAAAACATCCTACTACCTTGAGTTCTCAAAAATCAATTCCAAAATTATTTTATATGCTTCCATATTCTATCCTAAAGTGTTTCTAAGAACTCTCTTAAAATTGTCTTGACTAAGATGGCTACACACTTAACATTTTCCAAAAGCTATTTTCAAAATATTTTAAAAAACTTACAACCCTAAGGTGTCCCTAAACTTTTTATGTTTAGGGTCTCTAGGAGTAAGTGATACATTAAATGCAACATTCAAAGGTTCATAATAGGGTTCTAAATCCTAAATATTTTCTAAAATCTCTTTCAAAAAATGATTTTCAAAAGTCACATCCTTAAGACAATCTTCGTAATTCAATAATTAGGTTTCTTAAGGAAAGTGAGATATCAAGTAGGGTTCCATAAACCTTAAAGCTTTAAAAACCTAAGGGAAGTCTCTAGCCCTTTTTTCAAACATATTTTTAAAAAATCGTAGCCTTAAAGTAGTTTAGTTATGCAATAACTAACTTCCAAAAGGTGATGAAACAGTCAATATTACCTTTCATAAGGTATACAAAAATGGTTTTCAAAAATTTTTCAAAGACAAGTTCACAAAAGCTTTCCAAATCCAAACCCTATTTCAAAATCTTTGATTCGTGCTCTAAAAAATGTTCCAAAACCCTCTTGAGTTCAAGTTGCAAAAACCTTTCAAAACTCCCTTGAGTTGTTTTCAAAAGTTTTCAAAAACATTCCAAGTCTTATTTCAAAGGCATTTTAAAAAATTTACAAGTCCAAATCCAAATTCTCATGAGTTCAAGTTTCAAAAACCTTTCAAGAGTCCCATATGTTCGTTTTCAATCAGGCCCTTACCCAAACTAGGAATGACTTGATTCTCCCCAAATGAGTTATGTACACAACTTAAAATGGTGTGGTCATAACCCTTTTTTGAAGTCAAATATCTATTTTTGAAATGCTCTCTCAATCAAAATTTTCATTTCAAATCACTTCAAAACTTCCTATTTTCAAAATTTTTTTAAAAAACATGCACCATGCATCATAATCCAAAAAGTGATGATAAAACCCCGTTTTCAAAACTCTAAAGTAGATACAAGTGGACTTCTAGTAATTGATGATTTAAGTGAGTGAATAAAGGGTGATTAGACATGTAAGTATTGAAAGGGTAGGATAGGGTGATAATCGTAGAATATCTTTCCTACATATAACTATCCCCCGGACCATAAATTTCTAGTTTAAAGACCAAGCAGGGGTCACGTTTTCAAAAGGGCTTTAAAATTTTTTAAAAGATTGCTAAAAACCTATTTTTTAAAAACCTTCTTAAGAAGGACATTTTCAAAACCTTTTCAAAAAACCTAAGTTTAGTACTTAGATTGCACTTAGTTTTATGTGACCTAGCACATCTTCAACTATGTTAGGTGACGATTCTCAATTTTTTCAAAGAGGCCTAATCAAATCAAGTTTTCAAGTTCAAACCCTCATCGCACTTGTCCTTCTAGGAGGACATGTTCTAACATAGAGGGTACCGTGCTTTTTTCCAAGTCAAGAGGGCTTGGGTAAAAACCGAAGCGCAACAAGTTCATATACTTTTGAATGCTTAAACGATTTTTGCATTGAGTATTCTTTCATGAAGCTATGCTAATTCAGACACACTTTCATTTTATCGATTCTTTTAATCGCATTGCTCTCTTGTTTTTCTTATATATATACTCGTAACGATGAGTTTCCATTGTGAGTATCCTGTGTTCTATTTGTTATGAGTGTATGCCCAGTGAGGATTTAAATCAAAGCTTTAAGGTTATGATTGCTTGATTTCCTTTGTTTCAACTATAGTGTTCTAATGTTCATACACTTGTACTGAATCCTTTTTATATTATTCGAGATTTGGTCTAACTTCTATGTTAGAGTTTAAGATGAGTTGGGATTTAGTGATTCATTTTGATTCATGCACGGTATTAATGTCTCTAACTATTTTTGAGTGCATGAAAGTTATGATGTTTGTGGGTACCATCATTGGAAACCCTCACGAGACTAAACTCGTCCACTAGGGGTAACCTAGGGGTTGAAATGCTTGATACATATGCTAAATGTATTCGTGACTCCTACAAAAGTGGAGATTATCATTTGACTTTAGTAGTTGTTAGGGTCTAGCAAAGGGCAAGTTGGGGGTGCGATTCTGCTATAAAAGTGTAATCATAGGCCTTTAGTTTGCACTTTGTTAGACTTGGAATAATGTTAATTGCTTTATTTTAGTTATTCATATGTTTGATTATGTTTTGTTTGAGTTTTGTAGGTTTTGCAAGCTAGTAGACACAAAAGGAAGCAAGAATGATCAAAGCAGGTTCAAAGCAATCAAACCGGTGATGGAAATTCAATGCTGTCTTGGGAGATTGGCTATAACTTTTTACTCTGATATCCGATTGAGCCAATTTTTGCATCATTGTAAAGAAGACTTCAAGATATACAACTTCACCTATAATACAAATTGGTTGAATTAGCTTCTAAAGTGGTTAAAACCGAGTGATAAAAATCTTTGAGGCTGCAAATTGTTCTAACAGCCGGTTTAGCCTTTCCAACGGTCAGAGAAGGCAGATGAGTCGTTCCAATAGCCTGGAGCCACATTTTTTTGACCTATTCTTTGGTTTCCGAAACCAATTAAAGTGTAATTGAAGCCCTAATTCGGGGAGAGTTAGTTCTTATGTTTTTTAGAGTTTTTTTTTTTAAAGAGTTTTCTTAGGGAGAATAGCTAGATTTTCATTGTGTTTTTAATTTCTTGTATTAAAATACAATATTTATCAATTCAATTCAAGTTTTCTACATGTTTTGAAGTAGCTAATCATCTCTTGGCATGAGAATTTGAAGATTGAAGGGTTTTATGTGGTTAGTCAAGGTAAATCATGAGTTTCAAAGTTTGAATCTTTTCTTATTGAATCTTCATGCATTCTTGAGGATTTTCTTAGAAATCAAGATCTCTTGATCAAATCTTTGAGTCATTATACATAAATTAAATTTTGGGATATCGGTTGCTTGGATCCCTGATAAAAATACTTTGAAAAAAAATTTTTACAAATCTTCAAGAACCCATCAAGATTTCAATAAGTTTTTATCGATAAATCTTCCGATTCAACAACACTCTTATTGTTATTGAATTGAGTTAAACTTACCTTGAACAATCACACATACACCTAATAATGGGATCATTCTTAGCGAAGACTTCTCTTTTATTCTTAATTTTCATTGTTATTAGATAGTTCAATCTTTCCAAAAACAATATCACTTTTTATTTTCTTTTTGGATGATTGTTTCCCAAGAAATTAGTATTTTTCAAAATACTCGTTTACCAATAATGCCATCCATATTTTCCTTGTGGTTCGACCTCAGACTTCACCAATAAATTATTACTACATCGCGGCCGTATACTTGCTGATATAAATTGCACAGATCACTTTTTATTTTCTTTTTAGAAGATTGTTTTCCAAGAAATTAGTCTTTTCCAAAATATTAGTTTACCGATAATGCCATCCATATTTTTGTTGTGGTTTTAACCTCGGACTTCACCGACAAGTTATTACTATATCACGGTTGTATACTTGTGGATATAAATTGCTCAGTTTTGAAGTGATCACCCCTCATAAAATGTGCCAGCTGTTGTGCCCAGATTTTTTTCACTCGAGGAATACACACACAAACGGAAAAAATACTGTACTCTCTCATTAGAACTCATCCTTCTAAAAGAATGAGTGCGACTAGGTTTGAATTGAAAATTAGATTTGAATAAAGGGCTTTTGGAAAAAGATTTGGAGTCACCACCTAACTTGATTAAGGTGAGTTAGGTCACTTAAAACTAAGCACAATCCAAAGACTACACTTAGGGTTTTTGAAAATACTACCTCAATAGAGGGTTTTTAAGAAAATAGGTTGTTTGGCAACCTTTGGAAAATACGTAAGCCTTTTTTAGAAAAATAACTCCGTTTTGGTCTATTGAAAATAGTGATCTAAGTTTGGAGGTTGGTTATGTTTAGGGAAGACGCACTAAACCATCACCCTACCCCGCCCTTGCAGTACCTACATGTCTATTGACCCTAGATTCACCTATGAGAGTCTTCAACTAACAAATGTTCAATCCTATCCACTTTAGAAAAAGAATATTTAAAAAGACATGATGCATGATATGTAAGTGCAAGAAAAAGAAAATTGAAAATTGGATTTGGAAATAGAGTTGAAAAGAAATTGATTTTTAAAAAGAGATTTGAAAAGATAAATTTGAAATTGGAAAGTTTTAGAAATTAGAAATAGAGATTTGAAAATATAAATTTGGAATTGGAAGTTTGAAATAGATCATGGAATTAGAAACTTGAAGAAGATTGTAGAATTGGAGATTTGAAAGAAGTTGTGGAATTGAAAATTTGAAAATGGTTGTAACCGCATTCATGAATGTTGCCTACCTATCCTTTTGAGGAATCAGGTCAGTCGGAGTTCGGACAAGTGTCTGATAGAAAATAGAAGATTTGATTGGAAGAAGAGATTTTGATTTGAAAAAGGGAATAGAGGATTTAAAATCAGGATTAAACTTAGGCCTTGAATTGAATTTGAAAGAGGATTTGACCTTTAGAAGAGAACTTGGACTAGATTTGGAAAGATAGAGTTTTGGAAAACCTAAACTTAGGAAGATAGGATTTGGACTTGAGATTAAGAAAGATTTGACTCAAATGTTAGACTTGGAAGATTAGGAAAGATTGGATTTAGGAAAGGTTCGAATTAGGAAAGTTTCATTTTAGGAAAGTTTTATTTTAGGAAAGATTACAAACTAGGAAAGTTTCAATTTAGGAAGGTTTCGAATTAGGAAAGTTTTGAAATAGGAAAGGTTTTGAAATAAGAAAGGTTTTGAAATAGGAAATGTTTCATTTTAAGAAAGTTTTGAAATGGGAAAGTTTTGAATTTAGAATGTTTTGAAATAGGGGAGTTTTGAAAGTTGGAAAATTTAGAATTTAGGAAGATTTGGAAGCTTAAAGTTTAAGAAAAAATTTAGATGTTTAGGTTTAGGAAACTTATGGTTTAAGAACGTAGGAGATTAGGAAGGATTTGAATTAGGAAAGGTTTAGACTAGGAAGGATTGAGATTCCTATTTCCTAAAACAAAGGATTGGATTTTGTTTCTAAATGAGGTGATTTGATTTTGTTTCTAAAAACGGAGGATTGTATCTAGTTTCCTAAAGGGAGATTGGATTTGGTTTCCTAAAGAGGAAGATTAGATTTGGTATGGAATTGAAAAGATGGAGTTTTAGAAATTCTAGACTTGGAAGACTATAGTTTTGACGTAGAAAAGAGGTTTTGGAAATATAGTTTTGATGTAGAAAACAAGAGGTTTTGGAAACCTAGATTTTAAGGCAAGATTGAAAATCATGTTTTGGGAAGAAAAACTAAGGTTTCCTAATTGTGGGCTCTAGGGTTTCACTTGGAATCTAAGAAAAGAAATTTTTGGAAAGTGAGCTTTTAGAAAGGGTGATTTTGGAAGAAAATCCTAAAGAGGAGTTTTTAGAAAGTGAATTTGAAAAGGGAGTGTTTTTGGAAGGGGATTTTAGGAAAGAGATTTTAAAAAGGAGTTTTTGGAAAGTGAATTTTAAAAAGAGAGTTTTTGGAAAGGAGTTTTGAAAAGAGTTTTTTTAGGAAGGAGACCCAGGGAGCGTTTTTAGAAAGTGGATTTTGATGAGAGTGTTTTAGAAAGAAGTTTGAAAAAGAGTTTTTGAAAAATAGATTTTTGGAGAGAGTTTTTAGAAAACAATTTTGGAAAGGAATTTGAAGAGAGTTTTTAGAAAGTATGTTGGGAGAAAAGATTTTTAGAGGAAGAGATTTAAAGAGAGTTTTTAGAAAGTATAAAATATTTCACTTTCCTAAAGCGATTCTAACTATAAGAAGGTTAGAACCACTTTAAGATAGTGGTTTTGAAAACAACAAGGATTTTGAAAATATGGACCATATTGGTCACTTTAAATGTAACACTTTCCTAAAGCAACCTTAGCCATGGAAAGGCTAGAATCATCCTAGGATTGTGATTTTGAAAACAAGTTTTGAAAAAGAAGATTTTGATGCACGTTTGAAACAGTTTTGATGCAAGCTTTTGAAAACGAGTTTGAAAACGAATTTTAGAAAAATGCAAGATCATGATATGCACAATGCAAGTTAGGGTCGTGAACATACAAGGTTAAGGCTTCACCACATAATTAAGGGGGCCGAACCCACGTGGTCTTCGATTAGACTAAAAGAAAGCCCCCGACACGGTGACCCTTGTAAGCACCCCATCTTTGACCGCTCGGCGGTCTCCACTCTGTCCAGACTTGTGTTTAAGTCATTGTGGGCATATTTCAATCCAAATTAACTTTCTAAGTCTAATCTTGTCAATTCATCGTTTCGCGGGCCCCACCGGGCCTAAATAGGGGCAAAATGATGAAAATGCCCTTAAGGGGCATTATCCTTTCCAATTCCAAATCAGGCTCGTCTTTCCGAAGACGGTAAATCCCCTTTCAAATTTCAATAGGCACATCTTTTCGAAAATGGTAAGTCCCCTTTCCAATTCCAAATCAGGCACGTCTTTCCGAAGACGATAAGTCCTCTTTTCAATTCCAAGTCAGGCGCGTCTTTCTGAAGATGGTAAGTCCCCTTTCCAAGTCCAATTCCAATTCCAATTCCAATCCCTCTCTCAAGGTAGTTGATTGCTCGAGACGGTCTAACACGTTTTTCGAAAAAATTCTCTTCGAAATGGTAAGTCCCTTCAAACCTGTCGACCGAGACGAGACTCCAAGTCCCCTAGATGGTAGAACAGTCCACTTTTGGCGCCTGCTAGTCCACCAATGCAGAAATGTTCGTTTAGGCACGCCTTTTGAGAAAGTTGATTCTCAGGCGCTAAGTCTCTTTAGGAGCTTCCCGAGATCAGGTAGTCTCGGGAATGATTGCGAATCGTTAGAGTAGCGGAAATACTCGCAAACATCGCAACCGTCAGAGTAGCGGAAATACTCGCAAATAGGTCGATATAGGGAATTGCCAACAAACCCCTGTATCACGCGGCCGCCGTCAGAGTGACAGAAACACTCAAAACCCAGGTCAACACCAGTGCCCGCTAGCCCACTTCGGTAAAAAATGACAAAACTGCCCCTAGGGCCATTTTTCGGCACGTTTCTTGAGAACACATTTGAATCCTTAGAACAGTAACTCCAGCCTTCCAAGATTGTCTTAAAGGCAATCTGACATGATTAGGTGCCTTCTAGTCAGTTTCGGGCCAATTTCGAGACTTTCCAGTTAAGATGACCATTTTGCCCCTAGGCATTCGAGTGCCCCGGGAAGCACACCGGCCCTGGGTATCAAACCGGTATCCTCCTGAGAATACTTCTTATAGTGTTTTCAACCTTTCTTTATCTTTCCGGATCGTTCTGAGTCAGTTTCGGCAATACCGGTGCAAAATGACCGTTTTGCCCCTGGAGGGCCGGTTGCCTTTTCCAACCACACCGGCTCTGGGTATCAAACCGGTAACCTTTGAGTCTTTTTCTAGGACATTCTGGGTTCGTCCCGATAGTTTTCCGGCTTGATTGACCGTTTTGCCCCTAATGGCCCAGTCAATCCTTCCGATACATCCAATCCTCATTTTTCAAGTCAAATACCTCTGGGACACTACTCCAAGTGTTCCTGCCCTTTTGCGGCTCTCCGGGTCATTCCTGGCCTCTTCAAATCATTCCCGGACTTTCCGGAGTCACTCCTAGTGAAGCTAGGCTAAAAATTGGATGGTAGTCACTAGTACAGGCGTCCAAATCTTCTCAAAATATGTTGCTTGCCGACTTAACAAACTTTTCTAACTGGTTGGTGCCACTAGCAGTGGCGCCAAGCCAAGAATTACCCTGGCGCCACTCCTAGTGGCGTCAAGAGGAATTTTGGCCTGGTGCCACTGCAATAGGCGCTAGGTCTATCCCACCTCTATAAATACAGAGCCTCTTCCAGCATGAAAGAGGTCTGCAAACTTAATCTAAAAACCCTAATTCTCGATATACAGAGCTTGTACACTCCCAAAACCCTAGCTTCTCTAGGTTTTCCAAACCTTAGCTAAACCCTAGCCTCCTATACACTCCTATACACTCTCATACACTTATATACTAGCCCCCAACCCTCCTTTGAAGACTTGAAGGGCTACAATCTGAAGGTTTGAAGATTGAAGACGAACTCTTGAAGATTGAAGTGAAGATTGAAGCAAAATAAGCGTGCAAAGCTAAGAAAAATAAAGAAGATACAAGGTAGGCTTCTTATTTAATTTTTCGCACTTTCCCCCTCTCTCTTCTCTCTCCTAACCCACTTGGGTTTTCTCTATTTTAATCCCCCATCTCTTTTCCGCCTTTCATTACATGCTTGAAACAAGGGGACTCCCGGTCCATGTGTAGGATTAGACTATTGGAGGGTCACTGTGTCGGGGGCTTTCTTTTAGTCTAATCGGAGACCATGTGGGTTCAGCCCCCTTGATTATGTGGTGAAGCCTTAACTTTGTATGTTCACGACCCCAAATTTTCATTGTGCATATCATGATCTTGTATCTTCCAAAAATCGTTTTCAAACTCGTTTTCAAAGCTTGCATTAAACTTGTTTTCAAAATTGTATCAAAATCTTCTTTTTCAAAACATGTTTTCAAAATCACAATTCTAGGGTGATTCTAGCCTTTCCATGGCTAGGGTTGCTTTAGGAAAGTGCTTTATTTAAAGTGACCAACATGGTCCATATTTTCAACTTCTTGTTATTTTCAAAACCACTTTCTTAAAGTGGTTCTAACCCTCTTATGGTTAGAATTGCTTTAGGAAAGTGAGATATTTTATATACATTCCAAAATCTCTTTTTGAAAATCTCCTCCTAAAAATCTCTTTTTCAACATCCTTTTCAAAAACTCTTCTTTCCAAAATTATTTTCTAAAAATTCCTCCCAAAAATCTATTTTCTAAAACTTCTCCTTTTAAATTCCTTTCCAAAATATTCTCCTCAAAATCCACTTTATAAAAACGCTTCCCAAATCTCTTTTCTAAAAAACTCTCTCCAACAATCTACTTCCAAAAATATTTCTAAAAACTCTCTTTCCAAAATCTTCCTTCTAGAAACTCCTCTCTAGGATTTCCTTCCAAAACCTTCGTTTTCAAAAAACGCATTTTCCAAAAAAACTCTTTCCTTAGAGCCCAAGTCAAGCCCTAGAACCCACAATTAGGAAACCCTAATTTTCTTTCCAAAAACATGGTTTTCAAACTTGCCTTAAAACCTAGGTTTCCAAAACCTCTTGTTTTCTACATCAAAACTATACATATTACCAAAACCTATTTTCTACGTCAAAACTATACACTTTCAAATCTAGGGTTTCTAAAACCTCCCGTTCCAAATCCTAACCAAATCCCATCTTCCCTCTAGAAAACCAAATCCAATCTCCCGTTTAGGAAACTAGATCTAATCCTCCGTTTTTGGAAACAAAATCAAATATTCCCTTTTAGAAACAAAATCCAATCCCTTCCTAATCCAAATATTTCCTAATTCAACTCCTTCCTAATCTTCTACTTTCCTAAATCTTAAGTTTCCAAAACTTGAACATAAAAATCTTTTCTATATTCTAAAATTCAATTTTCAAATCTTTCCTAATTCAACCTTTTCCTAATTCTACCCTTTTCAAATCGTAACTTTCTAAATCTAAGTCTTCAAATCTTTCCTAAACTCAAACCTTTCTTAATCTCAAGATTTTCTAAAACTCAAACTTTAAAGCTTTCTAAATCCTAAACTTTCTAAATTCGAAACTTTCAAACTCTGAAATTTTCTAAGTTCTAAACTTTCCTAAACTTCAAATCTTTCAAAGTCAAAACCTTTTCCTCATTCCAACCTTTCTTAATTCTACATCCTTTCCAAACTTTAACTCTCAAATCTAGATCTTCAAATCTTTTTAAAACTCAAATTTTGAATCTTCCAAAAATTCTAAAGCTTTCTAAATTCAAATCTTTCCTAATTTAAAATCTTTCTAAAATTCCAAGCTTTCCAAATTCAAAACTTTCTTAAGTTGAAACTCTCCAAATTCGAAATCTTTTTTAATCCAAAACTTTCCCAAGTTGAAATTTTCTTAATCCAAAACTTTCCTAAGTCAAAACTTTCCAATTTCAGTACTTTCTTAAAACGAAACCTTTCCTAATTTCAAAACTTTCCTAAAATGAAACTTTCCTAATTTCAACTTTCCTAAATCTCAAGTCCTTCCTAAATCTCATCTTTCCTAAGTTTAGGTTTCCTAAACCTTCATCTTTCCAAAACAAGTCTAAATCTTTCTTCCAAGTTCTATTTTTCCAAGTCAAAGTCGAATCTTTTCAATTCCAAAATTCTAAATTCTAAATTCTAAATTCCAAATTCCAATCTTCTATTTTAAATTCAAATCAAATCCAATTCCAATTCCAATTCCAATTCTAATTCCAATTCCATTTCCAATTTCAACTCTTTTCCAAATCAACTCTTTTATTTTCAATCGGACTCTTGTTCGAATTACGACTGTCCTGATTCCTCCAAAAGGATACGTACGCAACCCTCATGGGTGTGGTCACCAAAATTTTCAAATCTCAAATTCCACAACATTTTTTAAATTTCTAATTTCACAACCTTTTTCGAATCTCAAATTCCATAACTGCTTTCCAATTTCCAATTCTATGTTCTATATCCAATTTCCATAAAATATATTTTCAAATCTCAATTTTCAATTTCTAAAACTTTCCAATTTCAAATCTATCATTTCAAATCTCTCTTCTAAAATCAAATCAAATTCTTCTTTTCAAATCTATTTCCAAATCAAGTCTCTTTCCTTGCTCTTGCATATCATGCCTCATGTTAGTTTCTTTTTTTTTTTTTTTAACATTGTTTTCTAAAGTGGATAGGATTGAACAATAGTTAGTTGAAGACTCTCATAGGTGGATTTAGGGTAAATTGACATGTAAGTACAGCAAGGGCGGGGTAGGGTGATGGCTTAGTGCGTGTTCCCTACACGTAACCAACCTCCGAACCTAGAATCACTGTTTTCATAGACCAAAACAGAGTTATTTTCAAAAAAGGGCTAAATGTTTCCCAAAGGTTGCCAAACAACCTATTTTCTTAAAAACCCTCTCTTGAGGACATATTTTCAAAATCGTTTTCCAAAAACCCTAAGTGTAGTCTTTGGATTATTCTTAGTTTTTAGGTGACCTAACTCACCTTAATCAAGTTAGGTGGCGACTCCAAATCTTTTCTAAAAGCCCTTTATTCGAATCTATTTTCAATTCAAACCTAGTCGCACTTATTCTTCTTGGAGGGTGAGTTCTAACTAGAGAGTACAGTGTTTTTCCCGTTTGTGTGTGTATTCCTCGAGTGCAAAAAATCTGGGTGCGACAACCCTCCAATAGCTTAATCGTACACATGGACTAGGAAGTCCCTTGTTTCAAGCATGCAAGAAAGGGGGGAAAGAAGATGGGGGATTAAAATAGAAGAAAACCCAAGTGGGTTAGGAGAGAGAAGAGAGGGGGAAGATGCGTAAACTTAAAGAGAAAGCCTACCTTGTGTCTTGTTTATTTTGCTTTACTTTACGTGCCTTGCTTTGCTTGCCTTACTTCGGTCTTCACTTTAGTCTTCATCTTGATCTTCGAGAGCTTCATAGTTGCAGCAATCCAAGTCTTCAATGGAGAGTTTTGAGGCTAGTTTATAGATGTATAGAGATATATGTGTGTATAGGAGGCTAGGGTTTATGTATGGCGGCTGGGTTTAGAGAATCTAAGGGAGACTAGGGTTTAGAGAGGCCACGAGCTCTGTGTATCGAAAAGTAGGGTTTTCAGACTGAGTTTGCGGACCTCTTTTATGCTGGAGGAGGCTTTGTATTTATAGAGAGAGGAATGACCTGGAGCTTGTTGTAGTGGCGCTAGGCCAAAAATCCTTCTGGCGCCATTAGGAGTGGCGTCAGCCAGTTAGGAAAGTTTTAAGGTCGGCAAGCAATGTATCTTGAGAAGATTTGGGCACCTGTACTAGTGGCTACCATGCAATTTTTAGCCTGGCTTCACTAGGAGTGACTTCGGAAGGTTCGGAAAGCATTTAAGAGACCGGGAATGGCCCAAAAGTCCAAAAAAGGACAGGAACCCTTAGAATAGGGTCCCGGAGGTATTAGCGTTGAAAAAGAATGACAAGAATTATCAGAAGGGTTGACCGGGTCATTAGGGGCAAAATGGTCAATCGGGCCGGAAAGTTGCCTGGATGGACTTGGAATATCTCGGAAGAAGACTCAAGATTTGGAAACATTATTTAGAATGTTCCCAAAGGTTACCGGTTTGATTCCCAGGGCCGGTGTGGTCGGAAAAGGCGACCGGCCCACTAGGGGCAAAACAGTCATTTTACACCGGGTTTGTCGGAATTGACTCGGAATGCTCCGAAAAGATAATGAAAGGTCGGGAATATTATAACAAGCATTCCCGGGAGGTTACCGGTTTGATACCCAGAGTCGGTATGGTCCCCGGGGCGCTTGGATGCCTAGGGGCAAATGATCATCTTGACCGAAAAGTTTCGGAGTGGGCTCGAAACTGACTAAAAGGCATCTAATCATGCCGGATTGCTTTTAAGACAATCTTGGAAGGGTGGACTTACAATTTTTAGTACTTGGGTATTTCTCTAGAAACATGCTGAAAATGACCCTAGGGGTAATTTGGTCATTTTTCACCGAAGTGGGCTAGCAGGCACCGGTGTTGACCTGGGTTTTGAGTGTTTTCGCCATTTTGGAGGCGGTCCCGTGAGACAGGGGTTTGTTGACAATTCTCTATATCGACCTATTTGCCAGTATTTTCACTTGTCTAACTATTATAATGTTTGCGAGTTCTTCTGCTACTCTGACAGTTCGCGTTCATTCCCAAGACTGCCTGATGTCGGGAAGCTGCTAAAGGGACTTAGCGCCTGAGAATCAACTTTCTCAGAAGATGTGTCGAAACAGATTTGAAGGGACCAAAGGTGGATCGTTCTACCATCTAGGGGACATGGGGTCTCGTCTCGGTCGACGGGTTTGAAGGGACTTACTATTCCGAAGAGACTTTCTTTGGAAAACGTGCCGGTTAGGATAGACTTACTGTCTCGAGGAATCAACTTTCTTGAGAAAGGGATTGGAATTGGAATTGGAATTGGAAAAGGGGACTTACCGTCTTCGAAAAGACGTGCCTATTAGGATTGGAAAGAGGACTTACCGTCTTCAGAAAGACAAGCCTATTGGAATTAGAAAGGGGACTTTCTGTCTTCGGAAAGATGTACCTACGGGATTGGACCGAACAACGCTCACAAGGGCATTTTGGTCATTTTGCCTCTATTTGGGCCTGGCGGGCCCGCGAAGCGGTTTGATTGATGGGATTAGGCTAGAATTCTAGAATTAGTCCACATTGACTTGAACTCAAGTCAGGACGGACTGTAGACTGCTGAGCGGTCAAAAATGGGGCGCTTACATCAGCTAGATAATTATTGTTGGCCAATATCAAAGACACCTTTGTTTTTTTTAATGGGATTGAGTATATAAGAAGCTCATGTTCAATTATTTCATGTCAATGGGGCACAACCTTTTTTTTTCCCTTTAAAAAAAGAAGGGGAGAGAAAGTGCATAGATGATCAAAGATATTTGGGTTAGTTACACTTTGCACACTTGTATTTTATATTAAATTTTGCTTCAGTACCTTTATTTTTATTTATTATAAGTAAGCCCTTAAACTTCTAATTTGGCACAATGTTAATATTTTGTTAACTTCTGTTTAACAAATAGGCAAAAAAATTTGTATGTGGCAATCACGTGATCTTTTAAAAGGCAAATATGTAAAATTTCCAATACCATCCCTCTCTAAGACATGATCGTATACCTTATCAAAGTCCAGCTCATAAATAGCTCTTGGAGTGCATCAAATTCTTGAATTGATTATTTCATTTGCTTGGTATACTAAGAACTGCAATGAAAATACTACTTAAATACCTTTAGAAAACATAAGGTCGTGGCCTTCTTCACCAATTTGTTTAAGTATAATATAGAAGACTGATATTCCTAAAATCTTTTAAGATCCTAGCAATCATAGTTTCATGGAGATTAAAGAAATGGAATGTATAAGGGCCTATTAGGGATGTCAATTGGACTCAAAAAACCCAAATCCCACTTCACCCCTCCCCTAATAGGAAGGGTTTGGGATATGAATAAACGTGTTAGGTGCGGGGTATGGGGAAGAAAACAAAACCCAATGAGGGTTTAGGATGGGGTAAGGTTTAGGTCACCTCAACCAGAACCCGCCCTGATTGTAAGCACCCCATTTTTACCTGCTCAGCAATCTCATGTCCAAACTTGTTCTCCAGTAAAATTTCACAACACTATCATGCCCAAATTGGCTTTTCAAAACTTTGGTCAAGTTAAAGTGGTCGCTTCCTAGGTCCACAAGGCCCACTCAAAGCCAAATGAGCAAAATATCCTTAGGCACTCTAGACAGTTTTTCGAGATCGGGTGATCTCCGAAACCAATCGCCAACATTGTCGAAGTGATGGAAACACTCACAAACCTTGAACAATTCACTTTCGGTGCATGCTACCCCATCGATGTAGAATGTCCGTTATGCTCATTGGCATTAGGTAGCTTTCATTGAGATCAGACAATCTTTGAAACCAATGCCAAAACCGCCTAAGTGGGAGAAACACTCAACAAAAATCAAGCCGTTGGAGTGACGAAAACACTTACAAAAAGGTCGCCACTGGTTTGCCGCAAATAACCCAGTGTCATAGGACTGAGTGATCCTTTTGGTCGTGGCATAATTTTTGAAGAAAAGAGAGACCTTTAAAAAATAACTCGTCATAACAGTTAGAGTGACGGAAACAGTTGTAAACCAATGTTGACATCGGTGCCCCACTAGCCCAACATGGTAGAAAATGACAATTCTACCCTTGGGTAGCCCGACACGTCTTTTCAAAAAGTACCAATTCTTCAAGACGGTAAATCCACATACTTTGATTGTCTCTTGATAGTATGACACATTCAAGTTGTCAATCAAACCGACTTTGGACTTGTTCTAGTGATACCTGGTCTAAATAACTATACTACCCCTATGCAACTTGGCACATTTTTAGAGAAAGTACCAATTCCTTAAGTCGGTAACTCCACCCCATCCGAGTGTCTCTTGACAGTCTGACACGTTAAAGTTGTCAATCACACTGACTTCGGACCCAGTTTGGTGAAACCCGGTCAAAATGACCAACCATACTGCCCCTAGGTGGCCCAACATGCCTTTCGAGAAAGTACTAATTCCTTAAAATGATAAGTCCACCTCCTTCGACTATCTCTTAATAGTCTGACACATTGCGGTTATCAATCAAACTGACTCCGAACCCGTTGCAGTGATAATTAGTTAAAATGACAATACTGCCCCTTGTCACGCCCAGATTTTTCGCACTCGAGGAATGTAAGCACCCCATTTTTGACCGCTCGGCAGTCTATGATCCGTCCAGACTTGTACTCAAGTCAATATAGACGTATTTCAATCGAAATCAACTCTCTAAGTCTAATCTAATCAATTCATCACTTCGCGGGCCCCGCCGAGCCCAAATAGAGGCACGATGACCAAAATGCCCTTGGGGGCATTGATCGGCCCAGTTCCAATAGGCACGTCTTTCCGAAGACAATAAGTCCCCTTTTCCAATTCCAATTCCAATTCCTCTTTCGAGAAAGCTGATTCCTCGATAGGGTAAGTCTATCCAATCCCGCACGTTTTTCAGATAAAGTTTCTTCGGAATGGTAAGTCCCTTTAAACCTGTCGATTGGGATGAGACCCCAAGTCTCCAAGATGGTAGAACGGTCCACCTTCGGCGTCTGCTAGCCCGTCAATGCAGAAATGTCTGTTTTGGCATGCCTTCCGAGAAAGTTGACTTCTCAGGTGCTAAGTTTCTTTAGCAGTTTCCCGAGATCAGGTAGTCCCGGGAATGATCGCAAATTGTCAGAGTAGCGGAAGTACTTGTAAACATTGCAACCGTAAGAGTAGCGAAAATACTCACAAGCAGGTTGATATAGGGAATTGCCAACAAACCCCTGTATCACGAGACCGCCGTCAGAGTGGCGAAAACACTCAAAACCCTTTCAACACATCTTGTCATTCTTTTTCAAGTCCATAACCCCCGGGACCCTATTCTAAGGGTTCCTGCCCTTTTCCGGCCTTTCGGGCCAATCCCGGTCTCTTAAATGCTTCTCAGACCTTCTGGAGTCATTCCTAGTGAAGCCAGGCTAAAAATTACATGGTAGTCACTAGTACAGGCACCCAAATCTTCTCAAGATACGTTACTTGCCGACCTTAAAACTTTCCTAACTGGCTGGCGCCACTAGTAGTGGAGCCAAGCCAATATTTGGCCTGGCGCCACTACAACAAGCGCCAAGTCATTCCCTTGTCTATAAATACAGAGCCTCTTCTAGCGTGAAAGGGGTCCGCAAACTCAGTCTAAAAAACCCTACTCTTCAATATACAGAGCTCGTAACCTCCCAAAACCCTAGTCTCCTTTAGGTTTTCCAAACCCTAGCCTCCATACACAAACCCCAACCTCCTATACACTCATACACACTTAAAGATTGAAGTGAAGACCGAAGCAAAGCAAGCAAAGAAAAGCACGCAAAGCTAAGCAAAATAAAGAAGAAACAAGGTAGGCTTTCTCTTTAAGTTTACGCATCTTCCCCCTCTCTTCTCTCTCCTAACCCACTTAGGTTTTCTCCTATTTTAATCCCCCATCTTCTTCCCCCCCTTTCTTTGCATATTTGAAACAAGGGACTTCCCGGTCCATGTGTAGGATTAGGCTATTGGAAAGTCACCGTGTCGGAGGCTTTCTTTTAGTCTAACCAGAGACCACGTGGGTTCGAGCCCCTTGATTATGTGGTGAAGCCTTTAACCTTATATGTTCACGACCCTCTTTGCATTGTGCATATCATGATCTTACATTCTTCCAAAATTTGTTTTTTTTAAACTTGTTTTAAAAAACTTGCATTAACATCGTTTTCAAAATTGCATCAAAATCTTCTTTTTCAAAACTTGTTTTCAAAACCACAATCCAAAGGTGGTTCTAGCCTTTTCATGGCTAGGGTTGCTTTAGGAAAGTGTTACATTTAAAGTGACCAATATGGTCCATATTTTTAAAACATTGTTGTTTTCAAAACCACTATCTTAAAATGGTTCTAACCTTCTTATGATTAGAATCACTTTAGGAAAGTGAGATATTTTATGTACTTTCTAAAAAAATCACTTCTAAAAAATCTCCTCTTAAAAATCTCTTTTCTAACATGCTTTCTAAAAACTCTCTCTAATCTCCTTTCCAAAGTTGTTTTCAAAAACTCCCTCCAAAAATCTATTTTTCAAAAACTTCTTTTCAATCTCTTTCCAAAAACTCTCTCAAAGTTTTACTTTCCAAAAACTCCTTTCCAAAAAAACACTCTCCTTGAAATTCCTTTCCTAAAAACATTCCCTAGGTTTCCTTCTTAGAAAACTCTCTCCCTAAATTTCTTTCTTAAAAACTCTTTCCTAAAAGCTTCTTCCAAAGTCTTCTTTCTAAAACTCCTCTCAAATTCACTTTCTAAAAACTCCTCTCTAAAAGCTCCTTCCAAAAATCTCTCTTTCTAAAAACTCACTTTCCAAAAATCCCTTTTCTTGGTGCCCAAGTCAAACCCTAGAATCCACACTTAGGAAACCCTAATTTTCCTTCCCAAAAACATGTTTTCCAATCCCTTATTTTGGCCTCCAAACCTAGGTTTCCAAAATCTCTTATTTCCCATATCAAAACTATATTTATTTCCAAAGCCTATTTTCTACAACAAAACTATAGTTTTCCAAATCTAAGGTTTCTAAAATTTCCCTTTCTAAATCCATGCCAATTTATTCAATCTTCCCTTTAGGAACCCAAACCCAATCTCTCCATTTAGGAAATTAGATACAATCCTTCGTTTTTAGAAACAAAATTACACCATCTCTTTTTGGAAACAAAATTTAATCCGTTGTTTTAGGAAATAGGAATCTCAATCCTTCCTAGTTTAAACCTTTCCTAACTCACTCTTTCTTAATCTCATACCTTCTTAAACCTTAGGTTTCCAAACTTTAAGTTTCTAAATCTTTCCTCATTCAACCCTTTCCTAGTTCTATCCTTTTCCAAATCTTAACTTTCCAAATCTTTCTTAAACTCAAACCTTTCCTAATTTCAAGAATTTCTAAAACTCAAACTTTGAATCCTTCTAAAATTCTAAACTTTTCAAAATTTCAAATCTTTCCAAATCTAAAGCTTTCTAAACTAAAAACTTTCTTACTTTCAAAACTTTCCTATTTCAAAACATTCCAAATTCAAAACTTTCTAATTTTAAAACTTTTTTAAAACGGAAACTTCCCTAATTCAAAATATTTCCTAAATTGAAACTTTCCTAAACAAAACTTTCCTAAAATGAAACTTTCTTAATACGAAATTTTCCTAATTCGAACCTTTCCTAATTTCAACTTTCCTGATCTTCCAAGTCCAACATTTGAGTCGAATCTTTCTGAATCTCAAGTCCTTCCTAAAACCCTTCTTTCCTAAGTCTAGGTTTTCTAAAACCAAACTTTCCAAAGTCAAGTCTTTTCAAATCTTTTAATCAAAATCTCTTTCTTCCAATCATACCTTATATTTTCTGTTGGACTCTTGTCTGAACTACGACTGACCTGGTTCCTCCAAAAGGATACGTAGGCAACTCTCATGGGTGCGTTCACAACCTTTTTCAAAATTTCAATTCCACAACCCTTTTCAAACTTTTATTTCTGTAACTTCCTTCAAATCTCTAATTCTACCATCTTTTTCAAGTTTTCAATTCCATAATCTATTTTTCTAATTCCAAATTTCTATTTCCAAATCTCTGTTTCTAATTTCTAAAACTTTCCAATTTCAAGTCTATCTTTTCAAATCTCTTTCAAATCCAATCAATTTCTTTTCAAATTTCTTTCCAAATCAATTTTCAAACTCTCTTTTCTTGCACTTGCATATCATGCATCATGTCTTTTTAAACATTCTTTTTTTAAAGTGCATAGGATTGGACATTTGTTAGTTGAAGACTTTCATAGGTGAATTTAGGGTAAATAGACATGTAGGTACCGCAAGGGCGGGGTAGGGTGATGGCTTAGTGCTTCTTCCCTACACGTAACCAACCTCCGAACCTAGGATCACTGTTTTCAAAGACAAAAAATGGAGTTATTTTCAAAAAAGGACTTACATATTTTTCAAAGGTTGCCAAATAACCTGTTTTCCTAAAAATCCTCTCTTGAGGAAGTATTTTCTAAATCATTTTCGAAAACCAATGTAGTTTTCGAATTATGCTTAGTTTTTAGGTGACCTAACTCATCTTAATCAAGTTAGGTGGCAACTCCAAATGTTTTTCAAAAACCCTTTATTCAAATATATTTTCAATTCAAACCTAGTCGCACTCATTCTTCTAGGAGGGTGAGTTCTAACGAGAGATTACAGTGTTTTTCCCGTTTGTGTGTATATTTCTCGAGTGCGAAAAATCTGGGCACGACAGCTGGCGACTCCACTGGGGACACTTAGGGGGTTAGACCGTAGTCATGTCTCTTTACTCTTCACCCATGTTGAGTTTTCAATTAACTTGTTCAATCCTATTCACTTTAAATTTTCAAAACCAAATTTTCAAAATTTTTTTAAAGAAAAAAAAAAACATGCATTTATTCATTTTATCTTGTATTAAGTTTGCCATCCACATACTAACTCTTGCATCTTTATTTTGTAGGTGCGCTTTTTGTTTAAATTTTATTAACTGCCATGCATGAATGTGATGAAAAATGGGAGTTGTTGGGCTCTTTCCTTCGCTTTGAAAAATCACACTCACACTTGCATTCTGCATACTTGCATTTTTACCCTGATATGACTCTTCTAGTTAGAAAGGGGGAACGGTATATTGGTTGTGGCCAAGATGCTGTTTCAGTTTCTTCGCCTACGGCCTCTTGATGGTTCCCCCGCTTGGATCACCAACCGATCATAGCACCATCTCTGGGAGTAGGCCTAGATTTGAAGATCTGGGGACCGAGCCTTTTTAGGACGCATTAGTCAACCCTCAACCTCATGCTCATACAAGCACCATGCATAGTTGAACTTCTGTTGAATTTAAGACACACGCACCATTTCCCAAAATTATGGAGGAAAGGGCGACTGCTCTTAATTTTCATTTATACATATTTATTCCTGTTGTTATAATGACTGTATTATTACTGTTATAATGACTGTATTATTACTGTTATAATAATTGTATTATAATGCTTGTCTAACTGCTCATACATGCATATGTATTTCAATTGTGTTATCTTTCCTTATACTCTATGCATCTATTTTCATGCATTCCATATTCCATATCAAGACAAGAGTTCCAAGTAACTAAAGTCACTGCATTCTCATACATATGATCAACCCATTGAGAGTGACACCAAGGTCACTCTCCCTTGCATTAGACATACCCAAACCCTAAGGGTTCCCACGTTAACCTTAAGGAATCATTGCATGTATTTTTAAGTCATTCCATAAGAGGGGCCCCAATCCCTCTATGCTCACAGAAATAGGATTGCCAAGAAGACAAGCGGTAATCGATCAATAAGGTCTCTCAGCGACCCCCTCGACATCAAATCCAATGAAGGCGAATTCGAAGACTCAAGAGTAATTTAGGTTTTCCTTTGTAAAGCTAGATAGGAGGAACCCCTAAAGGAAAATGTTCCCCCTCCCCCTATTAAAATGTATTTCAATTCTTTTGTATCTCAAACCCAAAGTTAAATGTATTTCTTTATTTCCTTGAGCAATGGATGGATGAACATGTGAATGGGTGAAGCTCCTCATCTGACGGTAAGGTATTTGCATACAGGGGCAAATCCCCTATCTCCAAAAGTGAGCCAATCCACCATGTGTAGTTTCCCTCCTAAAGAGGGGCACCCTAGAGCATGCATTGCATAAAGACTTATCAAGATAAAGCACTGACTCTTTTCTTTTGTTGGTTTCAGGTACCTCTCCTCGTCCCCCCCGTCGTACAGGCCAAAAACTAAGAAACGCCCATGGAATTACTTACTCTCGATAACTTAACTCTACTACTAGCAGAGGCAAGAGGAGTCAGACATAGGATAATTGAAATGGAAGGCATAGTTTCTTCACTCTAATCCCACGCAACCCATGAGTAAGCAGAGTCCTCGCAGGCCCAAACCTATGATGGACAAAAAAGGATGAAGAAAGAAGACCAAGACTATGCCTCGACCATTGCTTACCAACAACCTCCCCAGGCAAAGGGCCTTGCTCGGATGCCCTCCAAACCAACCTCTAACCAAACCCATGGATTATATATTCTCTCCTATGGATACCAGCCCAACCCATTTGGCCCTGTCACCGAAAATTATCCCATTTTGAAACATAAAACCTGAAGCCCTTTCAATTCCCGAACCATCAGCCCTGTGGTGACCTCACCAAAGCTCGGTTCCCAATCATCAAAAACATCTGCAACACCTCCTTGGCCTAGGCGAACAAGTGGAAAAAAGCAGGCATTTACTAAACTCGCGTATTCACCGACCACGGCCTATTTTGGTCTCTTAGCAGCTGGATATCTGAATCATATACCTGCCCGACCCCGACCCAATCCTCTGCCTCATTACTTTGAATTTACAGCGAGCTGTAAGCATCATTCGGGTGGCCAAGGACATGACACCGAAGATTGTTTGACCCTCAAGCATAAGGTTCAAGACCTGATAGATAACAAGGTTATTGACTTACGACCAGCAAATCCTTCTTCGAACGGCATTACGAACCGTCCGCTAGACCACACCGTCAACGTCATTACAAAGTTTGGTAACAATAAGGTTTGTTTTGCTGCATGCCAAGAGATATATTACAAGGATGGGGAGGAAATGGAATGCAAAGATACGGAGCAGTGTCATGCCTGGTTACGGTATAACCCCGATAAAATGCCGACCCCCGAAGACGAACTCGCATATGAATCTATGAAGAAAATTGACCAGGAGCTGTCCAAGCTTAGTGATAAGAATCCCCCTATTAAAGAATGCAGGAATCCTATCAAAAGCGTACAAGAGAGGGGTGTTTTCACCCACTTTCTTTCTATCCCTTTTACTTCCTGTCTTTAAATCGATGTTTACATTTTCTTACTGCTCAAGAACTCTATGCTTTCCATAAAAAATGATAATAGTAATCAAATGATAATCCTCTTATTCATTGTTGTTATCCTCTTTTCTCTTGTGAATGGTAACTACTTTCTATGCAAAGGGGCATGGTCTATCTCATGGAATGATTTGAATTGAAGAGTTGATAGCATGAGTTAACCACTCGCCAAATGATCAGCTTTCCGAAGAGAGAGAGAGGATAAGGGTGAGTGATGAAACTACCCAAAGGCAACACTTGCAAGATATGAAAGCTAAGCGATGCGTGGCTAGATTATCAAAATGAAGAGGAGCCACCTTTCATTTCCCTATGTCAAAGAACAAGTGTTTATATTCCCTTTGTTTAACCCTTAGAGCCTTGCAACAAACAAAAATTTTCTTTATCAACCCCGATCCAAGACTATCCTCCCCACACTGAGGCAGACAATATTTGAGAACTCTAGGAATGGTATCCACCCCCACTGTGCTAAGGCAGCATTAAAGGCTCTATAGATCAAGCAATCTAGTTCAAAGTGAAGAGAGGCCTTCATTTCATTTCCCATACAGTTAGAAGCAGCCCCTTGCCAAACCCGTTGAGCCATTTATCTTTTCGAGAAAACCCCAGCCTAAGGATCACCGCCCGCATTGGGTTAGATTGCTAAGGAAAAAGTCTAAAGGAAAAAGGGATGGTAGAATTACTCGTTCCATACAAAGGAAAAAGATAAAAAGGACAAAGCGAAGGAAAAGAGTTGCTAAGGGGCAAAAGGCCACAAAAGAAAAAAAACAAACTCTAAGGAAAGGCCTGAAAAAGACCACGATTGAGTCATCTTTAAAAGCATAATAAGAAGATCGAAAGAGAATAGAGTCATGTTTATCTCAAAAATCATATAGAAAGGGTGAAAGAAAAGAGTCATTTTCACCCTGAGAAGAAGGAAATTTAAAGGTGATCCTAGGTTACAAAGAAACCCAGTAGAAACAATAGGTTCGAGCCTTTATCCTTTCTTGCAAAACCTAAAAATCATGGCCTACATTACAACCCTACTAAAGCCCACTCTGATTGAAAACAGATTGCTTGATCTAAATGAGCTAGACACGTTGTCGAAGCTAAAGAAGGACGCTAACCCTATTGAAAAAAATAGTCAAGGACGGCATGGATCTAAACCCTACTGAAGAAGATATCAAATTTGAGCCTATATATCCTGTTGTTTTTGAAACCCCATAACCTAGCTTACATTACAGTCCCAAACAAAGTCTCCTCAAATTGAAAGGACTGGCCGCTTATCGCTTTGCTGAAGGTCAGGAAAGCTGTTGCTAAAACCCCGAGAGTCGAGAGTTTCAACCCAATAATCATATACACTAACCCCGAGGCAGAGAGCCGAAGGTGATCAAAAGGTTGACAAAGGTGCGAAGTGCTATCATCCAATCAAGGTAAGGTTGAGCCAGTGGAGAGGCCAGGCCCCCCGAAAAGGAAGGAGTTACCATTCCAAAGATATCAAGTTCGACAGCACCCGTTGTCATTCTGTTAGTTAATGTATTTCTAATATGTGCATAAAAAAATAAAATAAAATAAAAATCGCATGAGCTTCACATAGGACATAACTCTATGTAAAAACAGAAGTCACCAACATCAACTCATGTAATAGATACATAACATCATCATCCATCACATACATCTGATCATATGCCTAGCTGTAAAGATCATAAATATATATGTCTACCCATGCATCTAAATACCATAAATATCCATTTTTGTACAAAACTTACAAAATAAAATTGTCTAACATAAATACATCTCAGGAATAGGGGAAAGGGAAAATCAGAATCTCCACAAGGGGCATGTATCAAAGGTCAAAGTCAATATCATCTGGATTAAAATCCTCAAAACCCGGCATCGGAGGAGGCGGATACTACCCGAAGCACCAGCATGCTGCAGAGAAGATAGAATCGAAATCAGCCGCATGAAAGAAGAACTAAACAACAGCAGAGCAAAAAGAAGGAGAGAAAAGACAACATACCCCACCACCTCCTATCTGAGCTATCCGAGCCATCAAGGAAGCCACCTCTACCTGATACTGATCTCGCTCTGTCTCGTATCGATCCCTCTAATCCCTCACAGCAGTAAACTTAACTTGGGGCACATTTCCTCCGGCTCAGCGCCACAAGTCAACCACCTCTTGCCCATAACGTATCCGCCAATTACTACCTTAAATCGGGTGAAGGCACCGACAGAATGAGCCCCAAAGTGCATAGCATAATCTGTATCCGGAGAAAGCAAGAACTTGGCACCCAGCTGCCACTCCTGATAGGGGATAGGCACTCCCGCCACCAAGGCTCCAAACATATACTCTGGCGGAGCTCCTGCTGATCGTAACTCCTAATGAAACTGTCGCCAGTGTCACTCTCCTAGATAGGACTCCTAAGTATCATCACTGAGAAAAATAGCCCTCGATAGGGACAATGGGACCAAGTACCGTATAGTCTCATAATGAACTGATCCAATGAAGGGCCGCCAAGTCACATCTCTCACCTCAATCAACTCTAGGTTCTCCCGTAGCGTCACAAAGTCAGTAACCTCTGATCACTGGGCCACCCGGTCATGAGCCCACCTCAAAGCACGTGGATAAAGGTCGTCCTCGACAACTACAAGTCGACGAACAGGCAAGTACTCATAGCTCCACCAGACAAGAAAGGGCCAGAAACTAGTTATGTTGCCCCAACGGAAAGAAGTCCAGACTTGCATCGATTGAAGGAAGCAGCCAAAGGAGAAGGACCCCTAATCCAGCTCCGATAAAGCCCTAAGATCAACTACTATGCTCACCAAACGAAAAGGCACAAGAGACTTGTTGTTGTTGCAGAAGCAGCTAAAGATGATGTACAAAACAAGTCGTCGTCTCATAATGTCCCGCTGGGCAGGCGATGGCTTAGCAGTAAAGGTACGGTCATCCTAATTGAGCTAAGAGACTGGCAAGGCCGAACACTCAGGAGAAGGCAAGTCCAGCAGAATGCTTGCCTCGTCTCTACTGATTGACTATAGAGTGATCCGCCAGCCAACGAAGGAAAGCCCTGTGATGATCGCCCAATCCAAGGGAGTGGGACCTAACTCGAAGCTGACAAAATGAAGGTCCCGATCTCTCCAAACCATCGCTCAACCAGCGCTAGTACTAAATGCCGGTTCAGGCGGTAGGCCTGTAATCCCATGAAGGCTTTGAATCCAATCTCAGCTAAGAAGGCACGATATGATGGGGCAGCCCGCTGCATAGTCACAAAGACCTGATGAATAGCCCTCTAAAAGCTGTGTGTACTCGAGGAGGGGGCAAATGCTGTCTGGAATATACGCTGGGGTGATATGTAAGGTCCCCGAGCGGTGGGATGTCCTGTATCTCCAGGTCTCCCAAGTTAGCATCCGTCTGCCTATATCTGGAGGAAGCTCTCCCATAACCGGTCACCTGATCCCTAAGGCCTGGTACCTCCTTCTCAGCACCAATTTCCTTCGCAAAGGCCTGTTCAATAGGAGGAAAGGGGTCTACAGGTGGTCTACTCCCCTGTCTGCTCTGACTGGAAGAGGCCCGTCCGGTAGATCGTTGGCTACCTCTAGATCGACTGGAACTACTGGTGGAATCTGTCCGAGCCGCCTTCCCCGTGTGACGTCTCCTCTCAGAACTATCATCACCCGCATCTGCCATCTTGAAAAGGTAAGCCAAGGTAAGAGGTGTTAATATACGGTACATGCAGATAAATAATAACATAATGAAGTAAAATAAATAATAACAACAAAAAATAAAAATAATAAAAAGATTTTAAATGATAAGTCAAAACGAAATCCCTACACATTTTGATTTTCCAACTTTAAGTCAAATCTCAAGGGTTTTTTGGCTTTTTCCTTTAAAATTTTTTTATTTCTAAACCTTTTCCAACTCTTTCCCTGAATTTCTAAAAATTTTGACAGAGTTTCATTTAAAAATAGTCCCTATAACACCCATGATATCAACACAAAACACAAACCGTGCACTTCACAACGTTACAATCACATAACATCAGCACTCCTGCACACTTTTAATTTTTCAAAATTTTCAAAACATATGTTTTATTTTTTCAATAAATCAATGGTTTTCAAAGTTATCCTAAAATTTCTCAAAATTATTTCAAATGTTTTCTAAAATATTCCCACATTTTTCAAATTTTAAACTCAAAAAATATCATCAATTTCTTGAGTTTTCCTATTTTCCTAATTTTCAAAGTATTTTCCTATTTTTCAAAAAATAAAAAATTCACCAAGTTTTTAACAAATTATGAAACTTCACACGGTTGTTCAACACATTTTTCTAAGGCAGATGGCATAAAAATTTAGCCAGAAAACCCAATGCCCAAGCCTGTAGGAACAAACCCCAAATTCTTGCAGAAAACCCTCTTCACATAATCACGTAAAATCACTCAAATTCAATCAAACAAGCACCAAAATGCAAAAATAATATCACCATAATGTTCAAAACATATCAAAACATTAATTTTTACTATTCACATGGTTTACACGAAATTTTACACATCAAAATCAACAAAAATTTGAAAACTCACTTTTTAGAGTTCTCCGACAAAATCTTCTCTTCCGGCGACTTTTCCGGTGACGTGGTCTCCTTTCGGCAATCACCTGTGATCTCCAAGAAGTGCTCTTTCAAGGTTCAAGTCAGTTTCCCCACAAACACTCTCAACTTTTCAAAAAACGCTTCAAATACCACAAGTATTCGAACCAGAATTTTTCTGGTTTTAGTCCCAAGCCTGGCACCACTAGCAGAGGTGCCAACCTAAACTTTTCAAAGGCGCCACTCCTAGTGGTGCTAGTTTCCAAATTCTGGATAATTTTGCCCTTTTGCCGCCAAAACTCATTTTCGAAGGCCTTTTGGGCCCAATATCCATTTTCAAACCCCCGTTGTCAAAAAATTTCCAAAGTCTATCCCTTCGACTGCCTCACGGTCAACATGGGACTCTTACTCTATCATTTTCTGTCTTCGACAAGCGAAGACAGAAAAAAGGGGCAACTGTAAGCACCCCATTTTTGACCACTCGGTAGTCTATGGTCCGTCCAGATTTGTACTCAAGTCAATATGGACGTATTCTAATCGAAATCAACTCTCTAAGTCTAATCTAATCAATTCATCGCTTTGCGGGCCTCGCTAGGCCCAAATAGAGGCACGATGACCAAAATGCCCTTAGGGGCATTGACCGGTCCAATTCCAATAGGCACGTGTTTCTGAAGACAGTAAGTCCCCTTTTGAATTCCAAATTAGGCACGTCTTTCCAAAGACGATAAGTCCCATTTTCAATTCCAAATCAGGCGCGTCTTTTCGAAAACGGTAAGTCCCCTTTCCAATTCCAATAGGCACGTCTTTCCGAAGGCGGTGAGTCCCCTTTTCCAATTCCAATTCTAATCCCTCTTTCGAGAAAGTTAATTCCTCGAGACGGAAAGTCTATCCATTCTGGCACGTTTTTTGGAGAAAGTTTCTTCGGAACGGTAAGTCCCTTTAAACTTGTCGATCGGGACGAGACCCCAAGTTCCCAAGATGGTAGAACGGTCCACCTTTGGTGTCTGCTAGCCCGCCAATGTAGAAATGTCTATTTTGACACGCCTTTCGAGAAAGTTGACTTCTCAGACGCTAAGTCCCTTTAGCAACTTCCCGAGATCAGGCAGTCTCGGAATGATTGCGAACCGTCAGAGTAATGAAAGTACTCGTAAACATCGCAACCGTTAGAGTAGCGGAAATACTCACAAGCAGGTCGATATAGGGAATTGCCAACAAATCCCTGTATCACGAGACTGCCGTCAGAGTGGTGAAAACACTCAAAACCCAGGTTAATACTGGTGCCTGCTAGCCCACTTCGGTGAAAAATGACCAAACTACCCCTAGGGCCATTTTCCGGCAAATTCTTGAGAACACACCTAAATCCTCAGAATGGTAAGTCCACCCCTTCCAAGATTGTCTTAAAAGCAATCCGGCGTGATTAGGTGCCTTCTAGTCAGTTTTGGGTCAATTCCAAGACTTTCTGGTCAGGATAACCATTTTGCTGCTAGGCATTCGAACGCCCCGGGGACCACACCGACTCTGGGTATCAAACTGGTAACCTCCCGAGAATGTTTTTTATAGTATTCCCGACCTTCCTTTATCTTTTCGGATCATTTCGAGTCAATTCCGGTAAACCTGGTGCAAAATAATCGTTTTGCCCCTGGTGGGTCGGTTGCCTTTTTTTAGCCACACCGGCAACAGATATCAAACCAGTAGCCTTTGGGAACATTCTAAATAATGTTTCTAAATCTCGAGTCTTCTTCCAGGACATTCTGAGTTCGTCTCGACAGCTTTTTGATCTAGTTGACCGTTTTGCCCCTAATGGCTCGGTTAACCCTTCCAACACATCTTGTCATCCTTTTTCAAGTCTATTACCCCCGGGACCTTATTCTAAGGGTTCTTGCCCTTTTTCGGCCTTTTGGGCCATTCTCGGTCCCTTAATTGCTTCCTGGACCTTCTGGAGCCATTCCTAGTGAAGCTAGGCTAAAAATTGCATGGTAGTCACTAGTACAGGCGGCCAAATCTTCTCAAGATACGTTGCTTGCTAACCTTTAAATTTCCTAACTGGCTGGCGCCACTATTAGTGGCGCCAAGCCAATATTTGGCGTGGAGTGGGGTCAAAAGCATTTTTAGCTTGGCGCCACTACAACAGGCGCTAGGTCATTCCCTTGTTTATAAATACTGAGCCTCCTCTAGCGTGAAAGGGGTTTGCAAACTCAGTCTAAAAAACCCTACTCTTCGATATACAGAGCTCATAGCCTCCCAAAACCCTAGTCTTCTTTAGGTTTTCCAAATTCTAGCCTCCATACACAAACCCTAGCCTCCTATACACTCATACACTCTTATATATTCATACACTAGCCTCCAACCCTCCATTAAAGACTTGGATTGCTGCAACTACGAAGCTTTGCAGATTGAAGACAAACTCTTGAAGATTGAAGTGAAGACTAAAGCAAAGCAAGCAAAGTAAAGCACGCAAAGCTAAGCAAAATAAAGAAGAAACAAGGTAGGTTTTCTCTTTAAGTTTACGCATCTTCCCCCTCTCTTCTCTCTCCTAACCCACTTGGGTTTTCTCCTATTTTAATTCCCCATCTTCTTCCCCCCCTTTTTTTGCATGCTTAAAACAAGAGACTTCCCGGTTCATGTGTAGGATTAGGCTATTGGAAAGTCACCGTGTCGGGGGCTTTCTTTTAGTCTAACCAGAGACCACGTGGGTTCGACCCCCTTGATTATGTGGTGAAGCCTTTAACCTTATATGTTCATGACTCTCTTTGCATTGTGCATATCATGATCTTGCATTCTTCCAAAATTTATTTTTTTTAAAGTTGTTTTCAAAAACTTACATTAACATCGTTTACAAAATTGCATCAAAATCTTCTTTTTCAAAACTTGTTTTCAAAACCACAGTCCTATGGTGGTTCTAGCCTTTTTATGGCTAGGGTTGCTTTAGGAAAGTGTTATATTTAAAGTGACCAATATGGTCCATATTTTTAAAACGTTGTTGTTTTCAAAACCACTATCTTAAAGTGGTTCTAACCTTCTTATGGTTAGAATCACTTTAGGAAAGTGAGATATTTTATGTACTTTCTAAAAAAATCACTTCTAAAAAATCTCCTCTTAAAAATCTCTTTTCTAACATGCTTTCTAAAAACTCTCTTCAATCTCTTTTCCAAAGTTGTTTTCAAAAACTCCCTCCAGAAATCTATTTTTCAGAAACTCCTTTTCAATCTCTTTCCAAAAACTCTCTCAAAGTTTTACTTTCCAAAAACTCCTTTCCAAAAAACCACTCTCCTTGAAATTCCTTTCCTAAAAACATTCCCTAGGTTTCCTTCTTAGAAAACTCTCTCCCTAAATTTCTTTCCTAAAAACTCTTTCCTAAAAGCTTCTTCCAAAGTCTTCTTTCTAAAACTCCTCTCAAATTCACTTTCTAAAAACTCCTCTCTAAAAGCTCCTTCCAAAAATCTCTCTTTCTAAAAACTCACTTTCCAAAAATCCCTTTTCTTAATGCTCAAGTCAAACCCTAGAATCCACAATTAGGAAACCCAAATTTTCCTTCCTAAAAACATGTTTTCTAATCCCTTATTTTGGCCTCCAAACCTAGGTTTCCAAAACCTCTTATTTCCCATATCAAAACTATATAGATTTTCAAAGCCTATTTTCTACATCAAAACTATAATTTTCCAAATCTAGGGTTTCTAAAACTTCCCTTTCCAAATCCATGCCAATTCATCCAATCTTCCATTTAGAAACAAAACCCAATCTCTCCATTTAGGAAATTAGATACAATCCTGCATTTTTGGAAACAAAATTACAGCATCTCTTTTTGGAAACAAAATCCAATTCCTTATTTTAGGAAATAGGAATCTTAATCCTTTTTTGTTTAAACCTTTCCTAACTCACTATTTCCTAATCTCATACCTTCTTAAACCTTAGGTTTCCAAACTTTAAGTTTCCTAATCTTTCCTCATTCAACCCTTTCCTAGTTCTATCCTTTTCCAAATCTTAACTCTCTAAATCTAAGTTTTCAAATCTTTCTTAAACTCAAACCTTTCCTAATTTCAAGAATTTCTAAAACTCAAACTTTGAATCCTTCTAAAATTCTAAACTTTTCAAAACTTCAAATCTTTCCAAATCTAAAGCTTTCTAAACTAAAAACTTTCTTACTTTCAAAAATTCCTTATTTCAAAACATTCCAAATTCAAAACTTTCCAATTTCAAAACTTTCTTAAAACAGAACTTCCCTAATTCAAAATATTTCCTAAATTGAAACTTTCCTAAAATGAAACTTTCCTAAAACGAAACTTTCTAATTCGAACCTTTCCTAATTTGAACTTTCCTAATCTTCCAAGTCCAATATTTGAGTTGAATCTTTCTGAATCTCAAGTCCTTCCTAAAGCCTTTCTTTCCTAAGTCTAGGTTTTCTAAAACCAAGCTTTCCAAAATCAAATCTTTTCAAATCTTCTAATCAAAATCTCTTTCTTTCAATCATACCTTCTATTTTCTATCGGACTCTTGTCCGAACTATGACTGACCTGATTCCTCCAAAAGGATACGTAGGCAACCCTCATGGGTGCGGTCAAAATCTTTTTCAAATTTCTAATTCCACAACCCTTTTCAAACTTCTATTTCTGCAACTTCCTTCAAATCTCCAATTCTACTATCTTCTTCAAGTTTTCAATTCCATAATCTATTTTTCTAATTCCGAATTTCTATTTCCAAATCTCTGTTTCCAATTTCTAAAACTTTCCAATTTCAAGTCTATCTTTTCAAATCTCTTTCAAATTAAATCAATTTCTTTTCAAATTTCTTTCCAAATCAATTTTCAAACTCTCTTTTCTTGCACTTGCATTTCATGCATCATGTCTTTTTAAACATTCTTTTTCTAAAGTGCATAGGATTGGACATTTGTTAGTTGAAGACTCTCATAGGTGAATTTATGGTAAATAGACATGTAAGTACCGCAAGGGTGGGGTAGGGTGATGGCTTAGTGCGTTTTCCCTACACGTAACCAACCTCCGAACCTAGGATCACTGTTTTCAAAGACAAAAAATGGAGTTATTTTCAAAAAAGGGCTTATATATTTTTCAAAGGTTGCCAAATAACCTGTTTTTTCTAAAAACCCTCTCTTAAGGAAGTATTTTCAAAATCGTTTTTGAAAACCCTAAGTGTAGTTTTCGGATTATGCTTAGTTTTTAGGTGACCTAATTCACCTTAATCAAGTTAGGTGGTGACTCCAAATATTTTCCAAAAGCCCTTTATTCAAGTATATTTTTAATTCAAACTTAGTCGCACTCATTCTTCTAGGAGGGTGAGTTCTAACTAGAGAGTACAGTGTTTTTTTCGCTTGTGTGTGTATTCCTCGAGTGCGAAAAATCTGGGCACGACAAGGAATACACACACAAGTGGAAAAAATACTGTACTCTCTCGTTAGAACTCATCCTTCTAGAAGAATGAGTACAACTAGGTTGGAATTGAATGTAGATTTGAATAAAGGGCTTTTAGAAAACACTTCGGAGTTGCCACCTAACTTGATTAAGGTGAGTTAGGTCACCTAAAAACTAAGCACAATCCGAAGACTACACCTAGGGTTTTTGAAAATGATTTTTGAAAATATTTCCTCAAGAGATGGTTTTTAAGAAAACAGTTTGTTTGACAACTTTTGGAAAATATTTAAGCCCTTTTTTGAAAATAACTCCATTTTGGTTTTTCGAAAACAGTGATCTAAGTTTGGAGGTTGGTTACGTGTAGGGAAGACGCACTAAGCCATTACCCTACCCCGCCCTTGTGGCACCTACATGTCTATTCAACCTAGATTTACCTATGAGAGTCTTGAACTAACAAATGTCCAATCCTATCCACTTTAGAAAAGAATTTTTAAAAGAATGATGCATGATATGCAAGTGCAAGAAAAGAGAGTCGAAAAATAGATTTGGAAATAGATTTGAAAAGAAATTGATTTGACTTTATAAGAGATTTGAAAAGATAGAATTGAAATTGGAAAGTTTTAGAAATTAGAAATAGAGATTTGAAAATAGATTTTTGGAATTGGAAACTTGAAAATAGATTATGGAATTTGGCGATTTGAAAGGAAATTATGGAAATAGAAGCTTGAAAATGGTTGTGACCGCACCCATGAGGGTTGCCTACGTATCCTTTTTGAGTAATCATGTCAGTCATAGTTTGGACAAGAGTCCGATTGAAGATTTGATTTGAAAAGAGTTTGATTTCGAAAAAGTGATTTAATTTGAACTTAGAATGGAAGATTGGAAATTGAAATTTGGAATTAAAAAAATTAAACTTTGATTTGGAAAAATAGAAAACCTAGACTTAGGAAGATAGGATTTAGGAAGGACTTGAGATTAAGAAAGATTTGACTTGACTTGGAAAAGTTTTGAGAAAAGATTTGACTCGAATGTTGGACTTGGAAGATTAGGGAAATATTAGATTTAGGAAAGGTTCGAATTAGGAAAGTTTCAAAATAGGAAAGTCTCATTTTAGGAAAGTTTCATTTTAGGAAAGTGTCATTTTAGGAAAGTTTCGATTTAGGAAAGTTACATTTGGAAAGGTATAGAATTAGGAAAGATTTGGAAGCTTAAAGTTTAAAGAAAGATTTAAAAGTTTAGACTTTGGGAAACGTATGGTTTAGGAAGGATTTGAATTAGGAAAGTTTTGGAGTTGGAAGGATGGAGATTCCTATTTCTTAAAACAAAATATTGGATTTTGTTTCTAAAAGATGCATTTTGATTTTGTTTCTAAAAATGGAGGATTGGATCTAGTTTCCTAAATGGGGAGATTGGATTTGGTTTCTTAAAAATTTGATTTGACATGGATTTGGAAGGTGAAGTTTTAGAAACCCTAGATTTGGAAGACTATAGTTTTAACGTAGAAAAGAGATTTTGGAAATATATATAGTTTTGACGTAGAAAACAAGAGGTTTTGGAAACATAGGTTTTGAAGCCAAAATAAGGGAATTGGAAATTATGTTTTTTTTGGAAGAAAAATTAGGGTTTCCTAATCGTTGGCTCTAGGGCGTAACTTGGGCTCTAAGAAAAGAGATTTTGGAAAGTGAATTTTTGGAAAGAAAATGTTTTTGGAAGTAGATCTTAAAAAGGAGTTTTTGGAAACTGAATTTTTGAAAAGAAAGTTTTTTCAAAAGGGATTTTGGAAAGCAAAACTTTGAGAGAGAGTTTTTCTAGGAAGGAGACCTAGGGAGCGTTTTTAGAAAGTGAATTTCGAAGAGAGCGTTTTGGAAAGGAATTTTTAGGAAGCGTTTTGGAAAGGAGTTTTTAGAAAGTATATAAAATATCTCACTTTCCTAAAGCGATTCTAAACATAAGAAGGTTAGAACCACTCTAAGATAATGATTTTGAAGACAACAAGGATTTGAAAATATGGACCATATTGGTCACTTTAAATGTAACACTTTCCTAAAGCAACTCTAACCATGGAAAGGCTAGAATCACCTTAGGATTGTGATTTTGAAAACAAGTTTAGAAAAAGAAGATTTTGATGCAAGTTTGGAAACAATTTTGATGAAAGCTTTTGAAAACAAGTTTAAAACAAACTTTGGAAGAATGCAGGATCATGACATGTACAATGCAAGTAGGGGTTGTGAACGTACAATGTTAAGGCTTCACCACATAATCAAGGGGGCTGAATCCACGTGCTCTCCGGTTAGACTAAAGAAAGCCCTCGACACGGTGACCTCTACTAACCTAATCCTACACATGGACCGGGAAGTCCCCTATTTCAAGCATGCAAGAAAGGGGGGGGGGGGGGAAGAAGATGGGGGTTTAAAATAGAAGAAAACCCAAGTGGGTTCGGAGGGAGAAGAGAGAGGGGGAGGATGCGTAAACTTAAATAGAGAGTCTACCTTGTGTCTTCTTTATTTTGCTTTGCTTTGCGCGCTTTGTTTTTCTTGCTTTGCTTCGGTCTTCGCTTCAGCCTTCGTCTTGATCTTCGAGAACTTGTCTTGATCTTCGAGAGTTTCGGGGTACCGCACTTCAAGTCTTCAATGGAGGTTTTGGAGACTAGTGTATGAGTGTATGAGAGTGTGTATAAGTGTATAGGAGGCTAGGGTTTGGAAAACCTAAAGAAGACTAGGGTTTAGGGAGACTACGAGCTCTGTATATTGAATAATAGGGTTTTCAGACTGAGTTTATAGACCTCTTTCACACTGGAGGAGGCTCTGTATTTATAGAGAGAAGAATGACCTGGCGCCTGTTGCAGTGGCGCCAGGCCAAAAATCCTTTTGGCGCTACTAGGAGTGGCGCTAGCCACTTAGGAAAGTTTTAAGGTAGGCAAGCAATGTATTTTCAGAAGATTTGGGTACCTGTACTAGTGACTACCATGCAATTTTTAGTTTGGCTTCACTAGGAGTGGCTCCAAAAGGTCTGGGAAGGATTTAAAGGGGCTGGAAATGACTCGGAAGGGTGGAAAAGGACAAGAACCCTTAGAATAGGGTCCCGAGAGTAATGGACTTGAAAAAGGATGTTAGAGTTTTTAGAAAGGTCGACCGGGCCATTAGGGGCAAAACGGTCAACCGGGCCGGAAAGCTACCAGGTCAGACTCAGAATGTCCCAAAAGAAGACTCAAGATTTGAAAATATTATTTAGAATGTTCCCAAAGGCTATTGGTTTGATACCCAGAGCCGGTGTAGTAAAAAAAGGCGATCGGCCTACTAGAGGCAAAACGGTCATTTTGCATCGGGTTTGCCGGAATGGACTCGGAATGATCCGAAAAGATGATGAAAGGTCGAGAATACTACAAAAAGCATTTTCAGGAGGTTACCGGTTTGATACCCAGAGTTGGTGTGGTTCCTGGGGCGTTTGAATGCCTAGGTGCAAAATGGTCATCTTGACCGGAAAGTCTCGAAATTGGCCCAAAACTAATTAGAAGGCACCTAATTATGCCGGATCGTCTCTGGGACGATCTTGGAAGGGTGGATTTACTGTTCTGTGGACTTAGGTACTATCTCAAGAAACATGCCGAAAAATGGCCCTAGGGGCAGTTTGGTCATTTCACCGGAGTGGGCTAGCATACACTGGTATTGACCTGTGTTTTGAGTGTTTTCGCCACTCTGACGGCGGTCCCGTGATGTAGGGGTTTGTTGGCAATTCCCTATATTGACTTGTTTACGAATATTTTTGCTACTCTGATGGTTGCGATATTTACGAGTACTTCCGCTACTCTCACGGTTCACGATTATTCCCGAGACTGCCTAATCTCGGGAAGCTACTAAATGGACTTAGCGCTTGAGGAATCAACTTTCTCAAAAGGCGTGCCAAAATGAACATTTCTGCATTGGCGGGCTAGCAGGTGCCAAAGGTGGACCGTTCTACCATCTCGGGGACTTGGGGTCTCTTCCCGGTCGACGGGTTTGAAGAGACTTACCGTTCCGAACAGTTCACTCGAAAACGTGTCGGACAGGATAGACTTACTGCCTCGAGGAATCAACTTTCTCGAGGGAGGGATTGGAGTTGAAATTGGAATTGGAAAGGGGACTTACCGTCTTCAAAAAGACGTGCTTGATTTGGAATTGGACCAAAACAATGCCTCCAAGGGCATTTCGATCATTTTGCCTCTATTTGGGCCCATAGGGCCCGCGAAGTGATTGATTGATGGGATTAGACTTGAAAAATTGAGTTGACTCAGAATATATCCATATCGACTTGAATACAAGTCTGGACGGACCGGAGATTGCTGAGCGAGCAAAAATGGGGTGCTTACACCCCTCTGTAGCCTAACATGTCTTTCGAGAAAGTACCAATTTCTCAAGGTAGTAAGTCCACCCCCTCCGGCTATCTCTTGATGGTCAGACACATTCAAGTTGTCAATAAAGCTAACTCCGGACTCGTTACGGTGATACCTGGTCAAAATGATCATATTGCCCCTAGGCGGCTGCATGTCTGTTGAGAAAGTACCAATTCATTAAGACAGTAAGTCCACCCCCTCCGACTGTCTCTTCACAATCTGAAACATTCAAGTTGTCAATCAACCGACTCTGGACCCGTTCTGGTGATAGTTGGTTAAAATGACTATATAGCCCTTGGGTAGCTTGGCACGTCTTTCAAAAAAGTACCAATTCCTTATGATTGTAAGTCCACCCCTTTCGACTGTCTCTTAACAGTCCAACATGTTCAAAATGCCACTTAATCCAATTCTAGTCTCATTCCGGTCAACTCTAGTGAAAATGACTATACTTTGTTAAGGTGAATTAGGTCACCTAAAACTAAGTAAAATTTGAAGACTAAACTTAGGGTTTTTGAAAAGGTTTTGGAAACTTCCTCAAGAGAGGATTTTATGGAGAAAACAGGTTGTTTGGCAACCTTTAAAAAGACTTAAGCCCTTTTTGAAAATAACTCTATTTTTGGGCTTTGAAAACAGTAATCCTAGGCTTGGAGGTTAGTTTCGTATAGCGAAAATGCACTAGGCTATCACCCTACCCCGCTCTTACAGTACGTACATGTTTATTCACCCTAGGTTCACTCAATTAGAATCTTTGATTATTCAATGTCCAATACTATCTACTTTGAAAAGAATTGTATGATGCATGATGTGCAAGTGCATGAAAAGAATTTAAAGAGAGATTTTGAAAATCTTGAATTTGGAAATCTATGATTTGGTGTAGAAAAAGAGTTTTGAAAATCCATGATTTGAGGCAAAATAGAAAGTCATGATTTTAAGAAAAGAATTAGGGTTTCCAAACCATGAATTCTAGGGCTTGACTTGGACTTCAAAACAAAGAGGTTTTGAAAAGTAGATCTTTGAAAAGAGTTTTTAGGAAGTAGACTTGCAAAACTATTTGGAAAGAGGTTTAAATATGGACTTTTACAAGTCTCTTGAATATCTCACTTTCTTAAAAGGATTCTAACCATGAAAAGATTAGAACCATTCTAGGGTTGTGATTTTGATAATAACTAGGATTTGAAATATGGACCATAATGATCACAATGAACATAAAACTTTCCTAAAACAACCCTAACCCTAGAATGGCTGAAATCATCTTAAGATTGTGGTTTTGATGAAAACAATTTGGGGTTTACACCCAAATTTTAGACCTTGATAGTCACACTGAATGTAATACTTTCCTAAAACAACCCTAACCATGGAATGGCTAAAATCAACTTAGGAGTGTGATTTTGAAAACAAGTTTGAAAGAAAAAGGTTTTGAATATAAGTTTTGAAAGAGAACTTTGATGCAACTTTGAAGACAACTTTGAATGCAACTTTGAAGATAATGTATGAACATAATAACCACAATGCAATGGGGTCATGAACATATAAGGTTAGGCTTCACCATATAATCAAGGGGCCAAACTCACACCATCTAAGGTTGAACTAGAAGATAGCCCCCAGCACGATGACCTTCAACAGTCCTTCCCTGGCATGAATAGGGGAGTCTCTTATTTCAGGCTTGAAAAAGAGGAGGTAGAAGATGGGGATTAAAATAGAAGAAAATCGACGGGGGTTAGGAGAGAGAAGAGAGAGGGGAATTGCATAAGAGTAAATAGAAAACCAACCTCGTATTCTTCTTACTTTGATTACTTTGTTTGCTTTACTTAACTTAAACTTTGAAAACTTTGAAGATGCAGCACTTGATCATCAATGGATATTTGGAGGCTTGTGTTTGAGTGTATAAGGTATATGGAGGCAAGAGTTTGAGTGTATGGAGACTAGGGCTTTAAGAAGCTTGAGAGATTTAGGGTTATGGGGAACTTCAAGTTTTGTTTTCAGACAGACAAAGTTTTTGGACTAAGTTTACGAACCCTTTTTATGCAGGGGAGGGTCTATATTTATAGGCAGTTAAAACAGGTACTAGCACCTGTTGCTGTAGCGCCAAACATTTAGGAAAGTTTTAAGACGGCAAGAAACGTATCTTTTGACCTTTGTGACACAAGGCAAAAGATTTAGATGGCTGTCCTAGTGACTACTATATAATTTTTGGCTTGGCTCCACTAGGAGTGACTCCGGAAGGTCTGAGAATGATCCAAAAGGCCGGAGATGGATAGGAACCCTTGAAAAAGTGTCCTAGAGGTAACGGATTTAAGAAACAATTCCAGAATATTTGAAAAGCTTGACTAGCCCATTAGGGGCAAAATGGTTATTTTGCAATGGGCTTACCGGAATAGCCTCGGAATGATCTGAAAAGGTGTTGGAAGGTTCAGAATACTATTAGAAGCATCCTCGAAAGGTAACCGGTTTGATACTCAAAGCCGGTGTGGTTCCCGAAGGCGATCGGATGCCGAGGGGCAAAATGGTCATTTTGACTAGATGGTCTTGGAATTGATCCGAAATTGACTGAAGGCACTTGTACATGCTAGATTGTCTTTGGGGCAATCCTGAAAGGGTGGACTTACTGCTTTGTGGGTTAGGTACTTTATTCAAAAACGCGCTAGAATGGCCCAAAAGGCAGTTTGGTCATTTTTCACTATAGTAGGCTAGCAGGCACTGGTGTTAACCTGGGTTTTGGGTGTTTTCGTCACTTTGATGGTGTGTGACGAGTTGATTTGCAAAGGTATCCTGTCCTTCGGTAAACTTGCATTGGCGAAGAGATGTGTTCGGTCCCGTGACATACGGGTTTTATTGGCAATTCCCAATGTCGACCTGTTTATGAGTGTTTCCTCTACTCTAATGGTTGTGATGTTTTGTGAGTGTTTTCGACACTCTGATGGTGTGCATTGACTCTAGAGACTATTTGATCTCGAAAAGCTGTTGGATGGTCTGATCATCTGAGGGATCAATTTTCTTGAAAGACGTGCTGGATGACGGACATTCTATATTGGTTGGCTAGTAGGCACTGGAAGGGAACCGTTCTACCATCTCGGGGACTTGGGTTCCATCCCGGTCGATATGCTTGAAGTAACTTATCATTCCGATGATTTTTTAAAAAACGTGCCGAAATGGATGAGAATATTTTAGAAAATATTTGAAGTATCTTTGAATGATTATGTGAGCATTTTGAAAACCCTTGATTTTTTGAAAAATAGAACCTTTGTTGGAAAATTTGAAAACCTTGAAAATGTGCACGGATTCTCTTGTGTTTGTCTGTGACATGTGCTTGTGATATCGTGGGGTGCTCGGTTTGTGCTTTATGGCAAAATTGTGGGCATTGTAGGGACCATTTACAAATGAGATTATGCCAAATTTGTTTTTTGAATTTTAGGAAAAAGTTAGCAAATTTTTAAGATAAAATCTTTTTGAAAGAATTGGTGCCTATTGCAGTGGTGCTAGTGGAAATTGAACCCTAGTGGTGCTAGGCCATTTATTGGCTTGGGCCCACTACTAGTGGCAACAGCCACTTAGGAAAGTTTTAAGGCTGCAAGAAATGTATCTTTTGGCCCTTGTGACCCAAGGCAAAAGATTTGGGCGCATGTTGTAGTGACAACTATGCAATTTTTAGTTTGGCTTCACTAGGAGTGACTCCAGAAGGTTCAGGAAGATCTGGAAGGCCGGAGATGGACGAGAACCCTTGAAAGAGTGTCCTGGAGGTAAGAACTTAAGAAACAATGCCAGAATATTTGAAAAGGTTGACCGACCCACTTGGGGCAAAATAGTCATTTTGCAATGGGCTTACTGAAATAGACTCGAAATGATCCGAAAGGCGTTGGAAGGTTGAGAACACTATTAAAAGCATCCTCGAAAGGTAACTGGTTTGATACCCAAAGTCGGTGTGGTTCCTAGAGGCGATCGGTTGCTTGGGGGTAAAATGGTCATTTTCATCGGATGGTCTCAGAATTGATCCGGAATTGACTGGAAGGCACTTGAACTTGCCGAATTGTCTTCGGGACAATCCTAGAAAGGTAGACTTACCACTCTAAAGACTTAGGTACTTTCTCGAGAAACGCGCCGGAGGCCTAAGGGGTAGTTTAGTCATTTTTCACCGGAGTGGGCTAGCAGGCACTAGTGTTGACTTCAGTTTTGAGTGTTTCCATCATTTTGACGGTGTGTGATAAGTTGATTTCCAAAAGAATCCCATCCTTCGATAAACGTGCCATAGCCAAGAGGCGTGTTCTGTCTCGTGACGTAATGGTTTTATTGGTAATTCCCAATGTCGATCTGTTTGTGAATGTTTTTGCCACTCTAACAGTTGCGATGTTTTATGAATGTTTTCGTCACTCTGACGGTGCACGTTCATTCCAGAGACTGCCTAATCTCGGGAAGTTACTGGATGATCTTATCATTTGAAGGATCAATTTTTTCGAAAGACCTGTCAAATAACAGATATTCTACATTAGGTTTTACATTAGCAGGCTAGCAGGTGCTAGAAGTGAATGTTCTACCATCTCGGGGACTTGGGTTCCGTCCCAGTTGACAAGTTTGAAGGGATTTATCGTTCCAAGGAGTTTTCTTAAAAAACATGCCAGACTAGATGGACTTACTGTCTGAGGGATCAACTTTCTCGAAATGCATGCCAAATTGAGAATGATTGGTCTAGATTGGAATTGAGTTGAGATTGAAATAGGGACTTACTATCTTTAGGAAGACGTGCCAACTGGAATTAGACCAAGCAATACCCCAAGGGCATTTTGATTATTTTGCCTCTATTAGGCCCGGTGGGCTCGCGAAGCGGTTGTTTGACTGGATTGAGTCTGGAAAGCCAATTTGGACTTGAATATGTCTATGTCGGTTTGAATGTAAGTCCAGTCGGGTTGGAGATTGCCTAGCGGGCAAAAATGGGGTGCTTACAGCTTCCCCTCTTTTGAAGGGATGAAATTTGAAGATTTTTTTGAAGATTGAAGTTTGAAAATGGCAAACTGGCCCAAGGGGATGGTTGAAATTGAATTTTTGGTTGAATAAAAGGCTGAACTAGCCAAAACTTGACTATGACGCCACTAGGAGTAGCGTCAGGCTTAAAAATGCTTTGGCGCCATTAGCACAGGCTTAAGAATTAAAACTAGAAAATCTTCTGGTTCGAGGATTGCTGGTTTGTGAGAAAAAACAAAAAGTTGATAGCTTTTGTCGAGTTTTTACAAGGAAGGACCCTAGACATTGAAGGAGTGAGCTTGGGGAACCTTAGAGAGTTGCTGGAAGTAGTCACTGCCGCTGAAATTGTTTTTGAAAAAGAAGATCTCGCCGGAGAACTTCAATAGGTCAGTTTTTTGTTTTGTGTTTATTTTGATGTGTAGAACTCTGTTTGAGTTGTGCAAATAGTTAAAATTGATGTTTTGATGTGCTTTGATTACTTTGGTGATGTTGTTTCTGCATTTTGATTCTCGTTTGATTGAGTTCGAGTAGTTTTGCACGTTTATGTAAAGAGTGTTTCTGCAGAAATTGGAAATTCGCTCCTACAGCTTTGGGTATTGATTTTTTGGTTATATTTTTGCATCGTGTGCCATAAAAAAATGTGTCAAAAAACTATATGAAGTTTCGTGATTTTTTAAAAACTTTTTGAATTTTTGAATTTTTAAAAAAATAGAAAAATGCTTGAAAAATAAGAAAAAAAAATAAGAAATTGATGGAACTATTTGAGTTGAGGGTTTAGAAAAATATGAGAATATTTTAAAAAATATTTGAAGTATCTTTGAATAATTTTGTGAGCATTTTGAAAACTCTTGAATTTTTAAAAAATAGAACCTTTGTTGAAAAATTTTAAAACCTTGAAAATGTGTACGGATTCTCTTGTGTTTGTTTGTGACATGTGCTTGTGATACTCTGGAGTGCACGGTTTGTGCTTTATGGTAAAATTGCAGGCATTGTAGGGACCATTTACAAATGAGATTCTACCAAATTTTGTTTGAATTTTAGGGAAAATTAAAAAATTTTTGAGATAAAATCTTTTTGAAGAAGAAAGATATAAAACCTTTGAGGGTGTAGCCTTTTTGGCGGAGAAGACCCCGAGAAACTCGGGAAGTCTTAGAATAAAACTTTTTGAAAGAAGAACTTAGGAAAATCTTTGAAAATAGAATTTTGAATAAAACTTTTGAGGGAAAAGCTTGGGATACCATTGATAATTGATTTTGAATTTAGAAAACTTCAAAATTGATAAAAACTGTGGAAGGAAGAGTTTTGAGGATTGAAACCTTGAAAATCTTTGAGGATTGATTTTGAACAAGACTTTTTGAAGGAAATAGTTTTAGAAAACCTTGAAACTTGATTGGAATAGAAACCTTTTGAAGAAGAGGCTTAGAAAAGTTTTGAGATGGATTTTGATTGAAACCTTGAGATTTGATTTTGAAAATGACTTTAGGCCTTGATTTGAAAATAGCTTTTGGAAGGAAACATTAAGGAACCTTAGGAATTGATTTTGAAGTTAAACTTTTGAAGGAAAAAGTTTAAGAAACTTGACGATTGATAGAATGGGCTTTGAAAATAAACTTTTGAAGAAAAAAGTTAGGAAACCTTTGAGAATTGATTTTTGAAAATAAACTTTTGAAGGAAAAAGTTTAAGAAACCTTTTGAGTTGTTTTGAGTAGACTCTATTGAGACTTGTGTCATTCATTCTTTTCCTTGCTCTCTTTTTCTGTACCTTTAATCTTTTTGAATTGTATATACCATATATTGATATCTTTACCTTGATTTGACTTTCAGGATGGCTGATGCCAGTGACGATAGTTTTGAGAGAAGGCGCTGGTTCGAAAAGGGGGCTCGCACGGATTTCGTTGGCAATTCTAGCCATTCCAGAGGTAGTTGAAGATCAGTTGGTAGGACGTCTTCTAGTCAGAGTGGGAGGGGGAGTATGCCTCCAGTTGACCCTTTTCCTCCTATCAAGCCGGCTTTTCAGGGAGAGATGGATGCTGAGGGGGAGGCATCGGGCCTAAGAGACCGTGTGACTAGTTACGAGCAAGCCTCTACTAGGCGGAGGTAGACAGATGCAGATTTAGGGGATCTAGAAGTACCAGAAATTCCTCCATTAGGGGACTTTGTCCATCATCCCAGTGTACATTCTCGGTAGCACTTGCCCCCTCCTTGTGTACATACATCATTTAGAGGGGCCATCCATTGGGCTTTCAGCAGCATGCATCAGATTGCTCCATCCTACCATGCCCTTTTAGTGGAGATTGGGTTCAGTGCATTCATGGGATTATAGGCAAACCGCCTGAACCACTATTTCGTATTAGCATTGATCGAGAGATGGTTCGGCGAGATAGGGACCTTCCACTTTGTGGGCTTTGAGCTGGGTCCTACTCCGTTGGATTGGGCCATTTTCATAGGGCTTTTTTTTGTTGGCTGTTAGATCTCCCCGCAGCCAGTTAATAGAGCCGAGACTTGTGCTTTGTTGGACTTGCCACCTCTTGATCGTTTAGCTTTTCTTGTGTCCTAGCTTAGTTGGGATGAGGGCCCCTTCTCTGTTGAGCCACCCCCTACGCGACGAGACATTATGAGGCGACGGCTGGTTTTGTACATAGTTTTTAGCTGCTTTTGCAACACTAACAAGTCGATCATCCCTTTCGGATTGTTGAGTATGGTAGTTGACCTGGGAGCCTTGTCAAAGCTGGACTAGGGTTCTTTCTCCTTTGGTTGCTTCCTCAGATCCATGCGGGTCTAGACTTCCTCTCACTGGGGTAGTGTGACTGGATTTTGGCTCTTTCTGCTCAGGTGGAGCTATAAGTACTTGCTCGTCTGCCATCCAAAGGTAGTAGAGGCTGACCTTTATGCTCGGGCCTTGAGATGGGCTCGTGATCATGTGGCCCACTGATCTAAGATCACCGACTTCATGATGATGCAGGCAAACCTAGAGTTGATTGAGGTGAGAGATGTGACTTGGCCGCCCTTTGTTGGATCAGTTCATTATGAGGTAGTCAGGTATCTAGTCCCATGTCTTTGTCGAGGATTTCTTTTCTCAGTGATGAGTCCTCGATGTCCTATCTAGGAGACTAGCATTGGTGTTAGTTCCACGAGAAGTTTCAGTCGGCTAGGGATCCAATTGGATATATGTTCGGAGCTTTGGTCGAGGGAGTTCCTATTTCGTACTGGGATCATCAGCTGGGTGCTGGTTTTTTGCTTCCTCCAGAGATTGACTACGCCACAAATTTTGGGGCTCACTCCATAGGTGCCTTCACCTAGTTTGAGGTGGTGGTCAGAGGTCATGCTGTTAGGCAATAGGTAGTTGACTTGTGGCATCGGGCTGGATGATATGTGCCTCTAGCTGAGTTTGCTATCATGAGGGATCAGAGAGACTGGTACCAGACCAAGAGAGACCATTTCCTGATGGAGAGGGACCAATACTAGGCTGAGGTAGCTACTTTGATCGCATGGTTGGCTCAGATGGGAGATAGCGGGGTATGTTATCCTCTCTCTCTTTTTGTTTTGGCGTTGTTTAGTTATTCATCTACTTTGTTGATTCAAGCTCTTTCTTCTTGTAGGATGTTGATGCTTCTAGTAGTCATTTACCTCCTCCTAAGCCATGTTTTGGAGGTTTTTGACCCTGATATTGATTTTGACCCTTAATGGGTGCCCTTTGTCATAGAATCGGCTTTCCTTCTGCACCATGTCCAGGACATGGATTTTAATTCTTTTGTCAATCCATTTTATTTGTAATCTTTAAACATGATGGATGTTTATAATTTAGATAGCTATATATATAGATAGAGATAATGCTGATGATGTATGTTTATTACATGTTTTAGATATGATATTAAATTGCATTGGTAACTTTTCAGGGGTTTGGCCTCTCCTTTGGCTCAACCTACCTTGATCGGATGATAGCATTTTGTATCTTTCTCATCTTTTTGATTGACTCCAACTTTCTACTTTGGGTTAGTGTTTGGGATTATTTGGCTTGAACTCTCAACTCTCGAGGGCTTAGGCAACAACTTACCTGAACTTTAGCAAAGCGATAACTAACCAGTCTTTCAATCTGAGGAGGCTTTGTTTTAGGACTGTGATGTAGACTAAGTTATGGGGTTTTGAGAATCAAATGGATATGTAGGCTCAAATTTGATGTTTTTTTTTGGTAGGATTTAGATCCACACCATCCTTGGTCGGTCCTCTAGCGGGGGTTCGTCCCTTACTATTCTTCCTTCGCCTCGGCAATATGTCCGGCTTATTAGATCAAGTAATCCATTTTCAATCAGAGTGGACTTTAATAGGGTTTTAATGTAGGCCATGGTTCTAGGCTTTTGTAAGAAAGGTAAAGGCTCAAACCTACTACTTCTACTGGGCTTCCTTATTGCCTAGGATCACCTTTAGATTTTCGTTCTTGCCTTTTATTACATGCTTTTCAAGATGGCATGAAATGAGTCGTCCTTTCTTGTGGCTTGCCTGTTGACCTTCTAATTTTGTTTCTTTGCTTGCTTCTTGATTGCTCTTCCTTTTTGCTTTTTTTTTTTTTGTGAGGTGGATACTTCTACAATTCCTTTCTCTTAGATTTTCTCTTAGTGCTGTCGTGCCCTGATTTTTCGCACTTGAGAAAAACACGCGTAAGTGGGAAAAACATGCTACTCTCTCGGTAGAACTCATCCTTCTAGAAGGACGAGTGCGATTTGGATTGAATTAGAAATTGATTTGAATAAGGGCTTTTGGAAATATTTTGGAGTCATTACCTAACTTGATTAACATGAGTCAGGTCACCTAAAACTAAGTGTAATTCAAAGATTAAACTTAAGATTTTTGAAATGGTTTTGAAAACTTCCTTAAAAGAGCGTTTTTAAGAAAATAGATTGTTTGGAAACCTTTGAAAAGATTTAATCCCTTTTTGAAATAACTCCGTTTTGGTCTTTGAAAACAGTAATTCTAAGTTCGGAGGTTGGTTACGTGTAGAGAAGATGTACTAAGATTATCACCTCACCCCACCCTTGCAGTACCTATATGTCTATTCACCCTAGGTTCACTCATTTAGAATCTTTAATTAACAAATGTCCAATACTATCCACTTCGAAAAGAGTTTCTAGAAACAAATTTGATATGATACATGACATGCAAGTTCAAGAAAAAGATTTGATTTTGTAGACTTGATTTGAAATTTGAAAGAAGGTTTTGGAAATTAGAAATAGATTATGAAAGTAGAGATTTGAAAATAGAGTTTAGAATTAGAAACTTAAAATAGATTATAGAAATGAAAGTTTTTAAAAAAATTGTAGAATTAAAAATTTGAAAAAAGGTTGAGAGAATTGAACACTTGAAAAAGGTTGTGACCATAGCCATGAGGGTTGCTTATGTATCCCTTTGTTGGGAATCAGATCAGTCATAGTTCAGATAAGAGTTTGATTGAAAATAGACAGTTTTAAGTTTTTGAAAAGTTTGACTTGAAAAGGTTTGATTTGAAAAGAGTTTGATTTGAAAAGTGTTTGATTTGGAATAGAAGATTTGGAATAGAAGATTTGAAATTGAAATTTGACTTGTTGATCTTAGACTTACTATTGAACTTGGAAAAGGGTTTGAACTTTGAGAGAGAACTTGGAATTGATTTGGGAAAGAAGGAGTTGAGTTTTGAAAACATTTTGACTTAGATTGAAGTTGGAAAGCCATCTTGGTTTAGAAAGGAGTTTTAGAAAAGAGTTGAAACTTCCTAACTTAGTATTAGGATTGAACTAGGGTTTAGGCCTCCTAGGATTTTGGTAACCTAGGGTTGGAGCATGTAATTGAATTGGGAAGATTTGATTTGGATTTGAAAAGTTTGATTTTAGAGGTTTTGATTTTAGAAAACTTAGAATTAAGAAAGATGAGATTTAGAATAGATTGAAAAGGATATGATTTGATTTAAAAACACTCAACTTAGAATGATTTGGGAAGTTAGGGTTTATGAAAGATTGGATTTCAGAAAGCTTAGAATTAGAAACGTTTCAAAATAAGAAAGTTTCATTTTAGAAAAGTTTCCATTATAGGAAAATTTTCAATTTAGGAAAGAGTTGGTTTTGGAAAGATTCGAATTTGGAAAGTTTTAGAAGTTTGAATTTATGAAGTGTTTGAAAGCTTAGATTTAGGGAAGGTTTGAAAGTTTAGAATTAGGAAATATTAGAATTATGAAATATTTGATTCCTATTTCCTAAAGTTATAGATTAGATTTTATTTTCAAAAGTTGATGATTTGATTTTGTTTCCGAAATTTGAGGATTTGATTTGGTTTCCTAAATTGGAAGATTTGGTTTAGTTTCCTAAACTAAAAGATTTGATTTGACATGGAATTGGAAAGGTTGAGTTTTGGAAATTTGGGATTTGAAAATCTATGATTTGGTGGAAAAAATAGGTTTTGAAAAGCTAAGATTTGATATAGAAGATAGTCTTTGGAAATCTATAATTTGGAGCAAAATAGGAAGTCATAATTTTAGAAATGGGAACTAGGGTTTCCTAACCATGAATTCTAAGATTTCACTTGGACTCCAAGAAAAAAGAGTTTTTGGAAAGAAGATATTTGAAAAAGAGTTTTTTAGAAAGTAGACTTCTGAAAGGAGTTTTTAGGAAAGACATTTTGAAAACAATTTTTTAGGAAGCAGTTTGAATATGAAGTTTTGAATATCTCACTTTCCTAAAATGATTCTAACCATGAAAGGATTAGAACCATTCTAGGATTGTGATTTTGAAAACAATAATTATTTTAAAATATGGACCAATATGATCACATTGAGTATCACCCTTTCCTAAAACAACCCTAACCATATAATGACTAGAATCATCTTAAGATTGTGGTTTCGATGAAAACAAATTAGGGTTCACACCCACAAAATGGACTTTTATGGCCATAATGAATATAACACTTTCCTAAAATAACCTTAACCATGGAATGACTAGAATTACTTTAGGATTGTGATTTTGAAACCAAGTTTAAAAAAGAAGATTTTGAATGCAAGTTTGAAAATAACTTTGAAAAAAAATTTGAATACATGTATGAATATGATATGCATAATGCAAGAAGGGACGAGAACATATAAGGCTAGGCTTCACCACATAATCAAGGCGGCCGAACCCATACCATCAAGGATTGAATTTGAAGAAAGCCCCCAACATGATGACCTTCAACAATTCTTCCTTGTCATGAATCGGGGAGTCCCTTGTTTCAAGCATGCAAGAAAGGGAGGTAGAAGATGGGGGATTAAAATAGAAAAAAACACAAGTGGGTTCGGAGGGAGAAGAGAGAGGGAAAAATTACATAAAAGTAAATTGAAAGCCTACATTGTCTTCTTCTTGCTTTGCTTTCTTTGTTTGTTTTGCTTTACTTAGACTTTGAGAACCTTGAAGTTATAGCACTTTGAGTCTTTAATGGAGGCGTTGGAGGCTTGTGTTTGAGTGTAGAAGGTGTATAGAGACTAGGGTTCAAGTGTATAGACGCTAGTGCTTGAATAGGCTAGAGAGGGCTTGGGTTTAGAGAGGCTTCGAGATTTGGATTTCGAGAGACAACATTTTTGGACTGAGTTTGCAGACACTTTTCATACAGGGGGAAGGTTTATATTTATAGACAACTAAATGACTTGGCGCCTATTGCAGTGGCGTCAGACCATTTACTGGCTTGGCTCCAAGCCAATAAATGGCCTAGTGCTAGCCACTTAGAAAAGTTTTAAGGTAGTAAGAAACATATTTTTCGACCCTTGATACGCAAGGCAAGAGATTTGGGGGCCTGTCATAGTGACTACCATGTAATTTTTGACTTGGCTCCACTAGAACTAACTTTGGAAAGTTTGGGAATGATCTGGAACGTTTCGAGTAACCAGATTTGGCTAGGAATGGACAAGAACTCTCAAAAGAGTGTCTCGGAAGTAATTGGCTTGAGAAACAATGTTGGAATAGTTGAAAAGGTTGACCAGCCCACCAGAGATGAAATGGTTAATTGAACGAAAAAAACTCTAGAATGGACTTGGAGTGACCCGTGAAAAGTCTTGAAGGTTAGAAATACTGTTGGGAGTGTTTCGAAGGGTTTTCAGTTTGATACTTGGAGCTGGTGTGATTGGAAAAGGCAACTAGCCCGCTAAGGGCAAAACGGTCATTTTACACCGGTCTTGCCAGAATGAACTCGAAATGATCCAAAAAGGTGTTAGAAGTTTGAGAATACTATTAGAAGCTTCCTTGGAAGTTTATCGATTTGATATCCAGAGCCGGTGTGGTTCCCGGAGGTAATCGGATGCCTAAGGGCAAAATGATAATTTTGACCAAATGGTCTCGGAATTGATCTGGAACTGACTATAAGCCCCTCAAACATGCTAAATTATCTTTGGGACAATCTTAGAAAGGTGGACTTACCGCTTTAAGGACTTAGGTACTTTCTCGAGAAGCGTGCCAAAAAAGGCTCAACGGTCAGTTTGGTCATTTTTCACCGGAGTGGGCTAGTAGGCACTGTTGTTGACTCAGGTTTTGAGTGTTTTTACCACTCTGACTGTGCGTGACGAGTTGGTTTCCAAAGTTATCCCATCCTTTGGTAAACATATCACAGTCAAGAGGCGTGTTTGGTCCCGTGACATAGGGATTTTGTTGGCAATTCCCAATGTCGACATGTTTACGAGTGTTTCTGCCACTCTAACGATTGCAATGTTTGCGAGTATTTTTGCCACTCTGACGGGTTGCGTTCATTCCGAAGACTACCTGATCTCAGGAAGCTGCTAGATAGACTTGTAGTCTGAAGAATTAACTTTCTCGATAGACGTATCAGATAATGGACATTCTACATTGGTAGGCTAGCAGGCATTAGAAGTGAATAATTCTACCATCTTGGGGACTTGGGTTCCGTCTCGGTCAACGGGTTTGAAGGGACTTACCACTCTGAGGAGTTTTCTTGGTAAACATGTCGGACTAGATGGACTTACTGTTTGAGGGATCAACTTTCTCAAAAGACGTGTTGGTTTGAGTTTGATTAGTCTGGACTGGAATTAAAACTGGAATTGAGGTTGAAATAGGAACTTACCATCTTTAAGAAGACATGCCGACTAGAATTAGACCAAGCAATGTTGCAAGGGCATTTTAGTCATTTTGCCTCTATTAGGCCCACAAGTAAAGCGATTGATTGACTGGATTGAGTTTGGAAGACAAGTTTGGACTTGAATGTGTCTGTATTAGCTTGAATGTGAGTTTGGTCGGGCTGGAGATTGCCGAGCAGGCAAAAATGAGGTGCTTACACGTGTATCATTCTAACACATTGTGGGTGGTGATCCCTAGGTTGGGGTTTTCTTGGAGGGAAACATAACTAGCTCAACGGGTTTGATAATGGTTTCTTTTAACCGTATGGGAAATGAAATGAGGGCCCCTTTTCATTTTAAACTACATTGCTTGATCTATAGAGCCTTCACACTTGCTTAGCTTAATGGAAGACCAGTGACATTCTTTGTTGAGTCCTCAGTTATCTATCTGCTCCATTATAGGGGGATGGTTTTGGATCGGGGTTGACAATAAATTTTTTACTTTCTACGAGGCACTAGTGGGTTAAGCAAAGGGAATATATATATTATTTTTTTGAAAAAAGAAGGATGGCTCATCTTCATTTTGATAGTTTGGCTATTCATTGCTTAGCTTCCGTGTCCCATAAGTGCAGCTTTTGGGTTATTTCCTTAATTATCCTTATCCTCTCTCTTTTTCAAAAATTTGATCATTCAGCGAATGGTTAACTTATGTTATCACACCCTTTAAGTCAGAGCTTCCACAAGATAGAATGCACCCCTTATCTTTGAAGCATTCACTATTCATAAGAATATGAGATAACAACATTTGAATGAAAAACTATCTTTTTTTTATTTTAGGTGAAAAGCATAGAGTTCTCATAAGAATGAAAATGCAGACATAAATGGAAAGTAATAGGGATAGGAAAAAAGTGGGTGAGATCGACGCTCTTTTGTACGCTTTTGTGGAGAGCCCTTCGAGTAGGGTTTTGGGATGATGCCCACATTTTTGATACTCCATCCATCATCGGAATCCTTGGCCAAGGCAAGGTAGGCAGAGTCTTTTTCAGGGCTCTGGGCAAGTTGGTTTCAATGGTGCAGCTATCAGCTTTATTGGCCCCCTTGTTTTCCTTTGTTACCTTTTCGGCTTCTCCGAGAAACAGGTTAGCTAGCTCACCTCCTTCCAGCTCGAATGGCTCCTCCAATGCTTTTTGCTCCTTAAAGCCCCAATCCATGTCTTTATAGTTAAATTCAATCGCGGGCTATGGGTTCTCTAATAGGTGGTGCCCAACTTTGGCATACTTAGGGTGCAAGAACTCATTGCCCCAACCATCAGCAGTCATGTCTCTGGTGGGGATCTCCTCCAGGGGTATGGATTCCTCAAATGGCCAGTTAGAGGGGTCATGTATTTCATTTGGATTGTGGAGATAGATTGGGCATGCTGAGAATTCCTCCTCCCAGTTGCTCTCTTCATCGGTCTCCTAATCTCCCTCGTAATCTTCGATCATGACCTTTTCCATCCCATCATCCTCTTCTATTTCTTCCTATATTAGGTTAACAGTGTGGTTCGACAGAGGATTTGTGGTAATGTTGGGGGCATGAGTAGGGTTCACCGATTGTATGGCAATAATTTTATTGTTTATCAGGTCTTGAATCTTGTGCTTGAGGGAGAAGTAGCTTTCAGTGTCATGCTCTTGGCCGCCTGAATGGTACTCGCAAGTGAGGGTGCCATTGAAGGTTAGAGATAGAGGGCTTGGTGTCGCGCCCAGATTTTTTGCACTCGAGGAATACACACACAAGTGGAAAAAACACTTTACTCTCTCGTTAGAACTCACCCTCCTAAAAGAATGAGTGCGACTAGGTTTGAATTGAAAAATTGGTTTTGAATAAAGGGCTTTTGAAAAAGATTCGGAGTCGCCACCTAACTTGATTAAGGTGAGTTAGGTCACCTAAAAACTAAGAATAATCCGAAGACTACACTTAGGGTTTTTGGAAAACGATTTGAAAATATCTCCTCAACAGAGGGTTTTTAGGAAAACAGGTTGTTTGGCAATCTTCGGAAAATATTTAGCCCTTTTTAGAAAAATAACTCCGTTTTGGCCTTTCAAATCAGTGATCCTAAGTTCGGAGGTTAGTTACGTGTAGGGAAGACGCACTAAGCTATCACCCTACCCCGCCCTTTCGGTACCTACATGTCAATCTACCCTAGATTCACCTATGAGAGTCTTCAACTAACTATCGTTCAATCCTATCCACTTTGAAAAACAATGCTTGAAAAGAAACTGACATGATGCATAGTATGCAAGTGTAAGGAATGAGAATTGAAAAATAGATTTGAAAAGAGATTGATTTGATTTGAAAATTGAAATTGAAAGTAGAAGTTTGGAAATAGAAATTTTGAAATTGGAATTTTGAAAATAAATTGGAATTTGAGATTTGGAAAGATTTTGGAAACCGCACCCATGAGGGTGGAATTGAAAGTTTGAAAAGTATTGTGACCGCACCTATGAAGGTTGCCTACGTATCCCTTTGAGGGAATCAGGTCAGTCGTAGTTCGGACCGGAGTCCGATTGAAAATAGAAGGTTTGATTTGAAAAGAGATTGAATTGAAAATTGAATTTGACTTGAAATTAGAGGAGGAGATTAAAAATTGAAATTGAGAAGATTGGACTTTGATTTGAAGAGATAAATTTTGGAAAGACTTGGTTTTGGAAAGATGGAGGTTTAGGAAACCTAGACTTAGGAAAAGGTAGGAGACCTAGGAAAGACTTGAGAATTTAAGAAAAATTGAATTTAGGAAAGGTTTGAATTAGGAAAGGCCCGATTTAGGAAAGCTTCGAATTTGGAAAGTTTCATTTTTGGAAAGTTCTGAGTTGTGAATTAGGAAAGTTTTGGTTTAGGAAAGTTTCAACTTAGGAAAGTTTTGAATTAGGAAAGTTTTCAAATTAGGAGAGTTTCGAAATTAAGAAAGTTTTGAAATTAGGAAAGTTTTGAATTAAGAAAGTTTCGAATTTAGAAATGTTTGAAAAAGGGAAGTTTCGATTTTGGAAAGTTTTGAAAACAAGGAAGTTTTGAAAATAAGAAAGTTTCGTTTTGGGAAATGTTTGAAAAAGGAAAGTTTTCAATGTAGGAAATGTTTGAATCAAGAAAGTTTCAACTTAAGAAAGTCTTAAATTAAGAAAGCTTTGAGTTTAGAAAAGTCTTAGATTTGGAAAGATTTTGAAGTTTAGGAAAGTTTAGAGTTTAGAAAGATTTGAAATTTAGAAAGCTTAAGATTTAGAGAGTTTTAGAATTTGAATTTTAGAAAGTTTTGAAATTAGGAGAGGCTTGAGTTTAGGAAAGGTTTGAAAACTTAGGTTTAAGAAGTTAAGATTTGAAAAGAGGGTAGAATTAGGAAAGGGTTGAATTAGGGAAAATTTGAAAGTTGAGTTTTAAAATTTAGGAAAGATTTTTATGTTCAAGTTTAGGAAACTTAAGATTTAGGAAAACGGAAGTTTAGGAAGGATTTGAATTAGGAAAGGTTTGGATTAAGAAGGGATTGGATTTGGTTTCTAAAAGAGAAAGGTTGGATTTTGTTTCCAAAAACGGAGGACGGGATCTAGTTTCCTAAACGGGGAGATTGGATTTAGGAAGGATTTGGAAAAGGAGATTCTAGAAACCTTAGATTTGGAAAATTATAGTTTTGACATAGAAAATAGGTTTTGGAAACATGTATAGTTTTGATGTAGAAAACAAAAGATTTTAGAAACCTAGGTTTGGGGCAAAGTTTGAAAACCATGTTTTTGGGAAGAAAATTTAGGGTTTCCTAATTGTGGGTTCTAGGGCTTGACTTGGGCTCTAAGGAAAGAGTTTGTGGAAAGTGCGTTTTTGGAAACGAAGGTTTTCTGGAAGGGGAATCCTAGGGAGGAGTTTTTGGAAAGTGTGTTTGAAGAGAGTTTGTGGAAAGAGATTTTAAAGAGAGGGAGTTTTTGGAAAGCATGTTTTTGGAGACGTAGATTTTAGAAGGAAAATCCTAAAGGGGAATTTCTAGAAGGAAGATTTTGGAAAGAGAGTTTTTTAGAAAGATTTTTGGAAGAGGTTGTTGGAGAGAGAGTTTTTTAGAAAGGTTTTTGGAGAGAGTTTTTAGGAAGGTGAATTTAGGGAGTATTTTGAGAAAGTGAATTTTGAGGAAAAGATTTTGGAGAGGAGTTGAAAAAGAGAGTTTTGAAAAATAGATTTTGGAAGGGAGTTTTTGAAAACAATTTTGGAGAGGAAAGCTTTAGGAAAGTATGTTGGAAAAGAGGTTTTTAGGAAGAGATTTTAAAGAGAGAGTTTTTGAAATGTATGAAAACGTCTCACTTTTCTAAAGCGATTCTAGCCATACGAAGGCTAGAACCACTTTAAGAAAGTGGTTTTGGAAAACAATAAGATTTGGAAATATAGACCAAAATGGTCCCTTTTAATGTAACACTTTCCTAAAGCAACCCTAGCCATGGAAAGGCTAGAATCACCCTAGAATTGTGATTTTGAAAACATATTTTTGAAAAAGAGATTTTGATGCAATTTTGAAAACAAGTTTGAAAACGTTTTGAAAAACAACTTTGAAAACAATTTTTGGGAAATGCAAGACTATGATATGCACAATGCAATTTGCGGTCGTGAACATACAAGGCTAAGGCTTCACCACAAAACCAAGGGGGCCGGACCCACGTGGTCTCTAGTTAGACTGGAAGAAAGCCCCCGACACGGTGACTCTCCGACAGTCTAATCCTACACATGGACCGGGAGTCCTCTTGTTTCAAGCATGCAAAGAAAGGGGGGGAAAGAGATGGGGGATTAAAATAGAGAAAACCCAAGTGGGTTGGAGAGAGAAGAGAGAGGAGGGAAGTGCAGAAAATTAAAGAGAAAACCTACTGTATGTCTTCTTTATTTTGCGCGCCGCGCTGTCTTCGGTCTTTGGTCTTCGGTCTTTGTCTTGATCTTCACCTTCAGCCTTCAAGAGTTGTCTTCAAGCTTTGGATGGCAGCTCTTCAAGTTTTCAAAGGATGGTTGAAGGCTAGGGTATGAGTGTATGGGGGTGTGTATGAGTGTATAGGAGACTAGGGTTTGTATAGGGGCTAGGGTTTGTGTATAGTGGCTAGGGTTTTTGGGAAAACCTAGGGAGGCTAGGGTTTTGGAGGTGCTCGAACTCTGTATATCGAAATATAGGATTTTTAGGTTAAGTTTTCAGACCCCTTTCACGTTGAATGAGGCTCTATATTTATAGAGTGAGGACAAACCTGGCGCCTGTTGCAGTGGTGCCAGGGTAAACTTTACACTGGCGCCACTAGGAGTGGTGCCAGGCCATTTTTTGGCTTAGCGCCACTACTAGTGGCGCCAGCCAATTAGGAAAGGTTTAAGGTCGGCAAGCAACATATCTTTGACTAGATTTGGGCGCCTGTACTATTGACTACCATGTAATTTCTAGCCTGACTTCACTAGGAGTGACTCCGGAAAGTCCGGGAATGATTTGAAGAAGCCGGGAATGACCTGGGAGGCCGAAAAGGAGCAGGAACACTTAAAATAGTGTCCTGGAGGTATTTGACTCGAAAAATGGGTACGAGTTGTGTCGGAAAGGTTGACCGGGCCTTTAGGGGCAAAACGGTCACTCGGATCGGGAAGCTGCCGGGACGGACTCGGACTGTTCCGAAAGAAGACTTGGGATCTGGAAACATTATTTAGAATGTTCCCAGAGGTTTCTGGTTTGATTCCCAGGGCCGGCGTGGTCGGAAAAGGAGATCGGCCCACCAGGGGCAAAACGGTCATTTCATACCGGGTTGGCCGGAACTGACTCGGAATGATCCGGAAAGGTATGGAGAGGTTGAGAACATTATAAAAAGTAGTCTCAGGAGGTTACCGGTTTAATACCCAGAGCCGGTGTGGTCGGAAAAGGAGACCGGCCCATCAGGGGCAAAACGGTCATTTTGTACCGGGTTGGCCGGAACTGATTCGGAATGATCCGGAAAGATAAAGGAAGGTTGAGAATACTATAAAAGTTAGTCTCAAGAGGTTACTGGTTTGATACCCAGAGCCGGTGTGGTTCCCGGGGCATTCGGATGCTTAGGGGCAAAATGGTCATCTTGACCGGAAGTCTCGGAAAAGGTCCTAAGGGTAGTCTGGTCATTTTTCACCGAAGTGAGCTAACAGACACGGGTGTTGACCTAGGTTTTGAGTATTTTCGCCACTCTAACGGTGTGAGTATTTCCGTTACTCGAACGGGGTTGAGTATTTCCGCTACTTGGACGGGGTTGATGATTTGGGAGTATTTCTGCTACTCGGACGGGGTTGATGATTTGGGAGTATTTCCCCTACTCGGACGGGGTTGAGTATTTCTGCTACTCGGAGGTTGATGATTTGTGAGTATTTTCGATACTCTAACGGCTTTGTGAGTAGTTTTGCTACTCGGACCGTCTCAAGGAATAAACTGTCTCGAGAGAGGGATTGGAAATGGGTCTTATCATTTCCGAAGAGACGTGCCTAGATTGGGACCGCCCCGAGGAATAAACTGTCTCGAGAGAGGGATTGGAAAGGGGTCTTACCGTCTCCGAAGAGACGTGCCTGGATTGTGAGTGTTTCCGCCACTCTAACGGTTTTGTGAGTACTTCCGCTACTCTAACAGTTTTGTGAGTATTTCCGCTACTCTAACGGTTTTGTGAGTAGTTTTGCTACTTGGACCGGCCCGAGGAATAAACTGTCTCGAGAGAGGGATTGGAATTGGAATAAGAAAGGACAATGCCCCTAAGGGCATTTTGGTTATTTTGCCTCTATTTGGGCCTGACAGGCCCGCGAAGCGATGGAAAGACGGAATTTGGACCTAGAGAATTGGTTTCGATTGGAATATGCCCAAAATGACTTGAAAACAAGTCTGGACGGAGTGTAGACTACCGAGCGGTCAAAAATGGGGTGTTTACACTTGGCAATGGACGAGTTAGTATGGGCTTCGGTATTTTGTTCTTTAAGAGGTTATGGTAGGCTTTTATCTGGGTATAGGCTAAGGTATCAAAGGTGCGAATATGTCGGACCGCCCTATTGAAGTTAGGACACGCCTTAACAAGGCCAATGTTAGGTGCCTACGCGGGTATAGTTAAGGTGGGAATGAGTAAGATAGGATGTGACTAGAGTGGTGGATGGTATTGGAGTGGTTGAATAGGCAAGATGGCAGACACCTAACTCTTCTTCTTGATTATCCCCTTTGCAATAGGCACCTTTTTGGCTATGTTTGCAGAACTTTTTTCCCAGTTTTTGTATAAGGATCCATAATCCTTCCTGTCTTGAGGCCGTTCTCTATCAGCTCCCCTTGTATGATAAGCTTAGTGAAGCTTTTCCCCACACTCGTGCAGAGCGTTTCATAGTATATGCCTTAAAAAGTATGTATGAATAGTTACACATACTCTTTCTCTTCCGAAGGGGGATTAACTGGTGCAGTTGCTTCTCTCCATCTAAGGGCATAACTCTTGAAGCTTTTTATCTCTCCCTTACTTATTGTCATTAAGGACCACCAGTCAGAAGTGAGTTCTATGTTATGACGATATTGGGCTTTGAATGCATTGACCAGTTCGATCCAAGTTATGATCTTCCTCAGATCAAGTTGAGCAAACCATTGCAGGGCGAACCCAGTGAGACTATGTTGGAATAGTTGTATGAGGAGTTTTGGATCATTCCCATGACCACTCAATGTCCTAACATAAAGGTGAAGGTGGACAATAGGGTTACCGGTGCCATCATACTTCTGAAAATCAGGCATTTTGAACTTGGCAGGTCTTGGATGACCCTAGAAGAAGCACAGTTCATCATAGGAGGCAAGCCTAACGGTGTCATGGCCATGAAGGCTTTGCAATGAATCTTCCAACCCTTAAATTTTTAAATTGAGAGAGTTTAAGAAAGTTCTTTTCATAGCAGGCTAGAGCAGTATAGTTTCCCCTTCTTTAGTGTTGGCCCGCTTGGAATCCTCCTTGGTTTTTCTTGTAGTGTCAGATGAAGCACAATCCTTGGGTTGACAGGTTCAGAGTCATTGGGAAAAACCATGGATGATAATGGGGCTGAAGAACCATCTTTTATTGCCATGGCTTGGATGAGCTTGAAAATTTTTGCAAATCTTATTTCTCATCTCGTTTACTTCTTCTCATGAGACTGGGGAGGTCTCATTAGCGTTGGCTGCCATTAGTAAAGCTCTTTATCGGGTAATGATGGGGTCTCTAGGTGGACGCTGATCTTTCTTAGGAGTAATGATGACTTTCTATGGTGTAGTCTCTGCGAAAGGAAAAGAAAGAAAAAAGAAAATAAGGACATAAGTCACGAGTTAGTGTTTGATATTTAAAAAGCTTTATGCGATGTATGTCTTAGAGGTGTCCCTTCTTGTGAGGCAGACTAAGCATGATATATTTGGCTAACTTTTTGGAGATAGGAGGTTTGCCCCTGTATGAAGATACTTTACCGTTGATTGAGGACATACATTCATTCATTTATATTGCTTACGGAAAGTAGAAGAGTACATTCAACCTTGAGTTTAAAATACAAGAGAATCGAAGTACATTTTAATAGGGAAAGGAGAAAGATTTTCCTTGGGACCTCCCCCTATCTACTTTTACATTTGAGATCTTAAACTACTCTTGAGTCTTTGGCTTTGCCTTTTTTGAGTTTGATGTTGAGGAGGTCATTGAGAGACCTTGCTGTTTGATTGTCCCTTGTCTTCTTGGCAACATGGGAACCTTTTTTTGAGTTTGATTGTCCCTTGAGAGGGCCTCTCTTTATGGAATGACTTAAAATGTATGCCATGAGTGCTTAGGGTTGCATGGGAACCTTTAGGATATCGGTAGGTTTTATGCAAGGGAGAGTGATCTTGGTGTCACTCTCTATGGGCTGATCATATGCATGAGAATGTAGTGCCTCGAGTTACTTTAGAACTCTTATATTGAAATGGAGTATTGAATGCATGCATGTATATGCCAAGAGTATAGATAGAGAGAATGCATTTGTAAAGTAAATATGTATGCATGAGTATTTATACAAGCATGATAACAACAGAAATAAACAGAGATAAAAGAGAGTAAAACAGTCACCCTTTCCTCCATGATTTTGAAATTGACGTGCATGTCTTAAATCTGGAAGATGTTCGGCTATGCATGGTTTCTACATGAGCATGAGGTTAAGGGTTTAGTAATGCTTCCTAAAATGCTCGGTTCCTGAATCTTCAAACATAGGCCCACTCCCAGAGGTGATGCCATTGTAGGTTAGTGATCCAAGCGGGGAAACCATTAAGAGGTCGTAGACTAAGAAAATGACACAACATCTGCCCACAACTAATATACCGTTCCCCTTTCTAACTAGAAAGGACGTAACTAGGTAAAGAATGCAAATATGCAAATGCAAGTGCACGTGCAGTGTGTGTGTGTGAAATTTTAAAAAACGGAGGAAAGGGCCCAATAACTCCCATTCATTTTGTCCATTCCAACCTATTCATTCATAACATACATGATAGTTAATATGACATAAAAAAATGTGAGCAAAGGTCCACCTACGAAAGAAAATGCATAAAGTTAGTACTTTGATGAAAAACTTAATGTAACATTGAATGATTGAATATGAATTGAATGGAAGTGATGGCATGTTTTTGAAGACAGCTTTGAAAAGGTTGATTTTGAAATTTTGAAATGGATAGTGTTTGACAAGTTAATTGAATATTCTAGTTGAGTGAGGGGTAAAAAAAAAAATGATAATGGCCTAACCCTCAAAGCGTCTGTAAGCACCCTATTTTTGACCGTTCGGCAGTCTCCACTTAGTCCAGACTTGTGTCCAAGTTAATATGGACATATTCCAAATCAAATGAACTCTCTAAGCCTAAATCTTGTCTATTCATCGCTTTGCGGGCCCACTGGGGCCCAAAGAGAAGCAAAATGACCAAAATGCCCTTAGGGGCATTATCCTTTCCATATTCTAAACCAGGCACGTCTTTCCGAAAACGGTAAGACCCCTTTCCAATTTCAATTCCAACCCCTCTCTTGAGACAGTTGATTCCTCGAGACGGTAAATCTATCTAATCAGGCACGTCTTTTTGAAGATGGTAAGACCTCTTTCAATTCCAATTCAGGCGCGTCTTTCCGAAGACGATAAGACCCCTTTCCAATTCCAATTTAGACACGTATTTCCGAAGACGGTAAGTCCCCTTTCCAATTCCAAATCAGGCACATCTTTTCGAAGACGGTAAGTCCCCTTTCCAATCCCAAATCAGGCTCGTCTTTCCGAAGACTATAAGTCTCCTTTCCAATTCCAAATCAAGCACGTCTTTCCGGAGACGGTAAGTCCCCTTTTCAATTCCAAATCAGGCACGACTTTTCGAAGATGGTAAGTCCCCTTTTCAATTCCAATTCCAATCCCTCTCTCGAGACAGTTTATTATTCAAGACGGTCCAGCACATTTTTCAAAGAAAATCTCTTCGGAACGGTAAGCCCCTTTAAACCTGTCAACCGGGAAAAGACCCCAAGTCCCCTAGACGGTAGAACGGTCCACCTTTGGCACCTGCTAGCCCGCCAATGCAGAAATGTCCATTTAGGCATGCCTTTCGAGAAAGTTGATTCTCAGGCGCTTAGTCCCTTTAATAGCTTCCTGAGATCAGATAGTCTTGTGAATGATCGCGAACCATCAGCGTAGCGAAAATACTCGCAAATAGGTCGATATGGGGAATTTCCAAAAAACTCCTGTATCACACGACTGCCGTAAGAGTGGTGGAAACACTCAAAACCCAGGTCAACACCAGTGCTTGCTAGCCCACTTTAGTGAAAAATGACCAAACTGCGCTTAGGGCCATTTTTTGACACGTTTCTCGAGAACACATTTGAATCCTTAGAATGGTAAGTCCAACCTTCCAAGATTGTCTTAAAGGAAATTCGGCATGATTAGGTGCCTTTTAGTCAGTTTGAGCCAATTCCGACACTTTTTGGTTAAGATGATCATTTTGCCCTTAAGCATTCGAATGCCCCGAGAACTACATCGGTTTTGGGTATCAAACCGGTAACCTCCTAAGAATGCTTCTTATAGTATTCCAAACCTTCCTTTACCTTCCCAGATCATTCCGAGTCAATTCCGACAAACCCGGTACAAAATGACTGTTTTGCCCTTGGAGGGCTGGTCGCCTTTTTCGACCACACCGGCTCTGGGTATCAAACCGACAACCTTTGGGAGCATTCTCAATAATGTCCCCAAGTCTCAAGTCTTTTTCCGGGACATTCTGAGTCTGTCCCGGCAGCTTTCCAACCCGATTGACCATTTTGCCCTTAACGGCCCGGTCAAGCCTTCCAACACATCCTATCTTCATTTTTCAAGTCAAATACCTCTAGTACACTATTCTAAGTGTTTCTACCCTTTTCTGGCCTTCTGGGTCATTTCCGGCCTCTTCAAATCATTCCCGGACTTTCCGGAGTCACTCCTAGTGAAACCAGGCTAAAAATTGCATGGTAGTCACTAGTACAGGCGCCCAAATCTTCTAAAGATACGTTGCTTGCCAACCTTAAAACTTTCCTAATTGGCTGGTGCCATTAGCAGTGGCGCCAAGAGGAAAATTGGCCTGGCGCCACTGCAATAGGTGCCAAGTCTGTCCCATCTTTATAAATACAAAGCCTTTTCCAGCGTGAAAGAGGTCCGCAAACTTAATCTAAAAACCCTAATTTTCAATACACAGAGCTCGTACACTTCCTAAACCTTAGCTTCCTTAGGTTTTCCAAGCCTTAGCCACTATACACCAAACCCTAGCCTCATATACACTCATACACACCCCTATGCACTTATACACTAGCCTCCAACCCTCCATTGAAGACTTGGAGTTCTGCAACTACGAAGATTTGAAGACCAAGATAAAGCTCTTGAAGACTGAAGCAAAGACCGAAGAGAAAGCAAGAAAGCAAGGCGCGCAAAGCCAAGCAAAATAAAGAAGACATAAGGTAGGCTTCTTATTTAAATTTTTGCACTTCCCCCTCTCTCTTCTCTTTCTTAACCCACTTGGGTTTTCTCTATTTTAATCCCCCATCTCTTTCCCTCGCTTTCTTTGCATGCTTGAAACAAGGGGACTCCCGGTCCATGTGTAGGATTAGACTATTGGAGGATCACCGTGTCGGGGGCTTTCTTTTAGTCTAACTGGAGACCACGTGGGTTCGGCCCCCTTGATTATGTGGTGAAGTCTTAACCTTGTATGTTCACGACCCCAATTTGTGTTGTGCATATCATTATCTTGCATTCTTCTAAAAATCGTTTTCAAACTCGTTTTCAAATCTTGCATTAAACTTGTTTTCAAAATTGCATCAAAATCTCCTTTTTAAAAACATGTTTTCAAAATCACAATCCTAGGGTGATTCTAGCCTTTCCATGGTCAGGATTACTTTAGGAAAGTGTTACATTTAAATTGACTTTCATGGTCCATATTTTCAAACTTTTGTTATTTTCAAAACCACTTTCCTAAAGTGGTTCTAGCCTTCTTATGGTTAGAATCACTTTAGGAAAGTGAGACATTTTTATACCTTCTAAAAACTCTCTTTCAAAAGTCTCTCTTCCTAAAAATCTCTTTTTCAACATACTTTCCTAAAACTCTCCTTTCCAAAGTTGTTTTCAAAAACTCCGTCCAAAAATCTATTTTTCAAAACTCCCCTTTTCAACTCTTTCCAAAATTCTCTCCGCAAAATCCACTTTCTAAAAACGCTTCCTAAAAATCTTTCCAAAAACTCTCTCCAACAATCTTCTATCAAAAATCTTTCTAAAAACTCTCTTCCCAAAATCTTCCTTCTAGAAACTCCCCTCTAGAATTTTTCTTCTAAAAACTCGTTTCCAAAAACACACTTTCCAAAAACTTCTTTTTTAAAATCTCTTTCCAAAAACTCCTCTCTAGGATTCCCTTCTAAAAATCTTCGTTTCCAAAAACGCATTTTCCAAAAATCCTTTTTCTTGATGCCCAAGTCAAGCCTTAGAGCTCACGATTAGGAAACCTTAATTTTCTTTCCAAAAGCATGGTTGTCAAACTTGCCTTAAAACCTAGGTTCCTAAAATCTCCTATTTTCTACATCAAAACTATACACTTCCAAATCTAGGGTTTCTAAAAACTTCCTTTTCCAAATCCTTGTCAAATCCTATCTTTCCTTTAGGAAACCAAGTCCATTCTTCCCAATTAGGAAATTAGATACAATCTTCCATTTTTGGAAATAAAATCAAACACTTCTTCTTGGAAACAAAATCCAATCCCTTCCTAATCCAACTCTTTCCTAACTCAACTCTTTCCTAATCTCCTACTTTCCTAAATCTTAACTTTCCAAAACTTGAACACAAAAATCTTTCCCAAATTTTAAAATTCAACTTTCAAATATTTCCTAATTCAACCCTTTTCTTAATTCTACCCCCTTTCAAATCTTAACTTTCCAAATCTAAGTTTTCAAATCTTTCTAAAACTCAAACTTTGAATCTTTCAAAAATTCTAAAGCTTTCTAAATTTAAATCTTTCCTAATTTAAAATCTTTCTAAAATTCTAAGCTTTTCAAATTCAAGACTTTCTTAAGTTGAAACTTTTCAAATTCTAAACCTTTCTTAAACTAAAATTTTCCTAATTCAAAACATTTTTAAATTCAATACTTTCCTATTTCAAAACCTTTCTTAAAATGAAACTTTCTTAATTCAAAAATTTCTTAAGTCGAAGCTTTCCTAAGTTAAAACTTTCCTAAAACGAAACTTTCCTAAAATGACACTTTCCTATTTCGAAACTTTCGTAATCCAAATCTTTCCTAAATTCCAAGCTTTCCTAATCTTCCAAGTCCAATATTCAAGTCAATTCTTCTCTAAAATCTTTCCAAGTCAAATCCAATCTTTCTTTTCTAAGTCCTTAAGTCTAGGTTTCCTAAAACCAAGTTTTCCGAAGTCAAGTCTTTTCAAATCTTCCAATCAAAGTTCAATCTCTCAATCTTCCAATCCAATTACCAACTCAATCTTTTTCTTCCAGTCATATCTTCTATTTTTAATCGGACTCTTGTCTAAACTACGACTGACCTGATTCCTCCAAAGGGATACGTAGGCAACCCTCATGGGTGCGGTCTCCACATTTTTCAAATTTCCAATTCTACAACCTCTCTCAAATCTCCAATTCTACAATCTTCTTCAATCTCCAATTCTATGTTCTATTTCTAATTTCCAATTCCAAAAATCTATCTCTATTTTCAATTTCTAAAACTTTTCAATTTCAAATCTATCCTTTCAAATCTTTCTTCTAAAATCAAATCAAATTCTTCTTTTCAAATCTATTTCCAAATCAACTCTCTTTTCTTGCACTTGCATATCATACATCATGTTTTTCTAAACATTATTTTCTAAAGTGGATAGGATTGGATAGTTGTTAATTGAAGACTCTCATAGGTGAATCTAGGGTAGATTGACATGTAGGTACTGAAAGGGCGGGGTAGGGTGATGGCTTAGTACGTCTTCCTTGCACGTAACCAACCTCCGAACCTAGGATCATTGTTTTCAAAAGACCAAAATGAGCTATTTTTCAAAAAAAGGGCTAATTGTTTTGGAAAGGTTGCCAAACAACCTATTTTTCTTAAAAACCCTCTCTTGAGGTGATATTTTTAAAAACCTTTTCCAAAAACCCTAAGTGTAGTTTTCGGATTATGCTTAGTTTTTAGGTGACTTAACTCACTTTAATCAAGTTAGGTGGCGACTCCAAATCTTTTCTAGAACCCCTTTATTCAAACCAATTTTCAATTCAAACCTAGTCACACTCATTCTTCTAGGAGGGCGAGTTCTAACGAGAGAGTACAACATTTTTCCCGCTTGTGTGAGTGTTCCTCGAGTGTGAAAAATCTGGGCACGACAGCGTCCCCAGTGGAGTCGCCAATTGTTACGCCCTAATTTTTTGCACTCAAGAACACACAAGTGAAAAAAACACAGTACTCTCTCGTTAGAACTTGTCTTCTCAGAAGGACGAGTGCGACTAGGTTTGAGCTAAAAATTGACTTGAATAAGGGCCTTTAGAAAAGATTTGGGGTCGCCACCTAACTTTGTTAAGGTGAGTTAGGTCACGTAAAACTAAGTAAAATCCGAAGACTAAACTTATGGTTTTTGAAAACTTCCTCAAGAGAGATTTTGTGGAGAAAACAGGTTGTTTGGCAACCTATGGAAAGCCTTAAGCCCTTTTTGAAAACAACTCTGTTTTTGGACTTTGAAAACAGTGATTCTAGATTCAGAGGTTGGTTACGTATAGTGGAGATGCACTAGGCTATTACGCTATCTTGCCCTTGCGGTACTTACATGTCTATTCACCCTAGGTTCACTCAATTAGAATCTTTAATTATTAAATGTCCAATACTATCCACTTTGAAAAGAATTGTATGATGCATGATGTACCAGTGCATGAAAAGAATTTAAAGAAAGATTTTGAAAATCTTGAATTTGGAAATCTATGATTTGGTGTAGAAAAAGAGTTTTGGAAATCCATGATTTGAGGCAAAATAGAAAGTCATGATTTTAAGAAAAGAATTAGGGTTTCCAAACAATTTGAGGTTTACACCCAAAATTTGGACCTTGATGGTCCCATAGAATGTAACACTTTCTTAAAACAACCCTAACCATGGAATGACTAGAATCGTCATAGGAGCGTGATTTTGAAAACAAGTTTGAAAGAAAGAAGTTTTGAATACAAGTTTTGAAAGAGAATTTTGATGCAAGTTTAAAAATAATTTTGAATGCCACTTTGAAGACAATGTATGAACATGATAACCAAAATGCAATGGGGTTGTGAACATACAAGGTTAGGCTTTAACACATAATCAAGGGGCCGAACCCATACCTATAAGGTTACACTAGAAGAAAGCCCCAACATAGTGATCTTCAACAGTCTTTCCTAAGCGTGAGTCGGGGAATCCCTTGTTTCAAGCATACAAGAAGAGAAGATAGAAGATGGGGATTAAAATAGAAGAAAACCCAAGTGGATTAGGAGAGAGAGGGGGATTACATAAAAGTAAATAGAAAACCAACCTTGTATTCATCTTGCTTTGATTGCTTTGTTTGCTTTAATTAACTTGAACTTTGAAAGCTTTGAAGATGCATCACTTGATCTTCAATAGATGCTTGGAGGCTTGTGTTTGAGTGTATAAGGTCTATGGAGGCTAGGGCTTGAAGAGGCTTGAGAGACTTAGGGTTTTGGAGAACTTTGAGCTTTGTTTTCAAAGAGACAGAGTTTTTGGAATGAGTTTGCTAACCCTTTTTATGCAGGGGGAGGGTCTTTATTTATAGGTAATTAAAATATGAACTAATGCCTGTTACACTGGTGCCAATGGAAATTTTGCCTTGGCGCACTCAGGCTATTTATTGGCTTGGCGCCACTAGCCACTACTAATGGCAACAATCACTTAGGAAAGTTTTAAGGCAGCAAGAAACATATCTTTTGACCCTTGGGACATAAGGCAAAAGATTTGGGTGCCCGTCTTAATGACTACTATGTAATTTTTGGCTTGGCTCCACTAGGAGTAACTTCGAAAGGTTCGGGAATGATTTGGAAGGCTGGGGATGGACAGGAACCCTTGAAAGAGTGTCCCAAAGGTAACAGACTTAAGAAACAATGCTAGAATATTTGAAAAGGTTGATCGGCCCATTAGAGGCAAAATGGTCATTTTGCAATGGCTTACTGAAATAGACTCGGAATGATCCAGAAAGGTGTTAAAAGATTGAGAATACTATTAGAAGCATCCTCGAAAGGTAATCGGTTTGATACCTAGAGACGTTGTGGTTCCCAGAGGCGATCGGATGCCTAGGGGCAAAATGGTCATTTTGATCGGATGGTCTCAGAATTAATTCAAAACCTATTGGAAGGCACTTGAACATGCCGGATTGTCTTTGGAACAATCCTGGAAGGGTGGACTTACCACTTTGAGGACTTATGTATTTTCTCAAGAAGCACACCGGAAGGGTCCAAGGGGCAGTTAGTTCATTTTCACTGGAGTGGGCTAGCAGGCATTAGTGTTGACCTGAGTTTTGAGTGTTTCCGTCATGCTGACAATGTGTGATGAGTTGGTTTCCAAAGGTATCCCGTCCTTCGATAAACGTGCCACGTCCAAGAGGCGTGTTCGGTCCCGTGACATAGGGGTATTATTAGCAATTCCTAATGTCGACCTGTTTGCGAGTGTTTTCGCCACTCTAATGGTTGTGATATTTTGTGAGTGTTTTCATTAATTTGATGGTGTGCATTCATTTTAGAGACTATCTGATCACGGGAAGTTACGGGATGGTCTTATCGTCTAAGGGATAACTTTCTCAAAAAACATGCCGAATAACAAATATTCTACATTGGTGGGCTAGCAGGCGCTAGAAGTGAACCATTCTACCATCTCGGGGACTTAGGATCTATCCCGGTCGGCAGGTTTGAAGGGACTTATTATTCTAAGGAGTTTTCTTAAAAAACGTGCCAGACTAGATGGACTTACCATCTAAGGGATCAACTTTCTCAAATGACGTGCCAGAATGAGTTTGACTGGTTTGGATGGGAATTGAAATTGGGACTTATCATCTTTAGGAAGACGTGCCAACTGGAATTGGACCGAGCAATACCCCAAGTGCATTTTGGTTATTTTGCCTCTATTGGGTCCAGTGGGTTCGTAAAGCGGTTGTTTGATTGGATTGAGTCTAGAAAGCCAGTTCGGGCTTGAATATGTCTGTGTCAGTTTGAATGTGAGTTCGGTTAGCTGGAGATTGCCTAGCGAGCAAAAATGGGGTGCTTACAGCTGCCCTTTTTTTGAAGGGATGGAATTTGAAGATTTTTTTGAAGACTGGAGCTTGAAAATGGCAAACTGGCCTAAAAGGGTTGTTGAAATTGAATTTTTGACCCAAAAAAAAGGCTAAACTGGCCAGAACTTGACTATGGCGCCACTAGGAGTAGCGCCAGGCTTAAAAATGCCTTGGCGCCATTAGCACAGGCCTAAAAATTAAAACTAGAAAATCTTCTGGTTCGAGGCTTGCGGGTTTGTGAGAAAAAACAAAGAGTTAAGGTCTTTTCTTGAGTTTTTGCAAGGAAGGATCCTAGGATATTGAAGGAGTGAGCTTGGGGGACCTCGGAGAGTTGTTGGAAGTAGTCACTGTCGCCAAAATTGTTTCTAGAAAAGAAGATCTTGCTGGAGAACTTTAAGAGGTGAGTTTTTTTATTTTGTGTTGATTTCGATGTGTAGAATTCTGTTTGAGTTGTGTAAATAGTTAAAATTAATGATTTGATGTGCTTTGAATACTCTGGTGATGTTGTTTTTGAGTTTTGATGCTCATTTGATTGAGTTCAAGTAGTTTTGCACGTTAGAGGGTTTCTGTAGGAATTGAAAAATTGTCCCTACAACTTTGGGTATTGAGTTTTCTGGCTATATTTTTGCATCATGTGCCTTAGAAAAATATGTTGAATAAGCGTATGAAGTTTCATGATTTTTTTGAAAACTTTTAAAAATTTTAATTTTTTAAAAAATAGAAAAATGCTTAAAACATAAGAAAAAAAATCAAGAAATTGATGGAATTATTTGAGTTAAGGGTTTAAAAAAAAATGAGAATAGTTTAAAAATATTTGAAGTATCTTTGAATGATTCCCTGAGTATTTTGAAAATCCTTGAATTTTTGAAAAATAGAACCTTTGTTGAAAAATTTGAAAACCTTGAAAATGTGCATGAATTCTCGTGTTCGTCCGTGACATATGCTTGTGATACCGTGGGGTGTACAGTTTGGCAAAATTTTAGGCATTGTAGGGATTATTTACAAATGAGATTTTGCCCTTTTTTTTTTTTTGAATTTTAGGAAAAAATTAAAAAAATTTTGAGATAAAATCTTTTTGAAGGAGAAAGATATAAAACCTTTGAGGTTGTGGCCTTTTTGACAGAGAAGACCCCGAAAAACTCGGGCAGTCTTAGAATAAAACTTTTTGAAAGAAAAACTTAGAAAAATCTTTGAAAATGAAATTTTGATTAAAACTTTTGGGGGAGAAGCTTGGGAAACCTTTGATAATTGATTTTGAATTTAGAAAATTTCGAAATTGATAAAACTATTGAAGGAAGCGTTTTGAGGATTGAAACCTTGAAAATCTTGGAGGATTGATTTTGAACAAGACTTTTTGAAGGAAATAGTTTTATTTCACCTTGAAACTTGATTGGAATAGAAACCTTTTGTAGATCTTAGAAAAGTTTTGAGATGGATTTTGATTGAAACCTTTGAGGTTTGATTTTGAAAATGACTTTGGGCCTTGATTTTAAAATAGCTTTTGGACGAAAAATTAAAGAACCTTAGGAATTGATTTTGAAGACAAAATTTTGAGGGAAAAAGTTTAAGAGACTTGACGATTGATTGAATAGGCTTTGAAAATAAACTTTTGATAAAAAAAGTTTAAGAAACCTTTTGAGTTGTTTTGAGTAGACTCTGTTGAGACTTGTGTCATTCATTCTTTTTCTTACTCTCTTTTTTCCTACCTCTTATCTTTTTGAACCGTATATACCATATATTGATATCTTTACTTTGATTTGACTTTTGGAATGGCTGATGTGGGTGGCGACGGTTCTGAGAGGAGGCGCCGGTCTAAAAAGTGGGCCCTCATGGATTTCGTTGGGAGTTCTTGCCATTCCAGGGGTAACCGTAGATCAGCTGGCAGGACGTCTTCTAGTCAGAGTGGGAGGGGGAGTATACCTCCAATTGACCTTTTTCCTCCTGTCAAGCTGGCTTTAGAGCGAGAGATGGATGCCGAGGAGGAGGCACCGAGCCTAGAAGACCATGTGATTGGTTACAGGCGGGCTTCCACTAAGCGGAGGCAGATGTATGCAGATTTGAGGGATCTAGAAGTACCAGACATTCCTCCATTGGGGGACCTTGCCCATCATCCCAGTGTATATTCTCGGCAGCACTTGCCCCCTTCTTGTGTAAATACATCATTTAAAGGGGCTGTCCATTAGGTTTTCAACACCATGCAGCGGGCTGCTATATCCTACCATGCCTTTCTAGCGGAGATTGGGTTTGGCGCATTCATGGGATTAAGGCAAACCGCCTGAGCCGATATTTGGTATTGGCTTTGATCGAGAGATGGTTTGGCGAGACAAGGACTTTCCACTTTGTCGGCTTTGAGCTGGGTCTTACTCTGTTAGATTGGGCCATTATCACGGGGCATTTTTTGATGGCCGTCAGATTACCTTGCAGCCAGTTAGTAGAGTTGAAGCTTGTGCTCTGTTGGATTTGCCACCTCCTGACTGTTCAGCTTTTCTTGTGTCCTGGCTTAGTCAGTATGAAAGCACCTTCTTTGTTGAGCCACCCCTTGAGCGGTGAGACATTATGAGGCGAAAACTAGTTCTGTACATAGTTTTTAGCTACTTTTGCAATAATAACAAATCAATCGTCCCTTTCAGACTGGTGAGTGTGGTAGCTGACCTGCGAGCCTTGTTAGAGCTAGATTGGGGATCTTTCTCTATTGGTTGGTTCCTCAGATCCATGCAGGTCCATACTTTCTCCCGTTAGGGCAGTGTGACTGGATTTTGGCCCTTTCTGGTCTAGTGGAGTTATGAGTACTTGCTGGTCTACCGTCTAGAGGTAGTAGTGACTGACCTTTATTCTCAGGCCTTGAGATGGGCTCGTGATCAAGTGGCCCACCGATCTAAGATCACCGACTTTGTGATGATATGGGTGCATCTAGAGTTAATTGATGATACAAGCGAATCTAGAGTTGATAGAGGCGAGAGATGTGACCTGGCGGTCCTTTGTTGGATTGGTTCATTATGAGGCAGTCAGGTATCTGGTCTCGATGTCATTGTCAAGGAATTAGTTTCTCAGTGATGGGTCCTCAGAGTCTTATCGAAGAGACTGACATTGGCATTAGTTCCACAAGGAGTTTTGGTCTGCTGGGGGTCGAGCTGGGTATATGTTTGGAGTTTTGGTTGGGGGAGTTCCTATTCCGTACCTGGAGCATCAACTAGGTGTTGCCTTTTTGCTTCCTCTAGAGACTGACTATGCCACACAGTTTGGGGCTCACTCCATAGGTGCCTTCATCTAATTCGAGGTGGTGGTTGGAGGTTATGCCGTTGGCCAAGAGGTAGTTGACTTGTGGCATCGAGCTAGAGGGTAAGTGCCTCAGGCCGGGTTTGCTATCATGAGGGATTAGAGCGAGTGGTACCAGACCAAGTTTGCTAGATGGAGAAGGACCAGTACCAGGCTAAGGTAGCTATTTTGATTGCACGGTTGGCTTAAATGGGAGGTAGCGGGCTATGTTGTCCTTTCTCTTTTGTTCTGGCATATTTTAGTTATTCATCTACTTTCTTGATTCAAGCTCTTACTTCTTGTAGGATGTTGGTGCTTCTAGTAGTTGTCTGCCTCTTCCTGAGCCAGGTTTTGAAGATTTTAACCTTGACATTGATTTTGACCCTTGATGGGTGCCCCTTGTCATAGGACCCACTTTTCTTCTGCACAATGTCCTGGACATGCATTTTAATTCTTTTGTTAGTCTATTTTATCTGTAATATTTAAACAGGATGGATGTTTATGATTTAGATAGCTATATATACGGACAAAGATAATGCTGATGATGTATGTTTATTACATATTTAAGATATGATATTAAATTGCATTTATGACTTCTATTTCTACAAGGAGCTATGTTTTATGTATGCGAAGCTCATGCTGAAATTTTTATAAAAATGCATGCACATGTGAGGAATACACCAGTTAATAAAATTGATGGGGCGCTGTCAAGCTCTATATCCTTAAAATGGCAACTTGTTCTTTTTCAGAGATTTGGCCTCTCCTTTGGCTCAACCCTACCTTGATCAGATGATAGCAATTCATACCTTTCTCATCCTTTTGATCGACTCCAACTTCTACTTTGGGTTAGTGTTTGGGATCATTTGGCTTGAATCTAAACTCTCGGGGGCTTAGGAAACGACTTACCTAAACTTTAGCAGAGCGATAACCAACCAATCTTTTAATATGAGGAGACTTTGTTTTAGGACCGTAATGTAGGCCAAGTTATGGGGTTTTGAGAATTAAATGGATATGCATGCTTAAATTTGATGTTGCTTTTACTAGGGTTTAGATCCACACTATCCTTGGTCGGTCTTCTAGTGGGGTTTCGTCCCTTACTATCCTTTTTTCTCCTCGGCAACATATCCAACTCATTTAGATCAAGCAATCCCTTTTCAATTAGAGAGGATTTTAATAAGGTTGTAATATGGGCCATGGTACTGGGTTTTTGTAAGAAAGGTAAATGCTCGAACCTACTGCTTCTATTGGGCTTCCTTATTGCCAAGGATCATCTTTAGATTTTCGTTCTTGCCTTTTATTACATGCTCTTCAAGATGGCATGAAATGAGTCGTCATTTCTTGTGGCTTGCCTGTTGACCTTCTAATATTTTTTTTTTGTTTGCCCCTTAATTGCTCTTCCTTTTTGCTTTTTTTTTTTTGTTTTTGTTTTTGGTGAGGTGAATACTTCTACAACTCCTTTCTCTCAGATTTTCTCTTAGTGTTTCATTCTAACCCATTATAGGCGGTGATCCCTAGGTTGGGGTGTTCTTGGAGGGAAACATAGCTGACTCAACAGATTTGACAATGATTGCTTTTGACTGTATGGAAAATGAAATGAGGGCCCCTCTTCATTTTGAACCAGATTGCTTGATCTATAGAGCTTTCACGTTTGCTTCAGCTTGATGGAAGACCAATGACATTCTTTGTTGAGTCCTCACACCAGTTGAATGTCAATAGTCTTATTGTATATCAGGTCTTGAATCTTGTGCTAGAGGGAGAAATAGCTTTTAGTGTCATGCCCTTGGCCGCCCGAATGATACTCACAAGTGAGGGCGCTATTGAAGGTTAGAGGTAGAGGGCTTGGCAATGGACAGGCCGGTATGGGCTTCAGTATGTTGTTCTTTAAGAGGTTATGGTAGGCTTCTGACTAGGTGCAGGCTAAGGTATCAGAGGTGCGAATGCGGCGGACCGGCCTATTAAAGTTAGGACATGCCCCAGCAAGGCCAACGTTAGGTGCTTGCATGGGCATAGTTAAGGTGGGAATGGGTAAGATAGGATGTGACTGGAGTGGTGGACAGTATTGGGTGGTTGAATGGGCAAGATAATAGGCACCTCACTCTCCTTCTTGATTACCCCACTTGCAGTAGCCACCTTTTTGGCTATGTTGGTAGAACTTTTCCCAGTTTTCGCATAAGGATCTGTAAAACAACCTGTCTTGAGGCCATTCTCTGTCATCTCCCCTGGCATGATAAGCTTGGTGAAGGTTTTCCCCACACTCGTGCAAAGATTTTCATTGTATATGCCTTGAAGAGTTTGTACGAAGAGTTACACATACTCTTTCTCTTCCAAAGGGGGATTAACTTGTGCAGCTGCTTCTTTCCATCTAAGGGCATAACTTTTGAAGCTTTCTTTCTCGCCTTTACTCATTGTCACCAAAGACCACCAGTCAGAAGTGAGATCTATGTTATGATGATATTAGGCTTTGAACGCATTGACCAATTCGATCCAGGTTAAGATCTTCCTCAAATCGAGTTGAGCAAACCATTGTAGGGCGGACCTAGTGAGACTATATTGGAATAGTTGCATGAGGAGCTGTGGAGCGTTCTTACAACCACTCAATTCCCTAGCATAAAGGCGAATATGTGCAATAGAGTTACCAGTGCCATCATACTTCTGAAAATTGGGTACTTTGAACTTGGCAGGTCTTGGATGATCTAGGAAGAAGCACATCTCATCATAAGAGGCAAGTCCAATGGTGTCATGGCCATGAAGGCTTCGCAATGAATCTTTCAACCCTTAAATTTTTAGATTGAGAGGGTCTAGGAAAGTTCTTTTCATAGCAGGCGAGAATAGTATAGTTTCCCTTTCTTTAGTGTAGGCCCCCTTGAATGCTCCTTGTCGTTCCCCGTAGTGTCAGATTGAAGGACAATCCTTGGGTTGGCAGGTTCAGAGTCCTTGAAAAAAACATTGGATGATGATGGGGCTGAAGAAGCATCTTTTATTGCCATGGCTTGGACGAGCTTGAACATTTTGTCGAATGTTAACCTGTTTGCGAATGTTTTTGCCACTCTGACGATTGCGATGTTTTGTGAGTGTTTTCATCACTCTAACGGTGCGCGTTCATTCCAGAGATTGCCTGATCTTAGGAAGCTGCTGGATGGTCTTATCGTCTGAGGGATCAACTTTCTCATTGCCCATAATGGATATTCTATATTAGCAAGCTAGCAGACGCCAGAAGTGAACCATTTTACTATCTCGGGGATTTGGGTTCTATCCCAATCGACAGGTTTGAAGGGACTTATTGTTCTGAGGAGTTTTTTAGAAAACGTGCTAGACTAGATGGACTTACCATCTGAGGGATCAACTTTCTCGCAAGACATGTTAGAATCATTTTGACTGGTCTAGATTGGAAGTGAGATTGAAATAGGGACTCATCGTTATTAGGAAGACGTGCCAATTAGAATTGAACCGAGCAATGCTCTAAGGGCATTTTGATTATTTTGCCTTTATTGGGCTCAATGGGCCAGCAAAGCAGTTGTTTGACTAGATTGAGTTTGGGAAGCCAGTTCAGGCTTGAATGTGTCAGTGTCAGTTTGAATATGAGTCTTGTCGGGCTAGAGATTGCCGAGCAGGCAAAAATGGGGTGCTTACAATGTCTTTCGAGAAAGTTACAATTTCTCAATACGGTAAGTCCACCCCCTTCGAATGTCTCTTTATAGTCCGGTATGTTCAAAATGCCATTCAACCCAAATTTGGTCTCATTTCGGTCAACTCCGATCAAAATGATCGTTTTGCTCCTATGTACCTGGGCACATTTTCAAGACCACACCTACTCTGAAATTTGAGCTATCATCTACCGGGACACTCCGATGTCTAATTGAGCTGATTTTTACGTCATTGGAAAGGATACTTCAAGATATACAACTTTGCCTTTAATGCAGGTTAGCTAAATTAGCTTCTAAAGTGGTCAAAACAGAGTGACACAAATCTTTGAGGCAGCAGACAATCCAACGGCCGGTTCAACTGTTCCAAGGGTTAGAGAAGGCACATGAGCAGTTCCAACTGCTTGGAGCTACATTTTTGACCAATTCCTTGGTTTTGTAAACCTATTAAAGTGTAATTGAAGCCCTAATTCGGGGAGAGTTAGTTTTTATGTTTTTTATTTTATAGAGTTTTTTAAGAGTTATCTTAGAGAGAATAGCTAGGTTTTCATTGTGTTTACAATTTCTTTTAATCAAATACAATACTTATGAATTCAATTCAAGTTTTCTTCATGTTTTAAAGTAGCTAATCACCTCTTGGCATGGGAATTTTAAGATTTTTTGGGTTTTATGTGGTTGATCAAGGTGAATCATGAGTTTCAAAATTTCTATCTTTTCTTATTGAAACTTTATGCGTTTTTGAGGATTTTCTTAGAAATCAAGATCTGTTGATCAAATCTTTGAGTTGTTATACACAAATTAAATTTTGGGATATCGATTGGTTGGATCTGTAATAAGAATACTTTGAAAAATAACTTTTTACAAATCTTCAAGAACACATCATGATTCCAATTAGTTTTTATTGATAAATCTTTTGATTCAATAACACACTCATTATTGTTAAGTTGAGTTAAACATACCTTGACAATCGCACACATACCTAATAATTGGATCATTCTTTGCAAAGACTTCTCTTTTATTCTTAATTTTCATTATTATTAGATAGTTCAATCTTACAAACAACAAGATCACTTTTTATTTTCTTTTAGAAGATTGTTTCCCTAGAAATTAATCTTTTCCAAAATACTAGTTTGCCAATAATGATCCAGTGGTTCGATCACTGATAATTTACTACATCGCGGCTGTATACCTGTTTCACTTTTCATTTTCTTTTTAGAAGATCATTTTCCAAGAAATTACTCTTCTCCAAAATATTAGTTTACCAATAATGCCATCCATATTTTCGCAGTGGTTCAACCTCAGACCTCATGGATAAATTATTACTACAACGCGTCCGTATACTTGCGAATATAAATTGCATAGTTTTGGAGTGACCACCCCTCATAAAATGTCTTAGCTAGATTATTTTATTGGCCAATATCAAAGGCACCTTTTTTTTTTTTTTTAATGGGATTGAATATTGTAAGCACCTTATTTTTGCCCGCTCGGCAATCTCTGGTCCGTCTGGACTCACATTCAAATTGACACGAACACATTCAAGGGCAAATTCTAGACTTAATTCAATCAATCAATCGCTTCGCTGGCCTGCTGGGCCCAACAGAGGCAAAATGACCAAAATGCCCTTATAGCAATGCTTGGCCCTATTCTAGTTGGCATGTCTTCCTAGAGATGGTAAGCACCATTTCAATCTCAAATTCAATTTCAAATCCAATTTCAATCCATATCAAATCTGGTGTGCCTTTTGAGAAAGTTGATCCCTCAGGCAGTAAGATCATTCAGTCCAGTGCGTTTTTTGAGAAAAATCTTTAGAACGGTAAGTCCCTTCAAACTTGTCGACTAGGATAAAACCTAAGTCCTTGAGATGGTAAAACGATTCACCTTTGACGCCTGCTAGCCCGTCAATGAAGAATGTCTGTTATTTGGTACGTTTTTCAAGAAAGTTGATTCCTCAAACGATAAGTCCACCTAGCAGCTTACTGAGATCAGGCAGTCTCCGGAATGAATGTGCACCGTCAAAGTGACGAAAATACTTGCAAACATCGCAACTGTCAGAATGGTAAAAATATTTGCAAACAAGTCGACATCAAGAATTGCTAACAAACCCCCTTGGTCATGGGATCAAACTTGGCTCTTGGCCGTGACATGTTTACCGAAGGACGAGATACCTTTGGAAACCAAATCATCACAGACCATTAGAGTAGCGGAAATACTTAAAACCCAGGTCAACACTAGTGCCTGCTAGCCCACTCCGGTGAAAAATAACTAAACTGCCCGCTGGGTCTTCTCTGGCATGCTTCTTGAGAAAGTACCTAAGTACTTAGAGCAGTAAGTCCACCCTTCCAAGGTTGTCCCAAGGACAATTCAGCATGTTTAGATGCCTTCCAGTCGGTTTCGGACCAATTCCAGGACTATCAGGTCAAAATAACCATTTTGCCCCTAAGCATCCAATCGCCTCTGGGAACCACACTTGCTCTGGGTATTAAACTATTAACCTTTTGAGGATGCTTCTAATAGTATTCCCAACCTTCTGGCACCTTTCCGGATCATTTTGAGTCTATTTAGGCAAACTCGGTAGAAAATGACTGTTTTGCCTTGGTGGGCCAGTTGCCTTTTCTAACCACACCGGCTCGAGGTATCAAATTGGTAACCTTTTGGAATACTCTTAAGGGTGTTTCCAACCTTCAAGTCCTCTCATGAGACATTCCAAGTCCATTCCGGTGATTTTTCAGTCAATAAGCCCAACATTGTTTTGCCCCTAATGGCTCGATTGACCACTTCAATAAGCTCGACATTGTTTTTCAAGCCCGTTACCCCCGAGACATTGTTTCAAGAGTTTCTACCCCATTTCCAATCTTTCAGATCATTCTCGACCTCCCAGAATATTCCCAGACCTTTCGTAGTCACTCTTGGTGGAGTCAAGCCAAAAATTGCATGGTAAACACTGGTACAGGCACCCAAATCTTTTACCTTGTGTATCAAGGGTTGAAAGATATGTTTCTTGCTACCCTTAAAGCTTTCCTAAGTGGCTGGCACCACTGCTAGTGGCGCTAAGCCAAAAATTGGCCTTGTGCCACTCTTAGTGGCGCTAGAAGGAATTTTGCCCTAGCACCACTACAATAGGCGCTAGCTAGTTTTATGTCTATAAATATAGAGCCTCCCCTGCGAGAAGAGGGTCCGTAAACTCAGTCCAAAAACTCTTCTTTTTGAAATACAAAATTTGAAATCTCTCCAAACCCTAGCTCCCTCTAGTCTTTTCAAACCCTAGCCTCCATACGTTTTAACCCTACCCTATACACACTCTATACACTTAGACACAAGCCTCTAAAGCCCCCATTGAAGACTCAAAGTGTTGCAACTTTGAAGCTCTCAAGGATCAAGAAAAACAAGGTAAATAAAGCAAGTAAAACAAGAAGAAGACAAGGTAGGCTTTCTCTTTATGTTTATATACTTTTTCCCTTTCTCTTCTTCCTCCTAACTCACTTGGGTTTTCTTTTATTTGAATCCCTTATCTTTTACCTCCCTTTCTTGCATGCTTGAAACAAGGGACTCCCGATTCATGTGTAGGAAGAACTGTTGAAAGTCACTGTGTCGGGTGTTTTCTTCTAGTTCAACCTTAGACCATGTGAATGCGGCCCCCTTAATTATGTGGTTAAGCCTAAACATGTATGCTCACGACCCTACTTGCATTGCGCATATCATGCATTCATTCAAAAATTGTTTTCAAAAGTTTACATCAAAATCCTTTTTCAAAACTCGCATTCAAAAACTTGTTTTCAAAATCACAATATTAAAGTGATTCTAGCCATTCCATGGTTAGTGTTATTTTAGAAAGGTATTATATTCATTATGACTATCAAGGTCCATATTTTGGGTGTAAATTCTAAATTATTTTTTTATTAAAATTACAATCATAAGATGATTCTAACCATTCCATGGTTAGGGTTATTTTAGAAAAATGTGATATTCAATGGGATTATATTGGTCCATATTTCAAATCCATTTTTTTTTTTCAAAATCACAAATTTAGAATGGTTCTAATCTCTTCATGGTTAAAATCGTTTTAGGAAAGTGAAACATTCAAAAGATTTCAAAAGTTGATGTTCAAAACTCCTTTCCAAATTGCTTTTTAAACTCCTTTCCAAAAACTCTTTTTAAAAATCTATTTTTGAAAAACTCGTTTCAAACTCCTTTCCAAAAGCTTTCTTTAAAAATTCACTTTTTAAAAACTCTCTTCAAACTTCTTTCCTAGAAGCTTTCTTTAAAAAGTCTACTTTTCAAAAACTCTTTTTCATGGAGTCCAAGTCAAGCCTTAGATTCCATGGTTAGGAAATCCTAGTTCTCTTTCCTAAAAACATGACTTTCTCTTTTGTTTCAAATTATAGGTTTTCAAAACAATCTTCTACATCAAATCCTAGATTTCTAAAACCTCTTTTTCTACACCAAATTGTAGCTTCCCAAATCTAGGATTTCTAAAATTCAACCTTTCCAATTCCATATCAAATCCAATCTTTTAATTTAGGAAACTAAATCAATCGTCCCGTTTAGGAAACTAAATCAAATCCTTCAATTTTAGAAATCAAATCAAATCATCTATTTTTGAAAATAAAATCTAATCTTCTATTTTAGGAAACAAGAATCAAATCTTTCTTTAATTCAAACCTTTCCTAAGTTCAAATCTTTCTAAATTCAAATATTTCTAAATTCTAAAACTTTTCAAATTCAAAATTTTCCAAATCCCAAAACTTTCCTAAAGTGAAATCTTTTCTAAAATCAACACTTTCGTAATTTGATACTTTCCTAAAATGAAAACTTTCCTAAAATGGAGCTTTCCTATTTTGAAACTTTCCTAATTGAAATCTTCTCTAAATACAACTTTCTTAATTCAAACCTTTCCTAATTTGAACCTTTTTTTTTTCTAAATCCAACTTTCTAAAATCAAACCTTTCAAATATAAATCAAACCTTTCAAATAAAAATTAAACATTTTCAATTCAATTGCATGCTTCAACCCTAGGTTACCTAAGTCCTAGGATATCTAAACCCTAGTTCAACCCTAACCCTAAAGTTAAGAAACTTCAAATTCTTTTCTAAAACTTCTTTGTAAACCAAGATGGATTTCCAACTTCAATTTAAGTCAACATATTTTCAAAACTCAGCTCTTTCTTTCCAAAATCAAGTCCACTTTCTCTTTCAAAGTTCAAATCATTTTCTAAGTCTAGGTTCAATTTCAAATCAAATCTCGATTTCAAAACTTCTATTCCAAGTTCAAATCAAACCCTTTTTCAAATCAAACTTTTCAAAAACCTAAAAGTGTTTATTCTTAATTGGACTCTTATCCGAACTACGATTGACTTGATTCCCAACAAAGGGATACACATGCAACCCTCATGGGTGCAGTCACAACTTTTTTCAAATTTTCAATTCCATAATTGATTTTGAGTTTCTAATTCTAAAATCTATTTTCAAATCTCCAATTCCAATTTCTAAAACCTTCTTTCAAATATCAAATATTCTTTTCAAATCTATTTCCAAAATCAAATCTTTTCCTTGCACTTGCATACCATGCATCATATAAACTTTTTTCAAAGTGGATAGGATTGGACATTTATTAATCGAAGATTCCAAATGAGTGAACCTAAAGTGATTAGACATGTAGGTACTGCAAGGGTGGGGTAGGGTGATGGCTTAGTGTATTTTCTCTACACGTAACCAACCTCCGAACCTAGATCATTGTTTTCAAAGACCAAAATGGAGTTATTTTCCAATAAGGGTTTAAATCTTTTCAAAGGTTGCCAAACAACCTAGTTTCTTAAAAACCCTCTCTTGAGGAAGTTTTTCAAAACTTTTTTCAAAACCCTAAGTTTCATCTTTGGATTGCACTATGTTTTAGGTGACGTAACTCACCTTAATCAAGTTAGGTGGTGATTTTAAACCTTTTTCTAAAAGCCCTTATTCAAATTAATTTTCAATTCAAATCTAGTCACACTCATCCTTCTAGGAGGATGAGTTCTAATGACAGAGTATTGTATTTTTCTCACTTATGAGTATTTTCTCTAGTGTGAAAAATTGGAGCGCGACAAATATATAGAAGAAGCTCTTGTTCAATTATTTCATATCAATTGGACACAACATTTTTTCCCCCTTAAAAAAAAAAAAGGGGAGAGAAAGTGTACAGATGATCAAAGATGTTTGGGTTAGTTACACTTTTTAGACTTGCATTTTACGTTAAATTTTGCTTCAGTACCTTCTTTTTTATTTATAATAAGTAAGCCCTTAAACTTCTAATTTGTCACAATGTCAATCTTTTGTTAACTTCTGTTTAACAAATAGACAAAAAAAATTAGTATATGACAAACATGAGATCTTCCAACAGGCAAATATGTAAAATTTCCAAAACCATCCCTTTCCATGACATGATCGTATACCTTATCAAAGTCCGACTCATAAATTGCTCTTGGAGTCCATTAAATTCTCGAATCGATTATTTCATTTGCTCGGTATATTGAGAACTTCAATGAAAATACTACCTAAATACCTTTAGGAAACATAAGGTCATGGCCTTCTCCACCAATTTGTTTAAGTATAATATAGAAGATTAATGTTTCGATAATCTTTTAAGTTCCCAACAATCATATTTTCTTGGAAATTAAAGTTATGGAAGGTACAAGGGCCTATTAGGGATGGCAATTGGACCCGAAAAATATGAACCCTGCTTCACCTCGCCCTTAATAGAAGCGGTTTGGGATATAAATAAATGAGTTAGTAGTGGGGTATGGGGAAGAAAACAAGAGTCGATGCAGGTATGGATGGGGTGGGGTTTATCTCACCTCAACCTGAACCCGCTCCAATTGTAAGCACCCCATTTTGGCCCGCTCGGCAATCTCCAGTCCAAACCGGCATTTCACAACATCGGCCAAGTCAAAGTGGTCGCTTTCCAAGCTTGCAGGGCCCACTTGAAGCCAAATGACCAAAATATCCTTAGGCACACTAGGCAGTTTTTCGAGACTGGGTTTTTTGAAACCAATCATCAACACCATCAGAATGATGGAAACTCTCAAAAACCTTGAACGATTCACTTTTGGTGCCTGCTACCCACCGATATAGAATGTCCATTATGCCCCTTGGCATTAGGTAGCTTCCACTAAGATCAGACAATCTTCGAAACCAATGCCAAAACTGTCGGAGTGGGAGAAACACTAAAAAACTATCAAGCCATCAGAGTGACGAAACCACTCATAAACAGGTCACCACGAGTACACCATAAACAACCCAGTGTCACATGACTGAACAATCCTCTTGGCCGTGCCACATTTTTTTGAAGAAAAGGGGGACCTTCGAAAACCAACCCCTCACAACTACTGGAGTGATGGAAATACTCGTAAACCCATGTCGACACCGGTACCTGCTAGCTTGATATGGTAAAAAATGACAATTCTTTCCTTGGGTAGCATGACACGTCTTTCAAGAAAGTACCAATCCCTCAAGACAATACACTTGCCGACTGTCTCATGACAGTCTGACACATTCAAGTTATCAATCAAATCGACTCTGGACTTGTTCTGGTGATACCTGGTCAAAATGATCACATTGCCCTTAGGCAACCCAGCACGTCTTTCAAGAAAGTACCAATTTCTTAAGATGGTAAGTTTGTAAGTACCTCATTTTTGCTTGCTCAATAATCTCTAGTCCAACCGGACTCACATTCAAACCAACATAAACATATTCAAGTCTAAACCAGCTTTCTAGACTCAATCCAGTCAATCAATTACTTCGAGAGCCCACCAGGCTAATTATAGGCAAAATGACTAAAATACCCTTAGAGTATTACTTGGTCCAATTCAGATTAGCATGTCTTCTTGAGGACAATAGGTCCCTATTTCAACTTCAATTCTAGTTCCAATTCCAGTCTAGACCAATCAAGCTCAATTCGACACGCCTTTCAAAAACGTTAATCCCTTAAATGGTAAGTCCATCTAGCCTAACATGTTTATCGAGAAAACTCCTTGGAATGGTAAGTCCTTTCAAACTTGTTAACCTAGACGGAACTCAACTCTCTAAGATGGTAGAACGGTTCACTTCTGACACCCGCTAGCCCGCCAATGTAGAATGTCTATTATTCAGCACGTCTTTCAAGAAAGTTGATCCCTCAAACAATAAAACCATCCAACAGTTTCCCAAGATCAGATAGTCTCTGGAATGAATGCACACCATTAAAGTGGTAGAAACACTGGCAAGAAGGTCGACATTGGGAATTGCAAACAAAACCCTTATGTCACGAGATTGAACACGCCTCTTGGCCGTGGCACGTTTACCCAAGGACAGGAAACCTTTTGAAACCAGCTCATCAAACACCGTTAGAGTGATAGAAATACTCAAAACCTAGGTCGACACTAATACTTGCTAGCCCACTCTGATGAAAAATGACCAAACTACCCCTTGGGCCCTTTCGACACACTTCTCGAGAAAGTATCTAAGTCCTCAGAGCAGTAAGTCTATCCTTCCAAGATTGTCTCAAAGACAATCTGGCATGTTCAAATGCCTTCCAGTCGATTCTTGATCAATTCCGAGACCATTCGGTCAAAATGATGATTTTGCCCCTAGGCATCCATTCGCCTCTGCGAACAACATGGGCTCTGGGTATCAAATTGGCTACCTCCCAATGATGCTTCTAATAGTATGCCCAACCTTCCAACACCTTTGCGGATCATTCTGAGTCTATTTTGGTAAACCCGGTGCAAATGACCGTTTTGCCCTTAGTGGGCCGGTCGCCTTTTCCAACCACATCGGCTTTGGGTATCAAACTGGCAATCTCTCTGAACACTCTCAATAGTGTTTCCAACCTTTTAGTCTCCTTACAGGTAACTCCAAGCCCATTCCGGTGTTTCCTTAATTCAAATGACCGTTTTGCCCATGATGGGCTAGTCGGCCTTTTCAAATATTCCGACATTATTTCTTAAGTCCATTACCTTTGGGACACTCTTTTAGGTGTTCCTGTGTATCCCCAACTTTTTGGATCATTCCTGGACCTTCTAGAGTCACTCCTAGTAGAGCCAAGTCAAAAATTACATGGTAGTCACTAGGACAGGTGCCCAAATTTTTAGACTTGCATCCCAAGGGTCAAAAGATACGTTTTTTACCATCTTAAAACTTTCCGAAGTGGCTGGCACCAGCCAATAAATGGCTTGGCGCCACTACTAGTGGCGCTAGGGTTAAATTCCCACTAGCACCACTACAACAGGCGCTAGTTCCAATTTCAATTGTCTGTACATACAAACCCTCCTCTTGCGTAAAAAGGGTTTGCAAACTCAGTTCAGAAACTCTCTTTCTCTAAAAACAAAGCTCGAAATCTCTAAAAACCTTAATTCTCTCAAGCCTCTTCAAGCACTAGTCTCCATACACTCAAACCCTAGCCACCATACACTTTACACACTCAAACATAAGCCTCCAAACATCCATTGAAAATCAAGTGCTGCATCTTCAAAGCTCTCAAAGTTCAAGTCAAGTAAAGCAAACAAAGCAATCACAATAAGAAGAATGCGAGGTTGGTTTTCTATTTACTTTTATGCAATCCTTCCTCTCTCTTCTTCCTTCTAACCCACTTAAATTTTCTTCTATTTTAATCCCTATCTTCTATCTCCTCTTCTTGGATGCTTGAAATAAGGGACTTTCTGATTCATGACTAGGAAGGACTGTTGAAGGTCACCATGTTGGGGGCATTCTTCTAGTTTAACCTTGGATGGTGTGGGTTCGTCCCCCTTGATTATGTGGTGAAGCTTAGCCTTGTATGTTCACAAGCCTATTGTATTGTGGTTATCATGCTCATGCATTGCATTCAAAATTGCATTCAAAGTTATTTTCAAAGTTGCATCAAGGTTCTTTTCTCAAAACTTGCATTGAAAACTTCTTTCTTTCAAACAACCTTTTAAAATCACACTCTTAGGGCGATTCTAGCCATTCCCTTGTTAGGGTTGTTTTAGTAAAGTGTTTCATTCAATGTGACTATTAAGGTACAAATCTTGGGTTCAAGCCTTAAATTGTTTTTTTTTTTAATTAAAATCACAATCTTAAGATGATTCTAGCTATTCCATGGATATGGTTGTTTTAAAAAGGTATTACATTTGATGTGATCATTATAGTCCATATTTCAAACCCTATTTGTTGTCAAAATCACAACCCTAGAATGGTTTTAATCTTTTCATGATTAGAATCATTTTAGAAAAGTGAGATATTCGAGAGACTTGCAAAAGTCCATATTCAAACCTCTTTCCAAATAGTTTTGCAGATCTACTTCCTAAAAACTCTTTTAAAAGATCTACTTTTCAAAAACTCTTTGTCTTGAAGTCCAAGTCAAGCCCTAGGGTCTATGTTTGGGAAACCCTAGTTTTCTTACTTAAAATCATGGCTTTCTATTTTGCCTCAAATCATATATTTTCAAAACCCCTTTTTTCCTACCAAATTTTAGATTTCCAAATTTAAGATTTTCAAAATTCAACCATTCCAATTCCATATCAAATTAAATCTTCCAAGTTAGGAAACCAAATCAAATCCTCCAATTTTAGAAGCAAAATCAAATAATCTATTTTTAGAAATAACATCCAATATTCTACTTTAGGAAATAGAAATCAAATCTTTCCTAATTTCAATCTTTTCTAATTTGAAACCTTTGCAAATCTTGACCTTCAAAATTTCAAACAATCCAATCTTTCCTAATTTCAATCTTTCTTAAGTTCAAATTTTTCTAAATTCAAAACTTTTCAAAACTCAAATCTTTCCAAAATCAACTCTTTCCTAAAATGAAAACTTTCCAAAAATAGAACTTTTCTAAAATGGAACCTTCTTAGTTCAAATATTTCCTAAGTTCAAGTTTTCCAATTTCTAACTTTTCAAATTCTTCTAAATCAAATATTTCTAAATCAAGTCAAATCTTTATAAGTCTTTTCAAGTGAAGTGTTTTGTTCCCCCAAGGAGCTGTGTGCATAGGACCGAAAGAACTAGAATAAGTATCTCAATTGTCGTGCTCAGATTTTTTGCACTCGAGGAATACATACATAAGTGAGAAAAATACTGTGCTCTCTCGTTAGAACTCACCCTCCTAAAAGAATGAGTGTGACTAGGTTTGAATTAAAAATAGATTTAAATAAAGGGCTTTTAGAAAAGATTTGGAGTCGCCACCTAACTTGATTAAGGTGAGTTGGGTCACCTAAAAACTAAGCATAATCCAAAGACTACACTTAGGGTTTTTGGAAAATGATTTTGAAAATAACACCTCAAGAGAGAGTTTTTAAGAAAAACAGGTTGTTTGGCAACCTTTGGAAAACATTTAGCCCTTTTTGAAAATAAACTCCGTTTTTGGTCTTTGAAATCAGTGATTTGGGTTCGGAGGTTGGTTACGTGTAGGGAAGACGTACTAATCCATCACCCTACCCCGCCCTTTCGGTACATACATGTCAATCTACCCTAGATTCACTTATAAGAGTCTTTAACTAACTAATGTTCAATCCTATGCACTTTATAAAACAATGTTTAAAAAGATATGACGCATGATATGCAAGTGCAAGAGAAAGACTTGATTTGAAAATAGATTTGGGAATAGAAGAATTTGATTTGATTTTAGAAGAGAGATTTGAAAGGATAGATTTGAAATTGGAAAGTTTTAGAAATTGGAAATAGGGATTTGAAAGTAGATTTTTGGAATTGGAAACTTGAAATAGATATGGAATTGGAGATTTGAAAATGATTGTGGAAATAAAAATTTGAAAATGTTATGGAATCTGAAATATGAAAAATGTGGAGGAATTTGAGATTTGAAAAGGTTGTGATTGCACCCATGAGGGTTGCCTATGTGTCCTTTTGGAGGAATCAGGTCAGTCGTAGTTTGGACAAGAGTCCGATAGAAAATAGAAGAGTTGATTTGGAAAAGAGTTGAAATTGGAATTTGGATTGGAATTGGAAGAGTAGGGAAATTTGAACTTTGATTGGAAGATTTGAAAAGATTGATTTTGCAAGACTTGGTTTTAGGAAACCTAGACTTAAGGACTTAGAAAAGAAAGATTGGATTTGACTTGGAAAGATTTTAGAGAAGAATTGACTTGAATATTAGACTTGGACAATTAGGAAAGCTTGGAATTTAGAAAAGATTCGGATTAGGAAAGTTTTGAAATAGGAAAGTGTCATTTTAGGAAAGTTTCGTTTTAGGAAAATTTTGAATTAGGAAAAGTTTGAATTAGGAAAATGTCATTTTAGAAAAGATTTCGAATTGGGAAAGTTTTCGAATTAGGAAAGCGTTGGATTAAGAAAGTTTTGAAATAGGAAACATTTCGTTTTAAGAAAGTTTTGAATTTAGAAAGTTTAAGATTTAAGGAAGATTTGAATTGGGAAATTTTAAAATAAGAAAGATTTAAAAATTAGAAGGTTTGGGATTTAGAAAGTCTTAACTTAAGAAAGTTTTGAATTTAGAAAGCTTTGGAATTTAGAAAGATTTGAAATTTAGAAAATTTAAGATTTAGAAAGTTTTAGAATTTGAGTTTTAGAAAATCCTGAAATTAGGAAAGGTTTGAGTTTAGGAGAGATTTGAAAATTTAGATTTGGAAAGTTAAGATTTGAAAGGGGGTAGAATTAAGAAAATGGTTGAATTAGGAAAAATTTGGAAGCTTAATGTTTAAAGAAAGATTTGGAAGTTTTAGGAAACTTATGGTTTAGGAAGGTAGGGAATTAGGAGAGAGTTGAATTAGGAAAGATTTAGATTTTGAGTTTTAAAATTTAGGAAAGATTGTTATGTTCAAGTTTTGGAAACTTAAGATTTAGGAAAGTGGAAGATTAGGAAGGAGTTGAGTTAGGAAAGAGTTGGATTAGGAAGGGATTGGATTTTATTTCTAAGAAGAAGTGTTTGATTTTGTTTCTAAAAACGGAAAATAGGATTTAGTTTCCTAAACGGGAAGGTTGGATTTGGTTTCCTAAAGGAAAGATTTGATTTGACAAGGATTTGGAAGAGGAAGTTTTAGAAACCCTAGATTGGAAGAATATTGTTTTGACATAGAAAATAGGCTTTGGAAACATGTATAATTTTGATGCAGAAAACAAGAGATTTTGGAAACCTAGGTTTTAAGGCAAGTTTGAAAACCATGTTTTTGGAAAGAAAATTAGGATTTCCTAATTGTGGCTCTAGGGCTTGACTTGGGCTCTAAGGAAAGGGATTTTTGGAAAGTGTGTTTTTTTGGAAACAAGCTTTTGGAAGGAAATCCTAGGGAGGAGTTTCTAGAAGGAAGATTTTGGAAACAGAGTTTTTAGAAAGATCCTTGGAAGAAGAATGTTGGAGAGAGTTTTTTAGAAAAGAGATTTAGGGGGGAGAGTGTTTTTTAGAAAGGAAACCTAGGGAGTGTTTTTAGGAAAGGAATTTTGAGGAGAGTGTTTTGGAAAGGAGTTTTAAAAATAGACTTTTGAAGAGAGTTTTTGAAAACAATTTTGGAAAGGAGAAGAGTTTTTGGAAAGCATGTTGAAAGAGAGGCTTTTGAAAATAGAGTTTTTTGAAAAGTATGAAAACGTCTCACTTTCCTAAAGCGATTCTAACCATAAGAAGGCTAGAACCACTTTAAGAAAGTGGTTTTGAAAACAATAAGAAGTTCAAAATATGGACCATATTGGTCACTTTAAATGTAACACTTTCCTAAAGCAACCCTAGCCATAGAAAGGCTAGAATCACCATAGGATTGTGATTTTGAAAACAAGTTTTGAAAAAGAAGATTTTGATACAAATTTGAAAACAAGTTTAATGCAAGTTTTGAAAACGAGTTTGAAAACGATTTTTGAAAGAATACAAGATAATGATATGCACAATGCAAATTGGGGTCGTGAACATACAAGCTTAAGACTTCACCACATAATCAAGGGGGCCAAACCCACGTGGTCTCCGGTTAGACTAAAAGAAAGCCCCAGACATGGTGACCCTCTAATAGTCCAATCCTACACATGGACCGGGAATCCCGTGTTTCAAGCATGCAAAGAAGGGGGGGGGGGGGGGGAAAGGGGATTAAAATAGAGAAAACCCAAGTGGGTTAGGAGAGAGAAGAGAGAGGGAGAAGTGCATAAACTTAAAGAGAAAGCCTACCGTACGTCTTGTTTATTTTACGCGCCTTGCTTTTCTTCGGCCTTTGCTTCATGTCAGTCTTTATCTTAATCTTAGGGGACTCTTCTTCGATCTTCGAGAGCTTCGAGTTGCAGCAATCTAAGTCTTTAATGGAGGCTTGAGGCAAGTGTATAAGCGTATGGGGGTGTATATGAGTGTATAGGAGGTCAGGGTTTAGTATATGGTGGCTAGGGTTTGGAGAACCTAAAGAAGCTAAGGTTTAGGAAGTGTTCGAGCTCTGTATATCAAATTTTAAGGCTTTTAGACTGAGTTTGTGGACCTCTTTCACGTTAGAAAAGGCTCTATATTTATAGAGATGGGACAGACCTGGCGCTTGTTGCAGTGGTGCTAGGCCAATTTTTCTCTTGGCGCCACTAAGAGTGGCGCCAGGCCAATTCTTGGCTTAGCGCCACTGCTAGTGGTGCCAGCCAGTTAGAAAAGTTTTAAGCTCGGCAAGCAATGTATCTTTGGAAGATTTGGGTGCCTGTACTAGTGACTACCATGCAATCTTTAGTCTGACTTCACTAGGAGTGACTCCGAAAAGTCCGGGAATGATTTAAGGAGGCCGAGAATGACCCGGAGAGTAGGAAAAGGGTAAGAACACTTAGAATAGTGTCCCAGAGGTATTTGACTTGAAAAATGAGGATAGGATGTGTCGGAAGGATTGACCAAGCCGTTAGGGGCAAAATAGTCAATCAGGTTGGAAGCTGCCGGGACGGACTTGGAATGTCTCGGAAAAAGACTCAAGACTTGGGAAAATTATTTAGAATGTTCCCAAAGGTTTTCGGTTTGATACCCAGAGCCGGTGTGGTCGGAAAAGGTGACTAGCCCTCTCGGGGCAAAATGGTCATTTTGTACCGAGTTTGCTGGAATTGACTTGGAATGATCCGAAAAGATAAAGAAAGATTGAGAATACTATAGGAATCATTCTCAACAGGTTACTAGTTTGATACCCAGAGCCGGTGTAGTTCCCGAGGCATTCGAATGCTTAGGGGCAAAATGGTCATCTTGACCGAAAAGTCTCGGAATTGGCCCGTAACTGACTAGAAGGCAACTAATCATGCCGAATTGCCTTTAAGACAATCTTGGAAGGTTGGACTTACCGTTCTGAGGATTCAAATGTATTCTCGAGAAACGTGCTAAAAAATTGCCCTAGGGGCAGTTTGGTTATTTTTCACCAATGTGGGCTAGCAAGCACTGGTGTTGACCTGGGTTTTGAGTGTTTCCGCCACTTTGACGATGGTCGCGTCATACAGGGGTTTGTTGGCAATTTCCTATGTCAACCTGTTTGCTAGTATTTTTGCTACTCTAACGGTTGCGATGTTTGCGAGTATTTTTGCTACTTTGACGGTTCGCGATTATTCCCGAGACTGCCTGATCTCGGGAAGCTGCTAAAGGGACTTAGTGCCTGAGAATCAAATTTCTCGAAAGGCGTGCCTAAACGGATATTTTTGCATTGGCAGGCTAGCAGGCGCTAAAGGTGGACCGTTCTACCATCTAGGGGACTTGGGGTCTCGTCTCGGTCGACAGGTTTAAAGGGACTTACTGCTCTGAAGAGATTTTTTTTGAAAAACATGCTGGACTATCTAGAGGAATAAACTGTCTCGAGAGAGGGATTAAAATTGGAATTGGAAAGGGGACTTACCGTCTTCAGAAAGACGTGCCTAATTTGGAATTGGAAAGGGGACTTACTGTCTTCGGAAAGACGAGCCTGATTTGGGATTGGAAAGGGGACTTACCGTCTTTGGAAAGATGTGCCTGATTTGGAATTGGAAAGGGGACTTATCGTCTTCGGAAAAACATGCCTGATTTAAAATTGGAAAGGGGACTTATCATTTTCAGAAAGACGTGCCTGATTGGATAGATTTACCGTCTCGAGGAATCAACTGTCACAAGAGAGGGATTGGAATTAAAATTTGAAAAGGAATTGGAAAGGGGTCTTACTGTCTTCGAAAAGTCGTGCCTGGTTTAGAATATGAAAGGATAATGCCCCTAAGGGCATTTTGGTCATTTTGCTTCTCTTTGGGCCCTAGTGGGCCCGCGAAGCGATGAATAGACAGGATTTAGATTTAGAGAGTTGATTTGATTCAGAATATGTCCATATTGACTTGAACACAAGTCTGGACGGAGTGGACACCGCCGAGCAGTAAAAAATGGGGTGCTTACATCAATCTTTCACAAAAATTGGAACAAATTGCTTCTAAAAAGAAAATAAAATTATGATTATTTTGGAAAATGTTTAATTATCTAAACTAACTAACAAGCAACGATACAGAACTTAAACAATGTTTGATTTGAAAGTAATGAGAAAACGTTTCAGGATTAATCAGTCCAACCAATTGTGTTTCTTGAAATTCCTAAGGAGAAAATTTTATGACTCAAATCCTAGGACTACGTTGTGAGTCTCGGATTTTGAAGATTTAGCAATAAAAATCAAGTGTTCTTCAATACTTCAACTTCTAGAATAAATCAGGTTGTTGGATTCAAAGACGAATACCATCGATTCGTGTTGCGCATATACTGAATATAGACTCATGCATAAATGTTACCAAACATAATCAAACATCCAAGTTATCAAAGATTTCTAGAATGAAGAAGGAAAAGAAAGATAAAAATAGAAAATGGAACTTTGAAACCCAAAATCTCACCTCCTTTGTTCATCCAAGATTTTCAATTGGTCTTCATAATCAATCCCAAGATGGGAAGGTTTAGCTACTCATCTCTATCTATGAAAAGCTTTGACATAATGGAATAAATACTAAAAATATCGATTTAATGCAAAGAAACCAAAGAAATCTCGAATCGAATGCAAAAAATCTAGAAAACTTGTATTGAAGTGAATCCGATTACAAATAAGCAACAAATTTATAAATCTAAGCTATTCCAGTGTAAAAACTGTTAAAACAAAACCCTCTACAATGGCCGCCTCCTACTTGCTTGCTCGAACAAAAAATGTGTTAGTATCTGTAAGGATCACAGTCCAAACCCTAGAATTTATTAGAAATTTGCCTTGGCATTCAAACGGCAAAATGGGCGTTCGAACGCCTCTGATATTCTTCTTCATCGTTTGAACAGCACGAACCAAAGTCCGAATGCAAGCCAAAATTGGTATTACAAGCTCTTGAGCCATTCGAACGACTGGCTTTGGCGTTCGAATGCTAGGCCATTTTTTTCTCTTCTTTTGTCTCTTGTCGTTTGAACGACTGTTTTGGCGTTCGAACGCTGGGGGTCTTTTTCACCCTTTTTGCTTTTGACTTGTTTGAGGCTCTTGGAGTCAGAATTCGGCGATACTCATTAGAAGCAAAGATGTGTAACTTCAAGAGAGCTTTTCAATGGCGTATCATTCATCCCGTTCTGAGCTATGAGTAGAAACTTACACATTTCCTGAGGGAGGGCCCTGACAATATTCCTTGACTAGCCATGCCCCAGACCACATTACTTCTTTGACTCAAAATCGACTCCCTTAGATTTAAATACCTGAAATAAGATTGAGTATGAGGTTAAATACAATATATAGCAAAGAGAGCAAAATTAACACTAATCTATAGCTAGCAAGGGTCGTTTAGCGGTAATATACTGCACTTATATAGTCTAATTAGTATCCAAAGCTTGATATCTTTTAACCCTAAAAGTCTTCCAGACGTCCTCTACAGATTCGACCTACCCGAGTCTATCATCACGGATAATGCAAGCAACATCAACAATGATATGATGGTAAAATGTTGCCAAACCTTCAAGATCAATCCCTATAACTCGGCAGCCTACTGTCCACAAGCAAACAAAACCATCGAAGCAGCAAAACAAAAAATATCCAGAGAATCCCTCTCAAGAAAAATGACAACCACAAGGATTGGCACGAGCAGCTACCCTTTTGCGTTGATGGCATATAGAACCTCAGTTAGAATCTCAACTGAGGGATCACCATTCTCCTTGGTCCAAGGCTACAAGGCAGTTCTTCCAGTCGAAGTATAAACCCCCTCACTCTGAGTCCTTATTAAAATTCAACTCACTAAAACAGACTGGATCAAAGACTGGCATGAACAACTTTGCCTCTCAGATGAAAAGAGCATGGCAGCTGTCTACCATACCCAATGTTGTTAAAGATGCATCGTCAAATCCTTCAAGGGGAAAGTTAAGCCCCACCAGTTCAAGGAAGGAGATCTTGTTCTTAAAAATATACTTCAAATCTAGCAGAAAATGAAAGGTAAGTTCACCCCCAACTATGAAGGCTCGTTCTTAATTCACAAAGTCATGACAGGAAGAACATTGATCCTAGTAGAAGTAGAAGAACAAACCTTTGTAGCACTCATTAACTCAGGTTAGGTAAAGCACTACTATGTGTAATAAGAAACTTTAACAAAACAATGATAGCAATGATTGAAATAAAGAGAGGCCCTAAATTCCTCTACCATACAGTTAAAAGCATCCCCTTGCAAAACCAAGTTAAGCTAATTACTTTCCTTCGAAAAAACCCGACCTAGTGATCACTACCTACAATGGGTTGAGACAGAGTAAATAGGAAAAGGGAAAAAAAGAATGGATATAGGTTTAAGGAGCGCTCAAAAGAGAAAGAAAAAAAAAAGAGGGAAATCTCAAACTCTTCAATACTATAACAGAGAGAATACTAACATTCATAGGAATGGTAGAAAATAATCATAAATAGCATAACTTCGAGGACACAGTGAAAACCCAAAAGAACATTTTGGGTAAAAAGGTGGAGGCATGACAAAATACAAAAACTATGGACCTAGTGAAAATCTATGAGAGCACCATGGTGCAAAAGTAACAGATTGAGGGTCACTGAAGAAAAATGGGAGAAATAGAGAGTAAGCAGCAATAATAGAGAGAGAGAGTCTAGCTGTCCAAGGTGATCATAGGTCTTAAAAAGCCAAGTAAAAGCAAAATGTTTTGAGCTTTTATCCCTTTATTTCAAATACCCTATAACCAAGCCCATATTACAGTCCAAAATAAAGACCTTTCGGATCAGTCATTATGATCATTACTCTTTAAAGGAAGATGATTGCATTAGAAAATGCTCTATTTAGTAGAAATTCCAATTTAGCTCTAGGCTCAATGTCAAAAGTAACATCAACAGTCTTCAACCAAAGTAGTGACTTCAGTCAGCAACAGATTTCATCATCAATCATTCTTCCAAACCACAGCACTCAATACTTCTATTCTCATTCAGCAAAAAGTCATCTTCATCGACATCAACGAGAGAAATCAAAAGAAAAAGCATGGCCTGAGGACACAGTGAAAACCTTCCGGGACACTATGGGTAAAAAAGTAGGGCCATGGCAAGAAAGGTAGAATCGGCATATGTGAAAATCTACAAAGGCACGGATGGCAAAAATGGTTTAAACAAGAAAAAAAAAGAAAGAAAAGAGTCAATCCTCCTAATCAGCAGTCCAAGCAATAACAACAAGACGACCTTAGCGAAGCAGCAAAGTCTCACACCTCAATACTAAACTGTGGAAAACCTACATTGGTGACAAATTTCTGGACTTAGCATGACAAAGCAATTAGCATGAATGTCATAAGTCATTTATTAAGATTACTCTATTACATCTTGATATTGCTAATAAAATACTGTGATAGGTACAAGTTCAAGGGGCATCTCCTTAAGCTTTCTTAAGTCCCAAGGTGTCCTTAAGCCTGACAACCTGATGTCGTAACCCAACAAGTCCAATATCCAACCATCTGGAACATTCAACTATCTAGAGCATTCAGCTACCCAGAGCATCCAGCTATCCAGAGTACAACCCAACTAGGGCAAGTCAAAAGCCCAAAGTCTCCAACATAGCTCAACTCACAAGAAGTCTATCAGCCAATCATCATCAAAGCGATTTCTTGACTCCATAAGGTGTGCCCTCGTGCACTACATAACTCAGTGATCCCAATGTCTCAGTCTTCCGATCTCTAGCACACGACTAGATCTTCCGTAAATCAACCTAGGACAACTGATTTCAACTCAGCCAGTAAGTTAGCACAACTCCTAGATAAGAGCCTAAATTATCTACAACCCTTCTAGATAAGAGATTAAACTATTTATGATGCTCCAAAACTGCTCCCCTCAGCCAATGCAACTAGCCTCGACAGCCTAAGCCATTATCCCACCTTGTATAGCTGACAAGAAACAAAGAATAAAGCAACGGATGACCCTCGACCTCCCAATTAACCCTGAATCAACCTTTTTCAAGCCATGAAAATTAGGATAACACCCCACCCTACACCTCATTTCCAAACCAGTTGATCCATTCAAGACAAACCCACCAAAGTGTTCAACTTTCTAGATACCTAAAAGGGACCTCACTCCCTCTAGAAGTCAACTCAAGATACTCAACTTTAGAGAAGTGTAGTCCCTCCAGAGAGATGTTAACAAGAAACCTATCATACCTGCCAAAATTAGAACTCACTAGTTAAGCCAACATCTGCCTTCCAACCTCAAGAGATCTTAAGGAAAGACAGACAAATGACCTCACCTTCAAACTCCAAGACAAAAGAATCACAAGCATGAAGCAATCTCCCATGGCACCCCACACTCAAGGTGAAGGTACAATTCTTGCCAAATCAAATCAAAAGTTTTCAAAAATGAAAGCCCTTACTTTCTCTCAAAGTCAAAAAATTATCAAAAAAGTTTCAATTTGAAAATCGATTTCTGTCAATTTCAAAAGTCAATTCTCAAAATTTTAAAAAGTTTTCAAAGTTTGTCAAGAAAAAGTTTCAACTTTCAAATTCAAAAGATCAAAACCATTACTTTTTTTCAAATTCAAAATCAATTTTCAGAAGTCAAATAAGTTTTCCTAAAATTGTCCATCAAAGAGTTTAAATTTTCAAGTTACAATGAATTTTTTAAATGTTTTGCTTCAAAAAAGTCCAACAGTTTCAAGTCAAAATAAATTTTCTAAACATTTTGTCTTCAAGAGTTCCCAAGTTTCGAGTCAAAACTAGTTTTCTACCCCTCGACTTAAAAAAAAAGGGTTTCCAAATTTTGAGTTCAAATGAATCCGCTTCAAATGGTTTCCACCTTTCTAGGTTTTCCTAACTTTTTCCTTCAAAAAGTTTGATTTCAAAAATACCTTTTTAGGTTTTAAACTTTTCACTCAAAAAGTAGTTTCAAACCATTTGCACGGTTTTTAAAGCTTTTCCCCTCAAAAAGGTCAAATTCAATTCGAAATTATGGTTTCTCGGGCTTTTCTCTTCAAAAGCTCCATTTCAAAAACAATAAAAACTCCATTTCAAAAATGAAGTTTCGGTTTTCCGATCTTTCTCCTCAAAAAGCTTTGTTTTCAAACAAACATTCGTGCTTAAAACGGTTTAAAAACTTTTTCCTTCCAAAAATTCATTCAAATCTAATTCAAGGTTTTCTAGCTTTTTCCCTAAAAAAGTTCACTGAAATCAAATCAATCGGTTTTAAAACTTTTTCCTTCAAAAAGTTCATTCAAATTTAATACAAAGTTTTCTAATTTTTTCCTTCAAAAAGTTCATTCAAATTCACATTCATGTTTTCTTAACTTTTTATCCTTAAAAAAGTTTTACATTTCAGGTTCTCTAAACTTTTATCCTTCAAAAGTTTCAACTCCTCGATTATCTAGGCTTTTTTCCTTCAAAAAGTTTAAATTCTAATAAAACTCTTGATTTCCCAAGCTTCTCCTTCAAAAGGCCCATTTCAAGTCAAATTTCTAGGTTTTCAAACTTTTTCCCCAAAAGTTTTGTTCCAAGTTTCAAAGGTTTCTAAACTCTTTCAATTCAAATCCGAATCAATTCATTTTAGAAAGCAATTTCAAAATCATTTCAAACAATCATCTTCAAATTTCAAACTATCAATTTCAAAACCCTGGATCCACCCAAAGGAGTGTCATTCCATTAGTCGGTATATCGGTTTAGGAAGAATTAATTTCAAAATCGTTTCAAAATTCTAGATTTCCAAAAATCCAAACAATTCAGTTTTCATACTCAAAATTCTAAATTCTAAATTCCAATTCCAGTCCTTCCGATCAACTCGCGGTTAACATGGGACCCTTACTCTATCATTTTCTGCCTTTGACAAGCAAAGTAAAAAAAAGTGGGGCAGCTGTAAGTGTAGTATCTCATTTTGTCCGTTCGGTAATCTCTGGTCTATCCAGACTTATATTCAAACCGACACAGGCATATTCAAGTTCAAATCAATTTTTTAGACTCAATCCAATCAATCAATCGTTTTGCGGGCCCACCGGGCCTAACAGAAGCAAAATGATAAAAATGCTCTTGTGGCATTGCTCGGTCCAATTCCAATGGGCATGTCTTCTCGAAAATGGTAAGTCCTTATTTCAATCTCAAATCCAATTTCAAATCTAATTCTAATCCAAATCAAAGTCGGCACGCCTTTGGAGAAAGTTGATCCCTCATGCGATAAGTTCATCTAGTCCAGCATGTTCTTTGAGAAAACTCTTCGAAACTGTAAGTCCCTTCACACCTGTCGACTGGGATGAAACCCAAGTCTCCGAGATGGTAGAACGGTTCACCTTTGGCACCTGCTAACCCGCCAATGATGAATGTCTATTATTCAACACGTCTTTCGAGAAAGTTGATTCCTCAAACGATAAGTCCATCTAGCAGCTTCTTGAGATCAAGCAGTCTCTGAAATGAACGCACTTCGTCAAAGTGGCAGAAACACTCGTAAACATCACAACCATCAGAGTGGTAGAAACACTCGCAAATAGGTTAACATTGGGAATTGCCAACAAATCCCCTATGTCATGGGATCGATCTCGCCTCTGGGTCATGACATGTTTACCAAAGGACGAGATACCTTTGGAAACCAACTCGTCACACACCATCAGAGTGGTGGAAACACTCAAAACTTGGGTCAACACTAGTGCCAGCTAGCCCACTCTGGTGAAAAATCACCAAACTGCCCCTTGGCCCTTTTCTGGCATGTTTTTTGAGAAAATACCTAAGTCCTCAAAGCGGTAAGTCCACCCTTTCCAAGATTGTCCCAAGGAAAATCCAGCATGTTCAAATGCCTTCCAGTCAGTTTCAAATCAATTTCGGGACCATCTGGTCAAAATGACTATTTTGCCCCCAGGCATCTAATTGCCTATGAGAATCACACTGGCTCTAGGTGTCAAACCGGTAACCTCCCGAGGATGCTTCTAATAATATTCTAAACTTTTCAACACTTTTCTAGATCATTTCGAGTCATTTCCAATAAATCCGGTGGAAAATGACCATTTTGCCGTTGGTGGGTCGGTCGCCTTCTCCAATCACACTGGCTCTGGGTATCAAACTGGTAATCTTCTAGAACACTCTTAAGTGTGTTTCTAATTTTTAGGCACTCTCACGAGTCATTTCAAGTCCATTTCAGTACGTTCCTTATTCAATTGACTGTTTTGCCCTTGGTAGGCCGGCCAGCCTTTCCAAACATTCCGGTATTGTTTTCCAAGTTCGTTATCCTTAGGACACTATTTCAAGGGTTCTACCCATTTTTGGTCTTCTAGATCTTTCCTTAAAACTTTTTTAAGTGGCTGGCGTCATTAGTATTTTTTCCCTGGCACCATTGCAACAGACGCCAAATTATTTTTGTGTCTATAAGTATTGACCCTCCCCCTTTTTGAAAAGGGTCCGTAATCTCAATCCAAAAACACTGCCTCTCTAAAAACAGAGTTCGAATCCCCTCCAAACCCTAGCTCCCTCAAGTCTTTTTAAGCCCTAGCTTCATACACTCTAACCTTAGCTTATACACACTCTATACACTTATACACCAACCTCAAAGCAAAACACTGAAGATTGAAGTGCTGCAAGTTTGAATTCAAAGATTTCTAAAATCTAGTCTTTCCTGAACCTAACTTTCTAAATTCATTCAAATCAAATAATCAACTCAAATCTTTCTAAATCAAATCTCTTTCCAAACCTTTCTTAAATCCAACTTTCGTAATTTGAACCTTCCCTAAATTCAAATTTCTAAAATCAAATCTCTCAAGTCTAAATCAAACCTTCCTAATTCAACTACATGTTTCAATCCTAGGTAACCTAAACCCTAGGAGGCCTAAACCCTAGTTCTATCCTAATCCTAAGTTAGGAAGTTCCTATTCCTTTCTAAACCAAGATGGTTTTCCAATTTCAATCTAAGTCAAGATGTTTTCAAAATGTTAGTCTTTCCAAATCTAGTCTAAGTTCTCTTTCAAAGTTTAAACCATTTCCAAGTTCAATTCCAAGTCTAAGTTCAATTTCAAATTAAATCTCGATTTCATATCTTCTATTTCAAGTTCAAATCAAACTCCTTTTTAAACCAAACTATTTTCAAATTAAACCTTTTCTAATCAAACTTTTCAAAACCTCAAAGTGCCTACTTTCAACCGGACTCTTGTTCGAATTACGACTGACCTGATTTCCAACAAAGGGATACATAGGCAACCTTCATGGGTGCGGTCACAACCTTTTTCAAATTTTCAATTCCATAATCTATTTCAAGTTTCTAATTCTAAAATCTATTTTCAAATCTCCAATTCCAATTTATGAAACCTTCTTTCAAAAATCAAACCTTCTTTTCAAATCTATTTTCAAGTTTTGAATCCTCTTTTTAAATCTATTTTCAAAATCAAATCTTTCTTTTTAAATCTATTTTTCGGCGAATCTCTTGCACATGCATATCATGCATCACATAATTCTTTTCAAAGTGGATATAATTTGACATTTTATTAATCAAAGATACTAAATGAGTGAACCTAGGGTGATAAGACATGTAGGTACCATAAGGGCGAGGTAGGGTGATGGTTTAGTGCGTCTTTCCTATACGTAACCAACCTTTGAATCTAGAATCATTATTTCCCAAGACCAAAATGGAGTTATTTTAAATAAAAGGGCTTAAATCTTTCCAAAAGGTTTCCAAACAACCTCTTTTCTTAAAAACCCTCTCTTGAGGAAGTTTTCAAAACTTTTTAAAAAACCCTAAGTGTAATTTTTGGATTGTACTTAGTTTTAGGTGACCTAACTCACCTTAATAAAGTTAGGTGACGACTCCAAATATTTTTCAAAAGCCCTAAATCAAATCAATTTCTAATTCCAACCTAATCACACTAGTCCTTTTAGGAGGTTGAGTTCTAACGAGAGAGTATTGTGTTTTCCCACTTGTGCGTATTTTCCTCGAGTGCAAAAAATCAAGGCGCGACATTAAGTGTCCCATTTTTGCCTACTCGGTAATCTCCAGCCCGACAAGACTCATATTCAAACCAACACAGACACATTCAAGCCTAAACCGGCTTTCCATACTCAATCTAGTCAATCAACTACTTTGCGGGCCAATTGGACCTAATAGAAGCGAAATAACACAAATGAGCCAAATGCCCTTGAGGCATTGCTCGGTTCAATTCCAGTTGACACGTCTTCCTAAAGACGGCAAGTCCGTAGTTTAACCTCAACACCAATTCGAATTCCAGTCCAAGTAAATCAAACTCAATTCGACACATCTTTTGAGAAAGTTGACCCCTCCGATGGTAAGTCCATCTAGTCTGATACATTTATTAAGAAAATTCCTCAGAATGATAAGTCTCATCAAAGCTGTAGACTAGAATGAAACCCAAGTCCCCCAGATGGTAAAGTGGTTCACTTCTGGAGCTTGCTTGCTCGCCAATGTAGAATGTCCACTATTCAGCATGTCTTTCAAAAAAATTGATCCCTCAGACAATAAAACCATCTAGTAGCCTCCTGAGATCAAGCATTCTTTCGAATGAATGCACACCGTTAGAGTGATGGAAACACTCACAAATATCGCAATCGTTAGAGTGACAGAAACACTCTCAAACAGGTCGACATTGGGAATTGCCAACAAACCCCCTATGTCACGAGACCAAACACCTCTCTTGGCCGTGGCACATTTACCGAAGGATGGGATACCTTTGGAAACCAATTTGTCACACACCTTCAGAGTGATGGAAACACTCAAAACCTGGGTCAACACCAGTGCCTACTAGCCCATTCCGATGAAAAATGACCAAACTACCCCTTGGGCCCTTCCGGCACGCTTCTTGAGAAAGTGCCTAAGTTCTTAGAGTATAAGTCCCCCTTTTCAAGATTGTCCTAAAGACAATATAGCTTGTTTAAGTGCCTTCTAGTCAGTTCATAGTCAATTCTGAGACCATCCATTCAAAATGACCATCTTGCCCTGAGGTATCTAATCGCCTCCGGGAACCACACTGGCTCTAGGTATCAAATCGATAACCTTTTGAGGATACTTCTAATAGTATTCTCGACCTTCTAGCACCTTTTTGGGTCATTCCGAGTCGATTCCAATAAGCTCGGTGCAAAATGGCCATTTTGCCCCTAGTGGGTCGGTCGCCTATTCCAACCACGCGGCAATCCCCCGAAACATTCTTGATAGTGTTTTCAACCTTCAAAAATTCTCACTGGTCACTCTAGATCCATTTCAATCTTTTTTCGGTTCAAATGACTGTTTTGCCTCTGATGTGCTGGTCGGCCTTTTCAAATATTTCGGCATTGTTTCTTAAGTTGGTTACTTCTGGAACACTCTTTCAAGGGTTCCTATCTATCCCCACCCTTTCAAATTATTCCCAGACATTTAGAAGTCACTCCTAGTGGAGCCAAGCCAAAAATTGCATGGTAGTCACTAAGACATGCACCTAAATCTTTTGTCTTGCGTCCCAAGGGTCAAACATACGTTTCTTGTTACCTTAAAACTTTTCTAAGTGGTTGGCGCCACTTTTAGTGGTGCCAAGGTTAAAAATTTGTACTGGCGACACTATAACAGGTGTTAGTTCCTGTTTCAATTGCCTATAATTACAGATCCTCTCCCTATGTAAAATGGGTCCGTAAACTCAGTCCAGTAACTCTGTCTCTCTGAAAACATAGCTCAAAGTTTCGCAAAACCCTAAATCTCTCAAGCCTTTTCAAGCCCTAGCCTCCATATACTCAAACCCTAGCCTCCATACACCTTATACACTCAAACACAAGCCTTCAAGCATCCATTAAAGATTAAGTATTGTATCTTCAACGCTTTCAAAGTTTAAGTCAAGTAAAGCAAATAAAACAATCAAACTAAGAAGAATACGAGGTTGGTTTTCTATTTACTTTTATGTAATCCTCCTCTCTCTTCTCTCTCGTAACCCTCTTGGGTTTTCTTTTATTTTAATCCCCATCTTCTACCTTCTCTTCTTGCATGCTTGAAACAAGGGACTCCCCGATTCATGCCTAGGAAGGATTGTTGAAGGTCATCGTACTGGGGGCTTTCTTCTAGTTCAACCTTGGATGGTATGGATTCGGCCCCCTTACTTATGTGGTGAATCCTAACCTTGTATGTTCACGACCCTATTGTATTGTGGTAATCATGTTCATACATTGCATATAATATTGCATTCAAATTTTTTTTCAAAACTTGCATTCAAAAGCTTCTTCTTTCAAACTTGTTTTCAAAAACACAGTCCTAGAATGATTCTAGCCATTCCATGGTTAGGGTTATTTTAGGAAAGTGTTACATTCAATGTGACCATCAAGGTCCAAATTTTGGGTGTAAACCCTAAATTGTTTTCATCAAAACCACAATCTTAATATGATTCTAGCTATTCTATAGTTACGGTTGTTTTAAGAAGGTGTTACATTTAATGTGATCATTATGGTCCATATTTCAAATCCTAGTTGTTGTTAAAATCACAACCCTAGAATGATTCTAATCTTTTCATGGTTAGAATCGTTTTAGAAAAGTGAGATATTCAAGAGACTTTTAAAAGTTCATATTCAAACCTCTTTCTAAATTGTTTTGCAAATCTATTTCCTAAAAACTCTTTTCAAATATCTAGGGAACCTTAATTCCTTTTTTAAAATCATGACTTTCTATTTTGCCGTAAGTCATAGATTTCTAAAACTCTTTTTCTACACCAAATTATAGATTCTCAAATCCAACATTTGCAAAACTTAACCTTTCCAATTCCAATCAATTCAAATCTTCCAATTTAAAAAACCAAATCAAATTCTCCAATTTTGAAAAGAAAATCAAATTATTTATTTTTGGAAATAAAGTCCAATGTTCAACTTTAGAAAATAGAAATCAAATCTTTCCTAATTTCAAACATTTTAAAATTTTGAATTTCTAAATTTTAAACTATTAAATCTTTCCTAATTCTAGTCTTTTCTAATTTCAATCTTTTTTAAATTCAAACTTTCAAACCTTTCTCAATTTCAAACTTTCAAGTCTTTCTAATTTCAAATCTTTCTAAGTTCAAAACTTCCCAAATTCAATTCTTTTCAAAATTAACTATTTCCTAATTTGAAAATTTTCCTAAAATGGAATCTCATAATTCAAAGCTTTCCTAAGTCTAAGTTTTCCAAATTCTTCCAAATCAAATATTTTCAAATCAAGTCAAATCTTTACATGTCTTTTCTAAATCAAGTGTCTCTAAATCAAATCAAATCCTTTCCAAATCTTTCTTAAATCTAACTTTTCTAATTTGGAACTTTCTAAAATCAAACTTTTCAAGTCTAAATCAAACTGTCTTATTTCAATTGTATGCTTCAACCTTAGGTTACCCAAACCCTAGGAGGCTAAACCCTAGTTCAACCTTAACCCTAAAGTTAGAAAGCTTCAAATCTTTTCTAAAACTTTTTTTTTTTTTAAACTAAGATGGTTTTCAAACTTTAATTCAAGTAAAATTGATTTCAAAGTTCAACTCAAACTTTCCAAAATAAGTCCAAGTTCTATTTCAAAGTTTGATTTTAAATCAAAGTCAATTTCAAATCAAAATTCAATTTTAAATCCTCCAATCAAAATTCAATATCAAACCTTTTCAAGTCAAATTTTTGAAGACCTCAAAGTGTCTTTTTAAATCAAATAAGACCTCAAAGTGTCTATTTTCAATCGGACCCCGTGTCTAAACTATGACCGACCTGATTTCCAACAAAGGGATACGTAGGCAACCCTCATGGGTGCGGTCACAACCTTTTTCAAATTTTCAATTCCACAATATTTTTCAAATTTCTAATTCGACAACCTTGTTTCAAGTTTCCAATTTCCAAAACCTTTTTCAAGCTTTAAATCTTTCTTTTAAATCTATTTTCAAAATCAAATCTTTTTCTTGCACTTGCATGTCATGCATCGTACCAAGTTTCTTTCTAAAATTCTTTTCAAAGTGAATATAATTAGACATTGGATAAGAGAATATTGTAAATGAGTAAATTTAGGATGAATAGACATGTAGGTACTGCAAGAGTGGGATATGGTGATAGCCTAGTGCATCTTGCCTATACGTAACTAACCTTCGAACCTAAAATCATTGTTTTCAAAGACAAAAAATTGAGTTATTTTCAAAAAAGGCTTAAATCTTTCCAAAGGTTGCCAAATAACCTATTTTCTAAACAAACCCTCTCTTGAGGAAGTTTTTCAAAACATTTTCAAAAACCCTAAGTTTAATATTCAGATTGCACTTAGTTTTAGGTGACGTAACTTACTTTAACAAAGTTAGATGGTGACTCCAAATATTTTTCAAAGGCCCTTATTCAAATCAATTTCTAATTGAAACCTGGTTGCACTTGTCTTTCTAGCAAGATGAGTTCTAATAAGAGAGTACTGTGTTTTTCTCACTTTTGTGTTTTCTCGAGTGCTAAAAATTAAGGAGTGACATTACTGTTTAAATGCTTGTATAAATGCTCATGCATGCATATTTATTTTATAATTGCATTCTCTCTCTATGCTTTTGGCATACACATACATGCATTCAATACTTTATTTCAAGACAAGAGTTCCAAAGTAACTCAAGTTACTGCATTCTCATGCATATGATTAATCCAAAGAAACTAACACCTAGCTCACTCTTCCTTGCATAAAAGCTACCAAAATCCTAAGGGTTCTCATGTAACCCTAAGGGCTTATGGCATACATTTTAAATCATTCCATATAGAAGGGTGTAAGCACCCCATTTTTACCCGCTCGACAATCTTCAGTCTATCCGAACTCATATTCAAGCTGACACAGACACATTCAATACTAAATCAATTTTTCAGACTCAATTCGATCAATCAATTGCTTCGAGGGTCCGCTGAGCCCAACAGAGGCAAAATGACCAAAATGCCCTTGTGGCATTGCTTGACCCTATTCCAGTTGGCATGTCTTCCTAGATACAGTAAGTCCCCATTTTAATCTCAAATTCAATTTCAAATCCAAAATCTAAATCAAATTTAATTCAACAATTCTTTTGAGAAAGTTAATCCCTCAGGCAATAAGTCTATCTAGTCTAGCACATTTTTTAGGAAAACTCTTTGGAAAGGTAAGTCCCTTCAAGCCCATCATTCGGGATGAAACCCAAGTTCCCGAGATGGTAGAATGGTTCACCTTTGGTGCCTGTTAGCCTGCTAATGTAAAATGCCCCTTATTCGGCATGTCTTTCGAGAAAGTTGATTCCTCAAACGATAAGTCCACCTAGCAGCTTCCCGAGATCAAGCAGTCTCCGGGATGAACACGCACCATCAGAGTGGCAAAAACACTTGCAAATATCGCAACCATCAGAGTGAACACTCGCAAACAGGTCGATATTGGCAATTGCTAACAAACCCCCTATGTCACGACACCGAACTTGCCTCTTAGTAGTGACACGTTTACCAAAGGACGAGATACCTTTGGAAACCAACTCGTTACAGACCATTAGAGTGACGGAAACACTCAAAACTGAGGTCAACACCAGTGCCTTCTAGCCCATTCTGGTGAAAAATGAACAAACTGCCCCTTGGGCATTTTTTGACATGCTTCTTGAGAAAGTACCTAAGTTATAAGAGCAGTAAGTCCACCTTTCCAAGATTATCCCAAGGACAATCCGGCATTTTTTAATGCCTTGTAGTTGGTTTCGGACCAATTCCGAAACCATTCGGTCAAAAAGACCATTTTACCTTTAGGTATCTGGTCGCCTCTAGGAATCACACCAGCTTTGGATATCAAACCGGTTACCTCTTAAGGATGCTTCTAATAGTATTCTCAAACTTCTAGCACATTTTTTGAACATTCCGAGTCCATTTCGACAGGCCTGTTATAAAATGACCATTTAACCCCTAGGGGGCTGGTCGCCTTTTCTAACCACGTCAGCTCTGGGTATGGAATTGGAAATCCTTCAGAACATTCTAGATAGTGTTTCCAGCCTTCAAGTCCTCTCATTAGGCATTCCAAGTCCATTCCGGTGGTTTCCCAGTTTAGTTGACCGTTGTGCCCCAAATGACTCGACAGACCATTTCAACAATCCTGACATTATTTTTCAAGCTCGTTACCCCCGGGACACTATTTCAAGGGTTTCTACCCATTTCTAGCTGTTCGGATCATTCCCAGCCTCCCGAACCTTTCAGAGTCACTTCTAGTGGAGCCAAGCCAAAAATTGCATTGTAGTCACTAGTACAGGCACCCAAATCTTTTGCTTTGCATATTAAGGGTTGAAAGATATGTTTCTTGCTGCCTTAGAACTTTCCTAAATGGCTAGTGCCACTAGTAGTGGCGCCAATCCAAGAATTGGCCTAGCGCCACTGCAATAGGTGACAAGCTATTCTTATATCTATAAATGCAGACCCTCCCCCTGCGTGAAAATGATCCATAAACTTAGTCTACAAACTCTATTTTTTAAAATATAGAGCTCAAAGTCTCTCTCCAAACCCTAGCTCTCTCTAGTCTTTTCAAACCCTAGCCTTTATACACTCTAACCCTAGTTTATACACACTCTATACACCCATACACAATCCTCTAAAGCCTCCATTGAAGAATCAACGTGTTGCAACTTGGAAGCTCTCAACGATTAAGTAAAGCGAAACAAATAAAGCAAGAAAAACAAGAAGAACACAAGGTAGGCTTTCTCTTTATGTTTATGTACTACCCCTCTCTTTTCTTCCTCCTAACCCACTTGGGTTTTCTTCTATTTTAATCAACCATCTTTTACCTCCCTTTCTTGCATGGTTGAAACGAGGGACTTTCTGATTTATGAATAGGAAGGATTGTTAAAAGTTACCGTGTAGGAGGCTTTCTTCTAGTTCAATCTTAGATTGTGTGGATTCGACCCCCTTGATTTTGTGGTGAAGCCTAACCTTATATGTTCACGACCACGACCCTTCTTGCATCATGCATATTATATTCATTCATGTATTAAAATTTGTTTTCAAACTTGCATCAAAGTTTTCTTTTAGAAACTTGCATTCCAAATATCTTCTTCAAACTTGTTTTTCAAAATCACAATCCTAACAGTGATTCTAGCTATTCCATAGCTAGGGTTGTTTTAGGAAAGTGTGATATTTATTGTGACCATCAAGGTCCATATTTTGGGTGTGAACCCTAAATTGTTTTTCACCGAAACCAAAATCCTAAGATGATTGTAGCGATTCCATGGTTAGGGTTGTTTTAGGAAGATGGGATATTCAATGTGATCATATTGGTCCATATTTCAAATCTGTGTTGTTTTGAAAATCACATTCCTAAAATGGTTCTAATCTATTCATGGTTAGAATTGTTTTAGAGAAGGTGAGATATTCAAAAGATTTCAAAAGTCCATATTCAAGTCATTCTCCAAATTGCTTTTCAAATTTCTCTCCAAAAACTCTCTTCAAAAATTTATTTTCTAAAAATTCTTTTCAAACTCCGTTTCAAAAGTTTTCTTCAAAAATTCACTTTCTGAAAACTCTCCTCAAGTTTCCTTCCTAGAAACTCTCTTCACAAGACATACTTTCCAAAAACTCTTTTTCTTGGACTCCAAGTCAAGCCCTAGATTTCATGGTTAAGATACCCTAATTCTCTTTTCTAAAAACATGACTTCCTCTTTTGCTTCAACTCATAGGTTTTCAAAATTATCTTTTGCATCAAATCCTAAACTTCCAAAATCTCTTTTTCTATACCAAAATTCTAGATTTCTAAATCCTAAATCTCCAAAACTCAACCTTTCCACAAATCCAATCTTCCTATTTAGGAAACTAGATTAAATCTTCCAATTTTGAAAACCAAATGAAACCATCTCTTTTTTGGAAATAAAATCTGGTCTTCTACTTTAGGAAATAAGAATCAAATATTTCCTAATTCAATCTTTTCTAATTCAAACATTTCATAATTTGGAACTTTCCTAATTTTAAATCTTTCTAAATTCAAAACTTTCCTAAATTGAAATCTTTCCAAAATCATAACTTTCCAAAAATCAACGCTTTCCTAATTTGGCACTTTTTTAAGATGGAACTTTCCTATTTTGAAACATTCCTAACTCAAAACTTTCCAAAGTCCAATCTTCCTAAACCTTAACTTTCCAAATCATTTCAAGTCAAGTGTTTCCTAAAAACAAATCAAATCCTTTTCAAACCTTTCTTAAACCTCATCTTCCCTAATTCTACGTTTTTTAATATCAAATCAAACTTTTCAAGTTTAGGTCCCACCTTTTTATTTCAAGTCCATGCTCCAACCCTAGGTTACCTAAACCTTAGGATGTCTAGACCCTAGTTCAACCTTAATCCTAAAGTTAGGAAGTTTCAACTCTTTTCGAAAACTCCTTTCTAAACCAAGATGATTTTTCAATTTCAATCTAAGTCAAGATATTTTCAAAATCTCAATCTTTCCAAATCTAATCCAAGCTTTCTTTCAAAGTTAAAACCCTTTTCCAAGTCCCATTCTAAGTCTAGGTTCAATTTCAAATTAAATTTCAATTTCAAATCTTTTATTCCAAGTTCAAATCAAACCTTTTTGAAATCAAATCGTTTCAAAAAAAACTTTTCAAAAACCTTAAAGTGTTTATTTTTAATCGGACTCTTGTCCAAACTACGACTGACCTGATTCCCAAAAAGGGATACGTAGACAACCCTCTTTAAGTTGTTAATTCCATAACATTTTCAAATCTCCAATTCCAAATTCTGTAACCTTCTTTCAAAAATCAAATCTTGCTTTCCAAATATATCTTCAAAATCAAAACATTTTTCTTGCACTTACATATCATGCATCGTGTAGTTCTTTTTCTAACATGGATAGTATTGGACATTTATTAATCAAAGATTCTAAATGAGTGAACCTAGGGTGAATAAACATGTAGGTGTAAGCACCCCATTTTTGACCGCTCGGCAGTCTACGCTCCGTCCAGACTTGTGTTTAAGTCATTGTGGGCATATTCCTATCGAAACCACTTCTCTAGGTCCAAATCCCATCTTTCCATCGCTTCGCGGGCTTGTCAGGCCCAAATAGAGGCAAAATGATCAAAATTCCCTTAGGGGCATTGTCCTTTCCTTTCTGATTCTAATCCCATTCTCGAGACAGTTTATTCCTCGAGACAGTTCCAATCCAGGCATGTCTCTTCGGAGACGATAAGTCCCCTTTCCAATCCCTCTCTCGAGACAGTTTATTCCTCGAGATGGTCCGAGTAGCGAAACTACTCACACAACCGTTAGAGTAGCGGAAATACTCACAAATAGGTCGATATAGGGAATTGGCAACAAACCCCTGTGTCACGACGACCACCGTTAGAGTGGCGGAAACACTCAAAACCCAGATCAACACCAGTGTCTGTTAACCCACTTTGGTGAAAAATGACCAAACTGTCCTTTGGACCATTTCCGAGACTTTCCGGTCAAGATGACTATTTTGTCCCTAGGCATCCGAACGCCCCGGGAACCGCACCGGCTCTGGGTATCAAACTGGTAACCCTCTGAGATTACCTTTTATAGTACTCTCAACCTTCCTTTATCTTTTCGGATCATTCCGAGTCAGTTCCGGCCAACCCGATACAAAATAACCGTTTTGCCCTTGGTGGGCCGGTCTCCTTTTTCGACCACACCGGCTCTGGGTATCAAACTGGTAATGTCCTGAGACTACTTTTTATAGTGTTCTCAACCTTCCTTTACCTTTCCAGATCATTCCGAGTCAGTTCCGGCAAACACGGTACAAAATGACCGTTTTGCCCCTGGTGGGCCGGTTTCCTTTTCCAACCACGCCGGCTCTGGGAATTAAACCGGCAACCTCTGGGAACATTCTGAATAATATTTCCAGATCCCAAGTCTTCTTCCGGGACAATCCGAGTCTGTCCCGGCCGTTTCTCGGTCCAATTGACCGTTTTGCCCCTAAAGGCCCGGTCAACCTTTCCGACACATCTTGTCCTGACTTTTCAAGTCAAATACCTCCAGGACACTATTTTAAGTGTTCCTGCTCCTTTCCGGCCTTCCGAGTCATTCCCGGCTCCTTCAAATCATTCTCGGACTTTCCGGAGCCACTCCTAGTGAAGCCAGGCTAAAAATCGCATGGTAGTCACTAGTACAGGCGCCCAAATCTAGTCAAAGATACATTGCTTGCCGACCTTAAACATTTCCTAATCGGCTGGCACCACTAGGAGTGGCGCCAAGCCAAAAAATGGCCTGGCGCCACTCCTAGTGGCGCCAGTATAAAATTTGGCCTGGCGCCACTGCAACAGGCGCTAGTGTTGTCCAGCCTCTATAAATACAGAGCCTCATCCAGCATTTAAAGGGTCTGCAAACTTAACCTAAAAATCATATATTTCGATATACAGAGCTCGAGCACCTCCAAAACCCTAGTTTCGTTAGGTTTTCCAAACCCTAGCCACCCTACACAAACCCTAGCCTCCTATACACTTATAGACTCCCCCATACACTCATACACTAGCCGTCAACCATCCTTTGAAGACTTGAAGAGCTGCCATCTAAAGCTTGAAGACAATCCTTGAAGGTTGAAGAAGAAGATCAAGACGAAGACCGAAGATTGAAGACAAGCAAGGCGCGCAAAATAAAGAAGACATACGGTAGGCTCTCTATTTAAATTTTCGCACTTCCCCCTCTCTCTTCTCTCTCCTAACCCACTTGGGTTTTCTCTATTTTAATCCCCCATCTCTTTCCCCTCCTTTTTTTGCATGCTTGAAATAAGGGGATTCCTGGTCCATGTATAGGATTGGGCTATTGGAGAGTCACCGTGCGGGGGCTTTCTTCTAGTCTAACCAAAGACCACGTGGGTCCGACCCCCTTGATTATGTGGTGAAGCCTTAGCCTTGTATGTTCACGACCCCAAATTGCATTGTGCATATCATAGTCTTGCATCTTCCAAAATTCGTTTTCAAACTCGTTTTCAAAATCGTTTTCAAACTTGTTTTCAAAATTGTATCAAAATCTCTTTTTCAAAAACTTGTTTTCAAAACCACAATTCTAGAGTGATTCTAGCCTTCCTATGGCTAGGGTTGCTTTAGGAAAGTGTTACATTAAAAGTGACCTTTTTGGTCTATATTTTCAAATCTTATTGTTTTTCAAAACCACTTTCTTAAAGTGGTTCTAGCCCTCTTATGGCTAGAGTCGCTTTAGGAAAGTGAGATGTTTTCATGCTTTCCAAAAAACTCTCTCTTCAAAAATCTCTTCCTAAAAATCTCTTTTTCAACATACTTTCCTAAAACTCTCCTCTTCAAAATTGTTTTCAAAAACTCCCTTCCAAAATCTATTTTTCAAAACTCTCTTTTTCAACTCCTTTCCAAAATCCTCTCCCCAAAATCCACTTTCTAAAAGCACTCCCTAGATTCACTTTCCTAAAAACTCTCTCCAAAAACCTTTCTTAAAAAAAACTTTCTTTCCAAAATCTTCCTTCTAGAAATTTCCTCTCTAGGATTTTTCTTCTAAAATCTACGTTTCTCAAAACACACTTTCCAAAACTCCTTCTCTTTAAAATCTTTTTCCAAAAACTCCCTCTTTAAATTCACTTTCCAAAAGTTCCTCCCTAGGATTCCCTTCTATAAAACCTTCATTTCTAAAAACGCACTTTTCAAAAACTCTTTTCTTAGAACCCAAGTCAAGCCTTAGAGCCCACAATTAGGAAACTCTAATTTTCTTTCCAAAAACATGATTTTCAAACTTTGCCCCAAACCTAGGTTTCCAAAATCTCTTGTTTTCACATCCAAACTATACATGTTTCCAAAATCTCTTATTTTCATGTCCAAACTATACATGTTTGCGAAACCTCTTTTCTACGTCAAAACTATAATTTTCCAAACCTAGGGTTTCTAGAATCTCCTTTTCCAAATCCTTGCTAAATCTTATCTTCCCTTTAGGAAATCGAATCAAATCTCCCCGTTTAGGAAACTAGATCCCGTCCTCCGTTTTTGGAAACAAAATCAAATCTTTTCTTTTAGAGACCAAATCCAATCCCTTCCAAATCCAAATATTTCCTAATTCAAATCCTTCCTAAACTTCCACCTTCCTAAACCTTAAGTTTCCAAAACTTGAACATAAAAATCTTTCCTAAAATTCTAGAATTCAACCCTTTCCTAATTTAACCCCCTTTCTAAATCTTAACTTTCCAAATTCAAGTTTTCAAAACCTTTCCTAAATTCAAGCCTTTTCCTAATTTCAAGACTTTCTAAAATTCAAATTCTAAAACTTTCTAAATCCTAAACTTTCTAAATTTCAAATCTTTCTAAAATCAAAACTTTCTAAATTTGAAACTTTCTCAAGTTAAATCTTTTTAAACTTCCAAACTTTCCAAAACTTCAAAATCTTTCTAAATCTAAGGCTTTTCTAAACTCAAAACTTTCTTAATTCAAACATTTCCTAAACTGAAAACTTTCCTTTTTCAAACCTTTCCTAAAACGAAACTTTCTTATTTTCAAAACTTCCTTGTTTTCAAAGCTTTCCAAATTCAAAACTTTCCTTTTTCGAAACATTACAAAATTCAAAACTTTCTTAACTTGAAACTTTCCAAATTCTAAGTCTTTCCTAAACTAAACTTTTCCTAATTCAAAACATTTCTAAATTCAATATTTTCCCATTTCAAAACTTTCCAAAAATGAAACTTTCCAAAAATAACACTTCCCTAATTCGAAACTTTCCTAATCTAAATCTTTCCTAAATTCCAAGTTTTCAAATCTTTCAAGATCTTTCCAAATCCAACATTCTAATATAATCTTTCTTAATCTCAAGTCTTTCCTAGGTCTCCTACCTTTCCTAAGTCTAGTTTTCCTAAACCTCCATTTTTCCAAAACCAAGTCTTTCCAAAATCCATCTTTCTAAAGCAAGTCTAATCTTCTCAATTTCAATTTCCAATCTCCTCTTCTAATCTCAAATCAAATCCACTTTTCAATTCAATCTCTTTCTTCCAATCCAATCTCTCTCTTCAAATCAATCTCTTTTCAATCTGACTCCGGTCCGAACTACGACTGACCTGATTCCCCCAAAGGGATACATAGGCAACCTTCATAGGTGCGGTCACAACACTTTTCAAACTTTCAATTCCACCCTCATGGGTGCGGTTACAGCATTTTTCAAATCTCAAATTCCAATCTATTTTCAAAATTCCAATTTCAAATTTCTATTTCCAAATTTCTATTTCCAACTTTTCAAACTTTTCAATTTCAATTCCATCTCTTCAAATCTATTTTCAAATCAAATCAATTTCAAATCAATTTTTTTTTTTCCAAATCTATTTTTCAATTCTCTTATCTTGCACTTGCATATCATGCATCATGTTAGTTTCCTCTCAAACATTGTTTTTCTAAAATGGATAGGATTGGCCAATAGTTAGTTGAAGACTCTCATAGGTGAATCTAGGGTAGATTGACATGTTGGTACCGAAAGGGCGGGGTAGGGTGATAGCTTAGTGTGTCTTCCCTACACGTAACCAACCTCCGAACCTAGATCACTGATTTCAAAGACCAAAAAGGAGTTATTTTTCAAAAAAGGGCTAAATATTTTCCAAAGGTTGCCAAACGACCTGTTTTCTTAAAAACCCTCTCTTGAGGAGATATTTTCAAAACCTTTTTTTCAAAAACCCTAAGTGTAGTCTTCGGATTGTGCTTAGTTTTTAGGTGACCTAACTCACCTTAATCAAGTTAGGTGGCGACTCTGAATCTTTTTCCAAAAGCCCTTTATTTAAATCAATTTTCAATTCAAACCTAGTTGCACTCATTCTTCTAGGAGGGTGAGTTCTAACGAGAGAGTACAACATTTTTCCCGCTTGTGTGAGTATTCCTCGAGTGCGAAAAATCTGGGCGCGACAGTAGGTACCGAAATGGCGGGGTAGGGTGATGGCTTAGTGTGTCTTCCCTACAGGTAACCAACCTCCGAACCTAGACTTACTATTTTCAAAGACCAAAGTGGAGTTATTTTCAAAAGGGGCTTAAACATTTCCAAAGGTTGCCAAACAACCTATTTTCTTAAAAAACCCTCTCTTGAGAAAGTTTTCAAAACCTTTTTCAAAAACCCTTAGTATAATTTTCAGATTGCACTTAGTTTTAGGTGACCTAAATGTGATATCCCAAACCTCTATTTAATTATATTAATGAAAATTTCTAGTGTATGTAATATTTAATGTTAATTATTTCTCCTTTTGGGTAAAAAACAACCAATGAGAAGTTGTGTTATAACTTAAGCCTGTAAGGTGAGACACATGGGATTATTTCCCATGGGTGTTATCTTATATACACAAACCCACACACCCATATACACACATACCCGACCGATTGGGAGAAGAAGAGAGGGAGAAGAGGAGAAGAGAAGAGGAGGGAGGAGATTGAAGGAAGAGAGAGAACTTGGAGAGCCTTCACCAAGGCCAAGAGAAGCCATTGGAGGCTTAAGCAATTTTGAAGAGAGGTAAGCTCCATTTCTTTTTACAAATTGTATGTGTATATGCATGTATCTTGATGGGTTGTGATATTGGGTTGTTCGTGGGGACTCATTTGAGTCCCAAATAGATTGAATCTTGAGCATTGTAAACCCCATTGTAAGATTTGATTATTTTTGGATAGAAATCTCCCATTTTATACAAGTTAGGGCTTGGGTTTCTAAAACCTTAGATTCCTTTGATTTAATTGTTCTTTCTTCACCATTTTGAGTTATTATCATCATTGTGGGCTAATCTTTGAGCCCTAAGAGTGTTGGGAAGGTTTGGTTATGTTTGAAGAGGTGTTGGGAGAGTTTTGAGTTGAAAATCGTTGCTGCGCAGAAGGGGGCGTTCGAACGCCCGACTGGGCCGTTCGAACGGCCCGATAGCAGAGTTTTCCTTTTGGCTTGGCGTTCGAATGGCCCTTTCAGGCGTTCAAACGGCCCAAGAGGGTGTTTTTCCATTTTTTCCTGGCATTTGAATGGCCATTTTGGGTGTTTGAACGGCTAGGTCATTTTGGCCTGGCGTTCGAACGGCCCGGTTAAGTGTTCGAACCGTTTGCCAGTTTCGACACTGTTCAGTAAAATGGGCATAACTTTCTCTAAAAAACTCGGATTGATGCACCGTTTGAAGCATTAGAAACTAGACTTATAGACCTTTGTATCCATATAAATTTTGTTTTTTTAATTCTTTATAGATTGAGAGTTATAAAAGTTTAAAGTTGACCCAAAACTATGCCAAAAACCTTATCTCTCAAAGTGTTATCCCATTTTTCGTGAGACATAACTTCTTCACCCGAAATGTATTTTTGGCCCATGTCCTATCAAAATAAAGGCCTTTAAGCCTATTTTAAAATGGAACTAGTTTTGGGTATGAACTCATCTTTGAGAGGTGGTTGGGACTCGATGAAGGAGTCAACATTCGAGCTTTCATATTCAAATCTCAACTTCATGTTCTTATTTTACATTGGGGCTTTGTCCTAGAGTTTAACCTCGCTCTCTCATTGTAAGAATGAGGTGTTGTTGAGTTGGGGTCGAGGGGTTTAGGTGCTTAGTTTTGGTTTATGCGTTATTACCTTGCTTTAGCATTTTATATTGATGTTCTATGTTCCTATGTGAATTATGTGTAAGAGCACCTTGCTTAATGCGCGTTCAGTTGTATAGAGGTGAGTAACAATATGCCATGAGTAAAACTCTATTATTTTCCAAATGTTTTAAACTCACTTCTATATCATGAATGTGTTCTATACGTTTCAATACATCAATGATTACGTTCAAGTATAAATGTCATGCTTTGAATTACATACGAACCTTACCTATGATATGAATCACAACCTACGGACTAGAATGTTCACATAAAGTAGATGTAAGATTCCTAACGTACGATTCTAACTCAAAGTCTTTTCGTGGTGAGATTTTTATCTAGCTCGATAGTGCCTGGATGGGGGACGTGAAATAAACCATCGATCTGTAAGGTCTTTCATGGTAAGACCCTAAACTAGCAATGATGGTCCTACAGTAGGGGACACGAAATAATCTATTGCCATGTTGGGAGACGTCCCTTGGCTTAAAAGTCTAGATGTGACCTTTATGGTTACTATAACTAAGCATAGCTCTTATGATTGACTTAAAAAGCCTATGCATGACTTTTATGATTACTATGTTAGCCTAAAGAGCCTATGTGTGACCTTTATGGTTACTATGTTGGCCTAAAGAGCCTTATGCATGACCCTTGTGGTTACTATGATGCCTAATACCAGAAAAACCTCTTAAGTAGGGTGAAGTGAAGGATATGGTTGCCTAATGTAAAGACATGACACACTCATGTTCTCGAATGAGTAGTATGATTTGTTCAAATGCTTCATAAAAAGTTACGTATGTTTCCACAAGTACTAATGTCACGATATACCTCTCATTTCTATGACATTATGATATATCCTTACAATATCATGCCATGGCATGCTTATGACAACTATGTTATGTCTTACGAGATCATGTTATGTGTTATGCCTCACTTCTATGTTATAATGTTTGAAATGCTATAGTATCTCAATGTGATACTTATGTTACCTACGTTTCCAAAGCTATACTTTATAAACTACTAAGAATGGTAATATTTGATGTATCCTATATTATATGGTGTGTCAATATGTACGCTTACAAGATATGGTATGTTATGCTCATGACAAGTTATGTCACGCTTAGATAGTTCATACTATAACACACCTGCCCCTCTTCTTCAACATTATGTTTCAAAAATGATGAAATATTTTAATACAAAAGCCTATGCTTCAAGTGTTTTTAAGATTATACTTATGCGATTCTAAGTTCATGCCACTTATGCATAAATGTACCTTTATTGTCATGAGCATGAAATATAAATGTAGTCTATGGTAGTTTATGCTCATGCATTATTGTTATTCACTAAGTATTAGCTTACGTTTTTCTAAAAATGTTTCAGGTGAACAAACTGGGAGGCCTTGAAGGAGGCCCATTACATGGACATTTGGATTACGGCCCACGGGCCTTATGTTATGTACTGATATAGGGGTTAGACCCTAATGTTTTGTTATATTATAACGTTATAAATGTGGTGGCCTTTGATAGGCCCACGTTATAGAATGATTATATTTTGGAGTTTAGACACAGCTCTACTATGTATGACACACATTTTACTTTACGTTTATAAAGTTTTAATTCCACAATTATATATCTTTTAAGTGATAAATGCACAGGTGTTCAACCGGTTTATGTAATGCGGCCTTGGGTAACTAAGCTACTAGCCGGTCATGCACCCTAAATCCGTATAGGTCGGGTTTCAGGGCGTGACACTAATTCACCTTAATCTAGTTAGGTGGTGACTCCAAAACTTTTTCTAAAAGACCTTAATCAAATCAATTTCTAATTCAAACCTAGTCACACTTGTTTTGCTAGGAGGATGAGTTGTAACAAGAGAGTACCATGTTTTTTCCACTTATACGTATTTTTCTTGAGTGCAAAAAATCAAAGCGCAACAGCTGGCAACTCCACTGGGGACGCTTAGAGGGTTAGGCCATTGTCATGTCTCTTCACCCTCACTCATTTGGAGTCTTTCATAAATTTGTCCAATTCTATCCACTTCAACTTTCAAAATCAAACTTTTTAAAGTTATTTGAAAAAACCTGTCATTGATTGCATTCAATTACATTCTATTATTCGATCTTGCATTAAGTTTGTCTTTCAAATACTGACTTTTTGCATCTTCACTTTTGTAGGTGGACCTACGATCACACTTTCATTTTATATCATCTTAACTGTCATGTATGTCATGAATGTATGTATGAATGGACAGGATGGATGGAAGTTGTTGGGCCCTTTCCTCTGCTTTTCAAAATTTCACACACACACACTGCATTGTGCACAAGCATTTGCATACTTGCATTCTTTACCTTATTATGTCCCTTCTAGTTAGAAGGGGAATGATATATTGGTCGTGGGCAAGATGTGTGTCAGTTTCTTTGCCTATGGCCTCTTGATGGTTCCTCTGCTTAGATCACCAACTGATAATGGCACCACCTCGAGGAGTGGGCCTAGGTTTGAAGATCTTGGAACCGAGTCTTCTTAAGAAGCATTAGTAAACTCTCAACCTCATGCTCATGTAGAAACGATGCATAGCCAAACCTCAGCCAAATTTAAGACACGTATGTCGATTTCAAAACCATGGAGGAAAGGGCGGCTGTTTTACTTTCCTTTAAGCTTGTCTATTTCTGTTGTTATAATGTTTATATTCCTACTGTTATAATGTCTGTATAACTGCTCATGCAGCCATGTTTATTTTACAATTGCATTCAGTCTCTCTCTCTTTCTACTTTATGCATCCATGTTCATGCATTCAATATTCTATGTCAAAATAAAAGTTCTGAAGTAACTCAAGTCACTGCATCTTCATGGATATGATCAACCTAAAGAGAGTGACATAAAGTTCACGCTCCCTTATATTAAACCTACCAAAATCTTAAGGGTTCGCACATAAGCCTAAGAACCCATTGCATGCATTTCAAGTCATTCCATAAGAGGAGCCCTAATACCACTATGCTCACGAAGATAGGGTTGCCAAGAAGACAAGGGACAATCAAACAAGGTCTTTCAACAACCTCTTCAACATCAAGCTCAAAAAAGGCAAATCTGAAGACTTAAGAGTAATTTAGGATCTCAAATGTAAAAGTAGATAGATGGAAGTCTCAAGGAAATTGTTCCCTTTCCCCTTATTAAAATGTATTTCAATGCCGTTATATTTAAACTCCAAAGTTCAATATACTTCTTTATTTTTCATGAATGAATGAATGTCTTAAACGGTAAGGTATCTACATACAGGGGCAAATCCTCTATCTCAAAAAGTGAGCCAAATCCATCGTGTTTAGTCTCCCTCTCAAGAAGGGACATCCCTAGGACATGCATCGCGTAAAGCTTTCTAAAATCAAACACTAACTTGCGATTTGTGTTCTTATTTTCATTTCATCTTTATAGACAAAGAAAATGAATACTGGTTCAACCTCTTTCGTACTGGTAAAAGCCATGATTCATAAGCTGCAATAGAGTATACCACTAGAAAGCAAGAATTCTAGCAAAGGCATCCTGCATAACCCATCCATTGTAATTCCCAAAGGGACGACTTATGTCCTAAAAAGGCTAGAATACCAAGACCATACCTTTCTAATCATACAACCTCATCAATCCAACATAAACCTAACTATTGAAACCTTGTTTAATCCTCCTTATTACCGTCTTATCCTTACTCCTCTGCCTAAACCTGAGCCCATGGTCGCCATGGCTGGGCCCGAACCCCAAACCAATACCCAAGGAGCCATACGACCCCTATTACCCTTGGCCCTACTAAAGAAACCAATTGTCTCCACTACCCTACCCATCCTCACAAATTCTTCACCTATGGTAGTCCCTTTACCTGTAACCCCAAGAATAACTCTTCCCATTATGACCTAGTTGCCAATACCCAATCTTCATAATGTCTTGTGGAACTACCCTCCTGATAAAGTCCAAAGCATTGAAGAGCCGATAGTAGAAGTAGGATGGATGACCTGGTTAGGGCGACTTTACACCTCTGTTGAAGTAGAAAGGAAAAAGATAAGGAGGGGAAAGCTTTACCTGACCAACAAATCAAGAAATATCATAATTTACTAAAACCTTGGGAAAGGTTGACTATAACATCATGGAACAACTTAGAAAATCCCTGGCCCATATTTTGATGTTAGGCTTGCTACTCACCTCTAAAGTACACCGGGATGCTTTGCTAAGAATCCTTAAAGATGCTCATGTGCTTGAGAACTTCACGGCGGAAAACCTACATAACACAGTGAGCCTCATCATGGCCTTAAATATCATTACCTTATCTGAGGACGGATCCCTGCTGACGGAACGGGCCATACCCGCCCTTTTCATGTGGTTATAAAAACGAGGGGAAAAATGGTGGCCCAAGTATTAATAGAGAGTCGGCCCTAAATATTTGCCCATACTCCACTCTAGAAAGGCTTGGAATAGACAAAACCTATTTGAATAACAATAACATAGTCATATGTGCCTTTGATGGTTCCCGAAGAGAAACTAGGTGAGAAATTGAAATGGCCAATGAGATAGGGTCCGTAACTTTCATAATCAAGTTCCAAGTCCTGCATATTCTGGTTGTTTACGACTTGTTGTTAGGTCGACCATGGATGCATTCGGTAGGCGCAGTCCCTTCGAGTCTTCATCAAATAGTCAAGTTCATCATAGACTCCAAGTTGATTTCTATTTTTACTGAACAAAATTTGCTATATAAAAAGCTGACATCGTCTCGCCTGGCATAAAATCGTCGCGGTCCTGCATCTAGTCATTCGAATATGTCACTATTATATAGAAGGACGATAGAGTGGAGTTGAAATATTCCTAGAATTCTCAAATGATAGCACATTACTTCAAAACAAATGGATTCCATCCAGGAAAAGGTTTAGGGAAGTACTTACAAGAAGACCCGGGACCATAGAAATGCCATCGACTGAACCTATCTTTGGGCTGGGGTATGAACCTACAACAAGAAAAAAGAGAGGCAGCATGAAAGAAGAGGGTTGATAGGAAAGCAAATATGGAGCTTTCTGATCAATTCAAGCAATTAGACATGGGAAAAGTGGTGTCCGCATTGGATAAAGGTTCGAAAAAAAAGGAAAATTCAAGAAGAAACACTCGTCACGATGGCTGACATTAAAATAACTCAAGATATGTCCATCCGAACAACACTTCCAAGCAAGAGACTATATAACTGGGCCAACGAGGACATCATTTGTACCCGCAAGTTTTGGTACAAAGCTTGTTAGAGCAAATCCTGGAGAATCCGACTTGCCATAAACAAATTCTATCTTTATGATTTACTTGTTTCAAGCTTTTAACTCAATGTACTATTAATGAAAACATATTCCTTTTGTTTGATTCATTGTGCATTATTTTCCATGTCAAGGACCCTTGCATCCAACGCCTTACTCAACTAATCCAGAGAATGCCAAACCCGACAAATATTGACTTTAACATTGAATTTGATCATTGAGGAGACAAAGACAACTAATTTGGGGGATAAAGGGAATCCAAAAGAACTCAAAATTGGCACAGGGTTAGATCGATGGTAGCGCAAAGAGTTGTTGGAATTATTACATGCGTACTTGGATGTGTTTGCTTTGTCTTATCACGATATGCTTGGGATGGATGAATCCATTGTAAAACATAGAGTACCTCTTGACCCGCAGATGAAACATTTCAAGCAAAAGTTAAGAAAAATTAAGCCAGAATGGAGCTTGAAGATTAAAGAAGTAATTAAACAATTCTAAGCAGGATTTTTGCAAGTAGTAGAGTATCCCCAATGGCTAGCCAAGATTGTCCCTGTTCCCGAGAAAGGCGGTAAATTACAGATGTTTATCGATTTTTGGGACCTCAACAAGGCCAGTTCAAAAGATGATTTTCCTCTCCCACATATAGAGTTGCTCTTTGATAACACGGCCGATCATGAAATGTTCTCCTTCATGGATGGCTTTTCGGGGTACAACCAAATCAAGTTAGTCGAAGAAGATCGAGAAAAGACTACCTTCAACACCCCTTGGAGAGTGTATTGCTATAGAGTTGTGCCATTTAGACTTCGCAACGTGGGGGCAACCTACTAAAAGGCCATGGTAAAATTGTTTCATGACTTGATGCATCGAGAAGTGGAAGTCTATGTAGATGACATGATCATCAAATCCAAGCAATGGGAAAGCCATCTGTTCAACCTATGAAAGGTATTTTACTGGCTCCGTAAGTACCAACTCAAGCTAAATCCTACGAAATGCACATTTGGGATATCTTCAAGAAGTTGCTGGGTTCATTATTAATAAAAAGGGAATAAAGATAGATCCTACTAAAGTCAAGTCCAGTGTCAAAATGCTAACTCTGAAAGGGGAAAAAGAGATCCGGTCCTTCTTGGGGAAGTTAAATTTCATCAGCAAGTTCATCGCTTAAATGACGCATCTATGTGAGCTGATTTTTAATCTCCTTAAGAAAGATGCTCTAAAGGAATGGGACGATAATTGTCAAACAGTTTTTGAAAGAATCAAAGAATACCTACAGAACCCTCCAATCTTAGTGGCACCTACACCAGGGCATCCCCTGTTGATCGACATGTTAGTTCTAGATACTTCCATGGGGTGTTTTGGGACAATATGATACAACAAGGAGGAAAGAGCAAGCTATTTATTACCTCAGTAAGAAGTTCCTACCATATAAAATAAAGTATTCTGATCTAGACAAAACCTGTTGCGCACTAGTTTGGGTAGCCAACAGGCTTCAACATTACATGCTCTATCATACCACTATCCTCATCTCCCAAATAGACCCCCTCAAGTATATATTCAAGAAATCGACCCTGTCTAGCAGAATCGCACAATGGAAAATGATCCTGTTAGAATTTGATATTGTATTTACTACTCGTAAAGCAATTGAGGAGCAAGTAATAGCTAATTATTTGGCCGACAATCCTATCGATGATTATCAATCCATGGAACCTCAATTCCCCGATGAGGACATACTATGCGCTGATGATGTGACGGAAGGGCAAACAAAAGTCAGATGGAATATGTATTTTGACAGAGCCGCTAACAAAAGAGGAGCTAGCATTGGGGTAGTAATAGTATCAAAAACGGCAGTCATTACCCTACTATGGTCAAGTTACAACTAGAACAATGCACCAATAACATCACTGAATATGAAGCTTGTATCCTTGGTTTAAGGCTAGTATTAGAAATGAAGATTGACAAACTGGCTGTTTTTAGATATTCAAATTTAGTTATTCAACAGTCCAAAGATGTGTACCAAACCCGAGATGCCAAACTCTTCTTGTATCACCAACAGATCAAGGATTTGTGCCTCTTCCTATTGCCTCCACACAACAATTGAGCCTAATGGGCAACCATGGTTTTATGATATCCAAAGATATATCCAAAGAAGGGCATTCCCTAATGCAGCCTCACAGCAAGATAGGAAGACCATTTACCATTTGGGGGGACATTACCTTATGACTGGAAATGAGCTTTTTAGAAGATTGTGGTTCAAACCGTTGAAATGTGTCAATGCCGTCGAAGCCAAAACTATTGTGGAGGAAGTACATGAGGGGGTTTGCAGTCCCCACATGAGTGGCCACTCGCTCTCTAAAAAGATCCTCTGAACAAGGTATTACTCGTCAACAATGGAGTCAGATTGTATTAAGTACGTTCTCTGATGTCATAAATATCAGATACAAGGGGATAAGATCAAATCGCTGCCCACGAAACTCCGTTCCATGTCACCCCCAAAGCCTCGCACAGTCATCGATTCATCCTAGTTGCCATTGATTACTTCACTAAGTGGGTGGAAGTAGTCTTATATGTTCATGTCACGAAGAAGGTTATAGAAAAGTTAAAAAAAAACCACATCATCTGCCGATATGAAATTCCCAAATCACTCATCACTGAAATCACCTCCAACCTGAACAATGAGTTGATATCAAAATTATGCCAAAGGTTTCACATCACCCATCGAAATTCAGTCACTTACCATCCCCAAATGAACGGAGCAGTGAAAGCAGCTAACAAAAACATCAAGAAAATACTCCAAAAAATGATTGACAACTACAAAGATTGGCATGAGAAACTTTCCTTTGCAGTAATGGGCTATCAAACCACCATGAGGGTTTCTACTGGAGGTACTCCCTTTGAGTTGGTCTACGGCACAGAGGCAATCCTTCCCATTGAGATTGAGATTCCTTCTCCAAGGATCTTAATGGAAACTAAGTTAGATGAAGCAGAATGGATCAAAGACCGATATGCTCAACTTTGTTTGCTAGATGAGAAGCGGTTAGCTACAGTCTATCATGCCCAGTGCTACAAAAAATGAATGGCTAGGGCATTTGATAAGAAGACGTGGCCTCGATCATTCCAACTGGGAGATTTAGTCCAGTTAAGGTTAAATGAAGCAAAGGGTCCTCCCTCAGGAGAATAAGTCAGTCAAAGCATTAAACAAAAAGGAGTAATTTTTCATTTCAATTTCTCAAGCATACTTTTGTACTAACTGTGCCAGAAAAGCATCTCAGATGTGTGAAAGGCTATAAGTTCATAGGGAAAAAAAAGTAGAAAATACTAAAATGAATTCTTTCTCTCTATAAATGTAGGAATTAACAAATCTAGGAACGAGGAGCAAAAATGCAACGCTTTCCATCATTATCGGAAGAGGAATCAACCAAGAATGGATCAACCAGCTCGCCACCCGCAAGGAAAGCACTCGAAGAAGTACCAACCATTGATGATCCATGCTGGACTTGCTCATAGTCTGCACATCTAGCTAGAAGCATGTCCCTCTCTCGGTTAAGAGACTCCACAGTCTCCCACAAAGATTGAATATCAATAGTATCATTGCTTGACTGCTCTTTCTTATCGGTTTATTTTAACTTGCAAGTGTACGAGTGTACAATGTAGCAATTAACTCGGTGAGACCGAGGTCATATCCACAGGGAGCTAAATTTAGAAAACAATTTGGTGATAAAAACTTAAGAGAAATTTATTCGAAAAAAAAATTGGTTCACATTAAATGTAAAATTTTCTTTGAAAGATGAGTAGTTGTGAATAGAATTCAAATGACAATGCTTAAAATTACAAGAGAAATAAAAGTCTTAGCTCAAAATCAGTTTCGATGGTGGTATATTGGTGGTTCGTTTAAGATATTTAAGATAACTCTACCCAACATCAACAATGGTGATATTAGGTTGGAAAATATTACAATAAAGTTTAAAGAAATGAATGATTGAATCTTGCTTAGAAATGGAAAAATAGTTTCAAACTAGGCAAGCCATTGAATCAAGCAATCTCTATACCAAAACTGAGGTTTGTGCATAGAAATTCAAGATTATAACATTGCCTAAATGATTTCTGAAAATTCTTAATAATTATCAATCATCCATGTAGAAAGTGAGAAGATAAATCATTGAGATGCATTAATACCTTAAAGAGATCACCTCAACCACCACCATCCTTGATCTTGAACCAAGAAAGAGCTTAGACAACAACCATTATGAAGAAAAACAATGGAACCAAAGTAAAATAAGAGGTTTTTAACATTGAAGAGTCAAAATCAACAAAAGAAAGCAAAATACAAGCTGCCCAGATTTTCGCTCAAATCTATCCTCTAACTTTGGACGAAGTTTTCACTCTCTTCCACTCTGTTTTGAGAGATGGCTATTAGACAGATATTTATAGAGATTCTTGTCTACTTTCCAGCCCCAAAAAGAACAGGTCATTTGAACATCTGAGTCAAAAGTTATGGTCCAAACACTAGATGTCTGTCTAGCACATGGAGAGAAAGGCAGATTCGGCCAGCATTTTAAGCTGGCTGGTGGACCTCTTTATTCCATCTTTTGGACTATTTTTTTCTTCTCTCTTTACCCCATAATGAAGAATTATTGTCCTCCACTTCTTTCTAGCCATGTGCATGCTCTCTTTTTTCCATAATGAAGAATTATTGTACTCCAACCATGTGCAAGCTCTTCTTTTCTCCCAACAACTTCCTACAAATGAGCTGAAATGGGCCTTCAAACTTTAGGCTGAAGTTTACATAATACATATAACAAGTTTGGGCTGAAGTTTGCACAAAATATAGAGCAAGTTTGGGCTTGAAGTGGATCATCTTTTAGCCTCTTCTTGGATTTGAAATGGGGCAGATTTGGGGCACTTCTTTGAACCAAAATTTGCTTCAATCTTTAACTCAATTTTACTTCAATTCTTTGCTCCAAATCCCGGCCTGAAAGATCTCTGAAATACTTCATTTAAGCTTTATAAATCTATTAAAACATTAAACCAAACTTCATTAGCAAAGGCACACAAAACTATTATGCGAAACAAAATAAATGAATAAATACATATGAAAAACTATAAATTTAATGACAATTTTGATGTACAATCAATCATCCTCCGGGGGAGTGGAAACATTTGCGGCACCTTGTGGCCGCTTTTGTCCCCATGCAATACTTAAGCGTAGGCTACCATGTGTCGATCTGGCTGCTGCTAGCTGCATCTCTAAGGAAGCTACCTTAGTATCTCTCGCCCTCAATCGATCATACAACACCTCTATCAGTCTTCAGTTTTGCTGCCTGTGATGATGTCCCTAAACAATCATAGCTGTTAAGAAGCTTGTGTACCCCACGAGGGCAAAGGAGTCTCAAAAAGTAAATCCCCAAGCTTGCTAGGACCTAACACATATCGCCAGAACCATTAATGGTAGTTCTTAAAGGGCACGTTAGAATATGGCACATCATTATAAGCACCCCATTTTTGCCCGTTCAGTAGTCTCCAGTCCGTCTAGACTTGAGTTCAAGTCAATATGGATGTATTCCAGTTTTTCAATCCTAATCCATTCAGTCCATCGCTTCGTGGGCCTGCCAGGCTCAAATAGAGGCCAAATGAACAAAATACCCTCGTGGGTATTTTTCGGTCCAATTCCAGTAGACACGTCTTCTTGAATATGGTAAGTCCCCTTTTTCAAGTCCAATTCCAATTCTAATCCCTCCCTCGAGAAAGCTAATTCCTCGAGGCGGTAAGTTTACCTTGTCCGGCATATTTTTCGAAGAAAGTTCTTCAAAATGATAAGTCCATTCAAACCCATCGACCGGGACGAGACCCTAAGTCCCCGAGATAGTAGAACAGTACACCTTTGGCGCCTGCTAGCCCGCTAATGCAGAAATGTCTGTTTCAGCACGCCTTTCAAGAAAGTTGATTGCTCAGGCACTAAGTCCATGTAGCATCTTTCCGAGATCAGACAGTCTCGGGAATGATTGAGAACCGTCAGAGTTGCAAAAATATTGGCAAACATCGCAACCGTCAGAGTAGCGAAAATACTCGTAAACAGGTCGATATAGGGAATTGCCAATAAACCACTATATCATGGGACCGCCGTCAGAGTAATGGAAACACTCAAAACCTAGGTCAACATTAGTGCCTGCTAGCCCACTCTGGTGAAAAATGACCAAACTACCATTAGAGCCATTTTTCGGCACGTTTCTCGAGATAGTACCTAAGTCTTTAGAAAGGTAAGTCCACCCTGCCAAGTTTGTCTCAGAGATGATCCGGCATGATTAGGTGCCCTCCAGTCAGTTTCGGGCCAATTCCGAGACTTTTTGGTCAAGATGACCATTTTGCCCCTAGGTATTTGAATGCCTTGGGAACCACACTGGCTCTGGGTATCAAACCGGTAATCTCCCGAGAATGCTTGTTATACTATTCCTGGCCTTTCATTATCTTTTCAGATCATTCCGAGTCCATTCTGGCAAACTCGGTGCAAAATGACCGTTTTGCCCTTGGTGGGCTGGTCGCCTTTTCCGATCACACTGGCTCTAGGTATCAAACTGGTAACCACCTAGGACATTCTAAATAATGCTTCCAAATCTTGAGTCTTCTTCCGGAACATTCTGAGTCTGTCCTGGCAGCTTTCCGGCTTGGCTGACCGTTTTGCCTCTAAAGGCTCGGTCAACCCTTCCAACATATCCTGTCATCATTTTTCAAGTCTAATACCTCTGTGTAAGCACCCCATTTTTGACCGCTCGGCAGTCTACACTCCGTCTAGACTTGTTTTCAAGTCATTATGGACATATTCCAATCGAAACCAATCCTCTAGTCCAAATTCCGTCTTTCCATCACTTCGCGGGCCTGTCAGGCCCGAATAGAGGCAAAATGACCAAAATGCCCTTAGGGGCATTATCCTTTCTTATTCCAATTCCAATCCCTCTCTCAAGACAGTTTATTCCTCGAGATGGTCCGAGTAGCAAAACTACTCACAAAACCGTCAGAGTGGTGGAAACACTCACCAAACCGTCAGAGTGGCCGAAACACTCACCAAATCGTCAGAGCGGCGGAAACACTCACCAAATCGTCAGAGTGGCGGAAACACTCACACCGTTAGAGTGGCGGAAACACTCAAAACCCAGACACGTCTCTTCGGAGTCTGTAAGACCCCTTTCCAATCCCTCTCTCAAGACAGTTTATTCCTCGAGACGGTTCCAATCTAGGCACGTCTCTTCGGAGACGGTAAGCCCCCTTTCCAATCCCTCTCTCAAGACAGTTTATTCCTCGAGACGGTCCGAGTAGCAAAACTACTCACAAAACCGTTAGAGTAGCGAAAATACTCACAGAACCGTTAGAGTAGCGAAAATACTCACAAAACCGTTAGAGTAGCGGAAATACTCATAGAACCGTTAGAGTAGCGAAAGTACTCACAGAACCGTTAGAGTAGCGGAAATACTCTCAAATCGTCAACCCCGTCCGAGTAGCGGAAATACTCAACCCCGTCTGAGTAGCGAAAATACTCAACCCCGTCCGAGTGGCGGAAACACTCGAAACCTAGGTCAATACCCATGTTTGTTAGCTCACTTCGGTGAAAAATGACCAAATTACCCTTTGGACCTTTTCCAGTCAAGATGACCATTTTGCCCCTAGGCATCCGAACGCCCCGAGAACCACACCGGCTCTGGGTATCAAATCGGTAATGTCCCGAGAATACTTTTTATAGCGTTCTCAACCTCCCTTTACCTTTCCGGACCATTCCGAGTTAGTTCCGGCCAACCCGGTGTAAAATGACCGTTTTGCCCCTAGAGGGCCAGTCTCCTTCTTTGACCACACCGGCTCTGGGTATCAAACCGGTAATGTCCCGAGAATACTTTTTATAGTGTTCTCGACCTTCCTTTACCTTTCCGGACCATTCCGAGTCAGTTCCGGCCAACCCGGTGCAAAATGACTGTTTTGCCCCTAGAGGGCCGGTCTCCTTCTTCGACCACACTGGCTCTGGGTATCAAACCGGTAATGTCCCGAGAATACTTTTTATAGTGTTCTCGACCTTCCTTTACCTTTCCGGACCATTCCGAGTCAGTTCCGGCAAACCCGGTACAAAATGACCGTTTTGCCCCTGGTGGGCTGGTTTCCATTTCCGACCACGCCGGCTCTGGGTATGAAATCGGAAACCTCTGGGAACATTCTAAATAATGTTTCCAGATCTCAAGTCTTCTTCCAGGACAGTTTGAGTCTGTCCCGGCAGTTTTTCGATCCAATTGACCGTTTTGCCCCTAAAGGCTCGGTCAACCTTTCCGACACATCCAATCCTCACTTTTCAAGTCAAATACCTCCAGGACACTATTTTAAGTATTCCTGCTCCTTTTCGGCCTTCCGGGTCACTCCCGGCTCCTTCAAATCATTCCCGGACTTTCTGGAGTCACTCCTAGTGAAGCCAGGCTAAAGTTTACATGGTAGTCACTAGTACAGGCGCCCAAATCTAGTCAAAGATACGTTGCTTGCCGACCTTAATTGTTTCCTAAATGGCTGGCGCCACTGCTAGTGGCGCCAGCCAAAAAATGGCCTGGCGCCACTCCTAGTGGCGCCAGTATAAATTTTGCCCTGGCGCTGCTGCAACAGGTGCTAGGCTTGTCCTCCCTCTATAAATACAGAGCCTCGTTCAACGTGAAAGAGGTCTGAAAACTTAACCTAGAAATCACACAATTCGATACACAGAGCTCGAACACCTCCAAAAACCCTAGCCTCCCTAGGTTTTCCAAACCCTAGCCACTATACATAAACCCTAGCCTCCTATACACTCATACACACTCCCATACACTCATACACTAGCCTTCAACCACTCTCTCAAGACTTGAAGAGCAGCCATTCAAAGCTTGAAGACAATCCTTGAAGACTGAGGGTGAAGATCAAGACCAAAGACCGAAGACCGAAGACTGCACGGCGCGCAAAATAAACAAGATACAAGGTAGGCTCCCTCTTTAATTTTCTGCACTTCCCCCCTCTCTCTTCTCTCTCCAACCCACTTGGGTTTTCTCTATTTTAATCCCCCATCTCTTTCCCCCCCTTTCTTTGCATGCTTGAAATAAGGGGATTCCCGGTCCATGTGTAGGATTAGACTATGGGAGGGTCACCGTGTCGGGGGCTTTCTTCTAGTCTAACTAGAGACCACGTGGGTCCGGCCCCCTTGATTATGTGGTGAAGCCTTAACCTTGTATGTTCATGACCCCAAATTGCATTGTGCATATCCTAGTCTTGCATCTTCCAAAATTCGTTTTCAAAAAGTTGTTTTCAAAAATCGTTTTCAAACTTGTTTTCAAAATTGCATCAAAAGCTCTTTTTCAAAACCATGTTTTCAAAACCACAATTCTAGGGTGATTCTAACCTTTCCATGGCTAGGGTTGCTTTAGGAAAGTGTTATATTAAAAATGGTCTTTTGGTCTATATTTTCAAACCTTTGTTTTCAAAACCACTTTCTTAAAGTGGTTCTAGCCCTCTTATGGCTAGAATTGCTTTAGGAAAGTGAGACGTTTTTAATCCTTCTAAAAACTCTCTCTTTTCAAAAATCTCTTCCTAAAAATCTCTTTTTCAACATACTTTCCTAAAACTCTCCTCTCCAAAATTGTTTTCAAAAACCCCCTTCCAAAATCTATTTTTCAAAATTCCTCTCCAAAATCTTTTCCTCAAAATTCACTTTCTAAAATCTCTCCTAAAAATCTTTCCAAAAACTCTCTTTTCCAAAATCTTCCTTCTAGAAATTTCCTCTCTAGTATTTCCTTCCAAAATCTATGTTTCCAAAAACACACTTTCAAAAAAAACTCCTCCCCAGGATTCTCTTCTAGAAAACCTTCGTTTCCAAAAACGCGTTTTCCAAAAAACTCTTTCCTTAGAGCCCAAACCAAACCCTAGAACTCACAATTAGGAAACCCTAGTTTTCTTTCCAAAAACATGATTTTCAAACTTTGCCCCAAACCTAGGTTTCCAAAATCTCTTGTTTTCACATCAAAACTATACATGTTTCCAAAACCTATTTTCTACGTCAAAACTATGATTTTTCAAATCTAGGGTTTCTAGAATCTCCCTTTCCAAATCCTTGCCAAATCAAATCTTCCCTTTTGGAAACAAAATCAAACATTTGCTTTAGGAAACCGAATCCAATCTCCCCGTTTAGGAAACTAGATCCTATCCTCTGTTTTTGGAAATAAAATCAAACCCTTGTTTTTAGAAACCAAATCCAATCACTTCCTAATCCAAACCTTTCTTAATTCAATTCCTTCCTAAACCATAAGTTTCCTAAACCTAAACTTTAAATCTTTCCTTAAATTTCAAAATCTAAATCTTTCCTAAGCTTTCACTTTCCTAAATCTTAAGTTTCCAAAACTTGAACATAAAAATCTTTCCTAATCCAACCCTTTCCTAATTCTACCCTCTTTTCAAATCTTAACTTTTCAAACCTAAGTTTTCAAATCATTCTTAAACTCGAACTTTTCCTAATCTCAAGATTTTCTAAAACTCTAAAACTTTCTAAATCTTAAACTTTCTAAATATCAAGTCTTTCCAAATTCAAAACTTTCTAAATTTGAAACCTTCTTAAGTTAAATCTTTCTAAACCTAAAAATTTTCTAAATTCTAAACTTTCTTAAACTTTAAATCTTTCCAAATCTAAGACTTTTCTAAACTCGAAACTTTCTTAATTCAAACATTTCCTAAATTGAAAACTTTCCTTTTTCAAACTTTTCCCAAAACGAAACTTTCTTATTTTCAAAACTTCCTTGTTTCCAAAACTTTCCAAAATCAAAACTTCCCTTTTTCAAACATTTCTAAATTCAAAACTCTCCTAATTTGAAAACTTTCCTAAACCTAAAACTTTCCTAAATTCCAAACTTTCCTAATTTCAAAACTTTTCAAAAATGAAACTTTCCTAATTCGAAACTTTCCTAAATCGAACATTCCTAATTCAAACATTTCTTAAATCCAATCTTTCCTAATCTCCTAAACCTTCCAAGTCAAGTTAAATCTTTCCTAAGTCTCTTCTCTTTCCTAAGTCTAGGTTTCCTAAACCTTCTCTTTTTCAAAACAAGTCCAAATAAATCTTTCCAAATCAAAGTCCAACCCTCTCAATTTCAATTTCCAATCTCCTTTTCTAATCTCAAAGCAAATTCAATTTTCAATTCAATCTCTTTCTTCCAATCCAATCTCTCTTTTCAATTAGACTTTGGTCCGAACTACGACTGACCTGATTCCCCCAAAGGGATACGTAGGCAACCTTCATAGGTGCGGTCACAATACGTTTCCAACTTTTAATTCCACCCTCATGGGTGCGGTTTCCAAAATCTTTTCAAATCTCAAATTCTAATTTACTTTCAACTTTCCAATTTCAAAATTTCTATTTTCAAACTTCTACTTTTAATTTTCAAGCTTTCCAATTTCAATTCTATTTCTTCAAGTCTATTTTCAAATCAATCTCTTTTCAAATCTATTTTTCGATTCTCTCATCTTGCACTTGCATATCATGCATCATGCTAAATTAGTTTTCAAACATTGTTTTTCTAAAGTGAATAGGGTTGAACACGAGTTAGTTAAAGACTCTCATAGGTGAATCTAGGGTAGATTGACATGTAGGTACCAAAAGGGCGGGGTAGGGTGATAGCTTAGTGCGTCTTCCCTACACGTAACCAACCTCCGAACCTAGATCATTGTTTTCATAGACCAAAAAGGAGTTATTGTTCTAAAAAGGGCTAAATGTTTTCCGAAGGTTGCCAAACAACCTGTTTTCCTAAAAAATCCTCTCTTAAGGATGTTTTCAAAAATCCTTTTCCAAAAACCCTAAGTATAGTCTTCGGATTATTTTTAGTTTTTAGGTGACCTAATTCACCTTAATCAAGTTAGGTGGCGACTCCGAATCTTTTTCAAAAGCCCTTTATTCAAACCCAATTTTCAATTCAAACCTAGTCGCACTCATTCTTCTAAGAGGGTGAGTTCTAACGAGAGAGTACAGTGTTTTTCCCACTTGTGTGAGTATTCCTCGAGTGCGAAAAATCTGGGCGCGACACTTTGGGACTCTATTCTAAGGGTTCTTGTCCCTTTTTGGCCTTTCGAATCATTCCCAACCCCTCTAAATCCTTCCCAGACCTTCCAAAGTCACTCCTAGCGAAGTCAGGCTAAAAATTACATGGTAGTCACTAGTACAGGCGCCCAAATCTTCTGAAGATACGTTGCTTACCAACCTTAAAACTTTCCTAAGTGGCTGGCGCCACTAGGAGTGGCACTAGAAGAATTTTTGGAATGGTGCCACTGCAACAGGCGCTAGGTCATTCTTCTCTCTATAAATACAAAGCCTTTTCTAGCGTGAAAACGGTCCGCAAACTCAGTTTGAAAGCCCTATTATTTGATATACAGAGTTCGTAGCCTCTCTAAACCCTAGTCTCCTTTAAGTTTTCCAAACCCTAGCCACCAGACACCAAACCCTAGCCTTTTATACACTCCTATACACTCATATACAGTCATACACTAGCCTTCAAAGCCTCTATTGAAGAGTTGAAGTGTTGCAACTTCAAAGCTCTTGAAGATTGAAGACAAGTTCTTGAAGACTGAAGTGAAGTAAGGACCGAAGCATGAAAAGCAAGCAAGCAAAACAAAGCGCGCAAAGTAAAGCAAATAAAGAAGATACAAGGTAGGCTCTCTATTTAAATTTACACATCTTCCCCCTCTCTCTTCTCCCTCCGAATTCACTTGAGTTTTCTTCTATTTTCATCTCCCATCTTCTTTCCTCCTTTCTTGCATGCTTGAAACAAGGGACTTCCCGGTCCATGTGTAGGATTAGGCTATTGGAGGTCACTGTGTGGTGAAGCCTTGAACGTTGTATGTTCACGACCCCAACTTGAATTGTGCATATCATGATCTTGCATTCCTCCAAAATTCGTTTTCAAACTTGTTTACAAAGCTTGCATCAAAATTGTTTTCAAAACTTATGTTAAAATTTTCTTCTTCAAAACTTGTTTTCAAAATCACAATCTTAAGGTAATTCTAGCCTTTTCATAGCTAGGTTTGCTTTAGGAAAATGTTACATTTAAAGTGACCAATATGGTCCATATTTTCAACTCCTTGTTGTTTTCAAAACCACTATCTTAGAGTGGTTTTAATCTTCTTATGGTTAGAACCGCTTTAGGAAAGTGAGATATTTTTATGAACTCTCCAAAAACTCCCTTTTCAAAAATCTCTCCCTCTAAAAATCTCTTTTCTAACATACTTTCTAAAAACTCTCTTCAATCTCCTTTCCAAAATTTCCTTCCAAAATTGCATTCTAAAAACTCTCTTCAAAAGATCTATTTTCTAAAACTTCTTTTTAAACTCCTTTCCAAAAAGTTCTCTTCAAAATTCCCTTTCTAAACATACTCTCTAGGTTTCCTTCCTAAAATCTCTTTCCTAAAAAGTCTTTTCAAAATTCCTTTCTAAAAACTCTCTTTTCTAGATTTCTTTTCAAAATCTTCCTTCCTAAAAACTTACTTTCCCAAAATCTCTTTCTTGGAGCCCAAATCAAGTCCTATAGCCAACAATTAGGAAACCCTAATTTTCCTTCCCAAAAATATAATTTCCAATTCCCTATTTTTGCCTCAAAACCTAAGTTTCCAAAACCTCTTATTTTCTGGTCAAAACTATATATTTCCAAAACCTATTTTCTACATCAAAACTATATTCTTCCAAATCTAGGGTTTCTAAAACATTAGCCTTCCAAATTCATGCCAAATTCCATCTTCCCTTTAGGAAACTAAATCCAATTTCCCGTTTAGGAATCTAGATCCAATCCTCTGCTTTTGGAAACAAAATCAAACCATCTTTTTTAGTAACAAAAACCAATATTTTGTTTTAGGAAATAGAAATCTCAATCCTTCCAAATCTAAACCTTTCCTAAGTTACTCCTTCCTAATCTCATACTCTCCTAAACCTTAGGTTTCCAAAACTTAAACTTTCAAACCTTTCCTTAAACTTTAAGCTTCCAAATCTTCTTAAATCCCAACCTTTCCTAATCCCATACCTTTTCAAATTTCAACTTTCCAAATCTAAATCTTCAAATCTTTCTTAAATCCTAAACTCAAATTTCAAATCTTTCCAAATCCAAAACTTTCTAAATTTGAAACTTTCTTAAGTTAAAACTTTCTAAACCCTAAACTTTCTAAATTCCAAATCTTTCTTACTTTAAACTTTTCAATTTCAAACCTTTCCTAAAATGACACTTTCTTAAAATGAAACTCTCCTATTTTGAAACTTTCCTAATTTGAACCTTTCCTAATTCGAACCTTTCCCAAATCCAATCTTTCCTAATCTTCGAAGTCCAACATTCGAGTCAAATATTTCTTAATCTCAAGTCCAAATCCTATCTTCCTAAGTCTAGGTTTCCTAAACTTCTATCTTTCCAAGTCAAAGTCTAATCTTTTCAATTCCAAATTCCAAATTCCAATCCTCTATTCTAAATTCAAATCAAATCCATATTCCAATTCAATTCCTTTTTTAAATCAAATCTTCTATTTTCTATCGGACTCTTGTTCGAACTACGACTGACCCGATTCCTCAAAATGGATATGTAGGCAACCCTCCTGGGTGCGGTCACCACCTTTTTCAAACTTCTATTTCCACAACTTTTTCCAACTTCTAATTCCATGATCTATTTCAAACTTCCAATTCCAAATTTCTATTTTCAAATCTCTATTTCCAATCTCCAAAACTTTCTTTGAATTTCAAATCTATCTTTTCAAATCTCTTTTCTAAAATCAAATCAAGTCTTTTCAAATTTATTTCCAAATCTATTTTAAATCTTTTTATTACATTTACATATCATGCATTATGTATTTTCAAAAATTCTTTTCTAAAGTGGATAGTTTTGGACATTTGTTAGTTGAAGACTCTCATAGGTGAATCTAGGGTGAATAGACATGTAGGTACCGTAAGGGTGGGGTAGGGTGATAGCTTAGTACGTCTTCGCTACACGTAACCACCCTCTGAACTTAGAATCACTGTTCTCAAAGACCAAAATGGAGTTATTTTCAAAAAAGGGCTTAAATATTTTCCAAAGGTTGCCAAACAACCTGTTTTCTTAAAAATCCTCTCTTGAGATAGTATTTCAAAAACCCTAAGTGTAGTCTTCGGATTGTGCTTAGTTTTTAGGTAACCTAACTCACCTTAATCAAGTTAGGTGGCGACTCTGAATTATTTTTCAAAAGCCCTTTATTGAAGTCAAATTTTCAATTCAAACCTAGTCGCACTCATTTTTCTAGGAGGATGAGTTCTAATGAGAGAGTACAATATTTTTTCCACTTGTGTATGTATTCCTCGAGTGCGAAAAATCTAGGCGTGACAATCATCATCCACGTGTGGAAGCAAAGATCTCCATATGTCCATGACCCTCTCTACCAATGCTCTCAGAATCAACGCCTCAAAGATAAGGGTAAACTCAATCGCCAATGCCAGATAAGGAATGTCCTGCCTCCTACCAAGCTGTCGTAAAACTCGAATCCCGAAGAAGGGAGTAATGCCCGTAGGCCCACTAAAGGCACGAAGGCCATCTTGGGAGGTCGAACTCTCAAGCAATACCTACTAACCAGTCCTGAATATCACCTGACCATGCCCAATCTCTTGCCCTAAAGATAGTCAGCCCATGCCGCAGTAGTCTGTGGGAACCTATCATCGTCCACAATAGCTGTCTGAAATCTCACTAAAGAACACACATGGTCAAGCTCGGGGTACCATGTATGTTGGAATAGAGGAGTAATAAATAAGTGTTCGATCGCCCAAAGCTGGAAAAGCACAACACATCCCCAAAAGTGAGCATCAACATCCTGCTAGAATCTAGTAAGGCTCACAAAGGTCTCCCCCATAACCATGGGAGCATAGGAGTGCCCCTCACGAACCCTGGCAAGCAATGCGCATAATCAACAGTTAACCAAATCATCTCCCCGTGGAAACATCAAGAAGTTCAGAAGAAGCAGAGCTAGAGCAACCATACGAGAAATAGACCAATCCTCAGAAGTGTGCCAATCACCCGAATGAACTCTCATACCAGTCGCAAACTCAAAGTTGGAAAATTAGAACTCCTTTAGAAGCAAGGAAACTAGGGCAGGAAGGCAGACAAAAGAACTGTGCACCGGAGTCCAAGCTGGGATGAGACAATCGTGATGCAACCGTCAAGGAAGATAGGTCCCATAATGTTAACGGAATCATCTCAGAAACTAAGGAGAAAATCATGCTCATGAGGAGTGGAAGTAAGCTCGCATTCTCCAAAACGAAAAAAAAGACAAGTCAAGCTGCTAAAACGGAATCACCACCTCCATGAATCCTAGAACAGGTTGCATCGATAGGAGTGAAGCCACCTGGCCAAAGGATAGGCGGAACATATCTTGCTCATTCGGAGGATATCTGTGGTGCCAAGCTTTCAGCCGACTAAAAATCGCGTCTGCCATCCTGAAAGCCAAATTAAGGTAAGAACATCGAAATATGGTAAGTACAGTTCAAAAGGGTAAGACATATAAAGAAAAGAGGAAAAAGTGAAAAAGATTTCAAATTTTGAGTTAAAATGAATTTCCTACACATTTTGTCTTCAAAAGTCTAGCTTCGAGTCAAAAGAAATTTTCTATATATTTTGTCTTCAAAATGGTCAAATTTCAAGTCAAAACGAATTTTCTACACATTTTGTCCAGATTTCAAATAAAAAATGATTTCTAATTCAAAGTCAAGAGTTCATTCGAAATTAGATCTCAAAAATTTTTAATCAAAATTTGTCTCAAGTTTCTTCCTCAAAAAGATTCCTATTCCAATCAAGGCTTTCTAAAAAACTGTTTCCTTCAAAATGTCTTATTCAAAAATCAAATCTTAAAAATTCTCAAGTTTTCAATCCTCTAAAATCTTTATCAGTTCCCAAGTTTTCCAAATTCAAAATGCATTTTCAAATCTTCTAAAATATTTCCCTCAAAAGTTTTTATTCAAAGTTTCATTTTCAAAAAATTCTTCCTAAGTTTTTCTATCAATAGTTTTAGGCCTCCCCGAGTTTCTCGGGGCCTTCTCTGCCAAAAAGGCCCCACCCTCAGAGCTTTTTATCTTTTTCCTTCAAAAAATAATTCATTTCAAAAGTTTTCTAACTCTTTCCTTAATTTTGAAAAATTTTGGCAGAGTCTCGTTTGTAAATAGTCCATACAACGCCCATAAGACTACAATAAGATACAAATAGTGCACTTCACAATATCACAATCACATAATATCAACACACACAAAAAAATCTGTACACCTTCCTAAGATTTACAAATTTTCAAATACCCGTTCTACTTTTCAAAAATCCAAGGGTTTTCAAAATTGTTGCAAAAGTCTTTCAAAACTACCTTAAATATTTTCTAAAATATTCTCATATCTTTCTAAAGGTTAAATTCAAACATTTCCATTAATTTCTTAATTTTTTTACTTTTCAACTATTTTTTCTATTTTTTTGAGAAATAAAAAATTCAAAAAGTTTTTAGAAAATCACGAATTGCATACGGCTGTTAAACACATTTTTCTAAGGCACATAGTATAAAAATCTAGCAGGAAAACATAATACCCAAAGTCGTAGGAGCAAATTCCCAATTCCTAAAGATACCCTCTTTACATAATCATGCAAAATTACCCAAATTCAATCAAACAAGAATCAAAACGCAAAAATAACTCCATCAGTGTGTTCAAAGCACATCAAAGTATCAGTTTTGACTATTTACATTACTCAAACAGAGTTCTATACATCAAAATCAACAAAAAATAAAAAAACTCACCTCTTAGAGTTCTTCGACGAAATCTTCTTCTTCGGCAACTATTTCGGTGACAGTGACCACTTCCGGCACTTCTTCGACATTTCCTAAAGTCACTCCTTCAATGCACTTGGCTTAACACTCAAAATCCTTCACAAGCTCTCTCTCAAAACCTCACAAGCCGCAAGCAGCGAATTTCAAATTTGTTGGTTTTTATTCCAGAAAATAGCGGGGCCAAGGCTATTTTAAACTAGGCCCTTGTGTCAAAATTCGGGCAACTTTGCCCTTTTTCTCGCTAAAACCCAATTCCAAACGCCCCTTTGGGTTGGATATCCATTTTCAAAGTTTCAATCTTCAAAAATTTTCAAAGTCCATCCCTCCGATCGCCTCGCGGTCAACATGGGACTATTACTTTATTATTTTTTGCCTTCGACAAACAAAGATAGAAAAAGAGGGGCAATTGTAAGCACCCTATTTTTGCTTGCTCTATAATCTCCTATCCGTTTGGACTTATATTTAAACCTACACAGACACATTTAAGTCCAAATCAATTTTTCATACTCAATTCAATCAATCAATTGCTTTGTGGGCCCGCTAGGCCTAATAGAGCAAAAATAAAAAAAAATGCCCTTGTAGCATGCTTGGTCTTATTCTAGTCGGCACGTTTTCCTAGAGACGATAAGTCCTCATTTCAATCTTAAATTCAATTTCAAATCCAAATTCCAAATCAAATTCAATTCAACACGCCTTTCAAGAAAGTTGATCCCTAAGGCGGTAAGTTTATCCAGTCCGGCATGTTTTCTTAGAAAACTCTTCAGAACGGTAAGTCCCTTCAAACCCATTGACCGGGACGGAACCCAAGTTTCCGAGATGGTAGAACGGTTTACCTTTGGCACCTGCTAACCCGCTAATGTAAAATGTCCGTTATTCGACACGCCTTTTGAAAAAGTTAATTCCTCAGACGATAAGTCCACCAAGCAGCTTCCCGAGATCAGGCAGTCTGCGGAATGAACGTGCACCATCAGAGTGGTAGAAACACTCACAAACAAAGCAACCGACATAGTGGCGGAAACACTCACAAACAGGTCAACATTGCAATTTGCCAACAAACCCCTTATGTCACAGGATCGAACTTGCCTCTTGGCCGTGACACGTTTACCAAAGGACGAGATACCTTTGGAAACCAACTCATCACAGACCATCAAAGTGATGAAAACACTAAAAACTCAGGTCAATACCAGTGCCTGCTAGCCCACTCTGGTGAAAAATGACCAAATTGCCCATTGGGCCTTTTTCAGCATGCTTTTCAAAAAAGTACCTAAGTCCTCAGAGTGGTAAGTGCATCTTTCCAAGATTGTACCAAGGATAATATGACATTATTGAATGCCTTTTAGTTGGTTCCAGACTGATTTCGAAACCATCTGGTCAAAATGACCATTTTGTCTTAGGTATATGATCGCCTCTAGGAACCACACACCGGCTCTAGGTATCAAATCGATAACCTCCCAATGATACTTCTAATAGTATTCTTAAACTTCTAGCACAATTTGAAAACATTTCAAGTCCATTTTGGCAAGCCCGATATAAAATGACTGTTTTACCCTTGGCGGGTCGACCGCCTTTTCTAATCACGCCGGCTCTGGATATCAAACTGGCAATCCTTCAGAACATTCTAGATAGTGTTTCCAACCTTCAAGTCATCTCATATGGCATTCCAAGTTCATTTCGGTAGTTTCCCGGTCAAGTAGACAGTTTTGTCCCTAATGGCTCGACTCACCACTTCAACAATCTTGACATTATTTTTCAAGCCCGTTACTCCCGGGACACTATTTCAAGGGTTTCTACTCATTTTTAGCTTTTTGAATCATTCCTGGCCTCCCGAGACTTTCTTGGACCTTTTGAAATCAGTCCTAGTGGAGCTAAGCCAAAAATTATGTCGTAGTCACTAGTGCAGGCGCCCAAATCTAGTGCATTATATATTAAGGGTCAAAAGATATGTTTCTTGCTGCCTTAGAACTTCCCTAAGTGGCTTGTGGCACCGAGCCAAGAATTGGTCTAGCGCAGCTCCAAGTGGCACTAGTAGGATTTTTGTCTTGGTGCCACTGTAATAGGCTCCAGGCTATGCTTATGTCTATAAATACAAACCCTTCCCCTGCATGAAAAGGGTCTACAAACTCAGCCCGAAAACTCTGCTTTTCAAAATACAAAGCTCAAAGTCTCTCCAAACCCTAGCTCTCTCTAGTCTTTTCAAACCCTAGCCTCTATACACTCTAACCCTAGCTTATACACACTCTATACACCCATACACAGGCCTCCAAAGCCTCCATTGAAGACTCAAAGTGTTGTAACTTGAAAGCTCTAAAGGATCAACTAAAGCAAAGCAAATAAGGCAAGCAAAACAAGAAGAAGACAACGAAGGCTTTCTCTTTATGTTTATATACTACCCCTCTCTCTTCTTCCTCCTAACCCACTTGGGTTTTCTTCTATTTTAATCCCTCACCTTCTACCTCCCTTTCTTGCATGCTTCAGATAAGGGACTTCTTGATTGATGCATAGGAAGGATTGTTGAAAGTCACCGTGTCAAGGGCTTTCTTTTAGTTCAACCTTAGACCGCGTAGATTCGGCCTCCTTGATTATGTGGTGAAGCCTAACCTTATATGTTCACGACCCTTCTTATATTATACATATCATATTCATTCATGTATTAAAATTTGTTTTCAAATTTGCATCAAAATACTCTTTCAGAAACTTGTATTCAAAATATCTTCTTCAAATGTGTTTTTCAAAATCACAATCCTTAAAGTGATTCTGGCCATTCCATGGCTAGGGTTGTTTTAGAAAAGTGTGATATTCACTGTGACAGTCAAGGTTCATATTTTGGGTCTGAACCCTAATTTTTTTTTTTTATCAAAATATTCTTTCAGAAACTTGTATTCAAAATATCTTCTTCAAATGTGTGTTTTCAAAATCACAATTCTAAAAGTGATTCTAGCCATTCCATGGTTAGGGTTGTTTTAGGAAAGTGTGATATTTAATGTGATCATATTGTTCCATATTTCAAATCCGTGTTATTTTCAAAATCATATTCTCACAATGGTTCTAATCTATTCATGGTTAGAATTGTTTTCGGGAAGGTGAGATATTCAAAATATTTAAAAAGTCCATATTCAAGTCATTCTTCAAATTGCTTTTTAAATTTCTCTCCGAAAACTCTCTTCAAAAATCTATTTTCTAAAAATTCTTTTCAAACTCCTTTTCAAAAGTTCTCTTCAAAAATCAACTTTCTAAAAACTCTCTTCAAGTTTTCTTCCTAGAAACTCTCTTCAAAAGGTCTATTTTTCAAAAACTCTTTTTCTTGGAGTCTTAAGTCAAGCCCTAAATTTTATGATTAGGAAACCCTAATTCTCTTTCCTAAAAATATGACTTCCTCTTTTGCTTTAACTCGTAGGTTTCCAAAATTATCTCCTACATCAAATCCTAGTTTTTCAAAATCTCTTTTTCTGCACGAAATCATAGATTTATAAATCCTAGACATCCAAAACTCAACCTTTCCAATTTCATGTCAAAGCCAATATTCCAATTTAGGAAACTAGATAAAATGTTCCAATTTTAGAAACCAAATCAAATCATCTCTTTTTTGGAAATAAAATATAGTCTTCTACTTTAGGAAATAAGAATCAAAATTTTCTTAATTCAATTTTTCCTAATTCAAACCTTTCCTAATTCGAACCTTTCCTAATTTGGAACTTTTCCAATTTTAAATCTTTCTAAATTCAAAACTTTCCTAAATTAAAATCTTTCCAAAATCATAACTTTCCTAAAATCAATGCTTTCCTAACTTGGCACTTTTCTAAAATGAAACTTTTCTATTTTGAAACATTCCTAACTCAAAGCATTCCAAAATCCAATATTTCCTAAACCCTAACTTTCCAAATCATTTCAAGTCCAGTGTTTTCTAAAATCAAATCAAATCCTTTTCAAACCTTTTTTAAACCTCATCTTTCCTAATTCTAAGCTTTCTAAAATCAAATCAAGCTTTTCTAGTCTAAATCGCACATTCTTATTTAAAGTCCATGCTCCAACCCTAGGCTACCTAAACTCTAGGATGTCTAAACCCTAGTTCAACCCTAATCCTAATCTTGGGAAGTTTCAACTCTTTTCAACTCTTTTCTAAAACACCTTTCTAAACCAAGATGGTTTTTCAATTTCAATCGAAATCAAGATTTTTTCAAAATCTCAATCTGTCCAAATCTAGTCCAAGCTCTCTTTCAAAGTTGAAACCCTTTTCCAAGTCCCATTCTAAGTGTATGTTCCATTTCAAATCAAATTTCAATTTCAAATCTTTTATTCCAAGTTCAAATCAAACCATTTTCAAATCAAATATTTTCAAAACAAACTATTCAAAAACCTCAAAGTATTTATTTTCAATTGGAGTCTTGTCCGAACTACGACTACCCTAATTCCCAGAAATGGATACATAGGCAACCCTCATGGGTGTGATCACAACCTTTTTCAAGTTTCTAAATTCATAACCTTTTTCAAATCTCCAATTCCAAGTTCTAAAACCTTCTTTTAAAAATCAAATCTTGCTTTTCAAATCTATTTTCAAAATCAAAACCTTGTTCTTGCACTTACATATCATGCACCTTATAGTTCTTTTCTAAAGTGGATAGTGTTGGACATTTATTAATCAAATATTCTAAATGAGTGAATCTAGGATGAATAGATATGTAGGTATCGAAAGGGTGGAGTAGGGTGATGGCTGAGTGCGTCTTCCTTACACGTAACTAACCTCTGAACTTAGAATCACTGTTTTTGAAGACCAAAATGGAGTTATTTTAAAAAAAAGGCTTAAACATTTCCAAAGGTTGCCAAACAACCTATTCTTTTAAAAAACCCTCTCTTGAAGAAGTTTTCAAAACCTTTTCAAAAACCCTAGGTGTAATCTTTGGATTGCACTTAGTTTTAGGTGACCTAACTCACCTTAATCAAGTTAGGTGGCAACTCCAAAACTTTTTTTAAAAGCCCTTAATCAAATCAATTTCTAATTCAAACCTAGTTGCACTCGTCCTTCTAGGAGGATGAGTTTTAAGGAGAGAGTACCGTGTTTTGTCCACTTGTGCGTATTTTTCTTGAGTGCGAAAAATCGAGGCATGACAAGGGGCCCCAATCCCTCTATGCTTAAAGAGATAAGGTTGCCAAGAAGATAAGGGGCAACCAAACAATAAGGTCTCTCAATGAGCTCCTCAACATCAAACTCAAAAAAGGCAAATCTGAATACTCAAGAGTAGTTTAGGATTTCAAATGTAAATTAGATAGGAAGAAGTCCAAATGAGAATGTTTCCCTTCCCCTATTAAAATGTACTTCCATTCCCTTTGTATTTTAAACTCAAAGTTCAATATACTCTTTTTATTTTCTGTAAATGACATAAATGAATGAATATATGTTTCTACTTGACGGTAAGGTATCTGTATATAAGGGTAAACCCCCTATCTCCAAAAAGTAAGCCAAATACATCATATATAGTCTCTCTCACAAGAAGGGACACCCCTAAGACATGCACTGCATAAAACTTCTTAAATATCAAACACTAACTCATGGCTCGTGTTCTTATTTTCATTTTTCTTTTACAAAGACTATACCATAAAGAGACATCATTGCTCCTAAGAAAACTACATAACCAACTAGGGACCCAATCATTACCCGACAAAAAGCTTTGCTAATGGCCGCTAATCCTGATGAGTCATCCTTAGTCTTTCGAGAATAGGTCAATGAAATGAGAACCAAGATTGATGAGATGTTTAAGCTCATCCAAGCCATGGCCATGAAAGATGCTGCTTTAGCCCCATCATCATCTATGGTTTTTCTAAAGGACTTTGAACCTTCCAACCCAAGGATTATGCTTCAATCTGATACTACAGGGAAAATAAGGATGATTCCAAGGGGGCCAAACTGAAGAAAGAGAAACGATACCGCTTTCACCTCTTGTGAAAAGAACTCCCCTAGACCCTCTCAGTCTGACAATTCAAGGGTTGGAAGACTCACTATGAAGCCTCCATGGCCATGTCACCTTTGGGCTTGCTTCCTATGACAATCTATGCTTCTTCCCGAACCATCCAAGACCGGCTAAGTTCAAAATGCCTGATTTTCAAAAATATAATGGCACTAGCAATCCCATAGCCCACCTTTGCCACTATGCTGGGGTGTTAAGTGGTCATGGGAACAATCCAAAGCTCTTCATGCAACTGTTCCAACATAGTCTCACTCGGTCCGCCCTACAATGGTTTGCCTGACTCAATTTGAGGAAGATCACAACTTGGATCGAACTGGTCCATGCATTCAAAGCCTCAAAGCCCAATATCGTCATAACATAGATCTCACTTTTGACCAGTGGTTTTTGATGACAATGAGTAAGGGAGAAAAAGAAAGCTTTAAGAGCTATGCCCTTAGATAGAGAGAAGCAGTTGCACAAGTCAATCCCCCTTTAGAAGAGAAAGAGTATATGCAACTGTTTGTATACACTTTCCAAGGCATATACTATAAAAAGCTCTACGCAAGTGTGGAGAAAAGCTTTTCTGAGTTTATCATGCAAATGGATATAATAGAGAATGGCCTCAAGACGGAAAGGATTACGGATCCTTATGCAAAAATTGGAGAAAGTTCTGCCAACATAGCCAAAAAGGTGGCTACTGTAAGGGGGTAATCAAGAAAGAGAATGAGGTGTTTGCTGTCTTGCCAATTCAACCACTCCAATACCATCCACCACTCCAGTCACATCCTATCTTACCCATTCGCACCTTAACCATGCCTGCGCAAGCACCTAACTTTGGCCTTACTAGGGCACGTCCTAACTTCAATATACCATTTTAACGCATCCACACATTTGATACCTTAGCTTATACCCAAACAAAAACCTACCATAACATCTTAAAGAATGGCATGCTGAAGCCCATATCAACCTATCCATTGCCAAGCACTCTACCTCCAACCTTTAATGGCGCCCTCACTTGCGAGTATCATTCAAGCGGCCAAGGGTATGGCACTGAAAGCTACATCTCCCTCAAGCACAAGATTCAAGACCTGATAGATAATAAGACTATTGACATACAACCAGGAACCCTTCTGCTGCCCCCAACGTTACCATAAATCCTCTGCTAGACCACATTGTTAACCTAATACTGGAGGAAATAGAATTGGATGACAGGCTGGAAGAGGTTATGATCGAAGATTACTAGGGAGATTGGGAGACCAATGAAGAGAGCGACTGGGAAAAGGAATTCCCACCATGCACAATCTATCTCCATAATCCAAATGAAACACATAACCCCTTTGACTTGGCAGTTGAGGAATCCATACCTATGGAGGATATCCCCACTGGAGACATGACCATTGATAGGTAAGGGTGATGAGTTCCTACACCATAGATATGCTGTGGCTGAACGGCATTTATCAGAAAACCTAGGGCCCATGACTTAATTTGATTATGAGGACATAGGTTGGGGACCTAAAGAGCTAAAAGCACCGATAGAGCCGTTCGAGCTAGAAGGAGGTGAGTTGGCTAACCTATTTCTCAGAGAAGCTGAGGAGGTAATAAAGGAAAACAAAGAGGTCAATGAAGTTGATAACTACACCATCATTGTCAACACAACTAAAGCCCTAAAAGAAGCTCATGCTCACCTTGCTTGGTCCAAAGATCTTAATAATGGATGGAGCATCGAGGATGTGGGTATCATTCCAAGGCCCAACATAAAGGGTTCCTTAAAAAGCATACAAAAGAGGGCTGTTCTCTCCCGCTTTCTTTCTATCCCTATTACTTTCATATTTATGTCTGCATTTTCATTCCTATAAGAACTCTATACTCTTTATCTGAAATAATAAAAAGATAGTTTTTTATTCAAATGTTGTTATCTCATATTCTTGTGAATGGTGAATGCTTTCAAGATAAGGGATGCATTTTATCTTGTGGAAGATCTAGCTTAAAGGGTGTTATAACATCAGTTAACCACTTGCTGAATGATCAACTTTTCAAAAAGAGAGAGGATACAGATAAGTGAGGAAACCACCTAAAAGCAGCCCTTGTGAGACACTGAAGCTAAGTAAAGGGTAGTCAGACAATCAACAGGAAGATGAGCCATCCTTCATTTTCCCAAAAAAAAAAAAAAAACAATTTCCTTTGCTTAACCCACTAGTGCCTTCCAGAAAGGAAAAGATTTCTTGTCAACCTTGATCCAAAACCACTCCCCCCACACTGGGCCAGACAGATAATTGAGTACTCAACAAAGAATGTCACGTGTCTTCCATCAAGCTAAAGCAACGTGAAGGCTTTGTGGATCAAACAATCTAGTTCAAAATGAAGAAGGGCCCTCATTTCATTTCCCGTATGGTCAAAAGCAACCATTGTCAAACCCATTGAGCCGATTATGTTTCTTTCCAAGAAAACCCCAAGCTAGGGATCACTGCCTACAATGGTTTAAAATGAAACCTTAAGAGAAAATATATCTAAAAAAAGGAGGTACAGAAGTATTCTCCTCACAAAAAGAAAAAAAGAAAAAAAGAAAAAAAAGGAAAGCAAAAAGGAGGAGCCATCAAGGGGCAAACAAAGAAACAAAAAACAAAAAAAAGCATTAAAAGGTCAACAGGCAAGTCACAAGAAAAGATGACTCATGTCATCTTGAAGAGCATGTAGTAAAAGGCAAGAAGGGAAATGTAAAGGTGATCCTAGGCGATAAGTGTAAGCACCCCATTTTTGACCGCTCGGCAGTCTACACTCTGTCCAGACTTGTTTTTAAGTCATTGTGGGCATATTCCCATTGAAACCAATTCTCTAGGTCCAAATTCCGTCTTTCCATCACTTCGCGGGCCTGTCAGGCCCAAATAGAGACAAAATGACCAAAATGCCCTTAGGGGCATTGTCCTTTCCTTTCCCTTTCCAATCCCACTCTCGAGACAGTTTATTCCTCGAGACGGTTCCAATCTAGGCACGTCTCTTCGGAGACGATAAGTCCCCTTTCCAATCCCACTCTCGAGACAGTTTATTCCTCGAGACGGTTCCAATCTAGGCACGTCTTTTTGAAGACGGTAAGACCCCTTTTCAATCCCTCTCCCGAGACAGTTTATTCCTCGAGACAGTTCCAATCCAGGCACGTCTTCTCGAAGACGGTAAGACCCTTTTCCAATCCCTCTCTCGAGACAGTTTATTCCTCGAGACGGTTCCAATTCAGGCACGTCTCTTCAGAGACGATAAGTCCCCTTTCCAATCCCTCTCTCGAGACAGTTTATTCCTCGAGACGGTCCGAGTAGCGAAACTACTCACAAAACCGTTAGAGTAATGGAAATACTCACAAATAGGTCGATATAAGGAATTGCAAACAAACCCCTGTGTCACGACGACCGCCGTTAGAGTGGCGGAAACACTCAAAACCCAGGTCAACACCAGTGTCTGTTAACCCACTTTGGTGAAAAATGACCAAACTGCCCTTTGGACCTTATCCGAGACTTTTCGGTCAAGATAACCATTTTGCCCCTAGGCATCCGAATGCCCCGGGAACCACACCGGCTCTGGGTATCAAACCGGTAACCTCCTGAGACTACTTTTTATAATGTTCTCAACCTCCCCTTACCTTTTCGAATCTTTCCAAGTAAGTTCCGGCCAACCCGGTGCGAAATGACCATTTTGCCCCTGGTGGGCCGGTCTCCTTTTCCGACCACACCGGCTTTGGAAATCAAACCGGCAACCTCTGGGAACATTCTAAATAATATTTCCAGATCCCGAGTCTTCTTCCGGGACAGTCCGAGTTCGCCCCAGCAGTTTCCAGGTCCGATTGACCGTTTTGCCCCTAAAGGCCCGATCAACCTCTCTGACCCATCTTATCCTCATTTCTCAAGTCAAATACCTCCAGGACACTATTTTAAGTGTTCCTGCTCCTTTCCGGCCTTCCGGGTCATTCCCGGCTCCTTCAAATCATTTCCGGACTTTCCGGAGTCACTCCTAGTGAAGGCAGGCTAAAAATTGCATGGTAGTCACTAGTACAGGCGCCCAAATCTAGTCAAAGATACGTTGCTTACCGACCTTAAACATTTCCTAATTGGCTAGCGCTACTAGTAGTGGCGCCAAACCCAAAAATGGCCTGGCGCCGCTCCTAGTGTTGCTAGTGTAAACTTTGGCCTGGCGCCACTGCAACAAGCGCTAGTGTTATCCAACCTCTATAAATACAAAACCTCATTCAACGTGAAAAGGATCTGCAAACTCAACCTAAAAATCATATAATTCGATATACAGAGCTCGAGCACCTCCAAAAACCCTAGCTTCCCTAGGTTTTCCAAACCCTAGCCACTATACACAAACCCTAGCCTCCTATACACTCATACACACCCCCAGACACCCATATACTAGCCTTCAACCATCCTTTGAAGACTTGAGGAGCTGCAATCCAAAGCTTGAAGACAACTCTTGAAGATTGAAGGTGAAGATCAAGATGAAGACTGAAGACCGAAGAAAGCAAGGCGCACAAAATAACAAGACATACGGTAGGCTCCCTATTTAAATTTCCGCACTTCCCCCCTCTCTCTTCTCTCTCCTAACCCACTTGGGTTTTCTCTATTTTAATCCCCCATCTCTTTCCCCACTTTCTTTGCATGCTTGAAACAAGGGAATTCCCGGTCCATGTGTAGGATTGGGCTATTGGAGAGTCACCGTGTCGGGGGCTTTCTTCTAGTCTAACCAGAGACCACGTGGGTTCGGCCCCCTTGATTATGTGGTGAAGCCTTAGCCTTGTATGTTCACGACCCCAAATTGCATTGTGCATATCATAGTCTTGCATCTTCCAAAATCCGTTTTCAAAGTTGTTTTCAAAATCGTTTTCAAACTTGTTCTCAAAATTGCATCAAAATCTCTTTTTCGAAAACTTGTTTTCAAAACCACAATCCTAGGGTGATTCTAGCCTTTCCATGGCTAGGATTGCTTTAGGAAAGTGTTACATTAGAAGTGACCAATACGGTCCATATTTTCAAATCTTGTTGTTTTCAAAACCGCTTTCCTAAAGCGGTTCTAGCCTTCCTATGGTTAGAATTGCTTTAGGAAAGTGAGATGTTTTTACACCTGCTAAAAATTCTCTTTCCAAATCCTTCCTCCTAAAAATCTCTTTTTCAACATACTTTCCTAAAACTCTCCTCTTCAAAGTTGTTTTCAAAAACTCCCTCCAAAATCTATTTTTCAAAACCTCCTTTTTCAACTCCTTTCCAAAACGCTCTCTCTAAAGTCCACTTTCCAAAAACGTTCCCCAAAAATCTTTTCAAAAACTCTTTTCCACAATCTTCTACCCAAAACCTTCCTAGAAAAACTCTCTTTCCAAAATCTTTCCTCTAGAAATTCCCCTCTAGGATTTTTCCTTCCAAAAAACTCATTTCCAAAAACACACTTTCCAAAACTCCTTCTCTTTAAAATCTTTTTCCAAAAACTCTATCTTCAAATTCATTTTCCAAAAACTCCTCCCTAGAATTCCCTTCTAGAAAAACCTTCGTTTCCAAAAACGCACTTTCCAAAAACTCTTTCCTTAGAGCCCAAGTCAAGCCCTAGAACCCACAATTAGGAAACCCTAATTTTCTTGCCAAAAACATGATTTTCAAACTTTGCCCCAGACCTAGGTTTCCAAAATCTCTTGTTTCACATCCAAACTTTACATGTTTCCAAAACCTCTTTTCTACGTCAAAACTATAATTTTTCAAAACTAGGGTTTCTAGAATCTCCCTTTCTAAAGCCTTGCCAAATCCAATCTTCCCTTTAGGAAACCAAATCAAATCTCCCCGTTTAGGAAACTAGATCCTATCCTCCGTTTTTGTAAACAAAATCAAACCTTTGCTTTGAGAAACCAAATCCAATCCCTTCCTAATCCAGACCTTTCTTAATTCAATGCCTTCCTAAACCATAAGTTTCCTAAACCTAAACTTTAGATCTTTCCTTAAATTTCAAAATCTAACTCTTTCCTAATTCAACTCCTTCCTAATCTTTCACTTTCCTAAATCTTAAGTTTCCAAAACTTGAATATAAAAATCTTTCCTAATTCAACCCTTTCCTAACTTTATCCCTTTCCAAATCTCAACTTTCCAAATCTAAGTTTTCAAACCTTTCCTAAACTCAAACCTTTCCTAATCTCAAGATTTTCTAAAACTCAAACCTTAGAACTTTCTAAATCCTAAACTTTCTAAATTTCAAATCTTTCCAAGTCCAAAGCTTTCTAAACTCAAAACTTTCTTATTTTCAAAACTTCCTTATTTCCAAAACTTTCCAAACTCAAAACTTCCCTATTTCAAAACATTCTAAATTCTAAACTTTCCAACTTTCAAAACTTCCTTATTTCAAAACCTTTCTTAAAACCAAACTTTCCTAATTCAAAACTTTCCAATTCCAAAACTTTCCTAATTTGAAACTTTCCAAAAATGAAACTTTCCTAATTCAAAGCTTTCCTAATTTGGAACTTTCCTAATTTCAACATTTCCTAAATTCAATTCTTTCTAATTTCCTAAATCTTCCAAGCCGAGTCAAATCTTTCCTAAGTCTAGGTTTCCTAAACCTTCGTCTTTTCAAAATAAGTCTAAATCTCTCTCTTCCAAATTCGATCTTTTCAAATCAAAATTCAATCTTTTCAATTCCAAAATTCCAAATTCCAATTTTCAATCCTCCATTCAAAGTTCAATGTCTCAATCTTCTACTTTTAATTTCCAATTCAATCTCCTTCTTCAAATCAACTCTTCTATTTTCAATCGGACTCTTGTCCGAACTACGACTAACCTGAATCCCCCAAAGGGATACGTAGGCAACCTTCATAGGTGCGGTAACAACACTTTTCAAACTTTCAATTCCACCCTCATGGGTGCGGTCTCCACATTTTTCAAATCTCAAATTCCAATCTATTTTCAAACTTCCAATTTCAAAATTTCTATTTTCAAATTTCTATTTTCAAATTTTCAAACTTTTCAATTTCAATTCTATCTCTTCAAATCTCTTTCAAATCTATTTTTCAAGTCTCTTTTCTTGCACTTGCATATCATGCATCATGATAATTTATAAACATTGTTTTTCAAAGTGGATAGGATTGGCCAATAGTTAGTTAAAGACTCTCATAGGTGAATCTGGGGTAGATTGACATGTAGGTACCGAAAGGGCGGGGTAGGGTGATAGCTTAGTGCGTCTTCCCTACACGTAACCAACCTTCGAACCTAGATCACTGATTTCAAAGACCAAAAGGAGTTGTTTTTCTAAAAAGGGCTAAATATTTTCCAAAAGTTGCCAAACAACCTGTTTTCTTTAAAACCCTCTCTTGAGGAGATATTTTCAAAATTGTTTTTCAAAAACCCTAAGTGTAGTCTTCGGATTATTCTTAGTTTTTAGGTGACCTAACTCACCTTAATCAAGTTAGGTGGCGACTCCGAATCTTTTTCAAAAGCCCTTTATTCAAATCAATTTTCAATTCAAACCTAGTCGCCCTCATTCTTCTAGGAGGGTGAGTTCTAACGAGAGAGTACAACATTTTTCCCGCTTGTGTGAGTATTCCTCGAGTGCGAAAAATCTGGGTGCGACAGCTGGCGACTCCACTGGGGAAACTTAGAGGGTTAGGCCGTAGTCGTGTCTCTTTACCCTTCACCCATGTGGAGTCTTCAATTAACTTGGTTCAATCCTATTCACTTTAAATTTTCAAAACTAAATTTTCAAAATTGTTTTAAAAAAAAATGCATTCATTCATATTATCTCGTATTATGTTTGTCATTCACATACTAACACTTGCATCTTTGTTTTGTAGGTACACATTTTGTTTAAATTTTATTAACTGCTTTGCATGAATGTGATGTACAGGATGAATGGGAGTTGTTGGGCCCTTTTCCTCCACTTTTAAAACTCACACACACACTGCATGTGCACTTACATTCTGCATACTTGCATACCTTGATATGTCCTTTCTAGTTAGAAAGGGGGAACGGTATATTGGTTGTGGGCAAGATGCTGTATTAGTTTCTTCGCCTAAGGCCTCTTGATGGTTCCCCCGCTCGGATCACCAACCGATCATGGCACCACCTCGGGGAGTGGGCCTAGGTTTGAAGATCCGGGGACCGAGCCTTTTTAGGACGCATTAGTCAACCCTCAACCTCATACTCATATAGACACCATGCATAGCCGAACCTCTGCCGGATTTAAGACACGAGCACCATTTTCAAAATCACGGAGGAAAGGGCGACTGCTCTTACTTTCATTCATACTTATCTATTCCTGCTGTTATACTGACTGTATTTATACTGTTATAATGCCTGTCTAACTGTTCATGCATACATGTTTACTTCAATTGTACCTTCTCTCCTTATACTTTTTGCATATTCATGTTCATGCATTCAATATCCCATGTCAAGACAAGAGTTCTAAGTAACTCAAGTCACTGCATTCTCATACATATGATCAACCCATTGAGAGTGACACCAACGTTACTCTCCCTTGCATTGAACCTTCCCAAACCCTAAGGGTTCCCGCGTAACTCTAAGGACTCATTGCATGCATCTCAATTCATTCCATAAGAGGGGCCCCAATCCCTCTATGCTCACGGAGATAGGGTTGTCAAGAAGACAAGGGGCAATCAATCAACAAGGTCTCTCAGCGACCTCCTAGACATCAAATCCAAGGAAGGCGAATCCGAAGACTCAAGAGTAGTTTAAGGTTTCCCTTCGTAAAAGTAGATAGGTGGAAGTCCAAAGGAAAATGTTCCCCCTCCCCCTATTAAAATGTATTTCAACTCTTTTGTATCTTAAACCCAAAATTTAATGTATTTCTTTATTTTTATGAATGAATGCATGAATGGCTGAAGGTTCCTACCTGACGGTAAGGTATCTGCATACAGGGGTCAATCCCCTATCTCCAAAAGTGAGCCAACACGTTCCCGTCCTAAAGAGGGGCACCCTAGGACATGCATTGCATAGATTTCTCCAGGAACCAAACTCTAATTTGTAACTATTGTCGTCATTGTTATAGGTAATGAATACTAGTCCAACTTCCTCTATAATAGTGAAGGCCGTGGGTTACAAGCTTCAGGAGAACATACCATTGGAAAGCGGGAATGCTAGCAATACACTTACCGCAATCTCAGCATGAAAAATTCCTGCCTTAGAGGAGCCCGAATACCAAAATCCTTCCTTCCTAACCATGCAATCTTATCAACCTGACATGAACTTAACCATAGGAGCCTTACTAGACCCTTCCCATTATCCCCTTGTCCTTACTACGTTGTTTGAACCTGGGCCCATGATCGCTATGGCTCAACCTGAACCTCAAACCAACAACCAAGGAAACACATGACCTAAGCTACCTTTAGTCTTGCCAAAGAAGCTGAATGTGCCCACCACTCTACCCATCTTCACCAACCCTTCACCTGTAGCAATCCCTTTGCTCGTAAACCCAAGGATAACTCTTCCCACCATAACCCAAACACCAATACCCAGTCTTCATAACGTCCCATGGAATTACCCACTTGATAAGGGCATCGGAGAGCCCATAACAGAAATAAGGGGGATGACTCGGTCATGGCGCCTTTATACCTCTGTTGAAGTGAAATGAAAAAGGAAGGCGAAGGATAAAGAAGGAGAGTGCTCCAACCAACCAACAGAACAGGAGATGTCAAAATTCACCAGAGCTTTAGGAAAGGTCGATTATGATATCATGGAATAGCTTAGGAAAGCCCCAGCCCATATTTCGATGCTGGGTTTGCTGCTCACTTCTGAGGTGCATTGGAATGCTTTAATAAAGATCCTTAAGGATGCTCATGTGCCTGAGAGCTTCACACCAGATAATCTACATAACATGGTTAGTCTCATTATGGCCCCAAACATCATCACTTTCTCTGATGACGAGATTCCGGCTAATGGAATAGGTCATACCCGGGCTTTGCATATCACCGTAAGAACAAGAGGAAGAATGGTAGCCAAAGTATTGATAGATAATGGGTCGACATTGAACGTGTGCCCGTATACTACTTTGGAAAGGCTGGGAATGGACCAAACTTACTTGAAAAATAGTGGTATGATCATCCGTGCCTTTGATGGATCTCGGAGGGAAGCCATGGGGAAATTGAAATGCCTGTTGAGATAGGACCAGTAACCTTCACAATTAAATTTCACATTTTACACATTCCGGCTGTCTATAACTTGCTGTTAGGAAGGCCCTGGATTCATTCGGCGGGCGCGGTTCCTTCTAGTCTTCATCAGAAAGTCAAGTTCATCGTGGGCTCCAAGCTAATCTCTATTTTCGCTGAAAAAGAGCTCGCTGTATACAAAGCTGACATCATTGCATCTGACACTGAACTGCCCTCTTGTTTTCAATCGTTCGAATATATCACTGTCGTGCAGAAGGAAGATCAGGTGAAGCCAAATTATTCCAAGAACTCTCAGATGGTAGAACGGTACTTTAAAGAAAATGGTTTCCATCCGGGTAAAGGCTTAAGGAGATGTTTACAAGGAAGACCAGATGTCGTAGAAATACCGTCAACTGAACCCACTTTTGGGTTGGGATATGAACCCACAAAAAGAGAAAGAATAGAAGCAGTGCGGAAGAAAAGGGCTTATAAGAAAGCTGTTGTGGAACTCTCGGATCAATTCAAGCAGTTAGACATAGGGAAAGGAACACCTGTATTAAGTAATAAGAAGAGAAAAGTCCAAGGAGAAGCGCCCGTCATGATGACCAGCATCGGAGTAACCCAAGATGGATCCATTCGAGCAATGTTGCCAGGCGAAAAGTTGCATAATTGGGCCATCAAAGACATCATCCGTGCTTGCAAGTTTCGATACAAAGCCTGTTAGAGCGAGACCCTGGAGCAACTGATTTGCCATAAACTTTGTCCTTTTAAATTTATTTGTCTTAACTTTTTAAAATCAAGTTATCAATGAATAAAATAATATCCCTTTCTTGTTTGATTTATTGTACACTATTTTCCATGCCAGGGACCCTTGCATCCGATATTCTACTCAGCTAATCCAGGGAATGCCAATCTTGATAAATGATGACTTGAACACCGAGTTTGATTACCAACAACTGGGAATTGAAGAAGATGTAAATTTTACAGAGGAGGTGCCAGAGGAAATTCGGGAACAAATAGAAAGACATGAGAATCGTAATACCCCAAACATTGAGGAAGCGGAAGCCGTTAATTTAGGAAATGAAGGGGATCCGAAAGAGCTTAGAATCAGTACAGGCTTAGATTAATGGCAGCGCAAAGAATTATTAGAACTTCTGCGTGCATACTTGGATGTCTTCGCATGGTCTTATCAAGACATGCCCGGATTAGATGAATCCATTGTGGAACATAGACTACCTTTGCACCCGCAGATGAAACCCTTTAGCAGAAGTTAAGAAGATTGAAACCCGAATGGAGACTGAAAATCAAGGAGGAGGTGATTAAACAATTTCAGGCAGGGTTTTTGCAAGTGGTAGAATATCCCCAATGACTGGCTAATATTGTCCCGGTACCTAAGAAAGATGGCAAGGTGCGAATGTGCATTGACTTTCGGGACCTCAACAGGGCCAGTCCAAAGGATGATTTTCCTCTTCTCCACATAGACTTGCTTGTTGACAACACGGCTGGTCATGGAATGTTTTCTTTCATGGACGATTTTTCGGGATATAATCAGATCAAGCTGGCTGAAGAAGATCGGGAGAAGACTGCTTTCATTACCCCCTGGGGAGTATACTGTTATAAGGTCATGCCATTCGGGCTTCGCAACGCAGGGGCAACCTACCAAAAAGCCATGGTAACTTTATTCCATGACATGATGCATCAGGAAGTAGAGATCTATGTGGATGACATGATCGTCAAGTCCAAGCAACGGAAGGACCACTTGTTCAACTTGCGGAAGGTGTTTGATCGCCTCCGTAGATATCAGCTTAAGCTAAATCCAGCCAAATGCACATTCGGAGTATCTTCAGGGAAATTGTTGGGATTTATAGTCAATGAAAAGGGGATAAAGGTTGATCCTGCCAAGGTAAAGTCTATTGTTGAAATGCCTACACCAAAAGGGGAAAAGGAGGTTCGGTCTTTTCTAGGAAAGTTGAACTTTATTAGTAGGTTCATCACCCAAATGACCCACCTATGCGAACCTATTTTCAAGCTCCTTAAGAAAGACATTCCAAAGGAGTGGGATGATAACTGTCAAATGGTGTTTGAGAAAATTAAAGAATATCTTCAAAATCCCCCTATCCTAGTGGCACCAACCCCGGGGCGTCCTTTGTTGATGTATATGACAGTGCTAGATACTTCTATGGGATGCGTCCTGGGGCAGCATGATGAAACGGGGAGAAAAGAGCAAGCCATTTACTACCTCAGTAAGAAATTTCTGCCATATGAAGCGAAGTATTCCAATCTCGAGAAAACCTGCTGCGCATTAGCCTGGGCAGCTCACAGGCTTCGACACTACATGCTCTATCATACCACCTTCCTTATCTCTCAAATGGATCCCCTCAAGTATATATTCGAGAAACCAACCTTGTCCAGCAGAATTGCTCGATGGCACATGATCCTGTCAGAATTCGACATTGTGTTCACTACCTGTAAAGTAGTCAAAGGGCAGGTGATAGCTGATTATCTGGTTGAGAACCCCATTGATGATTATCAATCCATGGAGCCCCAATTTCCTGATGAAAATATACTATGCGTTGATGGTACATCTGAAGAGCAAGAACCAGCCGGGTGGAAGATGTTTTTCGACGGTGCTGCTAACAAAAGGGGAGCCGGCATTAGGGTAGTAGTAGTGTCAAGAACCGGCAGTCATTATCCCATCGTAGTTAAGCTACAAATTGAACTCTGTACTAATAACATCGCCGAATATGAGGCTTGCATCCTGGGGTTAAGATTGGCATTAGAAATGAGGATTGATGAATTGGTTGTTCTTGGTGATTCAGATTTGGTCATTCAGCAATCCAAGGATGTGTACCAAACTCGAGATGCCAAACTCTCCCCGTATCATCAACAGGTCAAGGACTTGTGTCAGTTATTCAAAAGCGTGGATTTTCGTCACGTGCCCCGAATAGAGAACAGCTTCGCCGATGCCTTGGCTACATTGGCTGTAGCAATCAAGGTTGACAGTGGCACTGAAATACCCCCTCTACAGATCTTCACCAGGGATGTCCCCTCTTATTGTTTGCATACAACTATTGAACCTCATGAGAAACCGTGGTTTTATGACATCCAGAGGTATATTCAAGTCAGGATGTTCCCCGATGCGGCAACACAACGCGATAGGAAGACCATTTGTCATTTGGCGGGACACTATTTCATGGCTGGAAATGAGCTTTTCAGGAGATCATGGTTCGGACCTCTAAGATGTGTCAATACCGCTGAAGCCAAAGTTATCATGGAGGAAGTGCACGAGGGAGATTGCGGCCCCCACATGAATGGCCACACGCTTGCAAAGAAGATTCTCCGGACAGGGTACTACTGGTCAACAATGGAGTCAGATTGCATTAGATACGTTCTTCGGTGTCACAAATGTCAGATACATGGGGATAAGATCAAAGCACCACCGACTGAGCTCCATTCTATGTTAGCCCCATGGCCTTTTTCTATGTGGGGGATAGATATGATTGGTCCCATCACTCCTAAAGCTTCCAACGGCCATCGTTTCATCCTAGTCCCCATTGATTATTTCACTAAATAGGTGGAAGTTGTCTCTTACGTCCATGTCACCAAGAAGGTCGTAGAAAGGTTCATAAAAAATTACATCATCTGCTGGTATGGGATTCCCGAGTCACTCATTACTGATAATGCTTCCAATTTGAACAACGAATTGATATCAAAACTATGCCAAACATTTCGCATTACTCACCGGAATTCGGTCACTTACCAGCCCCAGATGAATGGGGCAGTAGAAGCAGCCAACAAGAATATTAAGAGAATACTCCGAAAAATGATTGACAATTACAAAGATTGGCATGAGAAACTTCCGTTTGCATTGATGGCTTACCGAACTACTATGAGGGTCTCCACTGGAAGCACTCCTTTTGAGCTACTTTACGGCACCGAGGTAGTCATCCCTGTTGAGATTGAGATTCCTTCTTTACGGATCTTAACATAAACAAAGTTAGATAAAGCAGAATGGATTAAAGACCGATATGCCCAACTCTGTTTGTTGGATGAAAAGCGGTTAGCTGCAGTTTATCTCGCTTAATGTTACAGAAGGCGAATGGCCAGAGCATTTGACAAGAAGGTATGACCTCGATCATTCCAGCCAGGAGATTTGGTGCTCAAGAAGGTGTTCCCCCATCAGGAGACAGCACAGGGAAAGTTTGCTTCAAACTACGAAGGGCTATTCATGGTAAAGAAAGTCTTGTCTGGAGAAGCTCTCGTTTTGGAGGAAATGGATGGCCAAGAATTTCCTAGCCCATTGAATTCAGATGCTGTCAAACACTACTACAGATGATTCCGAAAGCTAGACCTTTGGTTTCTGTGAAGAAGCAATAAAACCTACTCTCCTCATTCTCCATTAATCAATAAGGTAGTGTTTTAAGGTTAAAGCTCTATGGACTAAACAATCTAATTCCTAGATGACGAGGGGCCCTTATTTCATTTTCTGTCCAATTAAAATGCATATATATATAACCTTTGTCAAACCTTTAGAGCCGGTTACTTTCTTTCAGGAGCATTCCCCCAAATAAAGTGATCATGTTAAGTAGAGGCACTGAAAATAGCCAAAAAACAAAAAAAAAAGCCTTGAAGTACTACTTTAAGTTCGCACAAATACTGGTATTAACGTCATTGGCAAAAAAAAAAAAAAAAGGGACGTGTAATGAGATACCGAAGGAAAGATGGGAATACGCAGGAAAAGTGCCATGGAACCAAAAACTATCAAAGATGATCACTAGTAGAGTGATAGGCTTGAGCCTTTTCTTTTTCGTTTGAAAGTAAATACCAACACCATAACCCCTAAAAGTCCTCTCAGATTGGAGTTAAATTGATTAGTCCAAATGAGCTTACTAAATATGCCATGGGTTGGAGAATGATGCAAGTAGCGTTTAGGAGCTTCTCAACACAAACCTGAGACTAAGCTGAGGAAAGAGAGAGAAAGAAGAGAGAAAAGTTAAGCGCTTCCCGAGGATGCGGTGAAAACCCGAAAGGGCGCCGTAGGTAAAAAGGTAGGGATGTGGCAAGACACAAAATTGTCGACCCTGGCAAAAACCTGCAAAGGCGCCTTGGTGCAAAAATGACAGAGTTGGGACTGGTGAAAACCCTCAGGGGCACTAGTAGCAAAAATAGCAAAATAAAAAATAAAAAACAAAAAACAAAAAAAATGAAAAGGGGTGGGAATAAGAGATTTAGCTATAAGAAATAGCTCGAGCTACTACATTCCCCAGAAGTTATAGTATGAAAGCAACAGTGTAAAAGTCGAAAGGCGTCTTGAAAGGCATTCTCCGGTTTAGCCCAGTTAGGGTTAAAGGAAGCAGAGGTCCCTTTCGCGGAACAGTCAGTGAGTCAAAGAATCAAACAATGGGGAGTTATTTTTCATTAAGCAGCAATTCTCATTTAATTTTTCCCAAATTTGTTGCTATACTAATCATGCAGGGAAATTATACCAAAAGCACGAGAGGTCATGAATTCATAAGATAAAAGAGTCATAACACTAAACAAAGTATGTTTTTCTACAAATGTAGAAATCAGCAAATCTAAGAGCGAGGGGCAAAAATATATCACTCCCCGTCGTCATCAGAGGAGGAATCAGCTATGCAGGGATCCATTGGCTCACCGGTCATAAGAGGAGCACTCGAAGAAGTACCAGCAGCAGAAGACCCAGGCCGGCCTCACTCATAGTCCGCATATCTAGCCAGAAGCATGTCCCTCTCTCGAGTAAGGGACTCCACAGTCTCCCGCAAGGACGGGCCATCCATCACATCACCCTCCAGGGAAGGAGAACCGCCTAGAACGCCTCGTGGCCGCCTGCGAACCCTTGCAGCACCCAAAGGTGGGTCATCGCGTGTCGATCTGGCTGCTGCTAACTGCCTCTCCAGTAAAACTACCTCAGCATCTCTCATCCTCAACCGGTCATGCAACATCCGTATTAGATGACGGTTTTCCCGTCTATGACGACCCCCCTGAACAATCATAGCAGTCAAGAAGTCGGTATACCCTACGGGAGGTAAAGGAGTCTCAATGAGAAGATCCCCAAGTCTACTAGGACCCAGCATGTAGCGTCGAAGCCAATAATGATAGGCCTCGGTCGCAGGGGGCATGTCAGAGAAGGAACCATCATCATCAACGTGAGGAAGCAAAGATCTCCATATATCCATAACTTTCTCCACCAATGCTCTAGGAATCGACACCTCAAAGGCAAGAGTAAACTCGGCTGCAGAAGCTAAAAAAGGGATATCCTGACTCCTACCAAGCTGTCGTAGAATCTGAATCCCGAAGAAATGGGCAATGCCCTGCAGGCCTGCTAGGGGCATGAAAGCTCTCCTGGAAGGCTGAACTCTCAAGCAATACTTACCAACCAGCCTTGAATACCACCTGACCGTGCCTGACCTCATGGTCTGAAGATAGTCAGCCTAGGATGCAGCGGTCTACGAAAATCTCCCCTCATCTGCCATGACACCCTGAGATCTCGCCAGGGAATGTACATGATCGAGCTCAGGATACCACGTGTGCTGAAATAAAGGTGTAACAAACAAATGACTAATCGCCCAGAGCTGGAAGAGAGTAACGCATCCTCGGAAACGAGCGTCAAGGGTCCGCTGGAATCTCGTAAGACTCACAAAGGTCTCCCCTACAATCATAGGAGCATAGGAATGCCCCTTACGGATCAAGGCCAGTGGTGCACAGAGTCGACAGTCTACTAAATCATCTTCTCGGGGGAACACCGAGAAGTCCAGCAGAAGCAAGGCTAGGGCAACCATACGAGAAACAGCCCAATCCTGGGAGGTGTGCCACTCACCTGAATGAACTCGCATACCCGTAGGAAACTCAAAACGGGAAAAGAGGAACTCTACTGGAACATAGGGAAACTGGGGCAAAGAAGAAGACGAAAGAACTGCGCGTCTGAATCCGAGCTGGGACGAAACCACTGTAATACAACCATCCGGAAAGAGGGGTCCCACAATGTCAGCAGAAACATCTCGGAAACCAAAAAGGAACCCATACTCGTGAGGAGTAGGGGTAAGCTCACACTCCCCAAAGCGGAAAAGAGACAAGTCCGACTGCCAGAAAGGGATCACTACCTCCATGAGTCCGGGAATAAGCTGCACTGATAAAAGCGAAGCCACCCGACCAAAGGACTGACGAAAGATGTCCTGCTTATCCGGAGGGTAACTACTGTGCCAGGCTCTCAGCCGACTCAAAACTCCATCTGCCATCCTGAAAAAGTAAGCCAAGGTAAGTGATGTTAATATACCATCCATGCAGTTTAAATAACAACAAAATAAAATAAACAACTAACACAAACAAAACAAATAAAAAAAAACTTCGAATGATAAGTCAAAACAAATTTCCTACATGCACATCTTGATTTTCCAACTTTAAATCAAGTTTCAAGGGTTCTCTGCCTTTTTCCTTCAAAAAAGATTTTATGTCTAAAACTTTAACCAACTCTTTCCATAATTTTTAAAAATTTTGGCAGAGTCCCGTTTAAGAATGGCCCCTACAATGCCCATGACATCAACACAAAATGCAAAATGTGCACTTTCCAACAATCACATGACAATGGCACCCGTGCACACTTTTCAATTTTTCAAAATTTTCAAAACACATGTTTTATTTTTCAAATAAATCAATGATTTTCAAACATCTTCCAAAATTTGTCAAAATCACCTCAATTGTTTTAAAAAATATTCCAATCTTTTTCCAAATTTCAAACTTTAAAAATTTCATCAATTTCTTGAATTTTCTAATTTTTTCTAATTTTCTAAATATTTTTCTATTTTTCAAAAAATCAAAAATTCACCGAGTTTTCAAAAAATCACGAAACTTCATACGGTTGTTAAATACATTTTTCTAAGACACATTGCACAAAAACATAGCCAGAAAACCCAATACCCATGCCTGTAGGAACAAATCCCCTAGTCCTGCAGAAAGCCCTCTTCGCATAATCATGAAAAATCATTCAAATTCAATCAAACAACCATAAAAATGCAAAAACAACATCACCAAAGTGTTCAAAACATGTCAAAACATTAATTTCCACTATTCACATGATTCAAACGAAGTTCTACACATCAAAGTCAACAAAATTTGAAAACTCACCTTTTGAAAGTTCTCCGGTGAAATCTTCTCTTCCGACGACTTTTCCGGCGACGTGGTCTCCTTCCAGCAATCACCTGTGGTCCCCAAGGAGTGCTCCTTCAATGTCCAAGACGAATTCCTCGCAATGCCTCACAAATTTGTGAAAACTCTCCAAAATCCCGTAAGCGTTCGAACCATAATTTTTTGGTTTTAACTTCAAACCTGGCGCCACTAGCAGAGGCGCCAGGCAATTTCTGCCAAAGGCGCCACTAGTAGTGGCGTCAGTTATAAATTCTGGGTAGTTTTGCCCTTTTTCCAGCCAAAACTCGTTTTCGAAGGCCTTTTTGGCCCGTTATCTGTTTTCGACCCCCGTTGTCGAAAGGTTTTCACTGTCCATCCCTTCGACTGCCTCGCGGTCAACATGGGACTCTTACTCTTGTTGTTTTCTGTCTTTGACAAGCAAAGACAGAAAAAGAGGGGCAGCTGTAAGCACCCCATTTTTTACCGCTAGGCAGTTTACACTCCGTCCAGACTTGTTTTCAAGTCATTGTGGGCATATTCCCATCGAAACCAATTCTCTAGGTCCAAATTTTGTCTTTCAATCGCTTCGCGGGCCTATCAGGCCCAAATAGAGGCAAAATGACCAAAATGCCCTTAGGGGCATTGTCCTTTCCTTTCCCTTTCCAATCCCACTCTCGAGACAGTTTCTTCCTCGAGACGGTTCCAATCTAGGTACGTCTCTTCGGAGACGATAAGTCCCCTTTCCAATCCCACTCTCGAGATAGTTTATTCCTCGAGACGGTTCCAATCCAGGCATGTTTTTTTAAAGACGGTAAGACCCTTTTCCAATCCCACTCTCGAGACAGTTTATTTCTCGAGATGGTCTGAGTAGCGAAACTACTCACAAAACCGTTAGAGTAGCGGAAATACTCACAAATAGGTCGATATAGGGAATTGCCAACAAACCCCTGTGTCACGACGACCGCCGTTAAAGTGGCGGAAACACTCAAAACCCAGGTCAACACCAGTGTCTGTTAACCCACTTTGGTGAAAAATAACCAAACTGCCCTTTGGACCTTTTCCGAGACTTTCTGGTCAAGATGACCATTTTGCCCCTAGGCATCCGAATGCCCCGGGAACCACACCGGCTCTGGGTATCAAACCGGTAACCTCCTGAGACTACTTTTTATAGTGTTCTCAACCTCCCTTTACCTTTCTGGATCTTTCTGAGTAAGTTTCAGCCAACCCGGTGCGAAATGACCATTTTGCCTCTCGTGGGCCGGTCTCCTTTTCCGACCACGCCGGCTTTGGAAATCAAATCGGCAACCTTTGGGAACATTCTAAATAATATTTCCAGATCCCAAGTCTTCTTCTGGGACAGTCCGAGTTCGCCCCGGCGGTTTCCCGGTCCGATTAACCGTTTTGCCCCTAAAGGCCCGATCAACCTCTCCGACTCATCTTATCCTCATTTCTCAAGTCAAATACCTCTAGGACACTATTTTAAGTGTTCCTGCTCCTTTCCGGCCTTCCGGGTCATTCCCGGCTCCTTCAAATCATTCCCGGACTTTCTAGAGTCACTCCTAGTGAAGGCAGGCTAAAAATTGCATGGTAGTCACTAGTACAGGCGCCCAAATATAGTCAAAGATACGTTGCTTGCCGACCTTAAACATTTCCTAATTGGCTGGCGCCACTAGTAGTGGCGTCAAGCCAAAAAATGGCCTGGCGCCATTCCTAGTGTCGCCAGTGTAAACTTTGGCCTGGCGCCACTGCAACAGGCGCCAGTGTTATCCAACCTCTATAAATACAGAGCCTCATTCAACATGAAAAGGATCCGCAAACTCAACCTAAAAATCATATAATTCGATATACAAAGCTCGAGCACCTCCAAAAACCCTAGCTTCCCTAGGTTTTCCAAACCCTAGCCACCCTGCACAAACCCTAGCCTCCTATACACTCATACACACCCCCATACACTCATAGACTAGCCTTCAACCATCATTTGAAGATTTGAGGAGCTGCAATCCAAAGCTTGAAGACAACTCTTGAAGACAGAAGGTGAAGATCAGGACGAAGACCGAAGACCGAAGAAAGCAAGGCGCGCAAAATAACAAGACATACGGTAGGCTTCCTATTTAAATTTCCGCACTTTCCCCCTCTCTCTTCTCTCTCCTAACCCACTTGGGTTTTCTCTATTTTAATCCCCTATCTCTTTCCCCCCTTTCTTTGCTTGCTTGAAACAAGGGGATTCCCGGTCCATGTGTAGGATTGGGCTATTGGAGAGTCACCGTGTCGGGGGCTTTCTTCTAGTCTAACCAGAGACCACGTGGGTCCGGCCCCCTTGATTATGTGGTGAAGCCTTAGCCTTGTATGTTCACGCCCCCAAATTGTATTGTGCATACCATAGTCTTGCATCTTCCAAAATCCGTTTTCAAAGTTGTTTTCAAAATCATTTTCAAACTTGTTCTCAGAATTGCATCAAAATCTCTTTTTCGAAAACTTGTTTTCAAAACCACAATCCTAGGGTGATTCTAGCCTTTCCATGGCTAGGGTTGCTTTAAGAAAGTGTTACATTAAAAGTGACCAATACGGTCCATATTTTCAAATCTTGTTGTTTTCAAAACCGCTTTCCTAAAGCGGTTCTAGCCTTCCTATGGTTAGAATTGCTTTAGGAAAGTGAGATGTTTTTACACCTTCTAAAAATTCTCTTTCCAAATCCTTCCTTCTAAAAATCTCTTTTTCAACATACTTTCCTAAAACTCTCCTCTTTAAAGCTGTTTTTAAAAACTCCCTCCAAAATTTATTTTTCAAAACCTCCTTTTTCAACTCCTTTCCAAAACGCTCTTTCTAAAGTCCACTTTCCAAAAACTCTCTTTCCAAAATCTTTCCTCTAGAAATTCTCCTCTAGGATTTTTCCTTCCAAAAAACTTATTTCCAAAAACACACTTTCCAAAATTCCTTCTCTTTACAATCTTTTTCCAAAAAATCTATCTTCAAATTCACTTTCCAAAAACTCCTCCCTAGGATTCCCTTCTAGAAAAACCTTCATTTCCAAAAACGCACTTTCCAAAAACTCTTTCCTTAGAGCCCAAGTCAAGCCCTAGAACCCACAATTAGGAAACCCTAATTTTCTTTTCAAAAACATGATTTTCAAACTTTGCCCCAGACCTAGGTTTCCAAAATCTCTTGTTTTCACATCCAAACTATACATGTTTCCAAAACCTCTTTTCTACGTCAAAACTATAATTTTTCAAAACTAGGGTTTCTAGAATCTCCCTTTCCAAATCCTTGCCAAATCCAATCTTCCCTTTAGGAAACCAAATCAAATCTCCCCATCTAGGAAACTAGATCCTATCCTCCGTTTTTGGAAACAAAATCAAACCTTTGCTTTGAGAAACCAAATCCAATCCCTTCCTAATTCAGAGCTTTCTTAATTCAATGCCTTCCTAAACCATAAGTTTCCTAAACCTAAACTTTAGATCTTTCCTTAAATTTCAAAATCCAACTCTTTCCTAATTCAACTCCTTCCTAATCTTTCACTTTCCTAAATCTTAAGTTTCCAAAACTTGAACATAAAAATCTTTCCTAAATTTTAAAACTCAATTTTCAAATCTTTCCTAATTCAACCCTTTCCTAACTTTATCCCTTTCCAAATCTCAACTTTCCAAATCTAAGTTTTCAAACCTTTCCTAAACTCAAACCTTTCCTAATCTCAAGATTTTCTAAAACTCAAACCCTAGAACTTTCTAAATCCTAAACTTTCTAAATTTCAAATCTTTCCAAGTCCAAAGCTTTCTAAACTCAAAACTTTCTTATTTTCAAAACTTCCTTGTTTTCAAAATTTTCCAAACTCAAAACTTCCCTATTTCAAAACATTCTAAATTCTAAACTTTCCAACTTTCAAAGCTTCCTTATTTCAAAACCTTTCTTAAAACCAAACTTTTCTAATTCAAAACTTTCCAATTCCAAAACTTTCCTAATTTGAAACTTTTCAAAAATGAAACTTTCCTAATTCAAAGCTTTCCTAATTTGGAACTTTCCTAATTTGAACATTTCCTAAATTCAATTTTTCCTAATTTCCTAAATCTTCCAAGCCGAGTCAAATCTTTCCTAAGTCTCTTCTATTTCCTAAGTCTAGGTTCCCTAAACCTTCATCTTTTCAAAATAAGTTTAAATCTCTCTCTTCCAAATTCAATCTTTTCAAATCAAAATTCAATCTTTTCAATTCCAAAATTCCAAATTCCAATTTTCAATCCTCCATTCAAAGTTCAATCTCTCAATCTTCTACTTTCAATTTCCAATTCAATCTCCTTCTTCAAATCAACTCTTCCATTTTCAATCGGACTCTTGTCCGAACTACGACTGACCTGATTCTCCCAAAGGGATACGTAGGCAACCTTCATAGGTGCGGTCACAACACTTTTCAAACTTTCAATTCCACCCCCATGGGTGCGGTCTCCACATTTTTCAAATCTCAAATTTAAATATATTTTCAAACTTCCAATTTCAAAATTTCTATTTTCAAATTTCTATTTTCAAATTTTCAAACTTTTCAATTTCAATTCTATCTCTTCAAATCTCTTTTCAAATCTATTTTTCAAGTCTCTTTTCTTGCACTTGCATATCATGCATCATGATAATTTATAAACATTGTTTTTCAAAGTGGATAGGATTGGCCAATAGTTAGTTGAAGACTCTCATAGGTGAATCTGGGGTAGATTGACATGTAGGTACCGAAAGGGCGGGGTAGGGTGATAGCTTAGTGCGTCTTCCCTACACGTAACCAACCTTCGAACCTAGATCACTAATTTCAAAGACCAAAAGGAGTTATTTTTCTAAAAAAGGCTAAATATTTTCCAAAGGTTGCCAAACAACCTATTTTCTTTAAAACCCTCTCTTGAGGAGATATTTTCAAAATTGTTTTTCAAAAACCCTAAGTGTAGCCTTCGGATTATTCTTAGTTTTTAAGTGACCTAACTCACCTTAATCAAGTTAGGTGGTGACTCCGAATCTTTTTCAAAAGCCCTTTATTCAAATCAATTTTCAATTCAAACATAGTCGCACTCATTCTTCTAGGAGGGTGAGTTTTAACGAGAGAGTACAACATTTTTCCCGCTTGTGTGAGTATTCCTCGAGTGCAAAAAATCTGGGCGCGACAATAAGGAAGCCCAACAAAAGCAATAGGTTTGACCTTTTACCCTTTCTTATAAAAACCCAAAACCATGGCCCACATTACAACTCTATTAAATTCCTCTCTGATTGAAAAGGGATTGCTTGATCTAAATGAGCCGGACATGTTGCTAAGACAAAGGAAGGATAGTAAACCCTACTGAAAGCAACATCAAATTTGAGCTTGCATATTCATTTGATTCTCAAAGCCCATAACTTAGCCTACATTACAATACTAAAACAAAACCTCCCCGGATTGAATGATTGGCAACTCATCGCTCTGCCAAAATTCAGGTAAGTCGTTATCTAAGCCCCCGAGGGTTGAGAGTTCAAGCTGAATGATACTAGACACTAACCCAAAGTAGAAAGTCAAAGTTAATCCAAAGGATGAGAAAGGTACGAAATGATATCATCCGATCAAGGTAGAGTTGAGCCAAAGGAGAGGCCAAGCCCCTAAAAAGGAAGGAGTTGCCATTTCGAGGATGCAGAGCTTACCAGCACCCCATCCCTTTTATCAACTGGTGTATTCCTCTCATGTGCATGCATGTTTATAAAAATTTTGGCTTGAGCTTCGCATACATGAGACATAGCTTCCTGTAGAAACAAAAGTCACCAAGGTAATTGAATATCATATCTAAAACATGTAATAAACATACATCATCAACATTATTCCTATTTATGCATCTGTCCATATATCTAGCTATCTAAATCATAAACATCCATTATGTTTAAATATTACAAATAAAATAGACAGACAAACAAAGTAAAATGCATGTCCAGGACATGGTGTAGAAGAAAAGCGAGGTCTATGACAAGGGGCACCCATCAAGGGTTAAAGTCAATGTCCAGATCAAAATCTCCAAAACCTAGCTCAAGAGGAAGCGACTGACTACTAGAAGCACCAACATCCTACAAAGAAGGAGAGCCTGAATCAGCAAAGCTAATAAATAACTAAACAAAGCCAAAATAGAAAAAGAGATAAAGGATAACATACCTCGCTACCTCCCATCTGAGTCAACTGTGCAGTCAAAGTAGCTACCTCGGCCTGGTACTAGTCCCTCTCCATCGAAATTGGTCCCTCTCAGTATGGAACTAGTCTCTCTGGTCCCTCATGTTAGTAAACTTGGCCTGAGAGATATATCCTCCAGGCCGACTCCATAAGTCTACTACCTCCTAGCCAACAGTGTAACCTCCGACCACCACCTCAAACTGGGTTAAGGCACCTATGGAGTGAGCCCCAAAATGTGTGGCGCAGTCAATCTCTAGAGGAAGTAAAAAACCAGCACCCGGCTAATGCTTTCAATATAGAATAGGAACTCCCTTGACCAAAGCTCCAAACATATACTTAGGTGGATCCCCAGCTGACCGAAACTCCTCATGAAACTGACGCTAATGCCGGTCTCCCAGATTGGACTCCTAGGACTCATCACTGAGAAAGGAAATCCTTGATAGACACATCGGGACTAGATAGTTGACTGCCTCATAATGAACCGATCTAATAAAGGGCTGCTAGGTCACATCTCCCGCTATCAACTCCAAGTTTGCCTGTATCATCAAAAAGTCAGTGATCTCAGATTGATGGGCCACCTGATCTTGAGCCCATCTCAAAGCTTTGGGATAAATGTCAGCCTCTACTACTTTTGGACGGCGAATCGGCAAGTACTCAAAACTCCACTAGACCATAAAGGGCTGAAACCCAGTCACACTGCCCTAGCGGGAAGAAGTCTAGACTCACATGGTTCTGAGGAAGCAACCAAAAGGGAAAGACTCCCAATCCAGCTCTGACAAGGCCCCTAGGTTGGCTACCACACTCACTAGTCTGAAAGGGATGATCGATTTGTTGTTATTGCAAAAGTAGCTAAAAACAATGTATAGAACAAGTTGTCATCTCATAATGTCTCGCCGCTCAGGGGGTGGCTCAACAGAGAAGGTGCTCTCATCCCAACTAAGCCAAGACATAGGAAAAGATGAACGGTTAGGAGCTGGTAAGTCCAACAAAGCACAAGCCTCAACTTTACTAACTGGTTGCAGGGTAATCTAACGACTAACAAAATAGAGCCCAGTGATAATAGCCCAATCTAATGGAGTTGGACGCAGCTCAAAACCCACAAAGTGGAAGGTCCCTGTCCCGCCAAACCACCTATAAACAATGCTAATACTAAATGGTGGTTCAGGCGGTTTGCCTGTAATCCCATGAATGCATTGAACCCAATGTTTGCTAGAAAGGCACGATAGGATGGAGCAGCTCGCTGCATGATAATGAAATCCTGGTGGACGACCTCTCTAAAAGGTGTATGCACTCGGGGAGGGGGCAAGTGCTGTCGAGAGTATACACTGGGATGATAGGCAAGGTCCCCTAATAGAGGAATGTCTGGTACCTCTAGATCCCCAAAATCAGCATCCGTCTGCCTCCGTCTAGTAGAGGCCTACCCGTAACTGGTCACATGGTCTCCTAGGCCCGGTGCCTCCTTCTTGGCATCCATCTCTCCCTTAAAAGTAGGCTCAATTAGAGGAAAAGGGTCAATTGGAGGCATGCTGCCCCTCCTAGTTTGACTAGAAGACGTCCAACCAGCTAATCTACGGCTACCCTTGGAATGGCTTGAACTACCAACGGAATCTGTGCTGGCCCTTTTTCTGGACCGACGCCTCCTCTTAGAACTGTAATCACCCACATTAGACATCCTGAAAACCAAATCAAGGTAAATATATCAATATTGGTATATATAGTTCAAAAAGACAAGAGGCATGGAAAAGAAAAAAAAAGAGAACAAAGAAAAGGATGAATGACACAAGTCTCAACAAAGTCTACTGAAATCAACTTAAAAGATTTCTTAAGCTTTTCCTTCAAAAGTTTATTTTCAAAATCAATTCTCAAAGGTTTCCTAAACTTTTTTCTTCAAAAGTTTATTTTCAAAGTCAAGTCGAAGGTTTCTAAAACTTTGCCTTTAAAATTTTCATTTAAAGTCATTTTCAAATGGTTTTTAAAACTTTTCCTTCAAAAGTTTTATTCAAAGTCCATTTTCAAAAGTTTTTCTAAGATTTTCCTTCAAAAAGTTTCATTCTAAAAGACCCCTGAGTTTCTTGGGGCCTTCTCTGCCAAAAAGTCCCCACCCTCAAAGATTTTATATATTTTTCCTTTAAAAAGATTTTATTTCAAAAATTTTCTAACTCTTTCCTTAATTTCAAAATTTTTTGGTAGAGTCTCGTTTACAAATTGTCCCTACAATGCCCAAAACTCGGTAATGGAATACAAACCATGCACTCTACGGCAACACAATCACGTAGCAATAATATACATAAAGCAATCTATGCACATTCTCATAATTTTTAAATTTTCTAACACATGTTCTATTTTTCAAAAATTCAATAGTTTTCAAAATCATCAAACAATCTCTCAAAACTACTTCAAATATTTTCTAAAATGTTCTCATATTTTTCTAATATCAAACTCAAACAATTCCATCAATTCCTCAATATTTATTATTTTTTAAGCATTTTTTTATTTTTTAAAAAATTAAAAATTCAAAAAATTTTCAAAAAATCATGAAACTTTATGCGGTTATTTAACACATTTTTCTAAGGCACATGGTGCAAAAATCTAGCTAGAAAACTCAATACCCAAAGTTGTAGGAGCGAATTGTCAATTCCTGCATAAACTCTCTTTATATAAACAGGCCAAATTACTCAAACTCAACCAAACGAGTATCAAAATACAAAAACAACATCACTAGAGTGTTCAAAGTATATCAAAACATCAATTTCAGCTATTTACACAACTGAAACGGAGTTTTACACATTAAAATCAACACAAAACAAAAGACTCACCTCTAGGAGTTCTTCGGGGAAATTTTCATTTCCAACAACCATTTTAGCGACAGTGACTACTTCTGATAACTCTCCAGTGTCCCCCAAACTCATGCCTTCAATGGTCAAAAGTTCTTCCTAGCAAAAGCTCGAAATAAGTTCTCAAATTTTTTATTTTCTTTTGAAACCCGCAAGCTTCGAATGAGAGTTACGCAGCTGCTTTAATTCCTAGGCCTGGAGCTATAACTCCAAGGCATAAAAATTCCTTGGTGCCATTAGCAATGGCACCAGAGTCAAATTTTGGGAAACTTTGCCATTTTGCCAGCCAAAATTCGATTTCAAATGCCCTATTCGGCCAATATACCATTTTCAAGCTCTAGTCTTCAAAATTGTCCAAATTCCATCCCTCCGATCATCTCGCAGTCAACATAGGACTCTTGTTTTATCATTTTCTGCTTTTGGCAAGCAAAGACAAAAAAAGAATGGTAGTTGTAAGTACCCTATTTTTGCCTGCTCGACAATCTCCTACCCAACCGGGCTCACATTCAAACCAATACAGACACATTCAAGCCCAAACTAGCTTTCCATACTCAATCCAGTCAACCAATCGCTTCACGGGCCCATCGAGCCCAATAGAGGTAAAATGACCAAAATGCCATTAAGGCATTGCTCGGTCCAGTTCCATTTGGCACGTTTACCTAAAAACGGTAAGTTCAGTTCTGTAAGCACCCCATTTTTGCCCGCTCGGCAATCTTTGATCCGTCTAGACTCATATTCAAACCAAAATAGACACATTCTAGTCAAAATCAATTTTTCAGAATCAATCTAGTCAATCAATTGCTTTGCAGGCCTGTCGGTCCCTGCAGAGGCAAAATAGCCAAAATGCCCTTAGGACATTATTTGGTCCAATTTCAGTTGGCACGTCTTCTTAGAGATCGTAAGTCCTCTTTTCAATGTCAAATCCAATTTCAAGTCCAATTCCAATTGAAATCAAATTCGGGCACGCCTTTTAAGAAAGTTGATCCTCAGGTGGTAAGACCATCTAGTTTGGCATGTTTTTTAAAAAAACTCTTCAAAATGGTAAGTCCCTTCAAACCCGTCAATCGGGATGGAACCTAAGTCCCCGAGATGGTAGAACAGTCCACCTTTGGCATTTGCTAGCCCACTAATGAAGAATATCTATTATTCGTCACGTCTTTCAAGAAAGTTAATTGCTTAGACGATAAGTCCACATAGCAGCTTCCCGAGATCAGGAAGTCTATTAAATGAACATACACCGTCAGAGTGGCGGAAACACTCGTAAACATCGCAAGCGTCAGAGTGGTGAAAGCACTAGTAAATAGCTCGACATTGGGAATTGCCAACAAACTCCTCTATCACTAGACTGAATTCGCCTCTTGCCCATGACACGTTTGCCAACGGATGAGATACCTTTGGAAACTAACTTACCACAAACTATCAGAGTGGCAAAACACTCCAAACTTGGATCAACACCAGTGCCCGCTAGCCCACTCTAGTAAAAAATGACCAAATTGTCCCTTGACCCTTTTTCGGCACGCTTCTCAAAAAAGTACCTAAGTCCTCAGAGCGGTAAGTCAACCTTTCCAAGATCATCCCAAGGACGATCTAATATGTTCAAGTGCCTTCCATTTGGTTCCAGACCAATTCTGAGACCATCCGGTCAAAATGACCATTTTGCCCCTAGGCATCCGAGTGTCTTTAGGAACCACAATGGCTCTGGGTATCAAGACGGTTACCTTCCGAGGATGCTTTTAATAGTATTCTCAATCTTCTAGCATCTTTTTGGAACATTCCAAGGCCATTTCGGCGAACCTGGTACAAAATGACCATTTTGCTCCTAGTAGGCCGGTCGCCTTTTTTAACCACAACGGCTCTAGGTATCAAATTGAAAATCCCTTAGAACACTTTAAATAGTGTTTCCAACCTTCAAGTCCTCTCATGAGTCATTCCAAGTCCATTTTGGTGATTTTTCAGTCTAGTTGACCGTTTTGCCCCTAATAGCTCGTTGACCATCTCGACATTATTTTTTAAGCCCGTTACCCCCGGGACATTATTTCAAGGGTTTCTATCCATTTCTGGCATTTCAAACAGTTTTCAACCTCCTGAAACAATCTCGGACATTCCAGAGTCACTCCTAGTGAAGCTATGCCAAAAATTGCATGGTAGTCACTAATATAGGCACCCAAATCTTTTACCTTGCGTATGAAGGGTTGAAAGATACGTTGCTTGTTGACCTTAAAACTTTCTTAAGTGGTTGGCGCCATTGCAAGCCAAAGATTGGCCTAGCGCCACCCCTAGTGGCGCAAGAAGGAAATTCACCCTGGTGCCATTACAACAGGCATTAGGTCAATCTTCTGTCTATAAATATAGAGCCCCCTCTTGTGTGAAAAGGGTCCGAAAACTCAGTTTAAAAACTCTACTCTTTGAATTATAGAGCTTAAAGTCTTTCCAAAACCCTAGCTTTTTTAGTCTCTGCAAACCCTAGCCACCATAGACTTAACCCTAGTATCTATACACATTCCATACATTCGTATACAGGCCTCCAAAGCCTTCATTTAAGACTCAAAGTGCTATAACTTGGAAGCTCTCAATAATTAAATAAAGCAAAGCAAATAAAACAAACAAAATAAGAAGAAAACAAAGTAGGCTTTCTTTTTATGTCTACGTACTTTCCCCCTCTATCTTCTTCCACCTAACCCACTTGGGTTTTATTCTATTTTAATCCCCTATCCTCTCCCCCCCCCCCCCCCTCTTCTTGCATGCTTGGAACAAGGGAATCCCCAATTCATGTGTAGGAAGGATTGTTGAAAGTCACAATGTAGGGGGTTTTCTTCTAATTCAACCTTAGACCACATGGATTCGGCGCCCTTGGTTATGTGGTGAAGCCAACCTTGTATGTTCATGACCTTACTTGCATTGTGCATATCATGTTCATACATCTCTTCAAAAGTGTTTTCAAAAGTTGTTTTCAAAGTTTGCAACAAAATCATCTTTCAAAACTTGCACTTAAAATCACGCTCCTAGAGTGATTCTAGCCAATTCATAGTTAGGATAGCATTAGGAAAGTGTTACAGTCATTGTGACCATCAAGGTCCATATTTTGGGTGTAAACCCTAACTTATTTTTCATCAAAACCACAAATCTTAAGATGATTCTAGTCATTCTATGGTTAGGGTTGTTTTAGGAAGGTGTGATATTCAATGTGACCATTTTAGTCGATATTTCAAATCCATGTTGTTTTCAAAACCACCAACTTAGAATGACTCTAATCTCTTTATGGTTAGAACTATTTTGGAGAAGTGAGACATTCAAAAGGTTTTTAAAAAGTCCATATCCATCCTTTCCAAATTGCTTTTCAAACTTACCTCCAAATTGCTTTTCAAAATCTCATTCTAAAAGATCTCTTCAAAAATTCATTTTCTAAAAACTCTTTTCAAGTTTCCTTCCTAGAAACTCTCTTCAAAAGGACTACTTTCCAAAAATTCTTTTTCTTGAAGTCAAGGTCAAGCCTTAGATCCCATGGTTAGGAAACCCTAATTTTCTTTCCTAAAAACATGATTTACACTTTTGCTTCAAATCAAAGTTTCCAAAAACTAACTATCTTTTGCATCAAATCTTAGATTTCCAAAATCCGTTTTCCTACACCAAAATCACAGCTTTCTAAATCCTAAATTTTCAAAATTCAACATTTCCAATTCCATGTCAAGTCTAATATTTCAAATTCGGAAACTAGATCAAATCCTTCAATTTTAGAAACTGTATCAAATCATCTCTTTTTGGAAATAAAATCAAATTTTCTACTTTAGAAAATAGAAATTAAATCTTTCTTAATTCAAACATTTCCTAATTCTAAACTTTCCAATTTCAAAACTTTCCTAAGTTCAAACTTTCCAAAATTCAAATCTTTCCTATTATGAAACATTCCTAATTCAAAAGTTTCCGAAGTCCAACCTTTCCTAAACCCTAACTTTCTAAATTCATTCAAATCAAGTATTTAAGTCAAGTCTTTCTAAGTCAAATAAAATCTCTTTTCAAATCTTTCTTAAATCCAACTTTCCTAATTCGAACCTTTCTTAAATCTAACTTTCTAAAATCAAACTTTTCAAATCTAAATCAAATCCTTTCCACTTCACATATATATTCCAATCTTAGGTAACCTAAACCCTAAGAGGCCCAAACCCTAGTTCAACCCTAACACTCAAGTTAAGAAGCTTCAACTTTTTTCTAAAACTCCTTTCTAACCCAAGATGGTTTTCCAACTTCAATGTAAGATAAAATATTTTCAAAAAGTCAACTCTATTTTTGCAAATCGAGTCCAAGTTCCTCTTCCAATTTCCATTTTTTCAAATCAAATTCAATTCTAAATCCGGGTTTCAATTTTAAATCTTCCATTTCAAGTTCAAATCAAATCCTTTTTCAAACTCTTTTCAAATCAAACTTTTCAAAAACATAAAAGTGTTTATTTTCAATCAGACTATTATTTGAACTACAACTGACCTGATTCCTAAAAAGAAATACGTAGGCAATCTTCATGGGTGCGGTCACAACCTTTTTCAAATCTCCAATTCTAATTCCAAATTCTAAAACTTTCTTTCCAACTTCAAATTTTCTCTTCAAAATCCAACCTTCTTATTAAATCTATTTTCAAATGAAATCTTTTTCTTGCACTTGCACATCATACGACATATAGTTCTTTTAAAGTGGATAATATTGGACATTTATTAATCAAACATTTCAACTGAGTAAACCTAGGTTAAATAGACATGTAGGTACCGTAACGGCGTGGTAGGGTGATGGCTTAGTGCATTTTTCCTATATCTAACCAACCTCCGAACCTAGAATCACTGTTTTCAAAGACCAAATGGAGTTATTTTCAAAACGGACTTAAATTTTTCCAAAGGTTGCCAAACAACCTATTTTCTTAAAAACTCTCTCTTGAGGAAGTTTTCAAAAACCCTAAGTGTAATATTTAGATTGTGCTTAGTTTTAAGTAACCTTACTCACCTTAATCAAGTTAGGTGGTGACTCCAAATCTTTTCTAAAAGCCTTTATTCAAAATTAATTTCTAATTCAAACCTAGTCACACTCATTCTTCTAGGAGGATGAGTTCTAACGAGAGAGTACTATATTTTTTCCACTAGTGTGTATTTTTCTCGAGTGCAAAGAATTGGGGCCCGACAGCTGGCAACTTTACTGGGGAGGCTTAGAAGGTTAGGCCGTTATCATGTCTGTTCACCTTCACCCATTTAGAGTCTTTGATTAATTTGTCCAATTCTATCCACTTCAAAACTTTCACAATCAAGATTTTTCAAGTTATTTTCAAAAACATGCCATAGCATGCATTTAATTACATTCAATTATTCAATCTTACATTAAGTTTGTCATTCAAAGTACTGACTTTTGCATATTTATTTTTGGAAGTGGAACTTTTGTTCACATTTTTGTTTCATGTTTTATTAACCGCTATGTATGTTATGAATGTATGGAATGGACAGGATGGATGGGAGTTGCTAGGCCCATTCCTCCGTTTTTCAAAAATTCACACACACACTGCACGTGCACAAGCATTTGCTTACTTGCATTCTTACCTGATTATGTCCCTTCTAGTTAGAAAGGGAAATGGTATATTGGTTGTGGGCAACGTGCTGTGTCAGCTTCTTCGTCTACGGCCTCTTGATGGTTCCCCCGCTGGGATCACCAACCGATAATGGCACCACCTCGGGGAGTGGGCCTAGATTTGAAGATTTGGGAACCGAGCTTTCTTAGGAAGTATTAGTAAACCCTCAACCTCATGCTCATATTGACACCATGCAGAGCCAAACCTTTGCCAGATTTAAGACACGCACGTTATTTTCAAAATCATGGAGGAAAGGGTGACTGCTTTACTTTCCTTTAAATTTGTCTATTCCTGTTGTTATAATACCTATCTAACTGCTCATGCATCCATGTTTACTTTACAAATGCATTCTCCCTCTCTACTTATGCATCTATGCTCATGCATTCAATATTCCATGTTAAGACAAGAGTTCCAAAGTAACTCAAGTCATTGCATCTTCATGCATATGTTTAACCTAAAGAGAGTGAAACCAAGTTCACTCTCCCCTTGCATTAAACCTACCAAAATTCTAAGGGTTCCCATGTAACCCTAAGGACTCATAGCATGCATTTCAAGTCATTCTATAAGAGGGGCCCCAATCCCTCTCTGCTCACGGAAATAGGATTGCCAAGAAGACAAGAGTCAATCAAACAAAGTCTCTCAACGACCTCATCAACATCAATAAAGGTGAGTCCGAAGACTCAAGAGTAGTTTAGGATCCCAAATGTAAAGTAGGTAGGTGGAAGTCCCTAGGAAATTGTTTCTGCTCCCTCTATTACAATGTATTTCAATTCCGTTGTATTTAAACTCTAAAGGTCAATGTACTCTCTTATTTTTGAATAAATGGAATGAATGAATGTATGTTCCCACTTCAAACAGTAAGGTATCTGCATATGGGGGCAAGCCCCCTATCTCCGAAAAGTGAGTCAAATCTATCATGTTTAGTCTCTCTCTCAAAACGGGACATCCTTAGGACATGCATTGCATAAAAATTTTCAAATATCAAAAACTAACTTGTGGTTTGTGTCTTTGTCTTTCTTTTCTTCCTTTTTCCTTCACAGATGTTACACCTAAGTTAAAGATCTCAATGGAGCCAATCAATGAGTCACCAAGTTTGATCCTCGAACAAAATTAGGCCTAGGTATTAGAAGAAGTAGTTGGACTTGGGAAAAGGACGATTGAAATAGAAGCAATGCTCTCCTTACTCTTATCCCATGTAAGTATGACAACCAATGTGCAGGCAGAGGCTCCTTACGATCAAAGCTATGAGAGGCATACTATCCCATGAAAAGAAATGAGGGAGAAGACTGGAATTACACCCCATTGGATTGCCGACATCTTTGTCAAGCCAACCACCTTGTTCTAATACTTCCCAAGCCTCTTTATAACTGAGTGCCCTAATCAGATAATCTTAATCTATCATGTGAATCATATTCTAACTCACCTGGTCGTGGCACAGAAAGTAGTCCCACTTTGAAATGCAAAACCCAAAGCTTCCTTGGTCTTCAAGCCACTGACCCTACCATTATTGACCCCCGACCTTCAAAAACATCTAGGACACCCTTTTGACCTAAATGGGGAAGTGGAAAAAATTGAGTTTTCACTAAATTTGCTTGCACACAAACCACAGCCTACTATGATCTTTTAGTAGTGGGATACCTAAAACCTATACCCTCTCAACCTCTATCCAATCCCTTACGACCTAACTTCAATCCGGCAATTTGTGAATACCATTCGAGGGGACAAGGGTACGACACTGAAAGTTGCCTCACTCTTAAGCACAAAATTCAAGACCTCATAGACAACAATATCATCAATGTATGACCGGTGAACCTTACGCCTGCCCTCGATGTCACCATATATCCTTTGACGGACCACACCATTAACCTGATACTGGAGGAGCTAGGAGAGAATGATGAGTGGGAAGAAGCTGTAATCGAAGATTATGATGGGGATTGGGAAACCGATAAAGATAATGCTTGGGGGGATGAATTCCTACCATACTTGATCTATCTTTATGACCCTAATGAGGTGCTTGATTCTTCCGACTAGCTGATTAAAGAGCCAACACCTATGAAGGAGGACCTTACTAAAAGCACAATCATTGACGGTTGTGGTGACGAGTTTCTACACCCCACATATGCCGAAGTCGAGTGCCATTTACATGGTCCTTGATGGAGTTTAACTATAAGAACATGGGCTGGGAGCTAGAATAACCAAAGGTACAGATAGAGCCATTCGAATTGGAGGGAGGCAAGCTAGCCACCCTGTTTATGAAAGAACCTGCTGCCAAGGACAACAAAGAGGTCAATGAAGCTAACAACTGCATCGTCACTATCAACACACCCAGAGTTCTAGAAGAAGCTTTTGCCTATCTTGCCTTGGTCGGAGACTGCAACCATGGATGGAGTGTCGGACATGTGGGCATCATCCCAAAGCCTTACTGAGAGGGGTTCTCATCAAAGCATACAAGAGAGGGGTGTTTTCAGCCACTTTCTTTCTATCCCTTCTACTTTGTGCCTTTCAATTACTATTTGCATTTTCATACTCCTTAAGAACTTTATACTTTTCATTAAAAGAATAAAATGATAGTTTTTTCATTCATTACTATTATCTTATATCTCTCTTATGAATGGTGAATGATTCCTACACAAGAGGCATGATCTATCTTATGGTAAACCTAACTTCAAGGGTATGATAGCATGAGTTAGCCACTTGCCAATTGAGCAACTTTTTGAAAATAGAAGAGAAGAAGGATGAGTGAGGAAACTACCCTAGAAGCAACACTTGCAAGACACCGAACCGAAACAATGCGTGGCTAGACCATCAAAAGGAAGAGGAACCATTATTCATTTTTCTATAAAAAAAAATGTTTATATTCCTTGTGCTTAACCCACTAGTGCGTCGCAAAAAGCGAAGATTTCTTGTCAAACCTTGATCTAAGACTGCCCCCCCCCCCAACACACACACACACACACACACACACATGGGTAGACAGATAGCTGAGAATTTCGTAAAAGCATGTCATTTATCCTCCATTAAGTTGAAGTAACGTAGAGGCTTTATGGATCAAGCAATCTGATTCAACATGAAGAGAGGCCCTCATTTCATCTCATATATAGTCCAAAGCAGCCATTGTCAAATCTCTTGAGCCAGTTACTTTTTTTTTTAAGAAAAAAAAAATCCCAACCTAGGGATTGTAAGCACCCCATTTTTGACCGCTCGGCAGTCTACACTCCGTCCAGACTTGTTTTCAAGTCATTTTGGGTATATTCCAATCAAAACCAATCCTCTAGGTCCAAATTCCGTCTTTCCATCGCTTCGTGGGCCTGTCAAGCCCAAATAGAGGCAAAATGACCAAAATGCCCTTAGGGGCATTGTCCTTTCTTATTTCAATTCCAATCCCTCTCTCGAGACAGTTTATTCCTCGAGACGGTCCGAGTAGCAAAACTACTCACAAAACCGTTAGAGTGGCGAAAACACTCACAAAACCGTTAGAGTGGCAGAAACACTCAAAACCCAGGCACGTCTCTTCGGAGACGGTAAGGCCCCTTTCCAATCCCACTCTCGAGACAGTTTATTTCTCAAGACGGCTCCAATCCAGGCACGTCTCTTCGGAGACGGTAAGACCCCTTCCAGTCCCACTCTCGAGACAGTTTATTCCTCGAGATGGTCCGAGTAGCAAAACTACTCACAGAACCGTTAGAGTAGCGAAAATACTCACAGAACAGTTAGAGTAGCGGAACTACTCACAAAACCGTTAGAGTAGCGGAAATACTCACAAATCATCAACCCCGTCCGAGTAGCGGAAATACTCACACTGTTAGAGTGACGGAAACACTCAAAACCCAGGTCAACACCCATGTCTGTTAGCTCACTTCGGTGAAAAATGATCAGACTACCCTAAGGACCTTTTTCAAGACTTTTCGGTCAAGATGACCATTTTGCCCCTAGGCATCCGAATGCCCCGGGAACCACACCGGCTCTGGGTATCAAACCGGTAACCTCCTGATACTACTTTTTATAGTATTCTCAACCTTCCTTTACCTTTCCGGACCATTCCGAGTCAGTTCCGGCCAACCCGGTACAAAATGGCCACTTTGCCCCTAGAGGGCCGGTCTCCTTCTTTGACCACACCGGCTCTGGGTATCAAACCGGTAATGACCCGAGAATACTTTTTATAGTGTTCTCAACCTTCCTTTACCTTTCCGGATCATTCCGAGTCAGTTCCGGCAAACCCGGTACAAAATGACCGTTTTGCCCCTGGTGGGCCGATCTCCATTTCCGACCACGCCGGCCCTGCGAATAAAACCGGCAACCTCTGGGAACATTCTAAATAACGTTTCCAGATCCCAAGTCTTTTTCCGGGACAATCCGGGTTCGCACCGGCAGTTTCCTAGTCCGATTGACCGTTTTGCCCCTAAAGGCTCGGTCAACCTTTCCGACCCACCTTATCTTCATTTTTCAAGTCAAATACCTCCAGGACACTATTTCAAGTGTTCCCGCTCCTTTCCGGCCTTCCGGGTCACTCCCGGCTCCTTCAAATCATTCCCGGACTTTCCAGAGTCACTCCTAGTAAAGCCAGGCTAAAGTTTACATGGTAGTCACTAGTACAGGCGCCCAAATCTAGTCAAAGATACGTTGCTTGCCGACCTTAATTGTTTCCTAAATGGCTGGCGCCACTAGTAGTGGCGCCAAGCCAAAAAATGGCCTGGCGCCACTCCTAGTGACGCCAGTGTATAATTTGGCCTGGCGCCACTGCAACAAGCGCTAGGTTTGTCTTTCCTCTATAAATACAGAGCCTCGTTCAACGTGAGAAGGGTCTGCAAACTTAACCTAAAAATCCCATATTTCGATATACAAAGCTCGAGCACCTCCAAAACCCTAGCCTCCCTAGGTTTTCCAAACCCTAGCCACTATACACAAACCCTAGCCTCCTATACACACCTATACACCTCCATACACTCATACACTAGCCTTCAACCATTCTTTGAAGACTTGAGGAGCTGCCATCCAAAGCTTGGAGGCAACTCTTGAAGATTGAAGACGAAGATCAAGACAAAGACCGAAGACAGCGCGGCGAGCAAAATAAAGATGACATACGGTAGGCTTTCTCTTTAATTTTCTGTACTTCCCCCCTCTCTCTTCTCTCTCCAACCCACTTGGGTTTTCTCTATTTTAATCCCTCATCTCTTTCCCCCCCCTTTCTTTGCATGCTTGAAACAAGGGGATTCCCGGTCCATGTGTAGGATTGGACTATTGGAGAGTCACCGTGTCGAGGGCTTTCTTCTAGTCTAACCAAAGACCACGTGGGTCCGGCCCCCTTGATTATGTGGTGAAGCCTTAACCTTGTATGTTCACGACCCCAAATTGCATTGCGCATATCATAGTCTTGCGTCTTCCAAAAACCGTTTTAAAAGTTGCTTTTTCAAAATGTTTTTAAACATGTTTTCAAAATTGCATCAAAATCTCTTTTTCAAAAACTTATTTTCAAAACCACAATTCTAGGGTGATTCTAGCCTTTCCATGGCTAGGGTTGCTTTAGGAAAGTGTTATATTAAAAGTGACCTTTTAGTCTATATTTTCAAACCTTGTTTTCAAAACCACTTTCTTAAAGTGGTTCTAGTCCTCTTATTGCTAGAATTGCTTTAGGAAAGTGAGATGTTTTTAATCATCCTAAAAACTCTCTCTTTTCAAAAATCTCTTCCTAAGAATCTCTTTTTCAACATACTTTCCTAAAACTCTCCTCTCCAAAATTGACTTCAAAAACTCCCTTCCAAAATCTATTTTTCAAAACTCTCCTTTTCAACTCCTTTCCAAAATCCTCTTCCCAAAATCCACTTTCTAAAAACACTCCCTAAATTCACCTTCCTAAAAACTCTCTCCAACAACCTCTTCCAAAAATCTTTCTAAAAAACTCTCTTTCCAAAATCTTCCTTCTAGAAATTTCCCTTTAGGATTTTCCTTTCAAAATCTACGTTTCCAAAAACACACTTTCCAAAAACTCCCTCTTCAAACACACTTTTCAAAAACTCCTTCCTAGGATTCCCTTCTAGAAAACCTTCGTTTCTAAAAACATACTTTCTAAAAACTCTTTCCTTAGAGCCCAAGTCAAGCCCTAGAACCCACAATTAGGAAACCCTAAATTTTCTTCCCAAAAACATAGTTTTCAAACTTTGCCCCAAACCTAGGTTTCCAAAACCTCTAGTTTTCACATCCAAACTATACATGTTTCCAAAACCTCTTTTCTATGTCAAAACTATAATTTTCCAAACCTAGGGTTTCTAGAACCTCCTTTTCCAAATCCGTGCCAAATCCTATCTTCCCTTTAGGAAACTAAATCTAATCTTCCTGTTTAGGAAACCAAATCCAATCCTCCGTTTTTTGAAACAAAATCAAATCTTCTTTTTTAGAAACCAAATCCAATCCCTTCCTAATCTAAACCTTTCCTAATTCAATTCCTTCCTAAACCATAAGTTTCCTAAACCTAAACTTTGAACCTTTCCTTAAATTTCAAAATCCAACTCTTTCCTAATTCAAATTCTTCCTAAACTTCTACTTTCCTAAATCTTAAGTTTGCAAAACTTGAACATAAAAATCTTTCCTAAACTTTAAAACTCAACTTTCAAATCTTTCCTAGTTCAACCCTTTCCTAATTCTACCCCTTTCCAAAACCTTTTTCAAATCCAAGCTTTCAAATCTTTTCCTAAATTCAAACCTTTCCTAATCTCAAGATTTCCTGAAGCCCTAAAACTTTCTAAAATCTTAAACTTTCTAAACCCAAATCTTTCCAAATTCAAAACTTTCTAAATTTGAAACCTTCTTAAGTTAAATCTTTCTAAACCTAAAAACTTTCTAAATTCTAAACTTTCCAAAACTTCAAAATCTTTTCAAATCTAAAACTTTCCTAAATTCAAAACTTTCTTAATTCAAGACTTTCTTAAGTTGAAACTTTCCTTCTTCAAACCTTTCCCAAAACAAACTTTTTTTATTTTCAAAACTTCCTTGTTTTCAAAACTTTCCAAAATCAAAACTTCCCTTTTTCAAACATTTCTAAATTCAAAATTTTCTTAATTCAAAACTTTCCTAATTTCAAAATTTTCTTAATTCAAAACTTTCCTAAGTTGAAAATTTCCTAAACCAAAACTTTCCAAAAATGAAACTTTCCAAATTCGAAGCTTTCCTAAATCGGGCCTTTCCTAATTCAAACATTTCCTAAATCCAATCTTTCTTAAATTCTCAAGTCTTTCCTAGGTCTCCTACCTTTTCCTAAGTCTAGGTTTCCTAAACCTCCATCTTTCCAAAACTAAGTCTTTCCAAAATCTATCTCTTCAAATCAAAGTCCAATCTTCTCAATTTCAATTTTTAATCTCCTCCTCTAATTTCAAGTCAAATTCAATTTTCAATTCAATCTCTTTTCAAATCAAACCTTCTATTTTCAATCGGACTCCGGTCCGAACTACGACTGACCTGATCCCCCCAAAGAGATACGTAGGCAACCTTCATAGGTGCGGTCACAATACTTTTCAAACTTTCAATTCCACCCTCATGGGTGCGGTTTCCAAAATCTTTTCAAATCTCAAATTCCCATCTACTTTCAAATTTTCTATTTTCAAATTTCTATTCCCAAATCTTCAAACTTTCCAATTTCAAATTCTATCTCTTCAAATCTATTTTCAAATCAAATCAATTTCAAATTAATCTCTTTTCAAATCTATTTTTCAATTCTCATTCCTTACACTTGCATACCATGCATCATGTTAGTTTTCAAGCATTGTTTTTCAAAGTGGATAGGATTAACCAATAGTTAGTTGAAGACTCTCTTAGGTGAATCTAGAGTAGATTGACATGTAGGTACCGAAAGGGCGGGGTAGGGTGATAGCTTAGTGCGTCTTCCCTACACGTAACCAACCTCCGAACCTAGATCACTGTTTTCAAAGACCAAAAGGAGTTATTTTTCAAAAAAAAAAAAGGGCTTAATGTTTTCCAAAGGTTGCCAAACAACCTATTTTCTTAAAAACCCTCTCTCGAGGAGATATTTTCAAATCGTTTTCCAAAAACCCTAAGTGTAGTCTTCAGATTATTCTTAGTTTTTAGGTGACCTAACTCACCTTAATCAAGTTAGGTGGCGACTCCGAATCTTTTTCAAAAGCCCTTTATTCAAACCTGTTTTCAATTCAAACCTAGTCGCACTCATTCTTTTAGGAGGGTGAGTTCTAACGAGAGAATACAGCATTTTTCCCGCTTGGGTGAGTATTCCTCGAGTGCGAAAAATCTGGGCTCGACAGGGATCACCGCCCATAATGGGTTAAATTGAAATGCTAAGAAAAAATATGAGAGAGAGAAGTTGTAAAAATGTTTGTCTCAGAAAAAGGTAAAAAAAAAAAAAAAGGGAAAAAAAAGGAAATAGAAGAAAAAGAAAAGCAAAGAGAAAGAGTTGCCAAGGGGCAAGAAGAGAAAAAAACCAAAAAAAAAAAAAAAAGATGATGAAGTCATTTCGTGCTACCTCAAAAAGCATACAGAAAAGAAAAAAGAGTCATTTCATGGCATCTTGAGAAATATATAGCAAAGGCAAGAAAGAAAATCCAAAGATGATCCTAGGGAATAGAGAAGCCTAATAGAAGTTTGGTTTGAGCTTTTAACTTTTCTCTTTAAACCCCAAGCCATGGCCTACATTACAACGCTATTTAAGTCCACTCCGATTGACAATGGATTGCTTGATCTAAATGAGCCAAACATATTGCCAAAGTTGAAGAAGTATGTTAACTCTGCCAAAAACACAATCAAGGATGGCATGGATCTAAACCTTGCTGAAAGTGACATCAAATTTGAGCATGCATATCTCATTTTTTCAAAACCCTATAACTTAGCCTACATTACAGTCCTACAACAAAATCTCCTCAGATTGACAGATTGACTGCTCATCACCCTGCTAAAGGTCAGGTAAGTAGTTGCCAAAGCCCCGAGAGTTAAGAGTTCAAGCCAAATGACCCCATACACAAAACCAAGGTAAAAAGTCAGAGTCGATCAAAAGGATGAGAAAGGTACAAAATGACATCATCCATTCAAGGTAAAGTCGAACCAAAAGAGCCCTAATAAGGAAAAACTTGCCATTTCAAGGATATATAGTTTGTCAGTGCCCCATTCATTGTATTAATTATTGCATCCTTAACGTGTGTATATATTTTTGTAAAACTTTCGACGTGAGCTTCTCATATATAGGATACAACTCCCTGTAGAAGCAGAAGTCACCAATAAAGTTTAATATCATGTAATAAATATACATCACCATCCCTGTACATGCATCTGTCCATATACCTAGC